>CM060927.1:48825357-50075357 GCA_030737875.1 Allium sativum
TCCCTGGATTGAACAAACCGAAGGCACTATTCAGTACAACCATCTTAGGCAATTTTTACCTAAGATTTATACAACAGCCCTTGCACCTTACTCCGTCTTCAATTATCTTTGGCATATATGATTCGCAACGCTTATGCCAATACGGAGTGGTTCTTCGGATAATAATCCAACTGGTCTCTCCATATTAACAACGTTAAAATGGTCAAAACTTTGATAGTCTGTGAGTTAACTATCAAAGAAAAACAGGTGTGCAAACAATGATATTATTTCCAGATGGAAATTATATCGATCAATCATCATTTAACATTTAAAATTTATTCTCTTTAGTTCGTTAATTTATTTACTCCTGTTTCCATATATTCTAAATTCTTATTTTCTATTATCAGAAAACATTTCTGATTCTTATTTGGAAAACATTTCCAAAACTCCTTCACTTGGTTTAAGCCGATGTTTAAATCAAACATCGTCATGCCAACTCAAGCCATTTCACTCATTAACTAAATTTACTTAAACATCCTTTACTATAAAACCTTACCATTCCTTAGTTAAGAAGGAAGTCAATCAAGTTGGGGTATAATTACCTCTCAGACCTTAACTGAACAAGGTTTTAACTTCGAAATAGTCAAAGTTTATCTTTTAAATCTTTAACAAACTTCCTTACGTAACTCTCGGATTCTATTTACGAATCCACTTCTTTTACAGAACATTGGTTATAATGATAACGTTATAATCCCTCCTTTCGAAATATCTAATTTCAATTTTAACCTTTATTCTTTAATGTGAATAAATAAATAAACACCTAATTTATAAATAAATAAATCTTGATTTAAACACCGGAAAGTAAATAATACTTTCATGGATTTGATATAATCGAATTCGACGATTAACTCTCTTTCGAGAAATCTTTATTTGATTAACTCTCCTTCGAATATCTATATTCGATTAACTCCCTTTCGAATACCATATTCGATTTATTACTTTCGAATACCATGTTCGATTTACTCCTCTCGAATAACTATATTCGATAATCCCTCTTTCGAATAAACTATATCCGATTAACTCACTTTGAATAACTTATATTCGATAACTCTTTCTTTCGAATAAATGATATTCGAAAATCTCTCTTTTCAAATAAACTATATTCGATAAATCTCTCTTCGAATAAACTATATTCGATTAACTCACTTTCGAATAACTAAATTCGATTAACTCCTTTCGATTAAACTAAAATCGATAACTCCTTTCGATTAAACTAAAATCGATAACTCCTTTCCTTAAACTTTGTTCGAATAAACTATATTCGATACTCCTTTAACTCTATTCAAATAAACTATATTCGATACTCCTTTAACTCTATTCAAATAACCAATATTCGACTAACTCCTTTGGATTAACTCATTTGGATTAACTCGGTTTTATTAACTCATCTTAATTAACTCGACTTGATTAACTCCATTTGAATAACTCTAACTGGTTAACTCTAACTGGTCAACTCTAACTGATTAACTATAACTGATTAACTCTAACTAGTTAACTCTAACTCTAATCGATTAACTCTAACTGATTAACTCTAACACTAATCGATTAACTCTAACTGATTAACTCTAACTGGTTAACACTAACTCTAATCGATTAACTCTAATCGAATAACTAATATTCGATTAACTCATTTCGATTAACTTACTTGAATTAACTCCTTTGAATCATTTCCTTTTGAATTATCTCCTTTGGATTATCTCCTTTGGATTATCTCCTTTGAATTATCCCTTTTCTATTTGTTTACTTAACAAATAACTATTCCCTTTTCAATTCTATTTATTTAACAAATAATATTTCTTTTATCTTTCCTATTTATTTAACAAATAAATATCTCATTTATAACATTCTATTTATTTCCTATAAATAAATATTTCCATTTAATCTATTTGTAAATGTTTTACAAATATTTCCTTTTAAATTCTATTTGTAAATGTTTTACAAATATTTCTCTTTCTATTTGTTTTGCAAATATCTTCCTTTGTATTTGTTTTACAAATATATTTCCGTTATATTTGTTTTACAAATAATTTCCTTTATATTTGTTTTACAAATATATTTCCTTTATATTTGTTTTACAAATAATTTCCTATTTGTTTGTTTTACAAATATATTTCCTTTATGTTTGTTTTACAAATAATTCCCTTTATATTTGTTTTACAAATATATTTCCTTTATATTTTTTTTCACAAATATATTTCCTTTTTAACTCTTTTGATTTTATAATTATTTCCTTAAATAAAATCTGTTTTCCTTTTATATATAAAATCCATTGATTTTATATAAATAATTTATTTTCAAAATATACTTTGAAAATCTCCTTTTTACATCCCAGTATTTCTTACGGTATTTAAAATACCAAATAACATTGATCGATATCATTCAAACACACATAATCAACAACAGATTATATATCACATCATATATCACTATATATGAAAAACAGTAAAATAAATGTTGAGGAATCCAGTTGGATTCCTCCAACCTGTTTCCCTGCATCACAGATGTTAAACAATATCATTAACAACATTTCAATATGAGATATTCTGTTAAACAGAATCAATATTTGATTAGTGATTTATATATATCGTTATCTATGATTTCAACCAATACACAAGCAATTCAACCAAACAGTTAACACATAGCAATCAACAGATAATTATAAGTTCTAAGAACATGTTATAAAAATATAACTGTTCAGAGTTGGTGAGTTTTACTCACATTGGACGATCATTGTTAATATCGATAACCATCGCTTGATTCTGACCAGACAATTTATTTTGCAATAAATTCCAACAAGCTCCAATTTATTCCTAGTTGATTCCATGATGAAGTATTCGTCTGTATGATCCGAACAGATTCTTGTTTGCGAAATTCATGTAAATTCGGCTCATCCACTATCTCTTAGCTCATTGCACCCTCTAAGAATCCATGATCTCCTGTACATCTTTCCATGCTCCAATAATTAACACACCACCCCTACACTTCTTTTACTTAAAATTTTCAAAACGTATTTCAAATAAATACTTTTTCTTTTGGGCTTCACCTTATGCTTAGGCCCATTAACAAGGAACCCACTTCCTATAGAACTTCTCCCATCCACAACAAACAAGAACCGTCCTCCGGTCCCTTTCTTCTACAGACCCACAATAAAACGTTGCTCCTCTAAATGCAAAATGGGTTCTCAGTATTCCAACAAAAATCCTCCTTCGTACCAATTCACGTTCTCAGCCCAACATGATACCAGGCCCGCTTCAAACAAATACCAAGACCCCTTCTTCTCAGATACCATTTCGACATCGAACTCAGCTGCTCCATTTACCTTCTCCGCCATTTCTGACTTCCAACCACCTCCTTCCTCTCCATACTCCACGATTCACGAACCAGAGGTCACCGAGCTTCTCCTCTTCAAATCCTCATCACAATAGTGCCCATGTCCTTCAACTCGCACACGACTTAGCGCCAGCGACTCCAGGCCATCGTTGATACTTCACAGAGGTCGAACGACACTCCTTAGCATCCACAAAATGGTGCGTACAGCTCCCATTTCCCATTCCAAGACCACGAACACCCACTATATCATGAATCGAAGCTCTAATCTTTTGAACTCCGGAGCCCTAGCTCACGACTCACGCTGACGCAGCGATTTCCAGTGACACAAAGGATATTCGAACCCAATAAAAGTGAGATAAAAATTAAGTGCATGCTCTCACGAGTCCAAAGACATTTGATTTTGGATTTTTAGGTTTTTTATTTCATTTCTATGAATTTTTCAATCCACGTTTTGGTCACTTGGAAGAAAATAGGTGGCGTCTCATTTTGCTGCGTTTAAGTAGGAATGAAATTAGGTTATAAGGGGTTGAGAAGGGATATTTATATGCATATAAAATATCTAGAATAATATTATTATATTTGGTTTTATCCCAAACCGTTATCTCCATTCATCGTTAAAACTTCCTATGATCACAAACCTTATCGAAATTCTATGAAAACGGACATACAGATACAGTTTGACATTACGAACCCAACGAAACTGGTTTCGTTTAATTCCGACTCCGTTTGCTCACACAGCGTATTTTTAAAGGTCGAATTATCGATTGTTTTTCACATTAAAATCCTGTACGGCCACATACTGACTTTAAAAATAACAAAACTTGATATTTAGCAATAATTTAATATTGCGGATCCAACAAAATTAGTTTCGTCGAATTCCGAGTTCGTTTGCAAAACTGGCTATTTTTAAAGCCCTAAATAACCCTTTTAAATATATAAATATATTTAAAAATAATTAAATTTATTATTTAAAAATAAATATTATCATATATATTCACAGTGGAATACCATACAGCTCCAATTGGATTTATAACTCGATATTTCAAAATTCCTAGTTATATCGATATTCGATTTATATTTAAATCCTTTTTAAAATATAAATAAATCGATATAAATTATAAAGGAATTCCACATCGACTTTTCTAAAATTTGATTTGGACATAAATCAAAATCTACACAATGAAATCCCGTTTTTTCTCTTCCATTAGAAAAATATACTTCATCAGCTCCGAACATTTCTTATTTCACGGAAATCCAATTTAAAACGGACCCTGTATATTCGTTTAAAGTTCTAATCGCCAAATTACGAACCGTCGCGCCATTTCGAGCTCGATTATATTTATAATATAATTAATACGTTCAACTGTCGTTTATATAATATATTCGTTAATATAATTCAACTCTAAGCTGAATTATATATTATAAATTGTCCAGTTCACATTATATTGTGAATTCCATTAATTCTAATTATTTCAGAATTAATATATTATTTAATTATTATTTTAATTAAATATTCAAAGTTATTTAATTTAAACCATTTTAAATTACCAAACCATATTTTAAATAATTTAATACATTAATTATTCGACTGTAAAATACGGGTCGTTACACATTGTTTCATGCAAGAATCTAATTATAAAATTTACTAATTGTAATGTCTATGTTTATAACTGATATTTCTCATCTAGATTTGGATATACGAACACTTCCCGATTTTAAGGCGACGCAATTGCAATGCACATGCACAACCCGGAGATCATAGTCAGCATTCTACTTTACTATGGAAACAAGTACCTCATTGTCTTATGATTTGGTAACTATTAGGGAGAGATTAGATGATCTTCAAGGTAGAAATGTCGTTTGGGATTGTTTTAAGGATACGAGAGATGTTTACCCATTCCAACAAAGTTCCTTTTACAATGGACCAATTGTATGTTTCGAAGTTGTTGAGTTGTACCTTCCGCAAAGAATTCTTCGTCGATATGGATTTGTGCAACCAATACCAGTAACCACTTTTGTTGTGGAGGCTAAAAAGATGAAGTCGTTGGAAAAATCTTACAAGGCAGCGTATGCAAACGTTGGAGATTATAGTTAGAGCGACTAGAGAAACCATATTTTGAGTCAAAATCTAACGTCGACTCGTGTCACGCAGCCATGGGATTGTGATCCAATGTACATGCAGTGGTATTTGTCTATTTCACATCCTTTTGTCACCAATCCGCAGAGTCGATTTACTGAGCCATTTCAAGTTAGCGACAATAGATCGTTTTTGGATCGAATTGTACGTACATATTTTAATTATGATTAATGTTATCTTTTAAGTAATTCTTTTAGTTTTAAATTTGCAAAAACGAAGACTTCGATCCATTACGGACTTCATCAAATCTTGCGTACCAAGCGAGTCATTGTCACAAGTATTAGAAAGGATAGAGCGAATCGAGGAAGATGAGCTGCTTGATATATTTGGCGAAGACGTGCACGTGCAACAACAAGAAGAACGAGTTGAAGGTACAGGAGGAAGAAAGCAGAAGAAGAAAACTATTAGCAAGAAGAAGCAAACTGTTAGCAAAGAGAAATATTAACGTTAGAATGGAAAGTTTGTTGGGAATGTTTTGTTTTGGTTATGGTGACTTGTGTGGTAATTGGCTATTTTATGTTTTGTTTTGTATTGAATACAGTAACTTGGTATAGTGGCTTGTGTCAGGTTTGAAACTGTTGTTGGCAAATGTTTTGTTTTGGTGAATGTAGTGATTTTGATATAATCAATGATATTGGCTATTTGGCACACATTTCTATTTTTATGTTAAGTGTATTGATATGGTTAATGTTGTGAATGTTTTGTTTTGGTGAGTGTTGTGATTAGGAATCCATATATGGAGACAGACCAAGATGGCAGTTATATATGTGATGGACATTACTGAATTTGTATACCTGCAATGTTTAAAGATTTTGTCAATAAATAAGAAGTATTATTTATATGATAAGATCTTACCACTCAAATTGTATAATTTAGTGTTTGATGCTTACTAGGAGGATTCTTGATATATTAATTCTATTTTGGATTGCAAAATTTTGTTGTTGTTATTAATTTTTCAACAACTTCATTTTAGAGCTCTTTTGAATGTAGCTCCCTGTTATGACGATTTTTCTTAAATTTCAATTAAAAGCATTGTTATGACATGCTCAATAAAAAATTATTTGCATTTTAATGATACATCTAAAGTATCATTAGCTACACAAATAAATAATGATTTAAAACTTGTAAATGCTTGATCTATATCGCAGATATAATCTCCACCAAAATTGTAATTGTTCTTAAAGTTCATAACCTAGTTATATCGTTGAAAAGAGCAAAATACAATTAGAAATATTAATGGGATAATCTGGTATCCCTTTCTCTAATGTATAAACAAAAGAAACAAAGCAAAATATAATTTGGATTTTGAATCCATGTCATTGAATTTAGGATCAAATGGTTTGAAACAGATCCTTCTTGATGATCAAAAAGCATGTAGTTACATAGAGAAAGAGTAAATTCAATACATTATATAGTAATGTGTATATACCAATTCAGATAGTATTTGTATCAGCATATTTGTTTGCATAACTGTAAATAACATAGGAGGACACGCAGTTTTGTTCATATATTGTCGGAGTATCATATTTATTTCGACACTAGCATGCCGAAAAGAACCTTAACTCTTGGGTTTGACACTTTTATGTCGAACTAAATTAGCATAGATGATATTCATCTATTGAAATGTATAAAGAAGGGTTAATTGACGTGGACAAGCAGTTTTGACTATCTCAAGATAATATAAATATTTATGTTTGACTTTTTGTTGCCGAATATTGCTAATAACCAGAAAAAAGTTTATGTTCAAAAATATGATACTCAAAAACTATATTGATATACTAAAGACTTATGGCATATGTTTATGGCTGATAATCGGACATATATTTTATATGCTACTCATAGATTTCAATTACATTGTCCTTACATCTACTACAATTCATAGCCTTTAACCTTTAAACATGAATGTAATATTATGGTTTTCTCCAACTTAGTAACACATATCAATCATTCATCCCACACTGATGTTTATATATTTGCAGCTGTTGGTTTTTTGAAAACCAAATATAGTGTTTTTTCAATCACATATCATTCATAGCCTTTGAGATGATCTGCTTTAGAACCAGTAGCAGCGTCGTTCCCACCTCGTATTTGAATCTAAGAATTATAGAAAAACAGCATATCATAATTTTCAAATGGTGCCTATAATGTGAGTGTGTGTGTGTATCATGCGACTTCATCGGAAATAACCGGATCATTAATATCTATAAACTAAAGTTGCTTCATGACCGAATTATTACAAAGCAATGAATTATCTTATACTTCATTATTACTTATAATCAGTTGCACTTACAGATAATTTGAACTAACATGGTCATGACTGTTATATATATTGTATACCAAAACAAAGAAAGATCAATTATAAACTCGTCGCACTAGTTTATAACTCGAACTTCCACTACTTTAGAATTCAATATTAGCTAATGATAGCAATAAATATGTTGTAATCAATTTACAGCAACTACCTTATACTATTTTAAGAAATAGCACAACATAAAGAATGGAAATATTATGAAACAATGTATATAAATATATAAAATAGAAATCTAACCAGATGATGTTTGAGGCTCGTCGTAACAAGTTCCTTAAGAATTTAATTTCAAAATTCTCATAAGGTATAATAGACGTATTCTGCATGAGAATGTAATGAGTATATCACTTTGCGATTTTATAAAAGAGTAATAGAGAAGAGGGAAGGATGATCGGATTGGAATAAGTGAGGAAAGTGATCAGTTTTCCTCCTCATTAATAGTTTATCCGCATCCCTTCGAACGGCCATGCCCATACCTCTTCGTACAGTCGCATCTCTTCCGAACGGTCATGCTCGTACCTCTTCGTATAGTCGCATCTTTTTCGAACTGTCGTGCTCGTACCTCTTCGTACAGTCGCATCTTTTTCTAATGGTCGTGCCCGTACCTCTTCGTACAGGTGCATCTCTTTTGGTGAAAGAAAGTGTCTTTTCGCTGAGATATGATCGTTGGTGAAAGAAAGTATCTTTTTGCAAGTGTCTTTTCGCTGAGATATGACCATTAGGAAATATGACCGTTGGGGAAAGGAAGTGTCTTTTCGCGAAGTGTATTTTCACCAAAAACCATGCTGCTAATAGTCGCATCCTTTCACCGAATAGTCGCACATGTTCGCTTAATTTATTTATGATTTGGGACAATGAACAAAGTATATTTCATTCAATACTTACGAATTCCAATAATCCCCTACATTAATGATAACATACTTTTCCCCACACAAAGCGAAATATCACATAGTACATATGGAATAATGCTTTATCGTGGATAAGTGGATATTTCATTTTGAACTTCCCCTCGTTAAAACTTATTGGATTTACTTGGCTAATCAGTGAATTATTTCATCTTGAACCATCAGCCTGTTGGAGAATAGAGTTTTGATGACAACAACCTTATTTCAATATTGATTGATTATATAATATGTACTAACACTTCTGTCTAGGATACACACACACATGCAAGATTTATATACAGGAATTATTATGAAGACTGTACAGTTTAAAGATATTAGAGATTCACAATTCATAGATGATTCAAGACTCATGAGTATTCAATATTTCAAGAGTTCAAAATAAATATAGTTATAGAGTCTAGATTATGTAAGACTCTGAATAGCACTCCAGGTTCAAATTCAAATATAAATTCAAATTCTGTTTTTCAATTTCAAATTCTGTTTTCAAATCTTATCTTCATTCTTTATCTTCCCTATTTTACTTTCTATCTTAATTTGATTTTAAATTTAAATTTTATAAGTTCATACTTTTAAGATTTTTTTATACTTTATATTTATATATAGTTTTAAACTCTATAATTTTATGAATATGTTTATGTAGTTTATATTTATGTTTTCATATGATTTTCTACTTTATAATATTCATTAATAACACTATGTTTTATTTTAAGAATTTCCAACATTATATATATATATATATATATATCAAAACACTTGAAAAATGCTCAAATTTTAGTTTTATACATTGATGTGTCGACATACATATATGTACATGTCGACATATAATTGTCATTTTTTTCAAATTGAAAGGAAGTGTCTTCTCACTATTTGTGATGGTTCAGAAACATTGCAACCTTTCAAATGTTGTAAATAGAGGCTGATTATAATTCTTCTTCTCCATCTTCATCTAATTTCATTACACCATTATTCTTTCTCATTTTTAAGATTTCTACACTTATACTCTATCGAATTCAATTTTGTTTTCATTAAATTTCTTTCTTTACACTATCTACTCATTACTCTTTGAATCAAGTGTTATTGAAGAGTTATAGGGTTGTTTGTAATTGTTTGGGTTGTGCAAGTAATCGGTGGTATTCCTTGTAGCTATAAAATCAAGGAAGGGTAATCGGTGGTATCCCTTCTAGCTGTGAAATCAAGGAGGTTGGAATTGGTGGTACACCTTGTAGTCGTAAAACCAAGGATGGGTAATCGGTGGTATCCCTTATAGCCGTGAAATCAAGGAGGTTGGAATCAGTAGTATCTCTTGTAGCCATGAAATCAAGGAGGTTGTAATTGGATATTGATATAGTAATAAAAATATGCACATTCCAGCGTTGTGCGGGACTGGACATAGGAGCAATCTGAATCAGTATAAAATCTGGTGTGTTCTTTCCTTTTCTGCACTTTATTTTTGTTTATCTTTTTGTTTGTGTTTGATTTTGTGTTTGTGATTGTTTCTGTGGTGATTGATTCAAATTATATATTACATAAGTTTTAGATTTTGTTTAAGTTCTCAAAAACACTATTCAACCCCCCTCTAATGTTTGTTTTGCCATAACAATCCATTCTGCAATCCCTAACAACTGGTATCAGAGCAAGGTCTTTCAAAAAGTTCATAATCTGATTTTTGAAAATAGTAATAATGGCAACCACACTGGTAGCAATAATAGTTCTTTTGTAGTGGGTCAGTCCATTGTTAGACCATTACTGTTTAATGGTAGTAATTATTCATATTGGGCATATAGAGTGAAAATATATTTACAATCAGTAGGATTAGATACATGGAATGGTACACAAAATGAATTTATTGAACCCACAACTGCTTTTGCACAATTGACAAATGAACAAAAGACTGTTGCACAAAGCAGTTATAAAGCCATGAATATGTTATTCTGTTCATTAGATAGGAATGAGTTTAATAGGGTATCAGTATGTAAAATTGGTTGTGGAATTTGGAGAACTTTACAAGTTACTCATGAAGGAACTAGTAAAGTTAAACAAACTAAAATAGAAATGTTAGTTAATCAGTTTGAGTTATTCAAAATGAACGAGAATGAGTCTATTTCATTTATGTTTTGCAGATTTCAAGAGATAATGAATTTATTAACAACACTTGGAAAAACTTATTCTGAAGTAGATCAAGTTAGAAAAATATTGAGTGCATTGACTCCAGAATGGGATCAGAAAACTTTGCAATTAAAGAAGCAAATGATGTCAATGAAATGAAGATTGAGGAGTTAATTGAAAATCTGATGTCATATGAAGTCCAATTAAAACAAAGAAAAGAAAACATGTCAACTGAGAAGAAATCTATTGCATTAAAAGCAACATCAAATGATTCTGACTCGAGTAGTGAAGATGATGAAGAAACACCTCTTATGATAAATCATTTTAGAAAATTTCTGAGATATAGAAGGAGAAATTATAACCAAGGAAGTTCAAGAAGTAATGATGGTCGATGTTATAACTACAACAAACCAGGCCATATAAAGAAAATGTGTCCATATCCAGATAAATCAACTCAACAAACAGACAACAACAATTCGTCAATAAAGAGAAAGGAAGCATATGCAGCAACATTAGATGATTCAGGTTCATCATCAAGTGATGAAGATCCAGAAACCATAAATTCGAATATGTGCTTTACGACAATTTAGAATTCAAATCTTTCGAAGAAAAGGATCTAAAAACTAGGTACGCCTTAATTAATTTTTAATTTTATTTGGTTGAATGATTGCTTTGTTTGTTTGCTTTGATTTGAATCTAAAAACTTTAAAATTAGAAATTCAAATTTGAATTTTGAATTTTGAAATTTAAAATAATAAAATAATAATAAGTAACAAATAAAATAATAAAATAAATTGTTCGAATGTTTGTTAGGATTAGAATTATTTTAGGAAATCGTTAAACCTGAAAAATAAATCGATTATTTAAATTATATTTCATAAAATTTCAATTTCCTTAGAAAATAGGCACATATGTCGACATACATATGTCCATATGTCGACATATAATGACTAGAAATTCAAAATTCAAAATTTGAATTTCAAAAGTTTAAACTTTCAAACTTCCCTCCAACTTTTCACTAACTCCCAAGGTCTAAAAAGGTGTCATTTAAGTCTGAAAAGTTGTGCCTATTCAATTGATATCCATTCAATTTCTATATATACATTTATTCTCTCTACCTTGCATTCACAATTCAAAACAATACTCTTCATATCTATTCTCTTCAAAACTATCAATTTAATGGCTTCCTCAAGTTCATCTCAGAAATTGAAAATAATCAAAACCATCAAAGGCTATCTTCATAATGACAAAGAGGCTATAAAAACCTATGCTAACTATTTAGCAAATGCTAAGGTTAACACGGGTACTTTCGCCATCTTTGGAGATTTTCCTTCCTACGATCTTACTTCTCTCTTTGAACACAACGAAGTCCTAAGTCGAACTGAATCTTGTGATAATGACGAAGTGTGTTATCCCAAACTTGTCAAGATGTTCTATGCGAATCTTAATCGCCGATTTTACGAAGGCAACGAAGACCAAATTTGGAGGAGCGTCAAAGGCATGCAAGTTGTTCTCAATGCCGAACTCTTAGGCACTATTCTAAATTGTAGAAGCACGAAATTGGATTTTTCGGATTTCAAAATCGATGAAACTGATTTAGAGACCTATCATGATGTGTTCCAAGACGATGTTCAAATGGAATTCAAAAATCGCTTCTTTCGTCCAAAAACAAAAATTGTAAACCTTCTCCTTCAACATACCATCACTCCCCATTCCGGAAATTTCAACAACCCAACTATAAAGATCCAAAAGGCTCTCTTTACTATTATTGGTGGCTATACCATCAATTGGGCCGACATGATTTTAAATGAAATCAAGTCCATATAATTGTCCTAAAGAGAAAACACACTCTACTATGGTGTTTATCTCACTCGTATTTTCAAATACTTTGGAGTGGATCTTCATAGAGAAGAGTTTGTGCCTAGAAAAGTGTTTGACTCATCAAACATACATCTCATGCAAGTTCCTTTAACTGTCAAGCCATATGAGACATTCGAAGCCAAATAAGCTCGAATACAACAAGAACAAGCGCCATTGGAAGTCGAAGAAGAAGAAACTTCTTTAGAAAGTGTTGAGTGTCCAACCAACACTAAACACATTTCCGAAGAGACGATTGTTCAAAATCAAGTCAAAATTGCCAATAATCAAAATAAGCTTAAGAAGAAATTTTCAAAAATGACCAGGTTCATCGTCAAAATTGGAAAAAAGCTTGGAATCTCACCTTCCTCATCATCATCCGACAACTAGTCTATCTAGTTTAATTTATCTTTATGAATTAGCTTATGTATTTGCTTATATTTTGCTTTCGAATCTCGTATTTAGTATGTCTTAATGAGTTGGATGTATTTGCTTTTTATTAAGTAATGAATGAAGTTTTATTTACGTTAAAATCATCTTTAAGTCTCTACAAAAATTTTAGAATTAATTAATGTTTATTATAAGTTCAAAAGATTCAAAAATTTAAAAAATTTAAAAATTATCAATAGGTTATGTCAACATATAACTCCCAGATTTTCAAATTGTTTCAAATTTTAAAATTAAAATAACTACTCATATCCATTCAAAATCCAACGAATTCCAGACCCAATATAAGCCTATTTCTTCTAGAAAAATTCATTATTCCATTTATACTTCTTTCTTATCATTTCCTCTCAAACTCATAGCAAATCTAATTCATAATCTTAGTGAAAATCTTGAAGAAACCTTGAATTCTTTCAAGAATATCCTCTCTATAATTCTCCGAAACCAAAGTCATCTCGAATTAATCCAAATAAAGATGTTTGAACAGCAAGAAAAGCATTTTGATGCAATTCGGTGGCTGAACTCTTCTCTTTTTAGAGATGAAGATAATAATCTCGCAAAGGCTCCACTAACCAAAGAAGATGAAGATTGGAAAGTCATAAAGAAAGGTCCAATCTATGGAGAAGATAGTTTGGTTGATGTCCCAAGAAACGTTTAATTAATTGGTATCATTGATTTGATTGATTTGTTTGAATTGAATTTTATGACTTAAAACTTGTATATATGTAAACATATGGTATGGTATGATTTGATTTGGTTTGTATATTTAACATCAAACATATGTAATTATAATTAATACAGGGATATAGTGTGAAGGACAAAAATACCAAAAAATTTGCCTAAAAGGACAAGAGGCAAAAAATTTGCTCAAAAGGACAATTTGTAGTGCAAAATGAAAAAACATGGGACCCCCTGAATTTCACCATTTACACTAAAAGTTGTCCTTTTGGGCAAGTTTTTTGCCTCTTGTCCTTTTGGGCAATTTTTTTGGTGATTTTGTCCTTGTGGCAAAAATCCCCATTATAATACTTGGCTTGGTTTGTATTGATAATCATGATGTTAGAAATTTCTATTATAGAATTATATATATTAAGAGGGAGTACTTTACTTTGATATAGGAATTACTTAGTTACTTATAGGTTTTATTTAGATAGTTATACGATTTAGGGGGAGTAGTTTTAGAATTGCTGTTTGATAATGCCAAAGGGGGAGAAATTATAAATTATAGAAATCATATAGACGGGGAGTATTTGAAGGATCATCATCAACAGGCATACACAAGTATGATATTTTATAAACTAAGGTTGTCATCATCAAAAAGGAGGAGAATGTAGGAGAATGGAGTTTTGATGACAACAACCTTATTTCAATATTAATTGGTTATAAAATATATACTAACACTTCTGTCTAGGATATATATATATATACACATATGCAAGATTTATATGCAGGAGTTATTACTGAAGACTATACAGTTTAAAGATATTAGAGATTTAGAGATGATTCAAGACTCATGAGTATTCAATATTTCAAGAGTTCAAGATAAATATAGTTATAGAGCCTAGATTATGTAATACTCTGAATAGCACTCCAGGTTCAAATTCAAATATAAATTCAAATTCTGTTTTTCAATTTCTAATTTAGTTTTCAAATTCTATCTTCAATCTCTATCTTCTCTATTTTACTTTCTATTTTAGTTTTATTTTAAACTTAAGTTTTATAAGTTTATACTTTTTAAAAAAATATACGTTTTATTTATATATAGTGTTAAACTCTATAATTTTATAAATATGTTTATATAGTTTATATTTATGTTTTCATGTGATTTTCTACTTTATAATATTCATTAATAACAATATGTTTTATTTCAAGAATTTCCAGAATTATATATATCTAAACACTTGAAAAATATTCAAATTTCAATTTTATACATTGATATGTCGACATACATACATACATACATATATATATATATATCGACATATAACTGTCATTTTTTCAAATTGAAAGGAAGTGTCTTTTCACCATTTGTGATGGTTCAGAAACATTGCAACCTTTAAAATCTTATAAGGACTGATTTCAATTTTTTTAATCGTTCTTCTTCTCCATCTTCATCCACTTTCATTACATCATTATCTTTATCATTTTTATTATTTCTACACTTATGCTCTGTCGAATTCAATTCTGTTTTCATTAAACTTCTTCTATTTGCACTCTCTACTCATTACTCTCTGAATCAAGTGATATTGAAGAGTTATAGGGCTTTTTAATTGTTTAGGTTATGTAAGTAATCAGTGGTATCCCTTGTAGCCGTAAAATCAAGGACGGGTAATCGTGGTTTCCCTTGTAGCCGTGAAATCAAGGAGGTTCGAATCCGTGGTATCCCTTGTAGCCGTAAATCAAGGATGGGTAATCGGTGGTATCCCTTGTAGCCGTGAAATCAAGGAGGTTGGAATCGGTGGTATCCCTTGTAGCTGTGAAATCAAGGAGGTTGTAATTGGATATTGATATAGTAATAAAACTCTGCACAATCCAGCGTTGTGCGGGACTGGACGTAGGAGCAATCCAAACCAATATAAAATCCGGTGTGTTCTTTCCTTTTCTGCGCTTTATTTTTGTTTATCTTTGTGTATATTTTTGTGTTTGATTCTGTGTCTGTGATTGTTTCTGTGGTGATTGATTCATATAGTATATCACATAAGTTTTAGATTTTGTTTAAATTCTCAAAAAAACTATTCACCCCCCTCTAGTGTTTGTTGTGACTTAGTGTTCCATTCCGCTATAACTAACACAACCATTGTTGTATATCCAGATACTAAGCTTTACAAAGCATTGATTCCCTTATCATCCAATCTCTTGGTTGTGTTCATTTCGGTCCTGAACACTTCTTGGTTCTGCGAGTGTTATAGGGAATTTAAACCTTTTAAAATTCTCAAAGTCGACCCAGCTCACACTAACATAGGTGATCACAACCATTAAGAGTATCCTACATATACCCCACTTGTTATTTTTAAGACATGGTCATCATTAAAAATCATAGTTTTAACCTTGTAATACTTCTGTAGGCATGCATTCATATTGTGCACTATAGGAACGGAGTAGGACTGTGTCAATGCATTACGTCTTGAGTTATTCATAACTGCTTTGCCTATTGATCCTAGTCCGTGGGATCTCCAGTCGCTAGGATAGGTTTCCGTATAAGATAACTCTTGTTGTTTTAGGCTTTTAAACTCATTCCCCTGATGCACAGTGAATTTTCTCTCTTCCTAAACCTTTAGTAAATGGATCCGCTAGGTTATCATTTATTCTCACATAATCTATGGAAATAGTTCCATTTGAGAGTAACTACCTAACTGTGTTATGGCGTCTACGAATATGTCATTAATTTCCATTATACATAAAGTTTTGCACTCTGCTTAGCGCTGCCTTGTAATCATAGTGTATGCATATGGCCGACACAGGTTTGGGCCATAATGGAATATCTTCTAAAAAGTAACGAATCCATTCTGCTTCTTCGCCTGCTTTATCTAAAGCGATGAACTCTGATTCCATAGTGGATCGAGCTACCAATGTCTGTTTAGTAGATTTTCATGACACTGCTTTCCTTGTTAGGGTAAATACATAGTCACTCATTGATTTTGATTCCTCTGAATCAACAATCCAGATTGCATTACTATATCCTTCTAATACGACAGGATATTTTCCATAGTGTTAGGAATAGTTTGTGGTGTTTTTCAAATATCCTAGCACTCTCATTAGTGCTTTCCAGTGTTCCTTCCCTGAATTTCTTGTTTCCAATATGCAGATTCAGAAGATGCCATTGCTTCCTTGTATGTTTGAGGTTCATGTTCTGACATGTATGTTAAGAATGTCGAACCAAATGTCTTGGAAGTTCTATCCCCTATGCTTCTTCTGGGTTCAATTTCCTCAATCTCACAAGGAGTTACATTTTCATGTGAATTACTTGATTCTTCTCTTGTCCTTTTAGGGACATTATTTATTTTATTCCTTTGTGTGGAAACATATCTTCAAAGAATGAGGCATCTCTCGATTCAATGATTTTATTTAGATTGATATTTGCTATATCAGACTTGAATATTAGAAATCTGTAAGCACTACTATTTTGGGTTGGCCCTAAATAGTAACAATCTACAGTTTTTGGTCCAAATTTAACTTTCTTGGTAGGCGGAACTGGAACCTTTGCCAAGCACCCCCACACTTGAGGTATTTAAAACTTGGTTTATGTCCTTTCCATAACTCATATGTAATTTCTTTTGTTTTATTATGAGGAACCTTGTTTAAAATATGATTAAACATATTTAAGGTCTCCCCTCACAAGTTCGCTGGTAAGACAGAGGTCAGTAATATCGCATTAATCATATCTTTTAATGTTCTGTTCTTTCTCTTGGCAACACCATTTTGTTGTGGTGAATATGGGGTTGTTGTTTGAGAATAATTCCATTTTCTGCACAAAATTGTTCAAATGGTGACTCATATTCTCCATCTCGATCAGATCTCGATATCTTGATCTTTTTATTTAACTGATTTTCTACCTCTGCCTTGTATTTTATAAATGATGTAATTTCTTCATCTTTATTGTTCAAAAGATATACATAGAAATATCGCTTATAATCATTAATAAAAGTAATAAAGTACTTTTTCCCACCTCTTGTAGGCAATTATTTATAATCACGTAAGTCAGTATGAACCAAACCTAGTGGTTCAGTACTTCCATGAACAGTATGAAATAGTTTCTTGACCATTTTGACTTCTACACAAGTCTCAAATTTGTACTTCTTATTTTCTTGGAATTTAGGAATTAATCCCAAGGCATCTCTGTTTTAGTAAGAAACCAGTTTAAATTTTTTAAGATGTTATATATCTAGTATACCAAAACAGAGAATAAATCGATTATAAACTCATCGCACAAGTTTATAACTCGAATGTCCACTACTTTGGAATTCAATATTAGCTAATGACAGTAATAAATATGGTGTAACCAATTTACAACAACTACGTTATACTATATTAAGAAATAGCAAAACGTAAAGAATGGAAAGATTATGAAACAATGTATATAAATATACAAAATAGAAATCTAACCGGATGATGTTTTAGGCTTGTCGTAACAATTTCCTTAAGAATTTTATTTCAAAATTTTCACAAGATACAACAGACGTATTCTGCACGAGATTGTAATAAGTATGTCACTCTGTGATTTTATAAAAGAGTATTAGAGAACTGAGAAGGAAGATCGGATATGAATAAGTGAGGAAAATGATTAGTTTTCCTCCTTATTTATTGTTTTTCCGCATCCCTTTGAACAGTCGTGCCCATACCTCTTCGTATAGTCGCATCTCGTCTGAACGGTCGTGCTCGTACCTCTTCGTACAGTCGCATATTTTTCGAATGGTCGTGCTCGTACCTCTTTGTACAGTCGCATTTTTTTCGAATGGTCATGTTCGTACCTCTTTGTACAGTCGCGTCTCTTATGGTGAAAGGAAGTGTCTTTTTTTTGAGATATGACCATTCATAAAAGAAAGTATCTTTTCGCGAAGTGTCTTTTCGCTGAGATATGACCGTTGGTGAAAGAAAGTTTCTTTTCGTGAAAAACCATGCTGCTAATAGTCGCGTCCTTTCACCGAACAATCACGCATATTCGCTTAATTTATTTATGATATGGGTCAATGAAAAAAGTATATTTCATTCGATACTTAAGAATTCCAACAATGACTCATGACTATACCAATTGTAGAGGTAATGCATACTGAAAGGAATCCTCTTTCAATAATCCCTAAGTTAAGCATAGAGTTGTATGCATGTGCTAGGGTAAAAGGCAGTACATTAGTTTATATTTTTACCTTCACCATTCAAGCATGAACACAACCATAATTAAAACAAGGTGGACCTGTGAACTAATATTAAACTATCAAATAATATTTCCATAAACATTTTTTGACTACAATCAAAAAGCAGCATAGGATATTTGATTGAAAAAAAAACATCAATACTTGTCTGAAAATATATAAATACATAATATGTGTTTATATCTAGGGTTAATATATTTGCGAATATAGTGTTTATATATTTGCAGCTACTGGTTTTCTGAAAATCAAATATACATGGAACTGAGAATTCATATATACATGGAGCTATATTGTGACAAAGTGATTTTGTCAAATCCTCAACAAGCAGGAAAAAAATGCTTGTGCGTTCTTCAATAAGCATAAAAATCTAGCAAGTATTAACAATATATTTCAGTCCACATACATTAGAATGTATTAAACTACAAAAAATCTAGCAAGTATTAGCAATATAATTCAATCCACATATATTTAAATATATTCAGCTATAGAAGATCTAGCAAACATTAACAATATAACTAAAATTACTGTACATGATGATAACTTCACATATTTCAATCCACACATATGTAAGTAGCAATATTGATATCTAGAAACCAGCAATACCATATTTCGCATTTCAACATGATAGCAAAATATGATAACCAAACACCAAGGCAATTCAATTTCGAATAGTGTGACACCCTACGTCAGTTAATGTCACTCATTAAGAGAATGTATTAAGTTTCGTGAAGCGTTATAGGTAAACAAACATAGAAACATTACAAGACAGGTATAAAAGATAGCAGTGGAAATTAAAATTTTATTTAAAACATAATTCATAACATTATGGTCCAAAATATCATAAGTCTGGAATTATAGAAAACCCATTACAATAATACAAAGCTTCTATCTTATACCATCAGAGTACAGAAATACATAAAAAAAATCCCCAAAAGAGATAAAGCCATAGTAGTAAAGATAAGAATTTGAGCAATACTTCAAAAGAAACTCCTAGCAAGATGATAACCGAGTCATGATTAAGCCTGAGTATTCCCACCTTGCGAACCTAGGGGGAACGGAAGAGAGAAGAGGAAACAAAAAGTGTCAGACATAAAGTCTGGCAAGTCCAGTTACTTTTAGCAAGTAAATAAGTAAAAGTAGCATGATAGGCATATAAAGTGGATGATAAAGATGCCCTAAAAAAGGTAAGTATGACAAGGTAAACATGATAGAGTGTATACACTTCCCGGATGATTACTCTGCACTAATACTAGTATAATTAAAACAGATGATCCCCAACATGTATAAGCTGGTAGACTTAGGCGTACTTCTGGTGATAGGCTTTAACCCTATATAATCAAACAAACAACCCAACAAAACAGGCTCCAAAACTTTTTACCAGAGTCTAGATGTAGGGGTGAGAAAAAAACTGAAATAAAACCGAAACCGAACTGAAACCGATAAAAACAGAACTGAAAAAAACTGAAGCTGAAAAAACCGAAACCGAAAATCAAAAAACCAAACGATACTAATATTTTAGTTTCGATTTTAGGTCCAACCCGAACTAAAAAAAAAACAAAACCGAATTGTGTGATTATGTCTCTTGCTGCAGGTTGTTTCATATTATATAGTATACGCTGGCCATTGCTTCACTCATTTGATTTAGCTGAGTACAGGATTAGGAGCAGACTAATATAAAATGTCCATTTCTTGTTTTTGTAGATTCTTGGATGTTTTGAATTGAAGATGAAAGATGAGGTACCATTAGTGTGGTTCACTGGAGTGCTCTTGCTCATTTCCTTTTTTTTGTTTCTTGTCTTCGGCTTAGAGCTAACTAGCTTAGTTTTGTACTACTTTCGATGACCTATAGTCTGCTAGTCTGTACTATGTACCATGTGTCTCAATACACTCGGTTGAAACAATTTGTTTTAATTTATTTTATGGTTGTTTAGATTTATAATATTTTTTGTATAAATCGGTTTTAAAACCGAAACCAAACCGATAAAAACTGAAACCGAGGTTTTGAAACTGAAATCGAAACTGTTGCTTCGGTAACGGTTTCGGTTATCGATTTTACCCCAAAACCAAACCGAACGGGGCTTGCTCACTCCTATCTAGATGTACCCTAACTACTACCCTAATCGATCATCTCCTTAATCCCTATAAATACCTTGTGTTGGCCCCACAGTAGGATGTATCACTTCCTAAAGTGGCAACCTTTGTGCACAACTATATCTACAGGTGTCACGGTCGTTTTATCCCCTTCAGCCTGGACATGCACGCACATGCTCTGGTCGGTTTGCGCCGCCCACACCATCCTCCACGTTTGGATCTCTTACAATCATCCCAGTAAGCATGCCTCGACTCCGACCTAGGGCAGATTCTTCGTTCGATACCGTTATATGGGTTACTGGCTGAAACGGGTCCCATAAACAAGATGATACAAGCTCTCCCCCTTGTCTTGTATCCCCACTAGGATTTCCACATGCTATGTATACCTATTGGTGTCTTTAATTACATAACCCCTTTTGGTTAATTTCATTGGCCTATATATAAATATTACGCACCCCCCTCAGATTTACTTAACCCACCCCATTGTTCAAACAAATTTACTTAACCTCTATTCAGGTTCATGTTCACACTATCCCTATGGACCCAACTAGGTTAAGTGTTCCAATACATTACCATGTCCATTTAGGTTATAATGTGCTAGACCTCCCACATTAAGCCTACAATTTGTGGATGCTGGATATGTCGGGCGGGTCCGGGCAGACTTATTCCACCAATCGGGTTTAACCTCGAGTCTTAGCACGTCTCGTATTTGTGCACCCGGACCTCTCACATTAGATTCACTACTTGTAATGACCCGGGATTTCCGTAATATCAGAGTTGACTATATACATCATACGTCCAACCCAAATATCACGAAAATACGAAACATTTTTTTTAGAAGAAAAAGGTAGAAGAAGAACAGAAATAACAACACATAATCTCACATCGCAGCGGAACAAAATATAATATATCATAACTTTTGAAATACAAAATCTTAACTGTATAACATACACTTATCAGAGTACAACACTTACAACACAGTGGAACAAAACTCTATATAACTAACACTGAAGCCTCCTGCTCTAAGCTCCTTTAGATAGATCTGTAAAATCCTGAACTACTTGACTGCCCATACAAATTTAGGCACCCAAGAATTTAGGTAGAATAAAACAAAATAAACTCCGGGTCAGTCATGGGACTGGTATGAGTAAACAGTTTAAAACAGTTTCAGAAAAACTAAATGATATTTCATAAGACCACGCCGTATAACACGGAACGGGTTTTTCCCTTATGAGAATCCAAACACTTGATTTAACTTTCAAAATCTCTTTGAAAGGAACTATAATCTTTATATCAAAACTCCTTTGATATTATAATAGTGTCTAAATCAAGTAAATACAATCTAGTGGAACATTTGCATCTCACGTTCCACATATGTAATATACAATCATAAACCGCAAGCACATATTGGGTATTTGATTTCCAACTATGACAAGGTATGGAACCACCTTCCGCTGGCATATCTCTAGAGGAGAATACACCGAGTTCAAAAAGAACATCTTGCAACTCAGCCACACATGACCGACCACTCATTTGGCTTGAGTGTATCGAATGTATATCACCAACGGTTGGGATCAGCTACCGTTTCCCGATTGGGACAGCATCGACAATAAATTTTTAGAAGCAAATGAAACTCTAGATCAGGTGATTATACACCCTAATAGGTGCGACCTACATAGCCATGCTGCTTGCCCGATTTCTGCCATTTACCGGTTGTTGAGGCCAAAAGCTACGCTTTATCATCACACCAGATTCACTTCGAATGCCACATCATCAAATCCATCAAATCACCGATTGACGTCCTCAACAGTACATTACGTGTTAGCTAAAAGAAGTTTCCTTCTCCGCTTCCACTCTTGGTACGGTTGAAGAATTCAATGTACGTGACCTTTCTGGAAATACTCTGTCAGACATTCATCCATACAAGTCACCCAGGAACAGGATGAATCAAAGGCACAATTTCTATTAATAGAAAAAGTCCTTGCACTCTACTCCATCTTCGATTATCTTTATATAATCTGATTCGCACGCTACTACCAATACGGAGTGGTTCTTCGGACAATAATCCAACCGGTCTCTCCATAATGACAACGATGGTCAAAACTTCGATAGTCTGTGATTTAACTATCGAATAAAAACAAGTGTTTCGATAGTCGATGATTTAACTATCGAAGAAAACAAGTGTTCATCCAATTATCAAACAATCACTGAGCCCTTAATTAATATTCCATTAATTAAATCACTTCTCTATTTCTTTATCAATATTTGTTAACCAAATATTTTCAATAACCATATTGGCCTTTCCTTTATTTTCTAACTTTAGAAAATATATGCTATTTATAATTGGAAAATATTCCAATTACTTATCTCTTTTCCGATCTCGTTTATTTCCATACTTACACTTATTTGGGTCAAAACAGATGTTGTGTAAAACATCGTTACGACAACCCAAATACTATACTCAACTAACTCCCATCCAATATTGATCTTCGAGCCTGGAATCTTACTATTTATTTGTTAATAATGAAATCAATCAAGTTGGGGTATAACTACCTCTCAGACCTTGACTGAAAAACATTTCTAACGTCAAAACAGATGTGACTACTTACTCGAATAATCAATACCATAAAATTAATTCTTCACTTTTAAACACATATACACTTCTCTTTCTATTCTTACTAGATTTTATTCTTATACTTCCTTTTTGATTATACTATTCTATTTCTAAGTTCGTTTCCTTATCGACTTCTATATATATCGATACGTTGATTTCTAACTATCAAATTATCTTAAAAATATTCTAACTCCTTAAATTCCCGGAAAAATTCGCCATAACCTCCTTTGTACCGGGAGCATCGGGAAAATCCCCAAACTGCCACATAGGCCTTTTCCAATCAAATAGAAAAAGAAAAGCCAAGACGCTTGCCGATACGGCGCATAAAATCTCATATATGAATTAAATACATACCTTTTGTTGGGCACTCTATCTATTTCACTTCTATACTTTATTCCAAACCTATCTCCTTTATGTCTATACCTGTCCAATCTATTTTAACTATACCAATCGTTTAACTCACTTTGTTAATTAAATCTGTTAATTAACTTCTTAGTCTATTCCACTTCTATTTATCCAAATCTATTATCTTCTATTATTCAAATCCTATAATATAAATCCCATTTGAATTCTCTTTATTCAAATTCAATATTATAAATCCCATTTGAATTTCTATATTCAAATTCTATATTATAAACCCCATTTGAATTCTATGCCTTATTTAAACAACGTTTATAACTTCACTTAAAAACCCACATTTATATATATTATAAACAAAGTTTATAAATTCAATTCAAATCCCATATTTTCATTTATAAACAAAGTTTATAAATTCGATTCAAAACCCACCTTTTCATTTATAAACAGAGTTTATAAATTCAATTCAAATCCTATATTTTCCTTTATAAACAGAGTTTATAAATTCAATACTCGTTCATATATATTCAAAACAAGTTAATATTTTCTACAGTTCATTTAAAATTCAAATTCTATTTATAAAAAAAGATTTTCCTTTTTAAATCTCAAATACCTTTTTCGATATTTTTATATATCAATATTCAAGCCCCAGTGATATTTAAACACACAAAGCAACCAATTATTTATTTTTCTAACACATCATATATGACAGTATATATGCAAATAAATAAACAAACAGATAATATATTTTTGAGGAATCCAGTCGGATTCCTCCAACTTGTTTTCCTGCATCCACATACGTTAGTCAACATAGTAATACCCGTCCTGCTTCGAGGCAGGATATCGCGGTATGAAGGTCATCCACTATCATAGCGTGAGGCGTATACGGTAATCATCCGCTAATGAAACCGCGGGCATCCGCTAATGAGACTGCGGGAATCCAACCAATCTTAACCCAATATATATATATATATAATAGTCAACCAATCCTAGATAACTAATATATTTTAAATCAACCAAACAAGATTCAAACAAGCAACACACAATTACTTTTAACGAAATAAAAATAATTCTAATTAAACAGGTGAGTAAGGTTTACTCACCGAGATTTTCTTTGCTGAATATCTTGTGGAAATTCAAATCTTACGGCTTAGAATCGCCTCGAATGAGTTTTATCGTGCTCCTACGAATATTTATTTAACGATTAACATTTAAACAATTATCTAATTGAATTAACAACTGACAAATAAATTAATTAATCTTAATTGATATACCAGTAAAATCCTAACCGATATATTAATTAAATTCTAAGGTATATACTAATTAAATCCTAACAAATATGTAAATTTAAATCCTAACAATATGTTAATTTAAATCCTAGCAATATGTTAATTTAAATCCTAGCAATATGTTAATTTAAATCCTAATAATATGTTAATTTAAATCCTAACAATTAAAACATTAAGTAACAAATTTTTTTAAATTAAATTACCTTAATATTTTTCATGTTTGCGCCTACAGGAAATCAGCGTCCCCTTCTTACCGAAACCCTACAGTCCATCGACATCACCGCAGTTCCCATCTCATGATTTCCCCAATAACAACGTCGGCTTTAACCCCTAAATCGCAGCACCCCCTTCACAAAATCTCAGAACTAACCAACGTTGATACCCCTAATCCCTCCTCTCACGAGCGTCGCCCTGACTCGCGACTTCCACTTGCCTTACCCCTCAAACTGTCATCGCGATTCCAGGATGTTCGAACTTAACATGGAGCTCACCAGAGTGGAGCTCGAGCTACACGAGATCCACGAAATCAGGCGTTGTTTTATGGAGGATCGATTTTTGTAGTATTGAAGTTTCAACAGAAAAATGAAAAGGGGGACTTCGATTATATTTTCTCTCGAAGGGTTGGAATGGGAGTTAGGCATCGATTTTATACAGAAAGGAAGAGGACGTGGTGCTTCCTAGCCCTTTTGAACTTGAGGAGAAGTAAAGGCCACGGGTTTTGTTTTGTGGAGAGGGAGGAGACACAAAATATTTTATTTATTGTTATTTTAAATTCGGTATCCTCTAATTAAAATACTTCATTGACTGCGAACTCCTTTCTGAACCCAACAAGTGACAATTCTAGGGTAATACCCCTATTTCGGACACATTGGGATAGATCACAAAGTCCAATTCGATTGTCTATAGAAGATATTAATTTAAATTGATAAATTAATTTCAGACAATTTATTCTCCTCGATAATAAATAAATATTATTATTCTAACCCAACTGAATTTCGTATTGATTATTTGAACTGACTTTAATTTAGTTTTAAACTTGAATTCATTTTACTTCGTATTACAATAATTTAATCTATTCGATATTAAATCGAAATTGATTATTAAATTGATAACTCAAATATAAAATTCCACTTATATTATCCACCCAATATTTAAATTAAATATTAAATATTCAAAAATTAACCCATAAGGTTCCGGGTCATTACAATCTTCCCCACTTAAAATAATTTCGTCCTCGAAATTGCTAAGGTAGAAAAAGTGCTACAAACCCATTTATCTTTTCAAAACTTATTTATGTTGATACTCAACATTTCATATTCCAGTCAAAACTCTCTTTCGAATAAATCCTTATTCGATAACTCCTCCCTTCGAATAACTATATTCTATAATCTCTCTTTCGAATAACTAGATTCGAAAATCTTTCTTCGAATAAACTATATTCGATTTACTCTTATCAATTAACCCTACTGGATTTAAATCTTATCGATTAACCCTACTGGATTAGCTCTTTTCACTTAACTCCTTCCGAATAAGCTATATTCGATAACTCTTTTAATTCTATTCGAATAACTAATATTCGATAACTCCTTTAACTCTATTCGAATAAACTATATTCGATTTAACTCCATTCGCTTGACTCTAGATCGCAGTGATCACAATGGTTACGCCTGATTCCCTCAGGAAACATCCGACCGCTCTAGGCTATCTGCAGCCTTGCGAATTACGCTAGCAGTCGTACAAAATGGCAACTTATCCTGAGTATCTAGGTTTGACTAACTCTATCTCAATAACTATATTCGATCAAATTTAATTAAATAACTAACATTCAATTAAATTCTAATTCGATTAACTATGTTCAATTAACTCTATCTGGTTAACTCTTACTTTGAATAACAAATATTCGATAAATCCTAATAGAATAACTAATATTCAATTAACTCTACGGATTAACCCTAATTGATTAACTCTAACTGGATAGTTCTTATTCTAATCGATTTATTCTAACTCTAATCGATTATTTCTAACTCTAATCGACTTCTCCTATTCGAATAACTCCTATTGGATAACATTTATTCATTTATAAAGATTTACTTTTAGTAACGGTTCTTCACTTTATAAATGTTCTCTTTAATAACGTTACTTCACTTATACAAGTGTTGTGTACCCCTTCTATTTCAAACTATCGGTGTTAAAAACCAATATCTCTTCTCTATATAAGTTCGGACTTATATATTCCATTTATCGAATGATAAATATTTAATTTAATTTATAAACTATTATTTATAAATTAATCTTTTCTATTTATCTGTTAAAAACAGATTTCCATTTTCTATTCATCTTCTAAATATTCCTTTGATTAAATTCTATTTATTTTCTATAAATAAATACTTCCATTTAATCTATTTGTAAATGTTTTACAAATACTTCTCCTTTTAAATTCTATTTGTAAATGTTTTTACAAATATTTCTCCTTCTATTTGTTTGCACATAACTTCCTTTGTATTTGTTTTACAAATATATTTCCTTCATATTTGTTTTACAAATATATTTTCTTTATATTTGTTTTACAATTATATTTTCTTTTTAACTCTTTTGGTTTTTCCTTTATTCACACCCAATTCATATTTCATTGACATTGATTTTACTCAATTTATTCATTTTGATCCATTTAACTTACTTCAGTAAAATTTAGTTTCAATCATTCAAATTCCTATTAATTAGTTGCTAATTAACCGTTTTCCCTATTTCACCATTTTTATTTGAATATGACTTGTTCAAATATATGTCAACTTAATTATAGACTAATCTAATTATATCTTCAACTCGAGTTATATATTCGATTTCGAATATAAATTCTCAATCTCTTTCACTTACCCAAAAACCCAATTTCGATTCAAATTTCCTTTAACTAATTTTTCTCCAATTTAGTTAATTCTATTTAACCATTTAAAATATGATTTTTGTCTTAAAAATCATTTCACTTACTTCACTGGAGTTCATATTTATTTTATATCTCCAGTCTGGATTTTGCTAATGCCAATTCGGATTTTATTTCCTAAAAATCCCTTCATTTATTTAATTAAACCGTTATGGTTTTATAACGGTTCCGGTGCTGCTTTTCTAAAAATTTGATTTTGACATAACTCAAAATCTATACGACGAAATCCAGATTTTTCTCTTTCATTAGAAAACTATTGTTCAACCGGCCCCGACGATTCTTGTTTCAAAGAATTCCGACTTCAATTGAGTTCTGTATACTAAATTGAAGTTCGAATCGCCAATTTATGAACTGCCGTGCTACGGCGAGCTCGTTTTAATTATATTTATAAATATAAACGTTTTAACTTTGTTTATAATAAATTCAACTCCATTCTGATATATTTTCAATATATATCAAATCCATTTTTCCATTTCAACATAATAATTTCGATCTATTTCACTTCTATTTGAAATTCTATATATTTACAATATTCAAATTCCATTTGAATTTCTTTATTCAAACTCTATATTATTTCCTTCTATTCAATTTCTATTTGAATTTTCTTCTATTCAAATTCTATTTCAATTCCTTATCTTCAAATTCTATTTGAATTTCTTATCTTCAATTTCTATTTGAAATCCTTTATTCAATTTCTATTTGAAATCCTTTGAATTCAAATTCTATTTAATTTCACTTTGAATTCAAATTCTATTTAAACTCCTTTTATTTGAAATTATATTTCAAACATTATATTTTCTTTGAATTCTAATATTCAACCTCCACTTTATATTCTCTTTGAAATTCTGTTTAATCAAATTCCATTTGAATTCTAATATTCAAATCTCTATTTGACTTTTCTTTATTCAAATCCATTTGAATTCCTTTGAATTCAAATTCCATTTCAATTTTTCTTATACAATTTCTATTTGATTTTTCTTTATTCAAATCCTATTTAAATTTCTATTTTCAAATGTTATACTCACATTTTATTTGAATTATACATATTTAAAATTCCATTTCAAAATTCCTTTGAAGTAATATAAATATATACATATATTTATATCTATCTCAAATTCAAAACATTTGAATTTTCAATCATCTTGTTTCTTTCAAACAAATTTCCGTCAAAACTTTTCTAAGGCAGCAATTCATCACTCAGAAACTCGAAAATGAACTCTGATGATGTTGTGACCATCATCAGAATTATTTCCCAGCCACTTAATTGAGTTCAGTGCTATATCATATTCAAAATCTATTCAAATGGTTTTTATTCAAAAATCCTTCCAAAATAAATCTATATTATTTTAATAAAATTCGGAAAATATTTTCCAACTTCCCAGGATTTTAAATTCTGAATTCTGGTTGGAATTCAATTTCAATTTATCACATTTGTATATTTTATTCCATATACAAATTCCATTGGTTATATATATAACTATGTCTATTTTATATCTAATTTGATTATAATTCTAGCAACCAACTCAACTATTTAAAACAATATCGTGTCCAATCTTCTGTTCAAGTGTTTATAAACTCCTATCGACATCGCGGCGTCCCACGATTCAATCAGAATACACAAACCACTCAACAGACTAGTCAACACAATATAAAATAGTTTTTATGTCAAATAACAAATACGCTCTCTCGTATATATATACACTCAACTCATTCTAGGATATTACTGATCCTATCTCTAATGAGCACATTCCAACAAGCCTAGGTATTCGCTCAACCTAAGCTCCGATACCAATTGTAATGACCCGGGATTTCCGTAATATCAGAGTTGACTATATACATCATACGTCCAACCCAAATATCACGAAAATACGAAACATTTTTTTCAGAAGAAAAAGGTAGAAGAAGAACAGAAATAACAACACAGAATCTCACATCGCAGCGGAACAAAATATAATATATCATAACTTTTGAAATACAAAATCTTAACTGTATAACATACACTTATCAGAGTGCAACACTTACAACACAGCGGAACAAAACTCTATATAACTAACGCTGAAGCCTCCTGCTCCAAGCTCCTTTAGATAGATCTGTAAAATCCTGAACTACTTGACTGCCCGTACAAATTTAGGCACTCAAGAGTTTAGGTAGAATAAAACAAAATAAACTCCGGGTCAGTCATGGGACTGGTATGAGTAAACAGTTTAAAACAGTTTCAGAAAAACTAAATGATATTTCATAAGACCACGCCGTATAACACGCAAAGGGTTTTTCCCTTATGAGAATCCAAACACTTGATTTAACTTTCAAAATCCCTTTGAAAGGAACTATAATCTTTATATCAAAACTCCTTTGATATTATAATAGTGTCTAAATCTAGTAAATACAATCTAGTGGAACGTTTGCATCTCACGTTCCACATATGTAATATACAATCATAAACCGCAAGCACGTATTGGGTATTTGATTTCCAACTATGACAAGGTATGGAACGACCTTCCGCTTGTATATCTCTAGAGGAGAATACACCGAGTTCAACAAGAACATCTTGCAACTCAGCCACACATGACCGACCACTCATTTGGCTTGAGTGCATCGAATGTATATCACCAGCGGTTGGGATCAGCAACCGTTTCCCGAATGGGACAGCATCGACAATAGATTTTTAGAAGTAAATGAAACTCTAGATCAGGTGATTATACACCCTAATAGGTGCGACCTACATAGCCATGCTGCTTGCACGATTTCTGTCATTTACTGGTTGTTGAGGCCAGAAGCTACGCCTTATCATCACACCAGATTCACTTCGAATGCCACATCGTCAAATCCATCAAATCACCGATTGACGTCCTCAACAGTACATTACGTGTTAGCTAAAAGAAGTTTCCTTCTACGCTTCCACTCTTGGTACGGTTGAAGAAATCAATGTACGTGACCTTTCTGGAAATACTCTATCAGACATTCATCCATACAAGTCACCCAGGAACAGGATGAATCGAAGGCACAATTTCTATTAATAGAAAAAGTCCTTGCACTCTACTCCATCTTCGATTATCTTTATATAATCTGATTCGCACGCTACTGCCAATACGGAGTGGTTCTTCGGATAATAATCCAACCGGTCTCTCCATAATGACAACGATGGTCAAAACTTCGATAGTTTGTGATTTAACTATCGAATAAAAACAAGTGTTTCGATAGTCGATGATTTAACTAACGAAGAAAACAATTGTTCATCCAATTATCAAACAATCACTGAGCCCTTAATTAATATTCCATTAATTAAATCACTTCTCTATTTCTTTATCAATATTTGTTAACCAAATATTTTCAATAACCATATTGGCCTTTCCTTTATTTTCTAACTTTAGAAAATATATGCTATTTATAATTGGAAAATATTCCAATTACTTATCTCTTTTCCGATCTCATTTATTTCCATACTTACACTTATTTGGGTCAAAACAGATGTTGTGTAAAACATCGTTACGACAACCCAAATACTATACTCAACTAACTCTCATCCAATATTGAACTTCGAGCCTGGAATCTTACTATTTATTTGTTAATAATGAAATCAATCAAGTTGGGGTATAACTACCTCTTAGACCTTGACTGAATAACATTTATAACGTCAAAACAGATGTGACTACTTACTCGAATAATCAATACCATAAAATTAATTCTTCACTTTTAAACACATATACACTTCTCTTTCTATTCTTACTAGATTTTATTCTTATACTTCCTTTTTGATTATACTATTCTATTTCTAAGTTCATTTCCTTATCGACTTCTATATATATCGATACGTTGATTTCTAACTATCAAATTATCTTAAAAATATTCTAACTCCTTAAATTCCCGGAAAAATTCGCCATAACCTCCTTTGTACCGGGAGCATCGGGAAAATCCCCAAACTGCCACACAGGCCTTTTCCAATCAAAAAGAAAAAGAAAAGCCAAGCGGCTTGCCGATATGGCACATAAAATCTCATATATGAATTAAATACATACCTTTTGTCGGGCACTCTATCTATTTCACTTCTATACTTTATTCCAAACCTATCTCCTGTATGTCTATACCTGTCCAATCTATTTTAACTATACCAATCGTTTAACTCAATTTGTTAATTAAATCTGTTAATTAACTTCTTAGTCTATTCCACTTCTATTTATCCAAATCTATTATCTTCTATTATTCAAATCCTATAATATAAATCCCATTTGAATTCTCTTTATTCAAATTCTATATTATAAATCCCATTTGAATTTCTATATTCAAATTCTATATTATAAACCCCATTTGAATTCTATTGCTTATTTAAACAACGTTTATAACTTCACTTAAAAACCCACATTTATATATATTATAAACAAAGTTTATAAATTCAATTCAAATCCCATATTTTCATTTATAAACAAAGTTTATAAATTCGATTCAAAACCCACCTTTTCATTTATAAACAGAGTTTATAAATTCAATTCAAATCCCATATTTTCCTTTATAAACAGAGTTTATAAATTCAATACTCGTTCATATATATTCAAAACAAGTTAATATTTTCTATAGTTCATTTAAAATTCAAATTCTATTTATAAAAGTAGAATTTCCTTTTTAAATCTCAAATACCTTTTTCGATATTTTTATAAATCAATATTCAAGCCCCAGTGATATTTAAACACACAAAGCAACCAATTATTTATTTTTCTAACACATCATATATGGCAGTATATATGCAAATAAATAAACAAACAGATAATATATTTTTGAGGAATCCAGTCGGATTCCTCCAACCTGTTTTCCTGCATCCACAGACGTTAGTCAACATAGTAATACCCATCCTGCTTCGAGGAAGGATATCGCGGTATGAAGGTCATCCACTATCATAGCGTGGGGTGTATAGGGTAATCATCCGCTAATGAAACCGCGGGCATCCACTAATGAGATTGCGGGAATCCAACCAATCTCAACCCAATATATATATATATATATATAATAGTCAACCAATCCTAGATAACTAATATATTTTAAATCAACCAAACAACATTCAAACAAGCAACACACAATTATATTTAATGAAATAAAAATAATTCTAATTAAACAGGTGAGTAAGGTTTACTCATCGAGATTTTCTTTGCTGAATATCTTGTGGAAATTCAAATCTTACGGCTTCGAATCGCCTCGAATGAGTTTTATCGTGCTCCTACAAATATTTATTTAACGATTAACATTTAAACATTTATCTAATTGAATTAACCACTGACAAATAAATTAATTAATCTTAATTGATATACCAGTAAAATCCTAACTGATATATTAATTAAATTCTAAGTGATATACTAATTAAATCCTAACAAATATGTAAATTTAAATCCTAAAAATATGTTAATTTAAATCCTAACAATATGTTAATTTAAATCCTAACAATATGTTAATTTAAATCCTAATAATATGTTAATTTAAATCCTAACAATTAAAACATTAAGTAACAAATTTTTCTAAATTAAATTACCTTAATATCTTTCATGTTTGCACCTACAGGAAATTAGCGTCCCCTTCTTACCGAAACCCTACAGTCCATCGACATCACCGCAGTTCCCATCTCATGATTTCCCCAATAACAACGTCGGCTTTAACCTCTAAATCGCAGCACCCCCTTAACAAAATCTCAGAACTAACCAATGTTGATAACCCTAATCCCTCCTCTCACGAGCGTCGCCCTGACTCGCGACTTCCACTTGCCTTACCCCTCAAACTGTCATCGCGATTCCGGGATGTTCGAACTTAACATGGAGCTCACCAGAGTGGAGCTCGAGCTACACGAGATCCACGAAATCAGGCATTGTTTTATGGAGGATCGATTTTTGTAGTATTGAAGTTTCAACAGAAAAATGAAAAGGGGGACTTCGATTATATTTTTTTCTCGAAGGGTTGGAATGGGAGTTAGGCATCGATTTTATACAGAAAGGAAGAGGACGTGGTGCTTCCTAGCCCTTTTGAACTTGAGGAGAAGTAAAGGCCATGAGTTTTGTTTTGTGGAGAGGGAGGAGCCACAAAATATTTTATTTATTATTATTTTAAATTCGGTCTCCTCTAATTAAAATACTTCATTGACTGCGAACTCCTTTCTGAACCCAACAAGCGACAATTCTAGGGTAATACCCTTATTTCAGACACATTGGGATAGATCACAAAGTCCAATTCGATTGTCTATAGAAGATATTAATTTAAATTGATAAATTAATTTCAGACAATTTATTCTCCTCGATAATAAATAAATATTATTATTCTAACTCAACTGAATTTCGTATTGATTATTTGAACTGGCTTTAATTCAGTTTTAAACTTGAATTCATTTTACTTCGTATTACGATAATTTAATCTATTCGATATTAAATCGAAATTGATTATTAAATTGATAACTCAAATATAAAATTCCACTTATATTATCCACCCAATATTTAAATTAAATATTAAATATTCAAAAATTAACCCATAAGGATCCGGGTCATTACACTACTTGTGGTCGCTGGATATGCTGGGCGGTTTCGTGCAGACTTCCACCACAAGTGTAATCTAACCTCGTGTCTAGGTGCAGTTACAGTTTCTAATTACTGTAATCCTAGGCATTCCATTATTATCCAATTTTACCTATGTCGTTATAGGTTTTCATGCCCTTTTTCCCCAGTTATGTTCATAGTGAAATATATGCCCTAAATTCATGTTCACAACATTACTTAAGTTATGCAAATCCCCATTTACAAGTTATGCCCAATTTCAATGTTTTTCCCCTTGTTTCTCGATTCTCGCATGTTCCTACGGCATGTCTAAGCTCGAAAGTAGCCTGACTATATAAAGTAAAAGGGAAAGGGTGAAGGGAGGATGACAACAGTGATTATTCTAACAAAATTGGCATAAACATATAACGACATAATGATAAGGTGGACATATAAGAACAGATTGGTGAACTTCTGATAATAAAACTGGTTTTAACATAGTTGGGATGTCATAATAGGCATGATTAGATCTAAATAAGGATTTTGATATCCAACTAATGATAGATCCAAATTGACCACAAACATGATAGGTACAAAATGATCTAAAGGGTAAATTAGATCCATAATCAATAGTAGTTCTGACATGATAAAGGTTAAGATTCAAATTGACCACAAACATGATAGGTACAATATGATCTAAATACTGAATTGGATCTATAATCAAAAGTAGTTCTAGAAATCATAGTTATGTCAGAATATCATAGATTCACAAGTTTCAATAGATCTGATATGATTTATTCACAGGTATAGATCCAAATTACAGTCATATCATGTTTTACTTTTATTTATTTAAATCTAAAGGTAACTTAAACTCACAGTGTTCGGATCTAGAAAAATAAAAGGAGAAAAGCGGAGGTTGAATCATAGATCTGCACTTGAGTCTCTAAACTTGATTGCAGAAGAAGAAAAGGATTTGGTTCAGTCTAGGCACTGATAACATTTTGGCCTCCATTGATTTCAGTGTGAGAAAACTAGAGAAATGAGGCCGTATATATAGCTGCCAGTCCCTAGAACCAACCTGCCATGTCAGCCCTAGGGGGTTCGACCCCCCCTTAGGGTGTCGATCCATGGGTCGACACCCCCTTGAGGGGTCGACCTTGGGGTCGACATCCCCTTTAAGGGGTCGAATCCCTTGGGCGGGATTTTTCCCGCTCACCCCAATCTGCCAGATTTCAAAATTTGAACTGCAATTTTGAATTCCTGGACCCTATATATATATTCTTCTTGTGCGTATACAAACTTCAAACCTTCATAACTTCTTTGTACAGTGTCCGTTTTACACAAAGCAAGTGTCTATCTTGACCAGAATTTCGAGACGGACACAATGGCACAGTTTGTTTCCCTTAATTTTGAATATTAAATTAATTATTATTTAATTTATCCTCTTTTGTGTTGTTAAAATTACGAGGTGTTACATTCTCCCATACTCAAAGGATTTCGTCCACGAAATCTCCAAGTTAAGAAGAATGTATAATCTACCATCCATCACCTATCTAATCATCCACCAATCACAGGCATCCATTGTCCTTAAAGACTTCTAATGCTTATATGAACATATGCAAAAGTGTGTGCATATGTCCCAATACTAATGCAAAGATCAGGTGGTCTACTAATTCAGTTGACCTCCTTAATGCAATATATGTTAGTGTCATGTATCCAACATGTATGCAAATAATCCTATTATAACATGTGTGCACAATCATCCGTCCAAGTGCAACGTCCATATGATGATACATTCATTTTCATCCACTAAAAGAAGAAAAATGCACACACATCCATACGCAGTATGAGAGTGATTGAGTCGATCTAGTGCTCAATGTGTGTGTGTATATGCATCCACAAGCAATCACTAACAAACACTTGCATCCACTTGCATTCATCAAACATAACATGTCTCAAACACATGTTTACAATCAGGGGATCCCTACCTAAAGTTGAAGATTCGATTGATAGGACATACTTAAGTGATAGAAACATGCAAGAAATAAAAGCTTTGGAAAAGGAGTTAAGAAAATACCCTAAAAAGGAAAGGGTACGAGGTACGAATTTTGTCTTCGGTTTCCCAAGTCACATCCTCTGGGTTATCTCCCCACCGAACCTTCTTGTTTTGCGTTGTTTCCTCAACCTTAACTTTTTTCTTTTCTCCTTTGTCTTCCTCATGCATCAAGGCCATGTCAATTAGCCTTTCAAAAGTTGCTCCCATTAGAATGTGGGACATAGCTAACCCATGAAGGGGTTCATTCAGCCCTTTAGCAAACTGCAAAGCTTTCTTATGTAGAGTATCTACCAGTTCCAATCCAAACCTGGCTAGCTGATTGAATTTGTTCACATATTCTTTAACATTCATGTTTCCTTGTTTGAGCGCCCAGAACCTCTCCATTTGCATGCTTTTCTCAACTTGAAAAGAAACATCATTTCAAACCTCATTCTAAAATCATCCTATGCCTCCACCGGACGTCCAGCTTGGGCTACTTCCCACCAGAATGAAGCTTCATCTTTCAGTAGCCAAGCAGCTAACTGAATCTTCCTTCGATCTTCCACTTCGAAAATTCCAAACAAGTCCTCAGTCTCCTTGAGCCAATTCCTTGCCTCTACGAATGTTTCATTCCACATAATGGGTTCCCTCTCATGGCATAGAAATCTTTGCAGACCTTGGCAAAATTATCTGCTCTTGGAGGAGGAGGAGGAACGATGGGTGCAGTTGGGGGAGGAACATTAGGTTCCCTAAACATGCTGAAACGAAAAGAAAAGAGACTTAGACAAAGGATTGAAGGATATTAATATGTCTTTGGGGAATATATTTTTTAAAATAGACTTTTCTTTTTGTAAAATGCTTTCTTAAATCCTTTTTGAAAATAATTTTCAGAAACCTTTATCTAATATGGTAACCTTCAGCTCTGATACCAAATGTGACACCCCACGTCCATTAATGTCACTCATTAAGAGAATGCATTAAGTTTGGTGAAGCATTATAGTTAAACAGGCACAAAAACATTACAAGAAAGATATAAAAGATAGCAGCGGAAATCAAAATTTTATTTAAAACATAATTCATAACATCGTGGTCCAAAATATCATAAGTCTGGAACTACATAAAACCCATTACAATAATATAAAGCTTCTGTCTTGTACCATCAAAGTACATAAATACATAAAAAAACATAATTCCCCAAAAGAGATAAAGCCATAGTAGTAAAGATAAGAATTTGAGCAATACTTCAAAAGCAACTCCTAGCAAGATAATAACCTAGTCCTGATTAAGCCTGAGTATTCCCACCTTGCGAACCTAGGGTGGAACGGAAGATAGAGGAGGAAACCTTTGCGCACAACTGCTACACTAATCGATCGGCTCCCTAATCCACGTAGATACCCTGTGTTGGCCCCACAGTAGGATATGTCACTTCCTATAGTGGCAACCTTTGTGCACAACCATATCTACAGTTGTCATAGTCATACTTTTTTTCCTTCTGCCCGGACATGCGCGCACATGCTCAGTTCGGTTTGCACTGCCCACACCGTCCTACACGTTTGGATCTCTTACAATAAGCCCAGTAAGCATCCCCGACTCCGACCTAGAGTGGAGTCTTTGTTCAATACCATTATATGGGTTACTGACTTAAACAGGTCTAGTACACAAGATGGTACAAGCTCTCCCCCTTTTATTGTAGCCCCACTAGAATTTCCACGGGCTATGTATACCTATTGGTGTCTTTAATTAAATACCTCCCTTAGGTTTAGTTCACGGGCCTATATATAAATATTACCCACCCCCCTCAGATTTACTTAACATACCTCACTGTTCAAACCAATTTACTTAACCCCTATTCAGGTTCATGTTCACACAATCCCTATGGATTCAACTAGATTAAGTATTCCAATACATTACCATGTCCATTTATGGTTATAATGTGCTAGACCTCCTGCATTAAGCCTACAATTTGTGGATGCTGGATATGTCGGGTGGGTCTGGGCATACTTATTCCACAAATCGGGTTTAACCTCGTGTCTTAGCACGTCTCGTGTTTGTGCACCTAGACCTCTCACATTAGATTCACCACTTGTGGTCGTTGGATATGCCGGGCGGTTCCGGGCAGACTTCCACCACAAGTGTAATCTAACCTCGTGTATAAGCACAATTACAGTTTCTAATTACTGTAATCCTAGGCATTCCATTATTATCCAATTTTACCTATGTCGTTATAGGTTTTCATGCCCCTTTTTCCCAAGTTATGTTCATAGTGAAGTATATTCCCTAAACTCATGTTTACGACATTATTCAAGTTATGTCAAATCCCTATTTACAAGTTATGCCCAGTTTTAATGTTTTCCCCCTCTCTTCCCCGTTTAACGCATTCGCATGTTCCAGCAGCATGCCTAGGCTCGAAAGTAGCCTGGCTATATAAAGTAAATGGGAAAGGGTGAAGGGAGGATGACAACAATGATTATTCTAACAAAATTGGCATAAACATATAACGTCATTGTGATAAGTGGACATATAAGAACAGACTGGTGAACTTGTGATAGTAAAACTGGTTTTAACATAGTTGGGATGTCATAATAGGCATGATTAGACCTAAACAAGGATTTAGATGTCCAACTAATGACAGATCCAAATTAACCACAAACATGATAGTTACAAAATGATTTAAAGGGTGAAATAGATCCATAATCAATAGTAGTTCTAACATAACAAAGGTTAAGATCTAAATTGACCATAAACATGATAGGTACAAGATGATCTAAATAGTGAATTGGATCTATAATCAAAAGTGGTTCTAGCATGATAAAGGTTAAGATCCAAATCATAGTTATGTCAGAATATCATTAATTCGCAAGTTTCAGTAGATCTGATATGATTCATTCATAGGCATAGATCCAAATTACAGTCATATCATGTTTTACTTTTATTTATTTAAATCTAAAGGTAACTTAAACTCACAGTGTTCAGATCTAGAAAAATAGAAGGAGAAAAGCGGAGGTTGAATTACAGATCTACACTTGAATCTATAAACTTGATTGCAGAAGAAGAAAAAGATTTGGTTCAGTCCAGGCGTCGACATCATTTAGGCCTCCATTGATTTCAATGTGAGAAAACTAGAGAAATGAGGTCGTTTATATAATTGCCAGCCCTAGAACCGGCCTTCAACGTCAGCCCTGGGGGTTCGACCCGCAAAGAGGGTCGACCCATGGGTCGATACCCCCTCGAGGGGTCGACCCAGGGGTCGATGCCCCCTTAGGGGATCGACACCCTTGGGCGGGATTTTTCCCGCTAACCCCAATTTGCCCAATTTCGAAATTTGAACTGAAATTTTGAATTCCTGGACCCTATATATATATATTCTTCTTATGCCTATACAAACTTCATAACTTCTTCATACGGTGTCCGTTTTACGCAAACCGAATGTCTATCTTGACCAGAATTTCGAGCGGACGCAATGGTGCAGTCTGTTTCCCTTAATTCTGAATATTAAATTAATTATTATTTAATTTATCCTCTTTAGTGTTGTTAAAATTATGGGTGTTACAAATAATATTTGCAAAACGACTTGAATTCCTGGACACGAACAATATGATAATCAATTTTTCCAAAAGAACTACATTTACTTCGAATTGCCTATGCTACTTTTGTGACATTAGACTCATCTTCACGGACCATCATCAAAGCCAAATACTTATTCACTTTATCTACGTACGGTTTGATCCAATCTTCCGCGTTAATATTATAAAATTGTTGAAAGTATGCATATTGCGGTGTCGGAGGCATAGGAGAGTCCGCACTGATTTTAATACCAACAAAATGCGAGTTGTGTATGTAGCCCATAACCCCCATCCGATTTTGATTTAGCAAACTCACACGAATAGTTATGGGAACAAATGTACAACTCATATGCTTGCTTAACAAAACTACCACGGTGCTAAATGTTTCGGCTATTACAAATCCCGATTCCAGCAATTGCGTCCACTCATGCACCCCAATTCCATTCGGACATTATATCCTCTTCTTAATTTCTTGGTATCCACATTCGTCCCATAATATTTTTTGTACATATCCTAATTTAGCTCTAAATTGTCCACCATTGAATCATGTACATATTTACAAGGATTATCCGATCTTCGGCTTCGGAGATGCAATTGGTCAACCACAACCCAGTAACCGCAATTACCATCTCTAGGCTTGTCGTCTATACTAATAACATATGGTCCCATACATTATGACATTTGCATCATATATTCAATGTCAACTTTATTGCTACCATCTGCCTTTGTTTTGACACTAAATTTCTTTGGTAACAACCAACAAGAGTAAGACTTAGGATGCATGACAATGAATATTCTACATATTCAAAGTATGAAGGATCTTTTTTTGTTGACTTCTCTTTTTTGGTAGGTCTACCTTTTCGAACAGTTGCCATGGGGGGTTCTAAAATGGAGGTTGTTTGAGGATAAGCTAGAAATTTCAATTGTTGCTGCATTATAAGTCTCGCATTATCAAGCGATTCCTCATAGCGACTTTTAAAAACTTGTATTTCGGGAAAGTCAAGAATTCAAGAGTCGAACGATTCAATATCGGTGGATTGCATGACAATTGCTTCCAATAAAAATCAATTACAAATAGAGGTATGTAGCCAGGTGAATGTATAAAATCCGCAAGCATATGCGCACATGGTAGTCCATTCACGTACCACAAAACATATCCACAATTCTCTATAGTCAAACCGGCAGTTGAAATGCTACTCAATTCATGTAGAATTAAATCCAAGGCTTTGTGAGATACAAATCCCAATAGTTTAAACATAGGTTCATTTCCAAATTGATGCATTGTTTTAGATAAACTTGTTTCGAATGCATGTTCGATTGCAACAAATTCATTCTCCGAACAAAGATGTGCACTAGTCCAGCATTGCACAAAGCTACCTGCAAATGAATCAAAATAAATTTTCATACGATGATGCGTACTTTCAACAATACTAGTTAAAACATTATCTTAGTGTCTTATTTTGTTTGTCCAAGCCAAAACAAACTTCTCCTCGTATTTACTTAGCCAATTTTTAATTGCATACGTAACCAGGTTTTTTTATTTCACCGACCATGAATCGTGAAATGAGTTTAAATTCTGATGGTATTCTACTTTGGATAATGAGTTCATCACATTTGTCCATCCATCCCAAAAAAATCGTACTCCTTTTTTCCTTCCTCGTTTTCCAACACTACCACCTTATCCCCAATTATCACCCGTTTCTTTTTTTATAAAATTAGATGTACAATTTGCTTGAACATTTTTTGAAATGTGCCACGCATAAAGAGTATGACGTGCCCTTGGAAAAACCGTAGCTATTGCATTTGTAAGAGCAATTTACGGATCCATGATTATAACTTTTGGAGTTTCTTCATCTCTATAGCATTTTCGAATGCATTCAAGCGCCAATATATATGATTCTGTTGTCTCATAACTAATAAAAGCAAGAGCTATTGTAAACGGAGCTCCCATTGATGTTTTCGACACCATATGGGAACATATGTCCCTATCGGTAATCCTGCCCCAGTGGCTTCTGCAGCTCCTACCACTGAGGTAGCCTTTGACTTTTCTCGCTACTATAAGACCTTTACGAATTTTGGAGGGAAATCGTTTTCTGGAAAGGAAGGCTTTGCTAATGCTCAATCTTGGATTATGGACTGTGAAAGAATTTTTGAAGCTATTGGCCGGCCCGATGAAGTAAAAAGGAGGATAGCAGCTTGGCACATGAAGGATGAGGCCCTTAAATGGTGGAATTTAATATCTGGGGAGAACAAGAGACGGATTTTCACATGGGTCGAATTCAAGACTCGTTTCAAGGGCAAAGTTTTTGCTAAGGAAAGAAATGACTATCCAGATTGGGAAATTCATCCATCTCAAGCAAGGAAGCTTGAGCTTGCAAGGATATGTATACAAATTTACCTAATTATGTAAGTTTGGAAGCAGATTGGTAGACACCCCCCTGAACAAATCCCTGAGATTTGTTAAAGGACTGAACTCTCCATTGAAAGAAACCTTATTAGCCCAAGTAACATTTGGGGGAACTTTTAAGACCTTAGTTGAGACAGCTATCTTATGCATGATGAAAGGCTCCAAGGAGGATAAAGAAGGTGAGAAAGGATAAGGAAGCTCGAACAAAAATAAGGAATGGTGGAAAAACAAGAAGAAAGGGAGCAAATTCAAAACGGAGGCAAAGATGTGTACGAGGTGCAACCGCAAGGTCCATGAGGCCAAATTGTAGTACCTTGTTAACGAAGAGGGAATTCAAAGGGAAATGCTTCAACTTGAAGGTATAATGTTACGCACCGAACTTCGCCCGATCTGAATCAATCGCTAAACTGACCAAGACCGTTCGAGAATGCGGATTGTAATGAGAACATGACGCATCAGAACACAAGCATGAGAACATTTCGATGCTATTAAAACAATTGGAGCAAAACTGATTCAAAGCCGACCCCCAAGAGACCAGGGGCAACCGCACTTGAAGGTATAATGTTACGCACCGAACTTCGCCCGATCTAAATCGATCGCTAAGCCAACCAAGACCGTTCGAAAACGCGGATTGTAATGAGAACACGACGCATCAGAACACAAGCATGAGAACATTCTGTTGCTATTACAACAATTAATTTACATCAGAGTACAAGATATCGGAGTTTAAATAAATAATACATTGCGGAAAATAATATCAGAGATTTATATTACAAAACAATGAAAAATATAATATGCGAATATAATGTACAATTGAAAACATCAACTACCACAACTGAAAGAAATACATGGATACAAAGCATTCCAAATATAGCTCCAGCCGTATTCCAGGATCCTGTGAAAAGAAATATCTGCAAAAACCAAAACTATTAGCTGCCAATGTGGAAAATATGGGCAACCACAATTTAGGTGGGAAACAATAAAATTCGAGTCAGTCATGGGATTGGTGTGAAAACTAAAACAATTATTAACATTATTTTTAAAGTTAGGTAAATCAAGGAACCACGTCGTATAACACTGAACAGGTTTTCTCCCAAGAATACCATAAACAAACAACGCAATGCTAGAAAAGAAAAAATGAAGCCACTATAAGACTCAGGTTCCATCACACAATGTAACTCAAGCCGGAGGATAGAGTTCTACCTTATAATGGCCAAATATGCCTAGTACACGAAATATATCTTTTATTATTACTTTAAGTGAAGAAATTAACTCCAAATATAAATGTATCAATCATAGGCGGCATAGATACAATATATTATGTCGCCATATACGTTTACAACTAAAACAGTAAGGTCGCGTATTGGAAATTGGATTTGGATTTCCATCTATGAACCGAGGCAAGGGATCTTCCGCACCGATTTTGAGAGACACTAGAAATGCCCCAGGATCATGCCTCTTGGAAACCCTAAGTTAGCCGCATGGCCGATTAGCCGTCGTTGATTGGTTATACCATAAACTATATGTTAGTCGATTCCATCGAACCTCCAAAATAGTCAATACAGTCAACCAAATCAAGGGACATTAGCGACCCAAATCAAATCCGAGGTACCTCGCTTTCCATCATCCACATAAGTTAAATGTCTGGGCTCCATACCATGACATCACTTCTAGCTAGAAACTAACATATGTCCATTTCCATACGTTCCTCATCCCGATTTTGGTTCATACCGGGTTGTGAAGCTTGCGAATTAACGCCACACAAAGCTGTGCTATATTAAAGCCATGCTTTGATCATCAACCACAAAGCCCTGCTTTTCAACAAAATCTTTGATCTATGTAACTCAGCATGCCACATTGTCAATCCATACCGTACCATTAGTTTCCACCAGTATATAACCTCTAAGTTCGTACGTTTTAGAGAAGGGTATTAAGCAAGAGAATAAATTCTCCGCCATCAAACAGATATATATTTAGCAGAGATCAATGAATATAGCGCAAAATACAATGTCAGACATATAATCCATTCGGAAGTACATATTGAGTCTGAGCAAAACCGCAGGCACCTTATTCCTCATCCCATATGTCCAATACAAGAGAGAGGCCCTCACATATCCGGTCGATCTCCAAGTACGTCTGGACGATCACCACTTATTACCACGTCTTGGGTGCACGGCCCAATCAAGACATCAATAATCATCCGAACTGTGTGAGGATCTCCAGTCTTCAACCGCCGTCTTCAAATCTTTGACTTCTAGTCATCGTATCAGTTATTCAGAATGGGTTAAACCCGGTCTTTCCGAATAACTCACATATCTTATATTCAAGTGCTATAAAAACACATCATATACCTTATTCCAACCTAGATTATTCTTTTATTCAACTATTCATTACAATGGGAATCATTCCCATAAGTCTTATCAAAGATTTAATTCATTTAAACCTCTTAAATCTTTTCTTGAAACCATAACAAAAGATTTTTTGTTATCTTTTAACAATCTTACACGGCAACGTATGCAAACGTTGGAGATTATAGTTGGAGTAACTGGAGAAACCATATTTTGAGTCAAAATCTAACGTCGACTCATGTCACGCAGCCTTGGGATTGTGATCCAATGTACTTTGTAACAACCCGAATTTTAACAACGTGTTAAGACAAGAATTAAGGCAGAATTAAATGTTAAAATCTGAATCAGGAGAAACGGGCTGTGCCATTGCGTTCGTCTCGGAAAAATACGCGAAATAGAGTCCGAAATTTCGTAAATCGAAGTCCGTATGACCGAGATATGGCCTCGCGAAGTTTCACGAAAATTCAAATTTCAAAACAGATTCAAATTTCAGAAAATCAGGGTAGGCGGGAAAAATCCCGCCCAGACCAGGTCGACCAGGGGGTCGACCTGGGTGTCGACCTGGGTGGGACCAGGTCGACTGGGGAGTCGACCCCAGGGTCGACCTAGGGGTCGACCTGCTTGGTCGGACCCAGGCAACCTGGTGCACCTGTTTTGCTGTTTGGCTCGGTTTTGGAGGCTGGTGACGATTTTTGAGGGCTTGGATCTATCCTAGGGTTAATCTAACGGCCTAAACTACTCCTAATCTCTATAAAAAGACCCCTAAGCCTACCCTAAACCCTCACAAATCACTCATGCCATGAAGTGCTGCCCAAATGCCAAGTGATCATGGCCTCCATCTCCAATTCTTAGAGACTATGCATTCAAATCGGGTTCAAATCAAAAGGTGCAAGCTTGCTACACCAAATCGAGGCCAAATCAACGTTGTTATGCAAATTCCATGATGATTCTTCGACAAAGGAGCCACCTTTCTTCGTTAAGATGATGCATGATCCTTTCCTAAGCCTCGCTATGTAAGTTCTAGCTACTTCGAGATGTTAACGGTAGTTTAATCATGGCATGGAATAAAATGTGGCTAAACATGAATGCTATAACCTATGCGAGCCTAGTTTGCTCCTTTATCATGAACATATGACTTTGGGCTAAGTTGTAGCGACTTAATCATGCCACTCATGTTATGTATAACCTAGTATATCTTGCAAGTTTGAATCTTTATCTATGGAATACTAGCATGAAACTTTGGGAACCATTTGACTTGTGAAACATTGGCAAAGATTTGACTTTGGGGCTTATGCATGTAAATGAACCCAAACCCCTTATGTATCATGCATGTTTGTGGCCAAATTCACCTATGATACTATGCATGTTTGTGGCCAAATTCCCTTATGAAACTATGCATGCTTGTGGCCAAATTCCCTTATGATATTATGCATGCTTGTGGCCAAATTCCCTTATGATACTATGCATGTCCACGGCAAAAATTCCTTTATGATACTATGCATGTTTATAATACCCTACTATGTGACTTGCTTCCATTAGGGTTGGAAATAAGTTTGGGTAGCTTAGAAAAAAACGTGGGTATGACATGAGAAACTTGACTTGGGGCTTACATGAGAACATGGCATTCATGATACATTTAAATATGGTCATGACACGTGGGAAAACATGGAACTTGAACTAGACATGGGTGGGTTGTAAGTGTAAAAAGACACTAGACCAAACATGAAAGTGGCCAACTCGAGGTTGGGTTGAGTTTGTATCATAAATCTACCCGGACCCGCCCGGCTTAACTAGTGGCTACAAACAATAGGATCCAATGTGAGAAGTTGGTCATGTCGCGCTTAAGACCCGACGTTAGACTAGGTTGTGGTGTAAAACTACCCGGACCCGCCCGACTTAACTAGTAACCACAACAAGGTCTAATGTGAGGGGTTGAGAGTGCATTAATTAAATTAATGCCACATGATAAGGTTAAGTAAGTTCGACTAATGACACTTAACCGATATGACACGAATGGGTAGGTTAAGTGGGACCGGGCTTGATTTCTTAATGACACTTAACCATACAAGACAATTAGGGGATGGGGTTAAGTAATTTACGCTTAACTAATCCGACTTGGTAATTAGATGGGGTTAAGTAATCCACACTTAACTAATCTAAACGCGGTAAATTCGATGAGGTTAATTAATCCATACTTAACTAATCTAACACGGTAATTAGATGGGGTTAAGTAACTTAGACTTAACTAATCTAAACACGGTAATTAGATGGGGTTAAGTAACCTTCACTTAACTAATCTAAACACGGTAATTTGAGGGGGTTAAGTTAAACACTTAACCAATCTAAACTTGGTAATTCAATGAGGTTAAGTAACCAATACTTAACCAACTTAACACGGTAATTTAATGGGGTTAAGTAACTTATACTTAACCAATTATACATGATGATTTGATGAGGTTAAGTAACCTATACTTAGCCAATCTAATAGGTGGACCTGATAGGGTTAAGTCACAAGACCTTTTAAAATTAGGCTTAACCATTATAATACGATTGGTGGATGGGGTTAAGCTAACCCATACTTAACCAATCCGACTCGGTAGTCTGATGGGATTAAGATAATCTATGCTTAATCAATCTAACATGATAATCTGACGGGGTTAAGACAAATAAACACTTAACCAATTTGACTTGATAGGGTTAAGTCATGAGCTTCTTGGTACACTTAACCAACTTGTAGGGCTAAGCCTTGAACTTGAGTACTTAGCCAATCTTGACATGATTCGTAGGCAGGTTAAGTCATGAACTTGGATAACAACACTTAACCCATTTGACAAAACCCTAGCTCAGGGGACTAGTTTGGAAATCGTAGTTAACAAGGATAGCGGAAAGAGGGGCTAAGTGGTAAACCTTAGTTAAGGGTAACTAAGTAATAATTCTTAGCTAAGGACATGGGACTAGTTCATAAAGAGATGAGTAACCTGGTACGGTAGGTCATCGCTTAGTATACGAGGAGGAGCAAGTTATCTGACTTGGATAAAAGCTCCAGCGAACTGGGTGACGAAGCGGAAGCTTCGGGGAACGTGAGGGTACTCTTGGTATCCCTCTGTGAGGTGGCAAGTGATCCATGAAACCCGGCCTCACAGAGGTTAAGGTCTGCGGTAGAAGAGCCAAGAGTATGCCTTGGTTGCTATGCGAGCGACCTAAAGACTGGGATGGATTAGCGTGGAGTTGACGATACTTGATTTTGCCCTGGATAGCATGTCGCCGACTACCTACCATCTTTAGTCAATCGTGTATGTATGGAAAGGCAGGGAACTCCCAACAGACCATATACTGGCTATCGAGTTATGGGTGAGGTTGGCTATCTGGAAGTGGGCATCGATGGGCCGTAGTGTAGTTCTCATACATGATTTTTCTTGGATTGCCTTTCAGTAGTTGAGGGAGGGGTCACGTGGGACCATAGCCACGGGTACGAAAACAGACCTTGATATCTGCATCAGCAGACGACTTAAAGCTCCCGACCGAGTTCCGTATTTCTTGATTTGCCCTGGCACGGAACTCGGATGGCACATTGAGGAACATGTGCGTCTAGACATGGAAAACGGTTCACGATACATACGTGGGATAAAAGGGCGCGGTTGACGGGTGGCATAATCCCTAGTGGTCCTAGGTGGCCAAAACCCAAACCGAGACACGGAAACGTTCATTAGGTAGCATAATCCCTAGTGGTCCTAGGTGGCATAAATCCTAAGGGAACGCGCGATAGTTCATGGTAAGGAAACATAACAAGATCAAGGGTAGCAGTCCAAAATAACCTCAAGGATAAAACGTTCACATGGGAAAGCCCGTATGGCCTACGACAAAGGACTGAACTTATACATGGGAAAAGAAACATACGAGTTGGGAAAACCTACATATGCTATATATTAGGTTGACATGGACCATTACATGACATTGGGCAAGGGACATTCATAGTTAACACATGACGTGGGTTGGGATACTAGTACGAGAGGTGCAGAGAAAATATACATGATAGATACCGTGGGATGTTATACATGATAGATACCTTGTGATAGTATACTTGATAGAAACCTGACGAGGTGATACCTTGATTCTTGACACCGTAGTTTATCATGATACCTTAGTTTACCTTGCTACAGTAGTTCATCCAGTTATCTTGGTTTAGCTTGTCTATCTTGTTGTCATCCTTATGTTTACTTTCAGTTTATGCATGTCATGTTACATTTACCTGTTTTTATGTTGGAAGTAGATAGGACTTACCAGTCTTTATGACTGACCCCATTTTCTTTCTCCTCTTTGTCTTCCATTCCCCACCCCCCCAGGTTTTCAGGGAGGAAACACTGTTATTTAGTTTGGACTTCCTCTGCTTGAAGGTCATCATGCATGGCTTGGACTTCTCTTGGCTATGGCTACCTTACTGTTTTATTTGGGGAATGATTTATGAAAAGGTTTTATGATTCTTTACTATTGCAAGACAGGTTTTGATGTATCCTGATGTAAAAGGCTTTAGACCTTATTTTATAAGGTAATGAAATTTGTTTTACTTCCGCTGTTTTATGTATATGTTCTGTCTTGTAATATTCCTGTGCATGTTTACCTCGTTAATGCTTCACCAAACCTAGTGCATTCCCTTGTGAGTGACCCTAGCGGAGGTGGGGTGTTACATTTGGTATCAGAGCCAGGTTACCAGACTGGGCAAAAGTTTTTAAAACCTTCTGAAAACTATTTGAAAAACCGTTTACAAAGAAGCATTTTTCAAGAAAAGTTTTTAAAGGCTATTCCCCAAAAGCCATTAGCACTATCCTTTGATTTCTGGATTGAATCTCTTTTCCTTTCTTTCCTCCATCGGTAGTCACAGTAGTTCTAACTGTGACTAATCTTTGTCTAGCCACGTAGGTGTTTTCCGTACGATGGAGGTGGTTCTCGAGAGACCTGTTGTCGCGGTACAAGGAAGGATAATAAGAGTAAGGATAAAGGACGCGAGCTTAAGGATAAGCAACTGTTGCTATGGCTTAGTCCATCAAGGAGGACAAGGACAAGATCATCGTAGAGGGAAATTGTACGCTCCCATTTCTAGGGTACCTAAAAGAAATGGTACCGTTTCTGGTAAAGGTTTAGTCGTTCTATCATCCCGTCCAGACTTTGTCTTGATCATCGAATCATTTAAGTCTGCTTGGATAGTTGAGTCTCTGCACCTTAGTACTAGCACGATAGAGGATCCCAGTTTTTGTCCCAAAAATCTGATTGGAGAGTTGGTCCATTTCTTCATGACTTGTTTGGATTTGAGAATGACATGTCTCGGCTATGGATGGATTCTAGGGGTAAAGTGGTTATCCAGTAAGGGATACCCTTGTCGGTTTTGAAAAGAGGGTGGTCAGACTCTTGGCTTGCTTTGGTAATACCGTCAAGGTCTCGTGTAACCATTTGGGTTCCATCATGGTTAGTTACCTAGAATCTCGGGATGCAGTTGTTGGTAAGCCGTTCGAATAGAATTCGCCGCTAAGGCGGATGGTTCGTTTCGCTTATGCATGAGTTATGGGAATCACCCTAGTAAGTACTCTTGGCAACATGGATTGGCATCGGCAAATGAGATCCAGAATTCCCTAGTGAATTTTGGAGAGCTTGCATGATTAAGTGGATACGGTTGAGCCAAGTATACTTGGGAAAGGATAAGTGAAAGTGGAATAAGAGGCGACAATGAAATGAGTTCTAACTCATACCTTGGAAATAGGAATCAAGGAGCTACGAAATCACGAAGTCAAAAGATGGTCAAGGCACCGAGGGATTAAGCTCAAGGAAACGCGACTTAGAAGATGTAAGGCTAGACACGCGCATCGTACCTCTTTTTAAAGAGGGTATCCTTGATCCTTGGTTTTTCCTGTAGACTTGCTCGCATGTTATCTTTTGGTGCATATCCTCTCGGTCCTATTTTCTGTTGCAAACCCCGTAAGGAGTTTGTCTTGTTTATCTCCTCGATCTTATCTTGGGAACCTTAGGTAGAACTCTATGGATGTAAACATGTATTTGAAACATGTTATGATTGATATGGTTGCAAATGGTTGCAAGTGGTTGCTCGTTGATGCGCGAATACACATTAGATACTAGATTGACGCGGTCACATTTCACGTTGCATATGCACGAGTATTTATACTTGTTTATGGATGAAATTGAATGTGTTATCATGCGGATGTTGCATATGAATGAATGTTTGTGCACGCATATAGTACTTATATGACTAGGACTATTTGCATACATGTTGGACTCATGGCACTAAACATATTTTGCATTAGAAAGATCATTCAGGCCTGATCATTAGCATTAGCTAAGGAGCATATACACACACGTTTTGCATATGTTCATACGGCATTAGAAATCATCTAAGGACCATGGTTGCCTGTGGATGATGTTTTGAGTAGATGGATGATGGATGGTAGGATATGTTCTTCCTAACTTGGAGATTTCGGGGACGAAATCCTTAAAGGAGGGGAGAATGTAACAACCCGAATATTAACAACGTGTTAAGACAAGAATCAAGGCAGAATTAAATGTTAAAATCTGAATCAGGAGAAACGGGCTGTGCCATTGCGTTTGTCTCGGAAAAGTACGCGAAATAGAGTCCGAAATTTCGTAAATCGGAGTCCGTATGACCGAGATATGGCCTCGCGAAGTTTCACGAAAATTCAAATTTCAAAACAGATTCAAATTTCAGAAAATCAGGGTAGGCGGGAAAAATCCCGCCCAGACCAGGTCGACCAGGGGGTCGACCTGGGTGTCAACCTGGGTGGGACCAGGTCGAGTGGGGAGTCGACCCCAGGGTCGACCTGGGGGTCGACCTGCCTGGTCGGACCCAGGCAACCTGGTGCACCTGTTTTGCTGTTTGGCTCGGTTTTGGAGGCTGGTGACGATTTTTGAGGGCTTGGATCTATCCTAGGGTTAATCTAACGGCCTAAACTACTCCTAATCTCTATAAAAAGACCCCTAAGCCTACCCTAAACCCTCACAAATCACTCATGCCACGAAGTGCTGCCCAAATGCCAAGTGATCATGGCCTCTATCTCCAATTCCTAGAGACTATGCATTCAAATCGGGTTCAAATCAAAAGGTGCAAGCTTGCTACACCAAATCGAGGCCAAATCAACGTTGTTATGCAAATTCCATGATGATTCTTCGACAAAGGAGCCACCTTTCTTCGTCAAGATGATGCATGATCCTTTCCTAACCTCGCTATGTAAGTTCTAGCTACTTCGAGATGTTAACGGTAGTTTAATCATGGCATGGAATAAAATGTGGCTAAACATGAATGCTATAACCTATGCGAGCCTAGTTTGCTCCTTTATCATGAACATATGACTTTGGGCTAAGTTGTAGCGACTTAATCATGCCACTCATGTTATGTATAACCTAGTATATCTTGCAAGTTTGAATCTTTATCTATGGAATACTAGCATGAACCTTTGGGAACCATTTGACTTGTGAAACATTGGCAAAGATTTGACTTTGGGGCTTATGCATGTAAATGAACCCAAACCCCTTATGTATCATGCATGTTTGTGGCCAAATTCACCTATGATACTATGCATGCTTGTGGCCAAATTCCCTTATGAAACTATGCATGCTTGTGGCCAAATTCCCTTATGATATTATGCATGCTTGTAGCCAAATTCCCTTATGATACTATGCATGTCCGTGGCAAAAATTCCTTTATGATACTATGCATGTTTATAATACCCTACTATGTGACTTGCTTCCACTTGGGTTGGAAATACGTTTGGGTAGCTTAGAAAAAAACGTGGGTATGACATGAGAAACTTGACTTGGGGCTTACATGAGAACATGGCATTCATGATACATTTAAATATGTTCATGACACGTGGGAAAACATGGAACTTGAACTAGACATGGGTGGGTTGTAAGTGTAAAAAGACACTAGACCAAACATGAAAGTGGCCAACTCGAGGTTGGGTTGAGTTTGTATCATAAATCTACCCGGACCCGCCCGGCTTAACTAGTGGCTACAAACAATAGGATCCAATGTGAGAAGTTGGTCATGTCGCGCTTAAGACCCGACGTTAGACTAGGTTGTGGTGTAAAACTACCCGGACCCGCCCGGCTTAACTAGTAACCACAACAAGGTCTAATGTGAGAGGTTGAGAGTGCATTAATTAAATTAATGCCACATGATAAGGTTAAGTAAGTTCGACTGATGACACTTAACCGATATGACACGAATGGGTAGGTTAAGTGGGACCGGGCTTGATTTCTTAATGACACTTAACCATACAAGAAAATTAGGGGATGGGGTTAAGTAATTTACGCTTAACTAATCCGACTTGGTAATTAGATGGGGTTAAGTAATCCACACTTAACTAATCTAAACACGGTAAATTCGATGAGGTTAAGTAATCCATACTTAACTAATCTAACATGGTAATTAGATGGGGTTAAGTAACTTAGACTTAACTAATCTAAACACGGTAATTAGATGGGGTTAAGTAACCTTCACTTAACTAATCTAAACACGGTAATTTGAGGGGGTTAAGTTAAACACTAAACCAATCTAAACTTGGTAATTCAATGAGGTTAAGTAACCAATACTTAACCAACTTAACACGGTAATTTAATGGGGTTAAGTAACTTATACTTAACCAATTATACATGATGATTTGATGAGGTTAAGTAACCTATACTTAGCCAATCTAATAGGTGGACCTGGTAGGGTTAAGTCACAAGACCTTTTAAAATTAGGCTTAACCATTATAATACGATTGGTGGATGGGGTTAAGCTAACCCATACTTAACCAATCCGACTAGGTAGTCTGATGGGATCAAGATAATCTATGCTTAATCAATCTAACATGATAATCTGACGGGGTTAAGACAAATAAACACTTAACCAATTTGACTTGATAGGGTTAAGTCATGAGCTTCTTGGTACACTTAACCAACTTGTAGGGCAAAGCCTTGAACTTGAGTACTTAGCCAATCTTGACATGATCCGTAGGCGGGTTTAGTCATGAACTTGGATAACAACACTTAACCCATTTGACAAAACCCTAGCTCAGGGGACTAGGTTGGAAATCGTAGTTAACAAGGATAGCGGAAAGAGGGGCTAAGTGGTAAACCTTAGTTAAGGGTAACTAAGTAATAATTCTTAGCTAAGGACATGGGACTAGTTCATAAAGAGATGAGTAACCTGGTACGGTAGGTCATCGCTTAGTATACGAGGAGGAGCAAGTTATCTGACTTGGATAAAAGCTCCAGCGAACTGGGTGACGAAGCGGAAGCTTCGGGGAACGTAAGGGTACTCTTGGTATCCCTCTGTGAGGTGGCAAGTGGTCCATGAAACCCAGCCTCACAGAGGTAAAGGTCTGCGGTAGAAGAGCCAAGAGTATGCCTTGGTTGTTATGCGAGCGACCTAAAGACTGGGATGGATTAGCGTGGAGTCGACGATACTTGATTTTGCCCTGGATAGCATGTCGCCGACTACCTACCATCTTTAGTCAATCGTGTACGTACGGAAAGGCAGGGAACTCCCAACAGACCATACACTGGCTATCGAGTTATGGGTGAGGTTGGTTATCTGGAAGTGGGCATCGATGGGCCGTAGTGTAGTTCTCATACATGATTTTTCTTGGATTGCCTTTCAGTAGTTGAGGGAGGGGTCACGTGGGACCATAGCCACGGGTACGAAAACAGACATTGATATCTGCATCAACAGACGACTTAAAGCTCCCGACCGAGTTCCGTATTTCTTGATTTGCCCTGGCACGGAACTCGGATGGCACATTGAGGAACATGTGCGTCTAGACATGGAAAACGGTTCACGATACATACGTGGGATAAAAGGGCGCGGTTGACGGGTGGCATAATCCCTAGTGGTCCTAGGTGGCCAAAACCCAAACCGAGACACGGAAACGTTCATTAGGTAGCATAATCCCTAGTGGTCCTAGGTGGCATAAATCCTAAGGGAACGCGCGATAGTTCATGGTAAGGAAACATAACAAGATCAAGGGTAGCAGTCCAAAATAACCTCAAGGATAAAACGTTCACATGGGAAAGCCCGTATGGCCTACGGCAAAGGACTGAACTTATACATGGGAAAAGAAACATACGAGTTGGGAAAACCTACATATGCTATATATTAGGTTGACATGGACCATTACATGACATTGGGCAAGGGACATTCATAGTTAACACATGACGTGGGTTGGGATACTAGTACGAGAGGTGCAGAGAAAATATACATGATAGATACCGTGGGATGTTATACATGATAGATACCTTGTGATAGTATACTTGATAGAAACCTGACGAGGTGATACCTTGATTCTTGACACCGTAGTTTATCATGATACCTTAGTTTACCTTGCTACAGTAGTTCATCCTGTTATCTTGGTTTAGCTTGTCTATCTTGTTGTCATCCTTATGTTTACTTTCAGTTTATGCATGTCATGTTACATTTACCTGTTTTTATGCTGGAAGTAGATAGGACTTACCAGTCTTTATGACTGACCTCGTTTTCTTTCGCCTCTTTGTCTTTCGTTCCCCCCCCAAGGTTTTCAGGGAGGAAACACTGTTATTTAGTTTGGACTTCCTCTGCTTGAAGGTCATCATGCATGGCTTGGACTTCTCTTGGCTATGGCTACCTTACTGTTTTATTTGGGGAATAATTTATGAAAAGGTTTTATGCTTCTTTACTATTGCAAGACAGGTTTTGATGTATCCTGATGTAAAAGGCTTTAGACCTTATTTTATAAGGTAATGAAATTTGTTTTACTTCCGCTGTTTTATGTATATGTTCTGTCTTGTAATATTCCTGTGCATGTTTACCTCATTAATGCTTCACCAAACCTAGTGCATTCCCTTGTGAGTGACCCTAGCGGAGGTGGGGTGTTACATACATGTAGTGGTATTTGTCTGATTCACATCCTTTTGTCACCAATCCGCAGAGTTGATTTACTGACCTAGTTCCAGTTAGCGACAATAGATCATTTGTCGCTTGAGTAGTACGTACATATTTTAATTATGATTAATGTTATCTTCAAAGTAATTCTTTTTGTTTTAAATTTGCAAAAACGAAGACTTCGAACCATTACAGACTTCTTCAAATCTTGTGTACCAAGCAAGTCATTGTCACAAGTATTAGAAAGGATAGAGCGAATCGAGAAAGATGAGATATATTAGGCGAACACATGCACGTACAACAACAAGAAGAACGAGTAGAAGGCATAGGAGAAAGAAAGCAGAAGAAGAAAACTGTTAGCAAAGAGAAATTTTAACTTTAGAATGGAAAGTTTGTTGGGAATGTTTTGTTTTTGGTTATGGAGACTTGTGTGGTAACAGGCTATGTTATGTTTTGTTTTGTATTGAATACAATAGCTTGGTATAGTGGCTTGTGTCGGGCATGAAACGGTTACTAGTGAATGTCTGGTTTTCGTGAATGTTGTGATTTGGATATGATCAATGATATTGGTTGTTTTGCACCAATTTCTATTTTTGTGTTTAGTGTATTGATATGGTGAATGTTGTGAATTTTTTTTGGTGAGTGTTGTGATTAGGAATCCATATATGGAGACAGACCGAGATGGTAGTTATATATGTGATGGACATTACTGAATTTGTATACCTGCAGTGTTTAAAGAATTTGTCACTGAATAAGAAGTATTATTTATATGATAAGATTTTACCACTCAAATTGTATAATTTAGTATTTGATGCTAACTAGGAGGAATCTTGCTATGTTAATTCTATTTTGGATTGCAAAATTTTGTTGTTGTTATTAACTTTTCAGGAACTTCGTTTTGAAGCTCTTTTGAATATAGCTCCCTATTATGATGGTTTTCTTAAATTTCAATTAAAAGCATTGTTATGACATGCTTAATGAAAAAATATTTGCATTTTAATGTTACATCTAAAGTATCATTAGCTACACAAAATAAACAATGAATTAAAACTTGTAAATGTTTGATCCATATCGCACATATGATCTCCACCAAAATTGTAATTATTCTTAAAGTTCATAATCTAGTTATATCATTGAAAAGAGCAAAATACAATTAGAAATATTTATGGGATAATCTAGTATCCCTTTCTCTAATGTATAGATAAAAGAAATAAAGCAAAAAATAATTTGGATTTTGAATCTGTATCATTGAATTTAGGATCAAATGGTTTGAAATTGATCCTTCTAGATGATCAAAAAGCATGTAGTTACATAGAGAAAGAGTAAATTCATTACGTTAAATAATAATGTGTATATACCAATTCAGATAGTATTTGTATCAGTTATTCAGAGTGGGTTAAACCTGATCTTTTCGAATAACTCGCGTATCTTATATTCAAGTGCTATAAAAACACATCATACGCCTCATTCCAATCCTTAATATTCTTTTATTCAACTATTCATTACATTAGGAATCATTCCCACAAGACTTGTCAAAGATTTAATTCATTTAAACCTCTTGTTTAAGTCTTTCTTTGAAAACCGTTGCAAAAGATTTTGTGTTATCTTTTAACAATCTTAAACCAAATTAAGGTTTATCAAACTAGTATGGATTTAGGAGCCTCACCGAAGTAATCATTCATTTTATTATCCTAATCCTAACCTATTCATCCCATGGAGCAAAACTGGTAGTACTCCATATCCAACACCCTCTGTGTTATTGATAAAATTAATTACCATTTCACATTTCAAATCTAATTAAAGATTTAACTATCGCATGGAGTAAAACTGATGACACTCCGTTCTCGAACGTTCCTTGAATTCGGTAAATTTAATTACCTTATTCGCAATTCATTCTAATTAAAGATTCATTAAAACTCCAACTTGGTTTTAATATCAAAAATCATAACTTAATGATTATTCAATATTAGGAAATTTATCTTGCCTTTAACTGGGTTAAAGAACCAATGTCATTTAAAACAAAGTTCACGATAAACCTAATATCCTTTTCCATTAAACTGGAACCTTCATGGAAATCATAAAAGTATATAATCGATATAAATTTTCGTATCAGATAATACTATAAGTGGAATAACGTCAAGGCCCTTTAAATTCCATAAATAGTAAACGCCTTCTTCCACAGAAGCTCATTTCAATTATCACTAAATCGAATTACACTCAATTCCAATCTAATATATTAAATTGGAAAAACTTTTCTTTGGAAATTCTATCAATCTTAATTAAAAGATTATAAATTCTAAGTCATAACTTCATCGTTAATTGGGCTTAAGAACTAATGTCATTTAAAGCAGCATTCATCAAGAACCCAAAATCACTTTCATTTAATTCCAATTATATTCATTAATGGGAAAATTTCTTTAAATCTTAATGAAAAGATTTACTCTATTCTCATATGGGTTTAAGAACAGTATCATTAAAGATACCATTCACGACAAACCCAAAATCAAATTTGATATTTAATATAAGGCTTTGAATAGAAATCATATTGTAATGACCCAAAATTCCTGTCCAATTTGAGCTGACCAAAAACACAAGTACAACCCCAAATTTAACTGAAAATTAGGAAATTAATATAAAAGAAAACAGAAAGTGAGAATATATAATATAGAAACTTAGAATAGAAGAAGAAGAAGAATACAATATCAGAGTAACACGAATCTCCCAACGGAACGAATAAATATATTTCATAACATAACTTGAAATATACATCTGTACTTTAATATACACATCATTATCAAAGTATAGCACTTACAACACAGCGGAATAATAATAGCTATATAATTCTGAAGCCTCCTGCTCCAGCTCTTCAATGTATCTATAAATCCCGACTACTTGACTGCCCGTACAAAATTGGGCACCCAAGAGTTTAGGGAAAACAAAACAAAATAAACTCCGGGTCAGTCATGGGACTGGTATAAGTAAAATAGTTTAAAACGGTTTAAGAAGGTAAATGATATCTCATAAGACCACGCCGTATAACGGAACGGGTTTTTCCCTTATGAGAATCCAAATTATCTTTATATCAAAAACCTTTTTGATATTATAATAATGTCTATCAACCACAGTATAATAATCCTCTAGCAGAAACGCTTTCATCTCACGTTCTACATATATAGTATACAATCAAAACCACAAGCACGTATTGGGTAATGGATTTCCAACTATGACAAGGTATGGAACCACCTTTCGCTAGTGTACCTCTAGAAAGGAATACACTGGGTTCAACAAGAACATCTTGCAACCCGGCCACACGTGACCGACCACTCATTTCGCTTGAGTGTATCGAATGTATATCACCAACGGTTGGGATCAGCAACCGTTTCCCGAATGGGACAGCATCAACAATAGATTTTTAGAAGTAAATAAAACTCTAGATCGGGTGATTATACACCCTACATAGGTGCGACCGACTTAGCCATGCTACCTGCCCGATTTCTGTCATTTCCCGGTTGATGAGGCTAGAAGCTACACTTTATCATCACGCCAGATTCACTTCGAATGCCACATCGTCAAATCCATCAGATCACCGATTGACGTCCTCAATCATACATTATGTGTTAGCTAAAAGAAGTTTCCTTCTCTGCTTCCACTCTTGGTACGGTTGGAGAAATCAATATACGTGATCGTCTGGAAATACTCTGTCAGACATCCATCCATACAAGTCATCCCGGAACAGGATGAACTGAAGGCACTATTCTGTAAACAGGATAGCCCTTGCATAACTCTGTCTTCAATTTCCTTTGGCTTATATGATTTGCAACGCTTATGCCAATACAGAGTGGTTCTTTGGATAATAATCCAACCGGTCTCTCCATAATTACAACGTTAAAATGGTCAAAACTTCGATAGTCTGTGATTTAACTATCGAAGAAAAACAGGTGTGCAAACAACGATATTATTTCCAAATGGAAATTTATATCGATCAAACATCATTCAACATTTATCCCTTTATTTTATTAATTTACTTATCTCCTGTTTCCCTATATTCAATATTTCTTATTTTCTAAATTTGGAAAATATACGTTATTAACAATGGAAAACATTTCCATTTCTTGTTTTCTTTATTAGAAAACATTTCTGGTTTCTTATTTGGAAAACATTTCCAAAGCTTCTTCATTGGACTTAGACAGATGTTTAAACAAATCATCGCGATGCCAACTCAAACCATTTCCTTTAATTACTAAATTCACTTAACCATCCTTTACTATCGAACCTTAACCATTCCTTAGTTAAAAATGAAGTCAATCAAGTTGGGGTAATACTACCTCTCAGACCTTAACTGAACAACGTTCTAACCTTGAAATAGACAAAGTTCACCCTTCTAATTCTTTAACAAACTTCCTTACGTAACTCTCTTTCAAATCTTTTCTATTCGATAATTCTTTCCTTTGATAAGGTATATTCGATAACTCTATTCAATTTATTCTATTCACTTAACTCTTTTGATTTAACTTTAACTCTATTCACTTAACTCTTATCGAATAACTATATTCGATAACTCTTTTAATTCTATTTGAATAAACTATATATTCGATTAACTCCTTTATTCTATTCGAATAAACTATATATTCGATTAACTCCTTTATTCTATTCGAATAAACTATATATTCGATTAACTCCTTTATTCTATTCGAATAAACTATATATTCGATTAACTCCTTTTACTATTCGAATAAACTATATTCGATTAACTCCTTTATTCTAGTCGAATAAACTATATATTAGATTCACTCCTTTTACTATTTGAATAAACTATATATTCGATTAACTCCTTTATTCTATTCGAATAAACTATATATTCGATTAACTCCTTTTACTATTCGAATAAACTATATTTGATTAACTCCTTTTACTATTCGAATAAACTATATTCGATTAACTCCTTCTACTTTCTATTCAATTAAACTATATTCGATTAACTCCTTTTGCTTTAACTCTAATCGATTAACCTTACATCGATTAACTCCTTTCGATTAAACTAACATCGATTAACTCCTTTTAACTCGATTAATTAACATCGATTAACTCCTTTCGATTAAACTAACATCGATTAACTCCTTTTAACTCGATTAAACTATTCATTTATAAAGATTTACTTTTAGTAATGGTTCTTCACTTTACAAATGATTTCACTTTTTTTATTTCTATTCGTAAATGTTTTTACAAATATCCCCTATTCAATCTCATTTGTAAATGGTTTACAAACATTTCTCTTTCTGATTGATTTGTAAATGGTTTACAACCCTTCCTCGTTCTAATCCCTTCCTCGTTCTAATCTATTTGCTAATGGTTTTATACTATTTCCTTGTATATCTTTATTTATTCTACTCTAGTTATTTCCTTTTTTCTATTCTATTCGTTTTATCAATATTTTCCCTTTTATAAAACTCTATTCGTCTTATAAACATTTCCCCTTTTATTTACTTTCGAAATATTTCCTTTGATAAAATCTATTGATTTTATGAAATCCCTTTATTTTAATATACATTGAAATAATTCTTTTTACATCCTAGGGTCTATTATGATATTTAAAATATCGAATAACAAGGATCAATATCATTCCAACACACATAATACATAACAAATTATATAACACATCATATATCACAATATATGAAAAACAGTAAAATAAATGTTGAGGAATCCACAGATGTTACACAATAAAATCAACATCACTATCAGTTCCATATGATATATTATGTTAAACAGAATCAATATAGAAATTCAACTAACTGACTAGCAGTTCAATCAAACAGTCAACACACAGTTAATCAAACAACATTTAACAGTTCTAAAAATACAACATGAAATTATAAACTGTTCAGAGTTAGTGAGATTTACTCACTTTGGCAGTTCATCGTTAAAGAAAGATAAACTGTTATTTGATTTGAATCAAACAATTTATTCCGCCATAAATTCATACGAGTCCCAATCCATTCTCAGTCAGCTTCGTTGTGAAGCTCTCGTCCATACGGTCCCAACGTGACTGACGGTTCGTGATTCTGATTTCATATGACCGAGATATAACGGTTACAAGTTATTAAAATATTTGGATTAAATAAACATGAATTATTATTTGCTTTGGGCCTTAACACCCTTACCTTGGCCCACTACACCCCTTAAACCCAAGACTGGTTAATCCATCTTCCTCCCTGATTAAATCACGTAACCTGCTGTGCTCCCCACCCAACTTCGATCCTTGCTACACCAAATTCTCTCTCCATATTTCATAAATCAATACACCGTTTAAACCATTGAACTCCTCATCCAGCTCTTCACCATCGTGTAGACCATGACACACTCGAACGAAATTCCCCATTTCCGTCGAACACCCATCTCCCTGCTACCGTTGTTCCACCGACTTCATTACACCGTCAGTCCATCATATTTCGAAATCGCCAACACCATCAGAAATCATCGGCTGACCTAATCATTGCCAGCGCCACCATCTCCTTGTTCTCGGCACTTCATCTTGCTCTCGCCACCGGAGTAGATCACGTCCCTCCTTAAGAAAACTGCTACAAGAAAGGAGGCCGACAGTTTCTATTTCAAACGAAGACTCCTAACTTGCGCTCTATGGAAGTGGCGATATCAATGCTCTCCAGTATTTCACGCTGTCTTTTGGATTTGCGTTGTGTTTTGTTTGACAGGAAAACATTTTTCCTTTTATTTTATGATGGTGCTTTCCATTTACTTTACTGTGTTTTGTTTCAGCAAGAAGAAAACAAAAGCTACTGTCCTTGAGTGTATTTATAAGAGTGAAGACTTAAGGGTTAAGAAATGGTAGGTGAAACTTAGTTAAGGCTTACGAGTGACCACGTACAGGGTAGGGTAGGTTTAAATGTGTGGTACCCTGTTAGTGTTCGGTCCTTCACTTCAAGCCACTACCTCATAATACATCAGACGTCTCTAAATACATTGCAATCTAACATATTGTTCCTTGTTTTTATTTTTGTTTACACATATTGTTTCTCATAAGTTAACACATTTGTAAGGAGGATGATTTTCACATCTAATCGTAAGATACATAAAACAAAGGACGTACATGCTTCTTGTATATGTTTTACGTTACAAAATATGTGTGCTCCGTTACTTAAATTTTCGTTCATGTCGAGCAGCTACAGATAGAAGTAAGAGTACAGTCGTGCTCAGTGAGGTGTCACGATCCTAGAAATATAATTATACCGGTAGATTGACTCATATTTTGAAACCTCAAAATATTGATTACAGGGTGCGAAATACTTCAAGTAAAAAGTCGCTTATTAAATTAATTAAAAATTATAGTAAAATTCTAAATATTAAATTATCGTGAACCTTTTCTAAATTCAAACCCGATCTCTAGTTATATCGAATAAACCGATACAGTCGATAAACGATTCTATAACGACTGTTTTAAAATTTGATTTGGATATATCTCAAAATCTACATGACGAAATCCTGATTTATCTCTTCCACTAGAAAGATATACTCCACCAGCTCCACACGTTTCTTCTTTCACAGAAATCCGGCTTTAAATGAATCCTGTACATTCAGTTGAAGTTCGAATCGCCAATTTACGAACTGCAGCGCCATTTCAAGCTCGATTTTAATTATATTATAATTCTATGTTCAAACTGTCGTTTATATAATATATTCGTTATTCAAATTCAATTCCAAGCTGAATTAAATATATTTTGAATTTGCCCAATTCACACCAGATCGCCATCTCAGCTAAATTCTGATTATTTCAGAATTTAATATATTATTTTAATAAAATATTCACCATTATTTATTTCCACGACCATTTAATTCACTATATCACTATTTATATAATTAAATAAATTAATTATAATACCCCTGACGATGCGGGTCCTTACAATCTTTCCCACTTAAAATAATTTCGTCCTCGAAATTGCTAAAAGGTAGAGGACGACCCTATCGACTGGTTAGAGTATATTTGTTCACTTCTTAACTTCAGTTTCAACTGAACTAATTTAATTTCAATTTAAATTATTAATTTATTCTTATCAACAAAAAATTCCAGAAATCCTGAAAATTTTCTTACTCCTTAACTTTTCGAAAAATTTCGCCAGCACCTCCTTTGTACTCGTTAATAGCTCAAACTCCAACTTGCCTCTCTGGGCCATCTCCATCCCAAAAGAAAATCAAACAGCCAAGCGGCTTGCCAATTCGGCTCATAAATCTCATGCTTATATTGAATATAAACTTGTACCTTTTTGTCGGGCATATCAACTCTATCACTTTCATATGCTATCAATTTAGCGGATACGGTCATCCCAATCGAATTCCAATCTGCTTTTATCCACGACACAACCATTTGCTTATATCCGAGCCAAATATCATTTCAACTCGAGTTTCGTCTCGATTCCCAACTCTTAACTCGGTTATCACATTACACTTCAAATTTGAATCTCACAGTCCAATCTGTCTTGATATCATTCTAATTCAGTCTCAGTTACCACTTTACTGGCTTTACTTTAATTCAATTTTGCTTTCACAAATTTCTGTTAAATTTGTTTTTAATTCAAACAGTCTTTCCCTGGGAGTTTTTAAATAGTTTACTCTTTTCAAAAATCAAATTTCCTTTTGAACATGTCACTGAGCCCTTAATTAATATTCCATTAGTTAAATCACTTCTATATTTCTTTATCAATATTTGTTAACCAAATATTTCCAATAACCATATTGGCCTTTTATGTTATTTGGAAAACATTTCCGAATATCGCCTTCCTTTATTTTCTAAACTTTAGAAAATATATGCTATCTATAATTTGAAAATATTCCAATTACTTATCTCTTTTCCGATCTCGCTTATTTCTATACTTAGGAAATATTCTTTATTATATTTCCAAGATTTCACTTATTTCGGTTAAAACGGATGTTGTGTAAAACATCGTTACGACAACCCAAATACTGTATTCAACTAACTCTTATTCAACATTGATCTTCGAGCCTAAAATCTTACTATTTATTTGTTAATAATGAAGTCAACCAAGTTGGGGTATAAATACCTCTCAGACCTTGACTGAATAACATTTATAACGTCAAAATAGATATGACTACTTACTCAAATAATCAATACCATACAACTACTTATTCACTTTTAAACACGTATACGCTTCCTCTTTCTATTCTTACTAGATTTTTTTTCTTAGTCTTCCTTTTTGATTTTACTATTCTATTTCTAAGTTCGTTCCCTTATCAACTTCTATATATATATCGATATGTTGATTTCTAACTATCAAATTATCTTAAAAATATTCTAACTCCTTAAATTCCCGGAAAAATTCGCCATAACCTCCTTTGTACCAGGAGCACCGGGATATTTCAAATAGCCTCCCATGGCCCTCACCAATCCAAAAGAAAAAGAAAAAGCCAAGCGGCTAGCCAATACGGCGCATATATAAAATCTCATATATAAATTAAATACATACCTTTTCGTCGAGCATTCTATTTATATACCTTCATACCTTATCCATACCTATCTCATGTATTTTTATACCTGTCCAATCTGTTTTAACTATACCTGATCGTTTTAACTCAATTCGTTAATTAATTTGTTAATTAACTCTTTAGTCTATTTCACTTTTATATTTGAACATGACATGTTCAAATATATTTTAACTTGCTTATTAACTAATTTGAATCCAAATTTCAAATTTAAGTTCTATATTCGATTTCGAATATTCATTTACAAATCCAATTCACCTTTCAAAGTTCAACTTTCAAATTCAAAACTCATTTAACTAATTCCTCTTCGACTTAGTTAATTCTATTCAATTTCTATTTAAATTTTATATCACTTCTATTATTCAAATCTACATATCTAATTCTATTCAAATTCTATTCAAATTCTATGTATTCAAATTCTATAGTTTAAATTCCGTTTGAATACTGTATTCAAATTCTATATATTCAAATTCTATAGTTTAAATTCCATTATATTCTATATTCAAATTCCATTTGAATTTCTATGTTCAAATTCTATATCACTTCCATTGAATTTCATATATTCAAACTTCTATATTCAATTTCTATTTCAAACTTTCTTTATTCATTCTTTATTATAAATCCCATTTTGAAATTCAACACAACTTGTCTTTCCCAAAACAAATTCAAAACAGTATCTCTGGTAGTAATTCGTCACTTACAACTCGAAAATGAATATTGATGATGCAGCTGTCATCATCAGAATCTATTTTCCAGCAATCGAAGTGAGTTCAATACTATAAAACCATTTCTAAACATTTCCACATTGAAATTCAATTCAAAATATAATTCACACTGCTTGTAAAACAATTTAAAATCTCTCAACATCTTAAATTTTCCATATTTTTAATCCCAATCCATTTACAAACACTTATCCAGTTTTTTTCAGAATTTTAATTCAATTTCTGGTTTAAATTCAGATTTAACTCATCTGATTCCACGTATTTCACTTATATAATTCTGATTGGTTAATTACATAACCATTTAATTTATAATCTTACTCGATTATAGAAACAACCAATATATCTAATATATTATAATCTCGATATATATATCTTCTCTATATCAAGATATACCTTGGGTAGACTTATTTTAATTTACCCTCTTTTCAAAACATATCGTACCGACCCATCGTATTTGAGTGTTTAGTAACTCCTACCGATACAGTGGATCAAACTGATCGACCAGAACTCATAAATGACTCAACCAATAAATCTCCACAATATAAAACAAATTTTTATATCAATAACATATACATTCACTCGTATATATACACTCAACTCAATCTAGGGTATTACTAACAGTCACGCCACAGAGCCAAGTTAATCAATTAACCTTCTTCTCTGATACCAACTGTAATGACCCAAAATTCCGGTCCAATTTCAGCTGACCAAAAACACAAGTCCAGCCCCAAATATAACTGAAAATCAGGAAATTAATAGAAAGAAAACAGAGGGTGAGAATAGATAAGATAGAAACTTAGAACAGAAGAAGAAGAAGAACACAATATCAGAGTAACACGAATCTCACAACGGAACGAATAAATATATTTCATAACATAACTTGAAATATACATCTGTACTTGAATATACACATCATTATCAAAGTACAACACTTACAACACAGCGGAATAATAATAACTATATAATTCTGAAGCCTCCTGCTCCAGCTCTTCAATGTATCTGTAAATCCCGACTACTTGACTGCCCGTACAAAATTGGGCACCCAAGAGTTTAGGGAAAACAAAACAAAATAAACTCCGGGTCAGTCATGGGACTGGTATGAGTAAAACAGTTTAAAACGGTTTAAGTAGGTAAATGATATCTCATAAGACCACGCCGTATAACGGAACGGGTTTTTCCCTTATGAGAATCCAAATTATCTTTATATCAAAAACCTTTTGATATTATAATAATGTCTATCAACCACAGTATAATAATCATCTAGCAGAAACGCTTTCATCTCACGTTCTACATATATAGTATACAATCAAAACCGCAAGCACATATTGGGTAATGGATTTCCAACTATGACAAGGTATGGAACCACCTTTCTCTAGTGTACCTCTAGAAAGGAATACACTGGGTTCAACAAGAACATCTTGCAACCCGGCCACACATGACCGACCACTCATTTTGCTTGAGTGTATCGAATGTATATCACTAACGGTTGGGATCAACAACCGTTTCCTGAATAGTACAACATCAACAATAGATTTTTAGAAGTAAATGAAACTCTAGATCAGGTGATTATACACCCTACTTCGGTGCGACCGACTTAGCCATGCTGCCAGCCCGATTTCTGTCATTTACCGATTGATGAGGCTAGAACCTACGCTTTATCATCACACCAGATTCACTTCGAATGCCACATCGTCAAATCCATCAGATCACCGATTGATGTCCTCAACCATACATTATGTGTTAGCTAAAAGAAGTTTCCTTCTCTCCTTCCACTCTTGGTACGGTTGGAGAAATCAATATACGTAATCGTCTGGAAATACTCTGTCAGACATTCATCCATACAAGTCATCCAAGAACAGGATGAACCGAAGGCACTATTCTGTAAACAGGATAGCCCTTGCATAACTCCGTCTTCAATTTCCTTTGGCATATATGATTCGCAACGCTTATGCCAATACAGAGTGGTTCTTTGGATAATAATCCAATAGGTCTCTCCATATTAACAACGTTAAAATGGTCAAAACTTCGATAGTCTGTGATTTAACTATCGAAGAAAAACAGGTGCGCAAAAAATGATAATATTTCCAAATGGAAATTTATATCAATCAAACATCATTTAACATTTATCCCTTTATTTCATTAATTTACTTATCTCCTGTTTCCCTATATTCAATATTTCTTATTTTCTAAATTTGGAAAATATACATTATTAACAATGGAAAACATTTCCATTTCTCGTTTTCTTAATTAGATAACATTTCTGGTTTCTTATTTGGAAAACATTTCCAAATCTTCTTCATTGGACTTAGACAGATGTTTAAACAAACCATCGCGTTGCCAACTCAAACCATTTCCTTTAATTACTAAATTCACTTAACCATCCTTTACTATCGAACCTTAACCATTCCTTAGTTAAAAATGAAGTCAATCAAGTTGGGGTAATACTACCTCTCAGACCTTAACTGAACAACGTTTCTAACCTTAAAATAGAAAAAGTTCACCCTTCTAATTCTTTAACAAACTTCCTTATGTAACTCTCTTTCAAATCTTTTCTATTCGATAATTCTTTCCTTCGATAAGGTATATTCGATAACTCTATTCAATTTATTCCACTCACTTAAATCTTTTGATTTAACTTTAACTCTATTCACATAACTCCTATCGAATAACTATATTCGATAACTCTTTTAATTCTATTTGAATAAACTGTATATTCGATTAACTCCTTTATTCTATTCGAATAAACTATATATTCGATTAACTCCTTTATTCTATTCGAATAAACTATATATTCGATTAACTCCTTTATTCTATTCGAATAAACTATATATTCATTAACTCCTTTTACTATTCGTATAAACTATATTCGATTAACTCCTTTATTCTATTCGAATAAACAATATATCCGATTACCTCCTTTTACTATTCGAATAAACTATATATTCGATTAACTCCTTTATTCTATTCAAATAAACTATATATTCGATTAACTCCTTTTACTATTCGAATAAACTATATTCGATTAACTCCTTTTACTATTCAAATAAACTATATTCGATTAACTCCTTCTACTTTCTATTCGAATAAACTATATTCAGTTAACTCCTTTTGCTTTAACTCCAATCGATTAAACTAACATCGATTAACTCCTTTCGATTAAACTAACATCGATTAACTCCTTTTAACTCGATTAACTAACATCGATTAACTCCTTTCGATTAAACTAACATCGATTAACTCCTTTTAACTCGATTAAACTATTCATTTATAAAGATTTACTTTTAGTAACGGTTCTTCACTTTACAAATGATTTCCCTTTTTTTATTTCTATTTGTAAATGGTTTTACAAATATCCATTATTCAATCTCATTTGTAAATGGTTTACAAACATTTCTCTTTCTGATTGATTTGTAAATTGTTTACAACCCTTCCTCGTTCTAATCTATTTGCTAATGGTTTTATACTATTTCCTTGTATATCTTTATTTATTCTACTCTAGTTATTTCCTTTTTTCTATTCTATTCATTTTATCAACATTTTTCCCTTTTATAAAACTCTATTCTTCTTATAAACATTTCCCCTTTTATTTACTTTGAAATATTTCCTTTTATAAAATATATTGATTTTATAAAATCCCTTTATTTTAATATACATTGAAATAATTCTTTTTACATCCCAGGGTCTTTTATGATATTTAAAATATCGAATAACAAGGATCAATATCATTCCAACACACATAATCCATAATAGATTATATAACACATCATATATCACAATATATGGAAAACAGTAAAATAAATGTTGAGGAATCCAGTAGGATTCCTCCAACCTGTTTCCCTGCATCCACAGATGTTACACAATAAAATCAACATCACTTTCAGTTCCATATGATATATTCTGTTAAACAGAATCAATATAGAAATTCAACTAACTGACTAGCAGTTCAATCAAACAGTCAACACACAGTCAATCAACCAACATTTAATAGTTCTAAAAATACAACATGAAATTATAAACTGTTCGGAGTTAGTGAGATTTACTCACTTTGGCAGTTCATCGTTAAAGAATGATAAACTGTTATTTGATTTGAATCAAACAATTTATTCCGCCATAAATTCATACGAGCCCCAATCCACTACAGTCAGCTTCATTGTGAAGCTCTCGTCCATACGGTTCCAACGTGACTGACGGTTCGTGATTCTGATTTTATATGACCGAGATATAACCGTTACAAGTTATTAAAATATCTGGATTAAATAAACATGAATTATTATTTGCTTTGGACCTTAACACCCTTATCTTGGCCCACTACACCCCTTAAACCCAAGACCGGTTAATCCATCTTCCTCCCTGATTAAATCCCGTAACCTGTTGTGCTCCCCACCCAATTTTGATCCTTGCTACTCCAAATTCTCTCTCCATATTTCATAAATCAATACACCGTTTAAACCATTGAACTCCTCATCCAGCTCTCTTCACCATCGTGTAGACCATGCCACACTCGAACGAAATTCCCCATTTCCGTCGAACACCCATCTCCCTGCTATCGTTGTTCCACCGACTTCATTACATCGTCGGTCCATCATATTTCGAAATCGCCAACACCACCAGAAATCAACGGATGACCTAATCATTGCCAGCGCCACCATCTCCTTGTTCTCGGCACTCCTTCTTGCTCTCGCCACCGGAGTAGATCACGTCCCCCTTAAGAAAACTGCTACAGGAAAGGAGGCCGACAGTTTCTATTTCAAACGAAGACTCCTAACTCGCGCTCCATGGAAGTGGCGCTATCAATGCTCTCTAGTATTTCACGTTATCTTTTGGATTTGGGTTGTGTTTTGTTTGACAGGAAAATATTTTTCCTTTTATTTTATGATGGTGCTTTCCATTTACTTTACCGTGTTTTGTTTTAGCAAGAAGAAAGCAAAAACTACTGTCCTTGCGTATATTTTTAAGAGTGAAGGCTTAAGGGTTAAGAAATGGTAGGTGAAACTTAGTTAAGGCTTAGGAGTGACCACGTACAGGGTAGGGTAGGTTTAAATGTGTGGTGCCCTATTAGTGTTCGGTCCTTCACTTCAAGCCACTACGTCATAATACATCAGACGTCTCTAAATACATTACAATCTAACATATTGTTCCTTGTCTTTATTTTTGTTTACACATATTGTTTCTCATAAGTTAACACATTTGCAAGGAGGATGATTTTCACATCTAATCGTAAGATACATAAAACAAAGGACGTACATGCTTCTTGTATATGTTTTACATTACAAAATATGTGTGCTCCGTTACTTAAATTTTCGTTCATGTCGAGCAGCTACAGACAGAAGTAAGAGTACAGTCGTGTTCAGTGAGGTGTCACGATCCCAGAAATATAATAATACTGGTAGGTTGACTCATATTTTGAAACCTCAAAATGTTGATTACAAGGTGCGAAATACTTCAAATAAAAAGTCGCTTATTAAATTAATTAAAAATTACAGTAAAATTCTAAAAATTAAGTTATCGTTATGTTCCAAAAGAACCTTGTCTAAATTCAAACCCGATCTCTAGTTATATTGAATAAACCGATACAGTCGATAAACGATTCTATAGAGACTATTTTAAAATTTGATTTGGACATATCTCAAAATCTACACGACGAAATCCTGATTTTTCTCTTCCACTAGAAAGATATACTCCACCAGCTCCAAACGTTTTTTGTTTCATAGAAATCCGGCTTAAAACGAATCCTGTACATTCAGTTGAAGTTCGAATCGCCAATTTACGAACTACAGCGCCATTTCAAGCTCGATTTTAATTATATTATAATTCTATGTTCAAACTGTCGTTTATATAATATATTCATTATTCAAATTCAATTCCAAGCTGAATTAAATATATTTTGAATTTGCCCAATTCACACCAGATCGCCATCTCAGCTAAATTCTGATTATTTCAGAATTTAATATATTATTTTAAATAAATATTCACCATTATTTATTTCCACGACCATTTAATTCACTATATCACTATTTATATAATTAAATAAATTAATTATAATACCCCTTACGATGCGGGTCATTACACATATCGACTTATATTCAATATCAAAATCTAAAACCAATAGATTGTATTGGAAATAACAATATTTATGTCTTCCAAATTCTTCCACGATATCCGTATAATCACGGAATCCAATATCGAAATATTCCAAATATTATTTCCATTCAATTCCTTTCCAATTCGTATGTTGGAAAAAATTTGGTTATGCTAAAACCCTATCAATTCGCTATTCTAGTTGTCAACCATTTCATTCAAATAAAAATATCTTTTATCTTCTCAAACTTGGAGTATTTTAATATTTTCGTGTCCATCCAAATGGGACATCAAAGTCGTATTTTGGTTCTTCATTAAATATTATTTTAAAATATTCGTTATTTCTGAATTGGAATCATACTCTATATGGATTCCGTACATCGCATGTATTCAAAAATAGTGATAAATAACTATTGAACATTCATTTCACATCCAGAGTGCATCTATAACTGTATAAGCGTTAAATAATTAAATAACGCTTACTACGGTTTGTCAGTCAATCGATTGCCATAAACTAAACACAAGGGAGACGTGTGAAATTGTCAACGATCAAACAATGATTATTATTTTCATAATTGGAGGACATGTGAAATTATCGTTCCAATACCCGTGTGGGGTTTGCATCACAATCCACGTGAATAAATCAACATAATCGGGAGACTGGTGGGTAAATTGTCATCCCAAACCCATTTATAACATAATTATTTATTTTTAACATCATATATATATATATATATATATAACTGTAACCAACCACCAAACATCATTGCAATCGCAGAGAAACAATATATTTTTAGTTATAAAAATATAGAACTATGTAAAAATACTTGAGTGAGAGAATTCTCACTAGTGGTTTCCACTCCGTCATTCTTTAATTGATGATTTATAAAATGATTTCATAAGAATCGGGCTGCTGAATCTGTGAATCAGAGAAACTAAAAAGTCACAAACAAAGGTGAAATAGGCCGAAATTCGGTTGGAAAAGAGCTTGGATGGACCTTTACTATTGACTGTGGTTTCCACTGGTCAACAGCAAAAAAAAAAAAAAAAAAAAACAGGATTCAGACGTCTGACCTAAAAATTCAGACATCTGAATTTCCTTTGATTTGAACCCTCAAGAATTTAGTTCAATTTGGTACTATTTCAGGCTTCTGTTGCCTCAGTTCAGACGTCTGACCTGAAGCAAATAATTATTCTGCTTGCCTTTTCAGACGTCTGCTGCTTCAGTTCAAACGTCCGACCTAAAGCAAATAATTATTTTGTTTGCCTTTTTAGACGTCTGTTGCTTCGGCTCAGACATCTGACTTGAAGCAAATAATTATTTTTCTTGCCTACGAATGTGCAATCAGCCTCGGATAAGCCCGGATCAATGGTGATGGCCTATCATGTTTTTCTAAGCTAAAATGAAGCCTCTTTAGCTTGCCAAAACAGCTCAAGAACACATGCACAAACATATATATACATGAGATTGTAATGATTTTGATTATAAACCCCAAAAGGGCTAAATTCTCTAACTAAAGCAATCAGGTGCTATATAAGCGAATTGTGAAGTCTTAGAACTTGCCGTTGCGACAACGGAGCTTCACAATATCACCAAAACAACTCATAGCATATGAATTAGATTGTGTGGACAATCATAATCATAATTTTCAATTCAATGGAACATGAATACATGAAATCGACTAAGTTTCACTAGCCTACCCAATTCACTAGCATATGCAAACTCAAATGAATAATAAATTACACTTTTACAAGCCAATAGCTTGTGACATAGATGAGAGTTCATGAAGAACTCACCTTTGATGGTTAGAAGCAATAAATCATTCTAATAGCGATTTAGAACAACCTCTCGTCGATAAAAACGCTAGAATCAACAACCTATGATCATATGAACATATTTCCTAAGAATTAGGTCATAGAAATCTTACAAAATAAAGAAGAAGCAAGCTAGAGAAGATAGAGAAGGAGATGGAGAAGCTTACACTAGTTTCTATGCTTGATTTCCCCTTGATTTGAGCTCCAAATTGAAAACCCTAGCTTAGGAAGTTTAATTTCCCATTTCTTTCCCCCATTTCTATTTTTACTTAAGTGTTTGAATGAAATGAAGAAGAGAGGGCTGATTTGAGGGTTATATGATGAGCTAGGTTAGCTAAACAAAGATCCAACCCAAGTGTTAATTTTCACGAACTCGAAATATATCGAAGTTTATAGTTTTCGAGCAGATAAACGACATTTTGAACCCAATGGAAAGGTTTCGAGTCCAAATTCGTCCATATATAAAAAGTGATATTTTGGTCATACATTCAATGAAAGAGACCAAATTTCTCCAACTCCAAAGGTATTGATGTTTATAGTTTTAAAAGTAACTAACGACATTTTGAACTCAATGGAAGTGGTTTCGTTGAAAACGAAGCTCGTTTGCAAAATGGCTATTTTTAAGGGCTACGTATAATATATATATATATATATATATATATATATATATATATATTCCATAGCGACTATTCTAAAGTTTAATTTAGACATAACTTACAGTTTATAAAGTGAAATCTCAATCCCTAATATTCACTTGAAAATTACAATTCAAAATATTCCAATGTTTCTTGTTTTAACAAATTCTGATTTATATTGAATTCTATACATTCATTCAAAGTTTAAAATCAAAATTTCAAACTACCATGCCATTTCAGGTTAGTTTTAATTAAATTTTAAATTTATACATTCTAACTTCGATTAAAATAAATTTTAAGTCATTAGTTCTCAAAATAATTCATCTAAAATATTTAATTTCTATGAAAATCACTTAAAAGTAAATTTTAAATTGATTTCAAAAATACGGGTTGTTACAATCTCCCCCACTTAAAATCTTTTCGTCCTCGAAAAGGAAGAAGGAACTGAAGGTCGTTTACTTAACCAACTCAACCTTCGCTTGACTCAAGTTCTTCAACCTTTCGATTTCTTTAAACTTTCTAATTTCTCAAAACTTGGCTAACGCCTTACTTTCAAAAAAATTCGCCATAACCACCTTTGTATTGGTTGATCGGTACAACTACAAATAGCCTCTATAGGCTCTCACATTTTGAAAGAAAATCCAAAAGCCAAGCGGGTTGCTAATTGGCTCATAAAATCATCAAACCCAATAAATACAGTAAATATGTACCTATTTGTCGGGCATACAATTTTATTCCTCTTCTTAGCTTCCACGTAACAACATGTACAACGTATGTATGTATGTATATATATATATATATATCCAATTCGAACTAATTTTCAATTCAGTTCAATATTCAATTCGATTTGGCTTAATTTACCTTTCATTTTCACATTGGTTTAATTATTCCAATATTTTAATTAGTTAAACTAATAATCATCCATCACAACCAACAATCAATTAGTTAATTAGCTTTTTAAACATATATCTTTCATATAAACTCAAAATCATATTTTCAATGCTAAATCACAAACATTAAACTCTAACTAAGTTTTGACTCTCACACCGGTCAATTGGAATCATATAGATATCCCACTTTTGAAACTCGAACACAAACACTGATGATGCTCGAGCTATCATCAGAGTCATCCCCGGGCGACTAAAGTGTGATTCTATATCTACCCAGTATATTTGAGACTTCAAATACATGTGGATCAGATGTATATGCAAAATTTTCTTATACTTGATAGTCCAAAATTAATGTAAAATAAAATACTCAAATACATATAATAAGATATAATTTTCAAGATTAAATTCGTCATTTTTCAAATTATACTCTTCATACTCATTCTAGGGCATTACTAACCCTATCTCTAACGAGTCATTCTTATAGGATATTACTAATCCTATCTCTGATGAATTCTTTCATTTGGTTCTAATGTGCCTTGCTCTCGAGCTTTATAAACCAAAGCTCTGATACCAAACTGTTAGGCACCGAACTTCTCCCGGTTCGAATCGATAGCTAAACCGACCGAGACCGTTTGAGAATGCGGATTGTAATGAGAACACGACACATCAGAAAACAAACATGAGAACATTTCATTGCTATTACAACAATTAATTTAAATAAAAGTATAAGATACCAGAGTTCAAATAGATAATACATTGTGGAAAATAATATCAGAGACTTAAATTACAAAACAGCAAAAAATATAATACATGAATATAATGTAGTGTGAAAAACATCAACTACCACAACTAAAAGATATACACAGATACAATGCATTCCGAATATAGCTCCAGCCGTAATCTAGGATTCCGTGAAAAGAAATATCTCCAAAAATCAAAACTACTAGCTGCACGTGTGGAAAATATGGGCACCTAGAGTTTAGGTAGGAAACAATAAACTCCGAATCAGTCTTGGGACTGGAGTGAGAACTAAAATAGTTATTAACTTTATTTTTAAAGTTAGGTAAATCAAGGGACCATGCCATATAACATGGAACGGGTTTCCTCCCAAGAATACCTTAAACAAACAACGCAATGCTAAAAAAGGAAAAATGAAGCCATTATAACACTTAGGTCCCAACACATAATGCAAATGCAAGCCGGAGGATAGGGTTTTACCTTATAATGGCCAAATATGCTTGGTATGCAAAATTTATCTTTTACTATTACTATAAGTGAAGAAATCAACTTCAAATATAAATGCATCAATCATAGGCGACATAGGTAACATATATTATGTCGCCATATACGCTTACAACTAAAACAGTAAGGTCGCGTATTGGAAATGGGGTTTCCATTTATGAACCGAGGCAAGGGATCTTCCTTACCGATTTCGAGACACATTAGAGATGCCTCAGGATCACGCCTCTAGGCAACCATAGGTTAGTCGCATGACCGGTCAGCGGTCGCTGAATGGTTATGCTATAAACTATACGTTAGTTGGTTCTATTGAACCTCCAAAATGGTTGGTACAACTGACCAAATCAAGGGCCATTGGCGACCCAAATCAAATCTGAGGTACCTCGCTTTCGTAATAATCCATCATCCATATAAGTAAAATGTCTGGGCTTCATTCCATGACATCATTTCTAGCTAGAAACTAACGCATGTCCATTTCCATACGTTCCTCATCCCGTTTTTGGTTCATACCGGGGTGTGAAGCTCATGAACTAATGCTAAGCAAATTTATGCTATATTAAAGTTATGCTTTGATTATCACCCGCAAAACCCTGCTTTTCAACAAAAGCTTTGATCCATACAACTCAGCATGCCACATTGTCAATCCATATCGTACCATTGATTTCCACCAATATATAACCACTAAGCTCGTACGTCTCAGAGAAGGGTGTTAAGCAAGAGAATAAATTCTCTGCTACCAAACAGATATATTTCTAGCAGAGATCAACAAATACAGCTCGAAATACAATGTCAGACATACAATCCATTTGCAAGCCTGTTCTGGGTCTGAACGAAACCGGAGGCACCTTAATCCTCGTCCCATATGTCCAATACAAAAGAGAGGCCCTCGCATATTCGGTCGATCTCCAAGTACGTCTGGACGATCACCACTTATTACCTCGTCTTGGGTGTACGGCCCAATCAAGACATCAGTAATCATCCAAATGATGTGAAGATCTCCGGTATTAAACCAACACCTTCAAATCTTTGACTTTTAGTTGTCGTAGCGGTTATTCAAAATGGGTTAAACCCGGTCTTTCCGAATAACTCGTGTTTCTTATAATCAATTGCCATAAAGCCTCATTCCAATGCGGAATATTCTTTTATTCAACTATTCATTACATTGGGGATCATTCCCACAAGTCTTATCAAAGATTTAATTCATTTCAAACTCTTGTTTAAATCTTTCTTTGAAAACCATTGCATAAGATTTTGTGTTATCGTTTAACAATCTTAAACCTAATTGAGGTTTATCAAACTAGTCAGGATTTACGAGCCATACCGAATGCTTCATTTTATTATACCAATCCCAACCTATTCGTCCGATGGAGAAAAACTAGTAGTACTTCATATCTAACATCCTCTGTGTTATCGGTAAAATTAATTACCATTTCACGTTTCAAATCTAATTAAAGATTTAACTATCGCATGGAGTAAAACTGGTGATACTCCATTCTCGAGCATTCCTTGAATTCGGAAAATTTAATTACCTTATTTACAATTCAATCTAATTAAAGATTCATTAAAACTCCAACTTGGTTTTAATCTCAAAAATCATTACTTAATGATTATTCAACATTAGCAAATTTATATTGCCTTTAACTGGGTTAAAGAACCAATGTCATTTAAAATAAAGTTCACGATAAGCCAAAAATCCTCTTCCAAATGGAAATCGTAACAGTATATAATCAATATAAATTTCCGTATTAGACTATACTATATGTGGAATAACGGCAAGGCCTTTTAAATTCCATAAATAGTAAACTTCTTCTTCCGCAGAAGCAAATTTCCGTATTAGACTAATACTATAAGTGGAATAACGGCAAGGCCTTTTCAAACGTCTGTTGCTTCGGTTCAAACGTCCGACCTGAAGCAAATAAGTATTTTTCTTGCCTTTTCAGCCGTCTTCTGCTTCGGTTCAGAGTTCTCACCTGAAGCAAAAAATTATTTTTCTTGCCTACAAATGTGCAATCGGCCTCGGACGAACCCGGATCAATGGTGATGGCCTATGATGTTTTCCTAAGCTAAAATGAAGCCTCTTTAGCTTGCCAAAACCACTCAAGAACACATGCACAAACATATATACATGAGATTGTAATGATTTTGATTATAAATCCCAAAACGATTAAATTCTCTAACCAAAGCAACCATGTGCTATATAAGCTAATTGTGAAGTCTAAGAACTTGTCGGTGCGTGAAACGACTAAAACTCTCCCTTATAGTGAAGCCCAGATTGATTTGAGAACACGACAAACCAGAACACAAACAGAAGAACATTTCATTGCTTATTATAACAATTTACATCAGTGTACAAGAATATACAGACTATGAACAAATAATATACATTTGATAAATATCAGAGATTTACAAATTATTATGCAGCGGAAAATAATACAAAACACAACTGAAAGAAATACATGGATACAAAGTGTTCTGAATATAGCTCCAGCTGTAAACCAGGATCCTGTGAATATAATATCTGCAAAACCAAAACTACTAGCTGCCCGTGTGGAAAATATGGACACCTAGAGTTTAGGTTAAAAAAATAAACTCTAAGTCAATCATGTGACTAGTGTGAGAACTAAAACAATTATAAACATGACTTTAAAATCAGATATATCAAGAGACCACGCCGTATAACACTGAATGGGTTTAACCCAATAATACCAGTGCATAAACAGTTTGTAAACAATGCAATGCTTTGTGAAAAATGAAGCTATTATAAAACTCAGGTCCCATCACACAATGCAACGCAAGCCGGAGGATAGAGTTTTCCCTTATAATAGCCAAACATGCTTGGTACATTTTAAAACAAATCATTTGATATTACTATAAGTGCATACTGTATCAAACAGCTTCTAATATAAATGTGTCAATCATAGATGGCATAGTATCCCATGCTACTATGTTGCCATATAGGATTACAATGAAAACCGAAATGTCACGTATTGGAAATTGGATTTTTGTTATGAGTCTAGGCAAGGGATGTACTCCTAACCGCTTCGAGACACTCTAGCAAATGCCTCAGGACTGCACACTCTGGGAAATCCCTGGATCGGTTGGGCCGGTCCTCTTTTACATTTTAGGATTGACAATTCCCGAACACACGTTTCCCAGTCCATTCAGACCTATCCATCGGCTTCGTAGTAACCGATATATCCGAGGGGCCTCTTAATCAAACAACCACATAAGTAAAAATATAATAAATGTCTGGGCTCCATACCATGACACCACCCATAGCTAGTGTAACACCCCACGTCCATTAATGTCACTCACCAAGGGAATGCATTAACTTTAATGGAGTATTATAAGAGTATAGAATAGATATCACAAGACGGATATATAAAATGGTACTTAAGAAAATTAAAAATTTATTCATTACAGCGGAAAAGCAAAACATGTCTAGTTACAACATCAAAACCATATATTAAAGCCAAGTACACAATTATCCGTCTTATACAAACTTATTATCAGAATACATAAAACTAAAACCATAATCCCACTCCAAATAGCCATAATGTAAAGAGATAAATTTGAGCATTACTTTCAACTCTTCCAAGCACTTCAAGAAGAAAGAAATCCAAGTCAAGCTCCACTAGTCCCACCCTGAGGACCGGGGTGGGGGGGGGGGGGGGGGGGGAGGGGGTGAAGGAAAGAAAAGAGGTGAAACAAAAAGAGTTAGACATAAAGTTTGGCGAGTCCAGTGAGTTTAACAATATAATCAGTAAAATAACAGGATACGAACATAAACTGGATATAAGAGATGATGGTAACATAAGAAAATATGACAAGGTAAACAAGATGAATAAGATATAACATTGATTGCGCTTCTAATCACTATAAGTTAATTCCTACACCGCACCAATGCTAGTTCCATACTGAAAGTTGATTGCTCTTACCAAACATAATAATAATAATAATGGTAGTTTCATGTACTCCTAGCTGCTGTCGTAGGTGCCGCCTGCTCCTATCTCCCTAGTTGTACCCACTACCCTCCTCATTTGATCAGCTCCCTAACTCGTAGATACCCGTGCTGGTCCCATAGTAGTGTGTATCACTCCCTAAAGTGGCAACCCGGTACTACTAAAATGCAAGGCTTATATCTACACGATGCAACAGCGTCTTACCTACCAGCCCGGACCCACGCACGCATGTGACTCTGTTGGACTTGCACTTCCATCGCTAACTCTTTATTGACCTCTTACAATCAACACAAGTAAGCGTGTCCCATTCCTCGATCTAGTTCGAGCTCACTAAAATGGGTTACTGGTTGAAAAGGGTCCACCCACTTGACACAAGCTTCCCTCCTAAGCTTGGTCCCCACTAGGAATTCCCACTTAACCCCTCTCTATCCCCATGTCTAATCACATGTCTCATCTTGGTTAAGTGTTTTAATTATGTTTCACATGCTACCTATGTTATCCACTTAACCCTTTATCATCCTATGTCAAATCACATGTCTTATCATGGTTAAGTGTTCATTAATTTATTATAACCATAATCTTGCAAGACCCCTCACATTAGAGTGTCGTTTTGCGGTTGTTGGATATGCCGGGTGGTTCCAGGCAGGCTTATACTGCAAACCGAATCTAACCTCGTGCCTTTGCATTATTACGCATCTAATTTCTGCCTTTGACCTCTCACATTAGACTGCTGTTTGCGGTTACTAGATATGCCGGGCGGTTCCGGGCAGTCTTCTACCGCAAACAAGTCTAAGCTCATGTCTTAGGCATTCATTATCTCTTCTTTTATACAAACCCAAATTCAAGTTCTAACTTATTACATATATTCCAATTGCCCATAATTTCCAATTCAAGTTACATTTATAACTCCAATCCAAGTCATGCCTATAATTCCATGTATATAAATTGTACTAATTTATGCCCCAAATCAATTACATGATTACAAATCAATTTATGCCCAATTACATATTATTCAATATTTTCACAAACTTTTCCCAATCGTTCCAACGTTATTTGTACAAAAATCTCAACGAAAAATGTTAAGCTCGTAGTTAGCCTAATCTCATAAAGAAAAAGGAAAAGAAGAAGGGAAGAGAATCATTTCATCAAAACTGTCATAAAATAGGTATATGAAACATGAACTGGCATAGAACAATCATATAGATCCAATAGGTATATGATAATAGTAATTTGGGTATGTGTCTGAAAGATAAGAAATCTACAAAACTTGATATGATTCGTGTTACTTACAGGCATGATCGCTAAATCAAATTTACAATCCTATCACAATTACTTTTTAATTATATGTGAAAGTAACATAGACTCACAGCAACAAGATTTAGAAGAGAGAATAGATCTGAATTCTGAATTCTGAATTTGATTAGCTAAACCATTGTTGTAGAATTTGATTCTTATCTTTCAATTTGAATACTCCTATTCTGATTTGCTTTGGTGGAGAAGAAAGGCTAGGTTAATTTAGATTAGAGCAGCATGGAGGCGCCATAGATTAGTGTAATGAAATTAGGGTTAGGTTTAGGTGTCTGTTTATAGGAGTACTAGGTGTAGTAGGACCTTTAGATTAGATTAGGATCCATCTGAACCATCCAGTCCATAAAGACACGTCATCCAGCCAATCCCAGAAGGACATATCAGCCCTAGTCCTCCGAAACACGTCTGTCGGATCTGGGCAGATGGGGGTCGACACTCCTATAGGGAGGTCGACGCCCCTATAGGGGGGTCGACACCTATGTCGACTCCCCTAGGGGTTCGACACCCTAGAGCGAGAGATTTCCCGCTCTCCCAAATTTGACGGATTTTGATTTTTGAATTCATTTTTGATTTGTTAATTATTATTTAAATAAATTCTGCTAATTCTTGAATTCTTCTAAGCTTTATAACTTCTTCATACTTTACCCGTTTTACGCAAACTTGGACTCTAACCCAAGCAGAATTCCGAGACGAACGCAATGGCACAACCCGTTTCCCTTAATTCTTCTTATAAAAATCAAGTATTCTTTAATTATCCCTTATGTCATGTTTTAAAATTATGGGTTGTTACATTCTCCCCTCCTTAAAGGATTTCGTCCCCAAAATCTTCAAGTTAAGGAGAATGTATCTACCATCCAATCATCCATCTACTCATCCATCATACACAAGCATCCATTATCCTTAAAAGATTTCTAATGCTATATGAACATATGCAAAAGTGTGTGTATATGTCCCCTATCTAATGCAAAGATCAGGCGTTCTACTGATTCAATTGACCTCCTTAATGCAAAACATGATAGTGCCCTTCGTCCACTATGCATGCAAAAGAAACCTAATGATACATATCATTTCTATATGAGTGCACAGCCACTCATTCAAATGCAGCATCCATATGATATCACATTCAATATGCATCCATTTTTTAAATATGCACACTCATTCATATGCAATATGAAAGTGATTGAGCCGATCTAGTGCCTAATGTGTGTGTAAATGCATCCACGAGCAACCACTAGCAAACACTTACATCCACTTGCATCCACCAAACGTAACATGTCTCAAACACATGTTTACAACAATAGGATTTCTCTACCTAAGGGTCAAAGATATAATCGAGAGGATACACTAAACGATAGAACAAGTATAAACAAAGCGGTAGAAAAAGGAGTAGTTAAGAACATACCCTCAAAAAAGAAAGGGTACGAAGCGTGTATCTTGTCTTCAGTCTCCCAAGTAGCGTCTTCTTGATCATCTCCCCATTGGACTTTAACCAACTTGACCTCTCGGTTGCATAACTTCTTGACCTCCAATCCAAGGATGCATGTAGGAACTCGTCTAACCGTGGCATCTCGCTCTACTTCCACTTCTCTAAGCATGCTCGGCTCTACTACTTCCGCGGTATCATGTGAACACTTCCTCAAATGCGACATGTGAAATACGTCATGAACCCACTAAGCTTCTCAGGTAGCTTCACTCTGTAGGCCATCTGTCCAATTCTTTCTGTAATGGGGAATGGCCCTACGAACCTTGGTGCCAATTTCCCTACAGACCCAAAACGAACTACATTCCTCAATGTTGATACTTTCTTTCTGTTCGATCGTCCTTCTGAGGGTGATAAGCAGTGCTCAAACACAATTTCATTCCCATCGCCTCTTGCAAGCTCTTCCAAAACTCACTGGTGAAAATGGGATCTCAATCGCTTACCATACTAGGTATGTCGTGTAGACGAACAATCTCTCGGAGATAAACAAATGCTAACCATGTCGCTGTTCTTTTACTCTTAACGGGAATGAAATGAGCGCTCTTGGTAAGTCTATCTACTACTACCCAAATCCCCGTATTACCCCTCCTTGACCTTGGTAACCCGTCGACGAAATCCATGGAAACACTTTCCCATTTCCATTGTGGAACCTCTAAAGGGTGAAGCAAACCACCAGGCTTCTTTTGCTCAGCCTTGACTTGCTGGCACACTAAGCATCTAGAAACGAACTTAACCACATCCTTCTTCATTCCGGCCCAAAAGAAATCTCGCTTCATGTCCCTATACATCTTGTCTCCACCGGGATGTATGATCAACATAGAATGATGTGCTTCTTCAAGGATTGTATTTCTCAAACTCTCATCTCGTGATATGCAAAGTCTCCTATCTCTACGCAACCAACCTTTGTCACTGATAGTATACCTACTAAGATGGATCGAAGACTCCCCTCTTATGAGCTTGTCTACTATCTCTATCAACTGTGGGTCATCTCGCTGTGCCGCACCTATCTATCCCAAAAGCGTAGGTCGTACTTCTAACGATGCTAGCAAACCGGGTACATAATCGATAGAGGGTCTAAATTCAAAGATAGAGATATACTCTAAACTCTACCGCTCAATAAACAAAGGACTCAAAGTCAACTTATTTCTACTCAAGGCGTCAGCTACAACGTTACCCTTGCCAGGGGTATATGCAATCTCAAAATCGTAGGATGCTTAGAACTCTATCCACCTCTGTTGCCTTAAGTTTAAATCTTTTTGAGAGAACAGTATTTTAGTGACTTATGGTCTGTATACAACTCAAACCTTTCACCAAGCAAATAGTGACGCCAAGACTTAAGCACAGAAACTATGGCAGCTAACTCTAAGTCGTGGGTAGGGTAATTCTTCTCATGGGCCTTTAACTGCCTTCCACCATAACATATAACCCTTCCCTCTTGCATCAAAACTGCGCCAACCCCTGTCCTGCAAGCATCGGTATACACTGTGAACAGTTTACTCCTATCCGGGAAAACTAAAACTGGAGCTGTCGTCAATGCGCTCTTCAAACGTTGAAAGCATCGTCACAGTCAACATCCCAAGAAAAGGTCAAATTCTTTTTCGTCAACCGTGTAAGTGGGGCTGATATCTTAGCAAAGTCCTTAATGAACTTTCTATAATAGCCCGCCAAACCAAGAAAACTTCTTACTTCTATTGCATTCTTAGGAACCTTCCAATCTTGGATTGCCACCACCTTCGTGGGAACTTATGTTATCCCTTCCTTAGAGAACACGTGTCCTAAGAACCTCACTTCCTTCCTCCAAAAATGACATTTGGAGAACTTAGCTTTGAGTTGATATGCTTGAAGGGTCTCTAAGACTTCCCTAAGATGTAGGGCATGCTCTTCCTCGCTTCTAGAAAATATCAAAATATCATCCACAAAGACCACCACGAACTTGTTTACAAACTCCCTAAACACCCTACTTATCAAGTCTACGAAATATGCAGGTGCATTCGTCAAACCAAAAGGCATGACGAGCCATTTGAAGAAACCATCGAGAGTCCTAAAGGCAGTCTTATCTATATTATCCTTAGCTACCCTCAACTGATGAAATCCTGTAGCTAAGTCCAACTGCGAGAAAATCAAAGCACCAACCAACTGATCGAACAAATCATCTATCCTCGGCAATGAGTGTCTGTTTTTCTTCATGTGCTTATTCAGCTCCCTATAGTCCATGCACAATCTAAGCGAACCATCTGCCTTTGTGGCAAAAACAACAGGAGCACCTCACTCCGAGATACTTCTTCTTATGAACCCTTTCTCAAGCAACTCTTTCATTTGTTTACTAAGCTCCCTCTTTTCTCTTGGAGCCATGTGGCGCACCGGCAATGCAAATGGCTTTGCATTGTCCACCAAGTTTATACGAAAATCTATCTTGCATTTTGGAGGTAAACCCCTAACCTCCTCAAAGACATCTGCATATTCACAGACTACTTGAATAGATTGCAAATCATCAATAGATGTGTCAAGAGATTCTAGGTAGCCAAGCATAATAGAACCCTTAGGGTCACAAGAAATATCGAGAGTATTACCCAAACTAGTCAACAGTCTAACTACCCTCTTTTCACAGTCGAGAACGACACCATACCTGGCTAGCCAATCCATTCGTAGAATCAACCTATAGCCCGTGAAACCAAGCACATAAGTATTGCATTCGAACTCAACACTATACACATATATTCTCGAATCCCGACATAACATAGAAAGATGAGCCGTACACCCAATAGGATTTGAGACAACAAAGGGATCCATACCTAGACTAGCATTTAGGTGCAGTGTTTCAACTAACGAAGCAGATATAAACGAATGTGAAGCGATAGAATCAAACAAAGTTAGAACATGATGATCAAAAAGGAAAATCAAACTTTCAATAGAAATGTTTCTACCTCTCTCCTATCCTGTTCTCTAGAAGTAGGTCCTGTCCTCTGTCCTCTAGAAGTAGGTCCTGTCCTCTGTCCTTGCTCTTGTCCTTGCCTCCTTAAGCAGTCTTTAATCATATGTTCTGCTTCACCACATTGGAAGCAACCCGTCTACTTCTTCCTATAGTCCTTGCTTAAGTGGCCCGGTATTCCACAATTAAAACACCTTTTCTTCCCTTGGCCCTTGTTATTTTTGCCGCCCTTCTTTTGTTGTTGTTGTGCCTTTTTTGAATCCTCTTTCTTATCCTGTGCCTTATCTACATTAGCACCTTTCTCCTTTCCATGCATCAAAGCCATGTCAACAAGTTTCTCGAAAGTAGCCCCCATAGGAATGTGGGACATAGCCAACTCGTGTAAAGGTTCATTCAGACCCTTGGCAAATCTCAAGGCCTTCTTAAGTGGTGTATTAACTAATTCCATACCAAATCTTTTTAACTGGTTAAACTTGTTAACGTACTCCTTCACAGACAAACTCCCTTGTTTCAAAGCCAAGAACCTCTCCATGTACAAAACTCTCCTCCACTTGTGAAAGAAATTTCAACTCGAACCTTCGCCTAAAATCCACCCACATCTCGAGTGCATGTCCTCCATTAGTTACTTCCCACCAAAAGGAAGCTTCATCCTTCAATAACCAAGAAGTTAGCTGAACCTTCCTTCCCTCGTCTATCTCAAAGATACCAAACAAATCCTTCACTTCCTTGAGCCAATTCCGAGCCTCAACAAACGTCTCAGTTCCATAAAATGGCTTTCCGCCCGTCGCACATAAGTCTTTGCATATCTTAGAAAAAGCGTCTATACGGGGAGGAGGAGGAGGAGGAGGGGCTGCAGCTGGGGGAGGAGGGACGTCTGCTGGGCCTGCGGAAATAGCCCTAGCCTCCAGATACCTTCTGAACCAACCTGGTATCTGTACGCCCTCGGGTATAACGGGTTCCCCAGACATGTTGAAAGAAAAAAGGAAGAGATTCAAAACTGAGAATCGAAAGATAGATATATGGCTTTTGGGCATTATGTTTTTCATAATAAATTTTTCTCATGAAAATACCCTCTTTAAAACATGTTTTTGAAAATACTTCTTTCTAAAAATGCTTTTGAAAACGGTTTTCAAAATCTTTTATATGTTCTGGTAACCTTCAGCTCTGATACCACGTATAACACCTTATGTCCATTAATGTCACTCGCTAAGGGAATGCATTAACTTTCATGGAGTATTATAAGAGTATAGAACAGAATATCACAAGATAACTATATAAAATGATACTTAAGAAAATTCAAATTTTATTCATACAGCAGAAAAGCAAAACATGTCTGGTTACAACATCAAAACCGTATACGAAATCCAAGTACACAATTGTCCATCTTATACAAAATTATTATTAGAGTACATAAAAGTAAAACCATAGTCCCACTCCAAACAGCCATAATGAAAAGAGATAAAGCTGAGCATTACTTTCAACACTTCCAAGCACTTCAAGAAGAAAGAAATCCAAGTCAAGCTCCACTAGTCCTACCCTGAGGACCTGGGGGGGGGGGAGGAAAGAAAAGAGGCGAAACGAAAGGAGTCAGACATAAAGTCTGGCGAGTCCAGTGACTTTAACAATATAATCAGTAAAGTAACATGATAAGAACATAAATTGGATATAAGAGATGACGGTAACATAAACAAATTTGACAAGGTAAACAAGATGAACAAGATATAACGTTGATTGCGCTTCTAATCACTATAAGATAATTCCTACACTGCACCAATGCTAGTTCCATACTTTAAGTTGATTCCTCTTACCAAACATAATAATAATAATAATAATAATAATAATAATGGTAGTTTCGTGTACTTCTAGCTATTGTCATAGGTGCCGCCTGCTCCTATCTCCACTAGTTGTACCCACTACCCTCCCCATTCGATCGGCTCCCTAACTCGTATATGCCCGTGCTGGTCCCACAGTAGGGTGTATCACTCCCTAAAGTGGCAACCCGGTACAACTAAAATGCATGGCTTATACCTACATGATGCAACAACGTCTTACCTACCAGCCCAGACCCATGCATGCACATGACTCTGTTGGACTTGCACTGCCATCGCTAACTCTTTATTGACCTCTTACAATCAACCCCATCAAGCATGTCCCAGTCCTCGACCTAGTTCGAGCACATATAGTTACTAAAATGGGTTACTGTTTGAAAAGGGTCCACATACTTGACACAAGCTTCCCTCCTAAGCTTGGTCCCCACTAGAAATTCCCACTTAACCCCTCTCTATCCCCATGTCTAATCACATGTCTCATCTTGGTTAAGTGTTTTAATCATGTTTCACATGCTACCCATGTTACCCACTTAACCGTTTATCATCCCCATGTCTAGTCACCTGTCTTATCATGGTTGAGTGTTCATATATTTATTATAACCGTAATCTTGCAAGACCCCTCACATTAGATTGCCATTTTGAGGTTGCTAGATATGCCGGGCGGTTCCGGGCAGGCTTATACCGCAAACCGAATCTAACCTCGTGTCTTTGCATTATTACGCATCTAATTTCTGCCTTTGAGCTCTTACATTAGACTGCCATTTACGGTTGCTAGATATGCCAGGCGGTTCCGAGCAGACTTCTACCGCAAACCAAGTCTAACCTCGTGTCTTAGGCGTTCATTATCTCTTCTTTTCTACAAACCCAAATTCAAGTTTTGACTTATTACATATATTCCAATTACCCATAATTTCCAATTCAAGTTACGTTTATAACTCCAATCCAAGTCATGCCTATAATTCCATGTATATAAATTGTACCAGTTTATGCCCCAAATCAATTACATGATTACAAATCAATTTATGCCCAATTACATATTATTCAATATTTTCCCAAACTTTTCCCAATCGTTCCAACGTTATTCGTATGCAAATATCAATGAAAAATGTTAGGCTCGTAGTTATCCTAATCTCATAAAGAAAAAGCAAAAGAAGAAGGGAAGAGAATCATGTCATCAAAACTGGCATAAAATAGGCATATGAAACATGAACTGACATAGAACAATCATATAGATGCAATAGGCATATGATAGCAGTAATTTGGGTATGTGTCTGAAAGATAAGAAATCTACAAAACTTGATATGATTCGTCTTACTTACAGGCATGATCGTTAAATCCAATTTACAATCCTATCATAATTACTTTTTAATTATATGTGAAAGAAACATAAACTCACAACGATAGGATTTAGAAGAGAGAATAAATCTGAATTCTGAATTTGATTAAGTAAACCATTGTTGTAGAATTTGATTCTTATCTTCCAATTTGAATACTCCTATTTTGATTTTCTTCAGTGGAGAAGAAAGGCTAGGTTAATTTAGATCAGAGCAGCGCGGAGGCACCATGGATTAGTGTAATAAAATTAGGGATAGGTTTAGGTGTCTATTTGTCGGAGTACTAGGTGTATTAGGACCTTTAGATTAAATTAGGATCCATTTGAACCATCTAGACCAGAAAGACACGTCATCCAGCCAATCCCAGAAGGATACATCAGCCCTAGACCTCCATAACACGTTTGCCAGATCTTGGCAGATGGGGGTTGACACCCCTATAGTGGGGTCGACACCTATGTCGACTCCCTTAGAGGGGTCGACACCCTTGAGCGGGAGATTTCCCTCTCTCCCAGATTTGGCTAATTTTGATTTTTGAATTCATTTTTGATTTTTAATCATTATTTAAATAAATTCTGCTAATTCTTGAATTCTTTTAAGCTTTATAACTTCTTCATACTGTATCTGCTTTACGAAAACTCGGACTTTATCCCAAGCAAAATACTGAGACGAACGCAATGGAATAACCTATTTCCCTTAATTCTTCTTATAAAAATTAAGTATTCTTTAATTTTCCCTTATGTCATGTTTTAAAATTACCGGTTGTTATAGCTAGAAAGAAACGTTATGTTCTCCCAACGGTCCCTTATCCCGTTTTTGACTCATACCGAGGTGTGAGGCTCGCGAATTAACGCTATACACAAAGCTATGCTATATTAAAGCCGTGCTTTGATCATCAACCACTAGACTCTGATTTTCAACAAAAGCCTTGATCATTTGAATCTTAGCATGCCACATAGGCAATTCACACCATGCAACTGATGCCTATCGATATATAACCTCTAAGCTCCTATGTCTTAGAGAAGGGCGTTAAGCAAAAGAATAAATTCTCTGCCGCCAAACAGATATATATTTAATAGAAATCAATCAACACAGAATAAAATCCAATGTCAGACACACATCCATTTACTAGTTCATTCTGAGTCTGAACGAAACCATAGGCACCTTATTCCTCATCCCTTATGTCCAATACATGAGAGAGGTCCTCGCATATCCAGTCGATCTCCAAGTACGTCTGGACGATCACCGCTTATTACTTCATCTCGGGTGTACAGCCCAATCAAGACATCAGCAATCATCCAAACGATGTGAAGACCTTTGGTCTTCAACCACCGTCTTTATCGTCGACATATCGTCGAATCAGTTATTCAGAATGGGTCTAAACCCGGTCTTTCCAAAAATTCGCGTATATCATAAACAAGTGCTATAAAACATAACATACGCCTCATTCCAATTCTGAATATTCTTTTATTTAAATATTCATATCCTTTGGGAAAGGTTCCCATTAATTTTATCAAAGATAAATTCTTTAATCTTACTTGGGATATTAATTCAAACCAAATTAAGGTTTATCCAAACTAGTCGGGATTAACGATCCTTACCGAAGTAATCATTTATTTTATTTCCCAATCCTAACCTATTCATTCCATGAAGGAAAACTGGTAATACTTTACATCTAACACCATGGTGTTATCAGTAAAATTAATTACCATTTCCCATTCAAATCTAATTAAAGATTTAACTATCGCTTGGAGCAAAACTGGTGATACTCCACTCTCGATCATTTCCCAAATTGATCATTTAAATTATCACATTCACATTTCAATCTAATCAAAGATGCATTAAAACTCCACTTGGTTTTAATCTTCCCAAAAATCAATGTTAATGATTATTTAACTTTGGAAAATCAAACATGCCGCATCGACAATCTATACCTTACTATTGATTTCTGCATATATGTAACCTCTAAGCTCGTACGTATTAGAGAAGGGTGTTAAGCCTGAGAATAAATTCTCCTCCACCAAACATATGTATATTTAGCGGAGATCAGCCATACAGTTCAAAGTACAATGTTAGACATGTAATCCTTTCTTTAACTGGGTTAAAGAACTAATGTCATTTAAAACACAGTTCACGATAAACCCAAATCACATTCCATTAATTATGGAATCTTCACGAAAAATAGATCAATATATAATCGATATCAATTTCTGTATCCGAATAATAATATAAATGTAATAACGATAAAGCCTTTTAAATTCCGTATATATTAACAGTCTTCCTCCGCAGAAGCTCACTTCGATTATTACCAAATCGAATTCCAATTTAATATATTAAACTGGAAAACTTTACTTTGGAAAATTTCCATTAAATCTTAATAAAAAGATTTATAAATTCCAAATCAGATTTCACTGTAAATCGGGTTAAAGAACAAGTGTCGTTAAAAATACAGTTAACAATAAACCCAATTCACATCCCATTTTATTCCAATTAAATGTTAGTTAACTGGAAACTTTACTAATCTTAATTAAAAGATTTATTCTTTTCACATGGGGTTTAAGAACATTGTTATTTAAGATACCATTCAAGACAAAGCCAAAACCCAATTCTTTTGTTCAATTCCAATTAAATATTAATAAATTGGAAAAACTTCACTGAATCTTAATTAAAGATTTATTCTTTTCTCAACTGGGTTTAAGAATAGTGTTAATGAAGACACCATTCACGACAAACCCAAAATCCAATTCAATATTAAAAACAAGGCTCTGAATAAAAATTATATCGGCTTATATCCAATATCAAATTCTGAAATCAACAATTATCCTATTGGGAATAACGATATATGTATCTTCCAAATTCCTCCACAATATCCGTATAATCACGGAATCCAATATCAAAATATTTCGAAGATAATTTCGATTCAAATCCATTCCAATTCATATATTGGAAATTCTGGTTATTTTTAAAACCATTTCAAATCCAATTTATTTATTTAAAAATATTGGGTTATAATTCTAGTTCAAAACTAGCTCATTTTGATAAAAATATATTCTTATCTTTACAAACTTGGAATTTTTCATCCAAATTCTTTCCAAATCATTTATTATGATTTACACAAAATATTAATATGTTTAATAATTTTATCAAGGTCCATACAGTCGATTTCCATAAATGGTCACCGAACTGCACTTATAACGACCTTTTTCCAAATTTGATTTGGACATAATTCCAAATCCCATCGTTAGATTTCAAATCTCTTATATTCGTTGGAAATATCTTTTCAATACGAACCCAACGGTTCTGGTTTTAGGAGAATTCAACGGTTGGATCTCCTGTAATGTCAATTCGAAGTCATGGTTGAAATTCGCGAACTGCCGCGGTGCAGCGCGTTCTATTTAGGCCATTAAATATAATATATATATTATATATACTTTGTCGATTTCCATTTAAAACATATTTTATAAATTTGTTTTATAACGATTCTAATGTAAAGGCCCAAAAATCCGTGCCAATTTGAGATGACTAATATTCTACACATTCAACTCAAAGTGCATGAAAATATAGGTCTTTAATAGAAAGAAGTTAGAGGATGAGAAAGATAAGATAGAACTGATAGAATAGCAAAAGAAGAACTCAACTGAACAGAATCAGAGTAAACACAAAACTCGCAGCGGAACAAATAAAATGTATTAATAACATAACTTTGAAATACAAATATGGATTTGTATATACATACCATATCAGAGTATAATACTCATACATCACAGCGGAAATAATCTCTAAATACTAATGGTGAAGCCTTCTGCTTCGAGCTCCTTCAAGTGAATCTGCAAAGCCTGAAACACTAGACTGCCCGTACAAATTTGGGCACCCAAGAGTTTAGGGAATAAACAAAATAAACTTTGGGTTAGTCATGGGACTGGTGTGAGTAAATTTCAACCATACTGTTTAACTTTTGAAAATCCTTTTGAACAAAAGAATAATAGTAAGACTAGCCAACACATAAACATGGACGGTTTTTACCATACTATAACCCAAAGTACTTTGATATTAAACTCCAGTGATATTATAGTAATGTCTAAACAAATAAATATCCAAGTAGCAGAACGCTTGCATCTCACGCTCCATATATAAATAGTATAAAACCATAAACCGCAGGACGTTTATTGGAGATTGGATTCCAACAGACAAGGTATGGGAGCACCTACCGATCAGTGTACTCTAGAGGGTATACACCTGGGTTCAACAAGAACGTCTTGCAACCCGGCCACACATGACCGCCCACTCATTTAGCTTGAGTGTAGAGAATATATTGCCACCCACGGTTGTTGGCCATCCAACCATAATCTTAAGATACAGAATCGAAAAAGAACAAATATGAATTTTCTCAAGATCGGTGACAATACGCCCTGCTTGGGGATGACCCAACTAGCCATGCTGCCCAATCCAACTTTTGTTACTTCCTGGTTGTGAGGCTAGAGGCTAAATCTATCTTCGGAAACATCTGATCACCATTCACTTTGATTGCCACATCGTCAAACCCATCAATTCACTAATCGATTTCCAAAAATATCACCAACCATACGTGATTTGTTAGGTATACTCTGTCAGACACTCATCCATACAAGTTGTCCTGGGACTGGACAAGCAGAAAACACCATTCTGGAATAGAACGACCCTTGCATTTCACTCCGTCTTCAATTATATTTAGCATTATCTAATTCGCAGTGTTTATGCCTATACGGAGTGGTTTCCGGATAATATATCCGACTGGTCTCTCTGTATTGACAACGATGGTCAAACACTTCGATAGTCGGTTATTTAACTATCGAAGTAAAACATACATCCATTCAAATGAACAGCCAAATATCACACAAACATTGGCCCTTTTATTTAATACTAACTTTCTAGTTTCCCATATTTTTATAAACTCTTCTTTATTTCCCTTTATAACTAATGCAATACGCTGCTATGTTCCCTTTTATAACTTACTGCAATACGCTGCTATATTCCCCTTAATAACTTACTGCAATACGCTGCTATATTCCCCTTATAAATAATGCAATATGCTTCTATATTCCCCAATACGCTGCTATATTCCCTTTTATAAAATCATTTAATACGCTGCTATATTCCCTTTTTATAACCAATCTAATACGCTGCTATATTCCCTTTTATAACTAATGCAATACGCTGCTATATTCCTCTTTATAACTAATCGTGACATCTCTTTTCGTTACAAGATGATACCATTCCTTGATAATAGTGAAGCCGTTCAAGTTAGGGTATTTTACTTACCTCTCAGACCGTGATCAACAACGTGCTTATCTTAGAGTAGATATAAGCCCGCAACTCTAACCCCTTATTATTTCTATGAGACGACCCCAAACCCCGTACTGACGGCGGCAAGGGTAATCCGTGGAATATAACACAGAAACAGATAATAGCAGAATAGAAATAAATAAATACACCAGATAATGAACAATAGAATATACTGGATAAAAGTAATCATCAGAGTTACACAGTATACAGGATCTTACTTAGTACAAATACATTTCAGCTATACATAAATGTCTACAGCGGAAAACAAACAAAATATGTACAATAGGAGCTGAACAGCATAAAAAGAGATAAATGATAGAATCCATCTTCAGCTCCAGCTATCCCGAAAGAACCAGCTAAACCTGAATACAAGGCTGCCCGTGTAGAAAAAGGGGCACCCGAGTTTGAAAGTGAAACAAACTACGAGTCAGTCATGGAACTGGTATGAGAAATCTACTCAACACATATATATATGGCTAATCACAGGACCACGCCACTTTCGCGGAACGGGTTTACTCCATTGGATTGCCAGTGCTTTAAAACAAATCATTCTTTTAAACATCGCTATGCTTTTTATAAAAAATGAAGCCATTATAAGACTCAGTTCCCATCACACAATGCAACGCAAACCGGAGGATAGAGTTTTTACCTTATAACGGCCAAGATATGCTTGATACGAATAAAACAAAGGCATTTGATATTATTGCTAGTGTTTATATGTTTTGAAAACAATTTCAAATCATAACTATCAATCATAGGTGGCATTAATGCCCCATACCACTATGTCGCCATATATAGGTATACAATCAAAACCGCACAGTCACGTATTTGGAAATTGGATTTCCGTCATGAACCAAGGCAAAAGATAGTCCTTACCGAATTCGAGACAATCTAGCCCATGTCTCCGGAACAGCCGCAACTGCCCCTTGGAGCGACAGGGCCGGTCCACACGAAGTGGATTATAGTGCCTGAACAATACGTTTCTCCGCACTTTGGGGCGTAAATGAGCCAACGAATGACTCCATCGGACCCGGATCGTCTGATCAAACCGAGGCGCCTCGCAACAGCAACAACCACACAGGTGAAAAGTATATAAATGTAAGGGCTGGGAGGTCACTGACACCACCCTAGCTAGAAATAAACGCATGCCCTTCCTGAGGTCCTTCTCCCGTTTCTGGTTCATACCGGGGTGTGAGGCTCGCGAATTCACATTATACACAAAGCTACGCCACAGAGGTGGGGCTTTGATCATCACCACAAGACTTTGCTTTTCAACAGAAGCCCTGATCACTGCATCTTAGCATGTCACACAGGCAATTCATGCCATGCGACTGATGTCCATCGATATACAACCTCTGAGCTCGTGCGTTTCAGAGAAGGGCGTTAAGCAAAAGAATAAATTCTCCACCGACAAACAGATGTATATTTAATAGATATCAATCAACACAGAATAAAATCCAATGTCAGACACACAGTCCATTTACAAGTCCGTTCTAGGTCTGAACGAAACCGAAGGCACTAAATACCTCGCAAACCCATCGATCACCACGTACGTCTGGACGATCACCACTCATTATCCATATTTCGGGATGCCTCCCAATCAGGACCTCGGTTACCATCCAAACGAGGTGAAGATCTCCGGTCTTCGACCACCGTCTTCATCTTCGATTAATTATCGTCGATTCAGTTATTCAGAATGTGATAAACCCGGTCTTTCTGAGCAACTCACGTATATAATAAACAAGTGCAACACTAACATATACACGCAGCATTTCAATTCATTAGTCACTAACCGTCAATCAGTAAGAGAACGATTTCCCAAATATTAACCCCGAAGGCCGAAACCAACATCAGATCAACAGCCAGGAAACCATTCGTCTTAGCCAACCTTCAGTTAATTTCTAAATCACATCCATATCGTTTATAATATTTTATAACGATTTATCGCTATTTTTATTTATTTTTAAAATAGCCATTTATTCAAAACGACGCTTCGGGCCATAACGCGACCGTGGCGCTGTTTTTCTTCAGATTTGATTTACACATATCTAAAAATCTAACCGTTGGATCTTCACAAAATTTACATCATTAGAAAGATCCTTTCAAAACAAATCCAACGGTTTCAGTTTCGGGAAAATCTGACGGTCGGATCTCCCGGTACAATCGTTTGAAGTTTCGATTTCAAAATACGAACTGCAGCGTCGTTATTCGATTATATATATATATATATATATATATATATATAATCGATTCTGGCGCTGTTTTTCTTCAGATTTGAATTAAACATTCCAGACAATCCAACCATTGGATTTTTACAAAGTTGGTGCCGTTGGAAAGATTTTTCCAAAGCGGACCCAACGGTTGCGATTTCAGGAAAATCCGATGGTCGGATTTCCCGCACTAATTGTTTGAAATCACGGTTTCAAAACACGAACTGCACGGCCACGTTTCGTTTTAATTTTATTTATATTTATATATTTATATAAATATAGTTCATTCAACAATTTCAATATCGTTTTCACTTCAAATATTTCACTAACGCCTTTAAATTTTTGAAAATTTCGCCATAACCTCCTTTGTATGGGAGGGGTTGGGAAAATTCCCAAATAGCCACACGGGCGTCTCATGTCAAAAAGAAAAAGCCAAGCGGCTAGCCAACAGGCTCATAAAATCATCACCCAAACAAAATAGTAAATGTGTACCTATTTGTCGGGCACAAAATTTTATTCCTCTTCTCTAGCCCCTTTGCTATAACCTGTTCAATAAATATGCATGTACCTATATACAGTTCTTATCACTTATCATTTTCCATTCAACTTTATATTTGATTCCATTTGGTTTAAAAACACCATTCATTCTAATGTTGCATGCATAGGCAAAAATCATATCATTAGCTAATTAATGAATGTTTCAACTCATGATATTTATTTGAACGAGTTGCTGTTATTAACACTTCACATTTCAACAATTTATGTATATAATAAAAATGTGATTTTTATTGTAAAATAAATTAATTCAAAACACTATTATTTTATATGGTTTATTTAGGTGATAAAAATAGGATTTTTAATGTAAAACAATTTATTTCAAAACAGGATTATTTTATACATTTCATATTGATGTTAAAATTGGGATTTTTATTATAACAAAATTTCTTTCAAAATATGAATACCATTCAACACATGAATTTCAATTCAACGAATGAATATCGATTCAACACATGAAGGTTTTCTATAGTTTCTATATATAGATAAAAATGTGATTTTTATATTTAAAACACAAATACCATTCAACCCATGAATTTCTCATCAACGAATGAATATCGTTTCAACACATGAAGGTTTTCTATTGTTTCTATATATAGATAAAAATGTGATTTTTATATTTAAAACACGAATACCATTCAACACATGAATTTCTAATCAACGAATGAATATCGATTCAACACATGAAGGTTTTCTATTCAATGAATAAATATAGTTTCGGCAAATGAAAATAATTCAAACACATGAATATTATTCAAAATTTCGGCAGCATAACGGCAGGGTAGTTAAAACCGGGACCGTCCCTAGTACGGCTCCTCGCTCTACCTTAAAACCTCGCGGTTTTTGACAATGGGGATCATGCATCTAGTTCGCACGCAGGCGGCATGTATACATTTATTTCATTTCCACAAACTAATCCTATGTGGTTTCAACCAAATATTTCTCAACCACAAATGGGTATTTTTCAACCACAATCAATCAATATCAACCACCAACAATCCCAAACAACCATTCGCTATCAATCAATTTTCACACCAATCACAACCAATAAATATCGTCCATGGTTTGTGGATGAGGGGCGTATATATATATATATATATATATATATATATATAGCAATTCACTTCTATTTCAACACATATATAATTTTTACAACGCATATATAACTTATACATCGGACGTACAACTTATACAATGCTTATACAAGAGGTGTACAACGCTTATATAACTCATACATCGACTATATAATTTATACCTCGTCGTTTTCCATATCGTTTATAAATTAGAAATCTCACATTGGGTTCCACTCCACCAAAAATAGCAGAAGGCTCAGAAAAATACGCGGTCTCTTCTAGAAGGTAGAAGACGTCCACACGAGTCCACTGTCTCTTGTTTCACTGAATTTCGTCAACACAGCAAAAAGATATGATTTTTCAAAGTTTGCAATGGTTTAAAGGTGTTAAAACAGCTGAAAATATATATAAGCCGTACCTCAGCTGAAAGGTTCAAAACTAGGTTTGCAATTTTCGATCAAACCATGAATCGATAGGAGGATCGGCCAATGCAGCGACGAAGAGGGGGGAGACGCGCGTCTACGGGCGGTGGTGGGGGCCCACTCGGTGGCGCCAGGCGACGGCGGCAGCGGCTGGAAGTTCGAAACTTCCTGACGTCGATTCTCCCTCCACAGGCCACGAAAAATTCCAAACTTTATATGGATTTGAAGATCTCTCTGAGCTCTACAAAATATTCAACTGGAGGAGGGGCTAAATTTGGCGTGGATTGATCGGAAAATGAGGGGGAAGGTTTTGAACGTTTTCCGCCTTCGATCGGGGAGAGAGAAAAAGGAATTTTCTTTTTTTTTTTTATAAAAATTCTGATTGGTCGGGGAAGTTTTAAAGGGGTTTTCTGACGCGACCACCAATCTAAACCCAACGACTGTCGTCCCTAGCGTTTTACCCCGATTCCGAACACAATGGGATATGTTTTGAAGGCCCATTCGAATGTTTCAGTCAGTTTTCCTTCAAATTAAAATATAAAACATTCAATATTTAATTTGAACGTACATTTCAATTTGCCAGGGCCACAAATTGATTCGAAAAATTCCAGAAAAATAATTCTAGCTATGTTTTGACGATACGGTCCCAACAAAACTAGTTTCGTCGAATTCTGAGACCGTTTGCAAAAAGGCCCATTTCTGGTCGATCCAGTTTAACTGTAATTGACCAAAACACATTTTCCTTTGCCACGCTCACATACTAGCTTCAAAAATTATGAAATTTGAAACCTAGCAATAACTTCACATCCCGGATCCAACAAAAGTGGTTTCGTCGAATTCCGAGGTCGTATGCAAAATGGCCAATTTCACGGGCTATATAAATTCCATAGCGACCTTTCTGAAAATTCATTTGGCCATAACTTTTGCTTTCCGCAATGAAAATTCGATTTTTCAGATTCGTTGGAAAGGTATTCACAAATAGATTTAAATATTTTTGGTTTCACTAAAATCCGTTTTGTTTTGCACCCGGTACAGTCCGACAAAGTTTGAATTCAAATTTTGAAACTGCAGCGCCATTTCAGGCCCTGTTTATAATTAAAATTAATTAGATTCGTTTTCAATTGTCGATTCAAACTCACTTTTCATTGCCTTTATTTGAAATATTTATTTTAAATATTTAAAATCCATTATTTTAGCCAATTTAAAATTTTTAAATTGGTTCAGATTTTCTGGGTCGTTACAATTTCTAATCTTGATCAAACCGTATTTCTTGTTTCGTTTTACAATAAAATTTTATAACACCACATCCTTACCTTGAAATCTTAGTTGTTTATGTCTATTTATATTAACTCTTCACTCTCCTGGGAAAACAGTTATTTGATTAACTCTCCTTATCTTTGGTTAACTTGCTTCGAATAACTTATATTCGACTAACTATAATTCGATTAACTCTATTCGATTAACTCTATTCGATTAACTTTTATTCGATTAACTAATATTCGACTAACTCTAATTTGATTAACTTTTATTCGAATAACTAATATTCGATTAACTCTAATTTGATTAACTCTAATTTGATTAGCTCTAATTCGAATAACTAATATTTGATTAGCTCTAATTCGATTAACTCTTAGTCGATTAACTCTATTCGAATAACTAATATTCGATTTAACTCTATTTGAATAATATTCGATTACCTCTATTTGAATAACTCTAATTCGAATAACTAATATCCGATTACCTCTTATTCAAATCCCCCTTTGAATTCCTATTTCAAAACTCAATTTTCCTTCTAAATGTTTTTAAATCATAAAATATTCATTTAATCCATGATTCACATCGAATGTGAAAAATATTCCTTTTATATAATCCATTAAGTTGATTTCGTATTTTAAATAATATCTCAATTCCAAATTCTATTTATACTTCTATATATAAAATTTATGCGAAATTTCCTTTTTATTTCTAACACTTAAATCTCATTTATAATTCCCTTTATAAATGTTAAGTTCACCTTCTATTTAAAATATCGGTGTCAAAAACGATTTCTACTTCTCTATATAAGTTCAGACTTATATATTCCATTTATCAAATGATAAATATTTTATTTAATTTATAAAAATATTATTTATAAATTAATCTTCTCAATTTATCTGTTAAAACGAATTCTATTTAAAATCTACATTAAATAAATCTTTTCCATTTATCTGTTAAAACAGATTCCCATTTAATATTTAATTTCCACATATTTACTTTCATAAAATTCTATTCGTTTTATAAAATTCTTCCCTTTTATAATATCCTATTTATTTCATATGAATATTTCATTTATAATATCCAATTTATTTCACATAAATATTTCATTTATAATATCCTACTTATTTCACATAAATATTTCATTATAATATCCTATTTATTTTCCAAATATTTCTATTTCAATTCTTATTTATTTCCAAATAATTCTTTTTATAAAATCCATTGATTTTATATAATCCTTACATTCAATATTCACCTTGAAATTGCCTTTTTATAAAATCATTTGATTTTATATAAATATATTTTAGTTTCAATATACACTTTGAAAATTCCCTTTATACGTTCCAGTATTTCTTATGGTATTTAAAATACCAAACAACAGGGCCAGTGTCATCACAATCAATCACAGATTATATATATCACATCATATATCACAATATATGAATAAAACAGTATAATAAATATTGAGGAATCCAGTTGGATTCCTCCAACCGGTTTCCTTGCATCCATGAATGTTAGCCACCACAAATAACACCAATTTCATACTATGAAATATTATAATCAATGGAATCAATATCCAACCAGTGATGTGTGTATATATATATACGACGCTATATATATATATATGTATATATATATTTCAATCAATTTAATTGTAATTTACCTATGCAACCATCACGCAGCATCCAACCATTATTTTAAAATATAATTATAATATTTTAAAAAACAGAGTTAGTGAATTTACTCACCTTGGCGCGTTAACCATTAAATAACGATTTGCAATCAAGTTATAGTTCCTTTTTCTGCACTGTTAAATGTGACTTGCAGTATATGCATTCACCGTGCCGGCCACTGATGCCCCCTCCGATGTAACTCAGCTCCAGTATGGCGGTGCCACTAGCGAAGTGAACTCCGGCTCCGATAGACGCCACCATATCCATGTCCACTATCACTCACAAGTGTAACGCCACCCACCATCTACACTCATGTTAAAACAACTTGCGCCCCTCACCATATTTTCTTTACTTTCACTGTCCCTTTAAAAATCCGCATGCTCCAAAAATGAGTAGTTGTCCCACCAAACAACAGTCATCATTTCCAAGTGCTCGAATACAAGCCCTTACTAACATTAATTGCTTCCTCCATTCATATGCCATGCCACGCAACACATTTATCTAAGTACTACTTCTAATTGCCTGCGCATCATTTTCGTCTCCAGGCTCATGAAAACAAAAGTACCTTTTACCCCATTTCACGCCGTAACTTCCCAACCCCGTCCTCCTTGCTTTTGTTTTCCAGCATGCCCATCCTCCTTGTCACAGCTGCAACTCAGCTTTCCACTAGTTCTCCTTAATTCCTTCTTTGTTCCACATTCCCTGCTACTCTCGCCATGTTATAGATCATCCCTCCCCGCTGACAAGGTCTCCCACCATAACTGCATGTCGCAAGGATTTCTTCATGTACATGGTAAGCCCATGTACCTCTCTGTTTATCACACGTGCTCCCTTTCATTCCTTCCTTTTCATCAGCGCACACAATACCACGTTCAATGAAAACATACAACATGTCACTCCTCTAGCACCTATCACATGAACTCCTCACATGCCATCAACCCCATGCGCAGCACTTCCCCAAACAAACATGCACAGTACCTTAACAACAACCACTTCACATCCCAGGAAAATCTGCCTCTTCCGAATGCTCCCTTAATAGTGACAGTGCATCACTAGTTTACAAAGTTTTCCTTCTTGAAATCGTTCTCTATCCGACTTCACTCACCACTGCACAACTCTTTTCTTATATCCACCGTGAAGCCCAAGACTGAAGACACGCTCACAGCCCACAAAAAGTAATGTAACAGACAACATCTTCTCCCTCATGTACGGTGTACCTTTCTTTTTCCCAGTATGCTTCCCCTTCTTCACACTTTGTACTAGCATCTCCCCACTCCAACCATGCTGCTTCCATGACAGCCCCAAACATCACGAAATACACCACCTGCTCCATTTCAAATAAACACTCTTGTCAATTCACTCAGCAATCGCTCTGTTCTGTTAGGTACTTCATCATACACCACTTCCAACCAGTTCACACCATCCTCAACAACTTTCCCGCCTCGTTTGACTGACTAGACCACCCACCTCCTAACGTTCGCCGGAACTGACTCCACCACTTGTATCGTCACCAACTGACTTTCCCTTACCGCCTCCGGTTGCTTCTTTCCTAACCCATGCCGCGAGATCCAAAGCTCGCTGATCTCATACAGTTCGCATGTCTTTCTTTTCTTTATGTTTGCTGAAGATGAATGGGTAAGAGAAATTAAATAGAGGAATGAAGATGGGTCTTATTCATAAGGTCAGTATGTTCTCTAAAATGTAGGGGATGGCCTGTGCGTTGGCTTATGGGGAGCTTTATGTTACATTTATGGTGATTTAACTTTTCACAGTATGGTTTGCACGCACATATTTAATTTTGAAATGAAATGGGATGTTTCCTATAGCGTGGAAAATAGAGAATAGGGTATGGAACGAAGAAGGGTGAGTTGCGTGAGAGTCTGAGTTTATTAATGAGGATTGGACGTAGTGTTAGATATTTATAATAATTTGTATTATAAGTTTACAATAGTTTGTAATGGTAACACACCATGTTATGTAGAATTTTGTTCATATCTACGCCGCTATGGACAGAATTAAAAATACTATCGCATACAACAGTGCGAAACGATCCCAAAAATATAATAATATCGGTAGGTTAACTCATATTATGAAACCCCGAAATATTTATATAGGGTGCAAAATACTCCAAATAAAAAGTTGCGTATTTAATTAATTAGAAATTACAGTAAAATTCTAAAAATTAAATTATAACTACGTCTCAAAAGAATCTTATCCAAATCGAAACTGGTATGCAGTTATATCAACTAAACCGTTACAGTCAATAAACGATTCTATAACGACTATTTGAAAATTTGATTTGGATATAACCCGCAATCTATAATGCGAAATCTCCGTTTTCACTTCCATTAGAGAAATACCGTTAAATAGATTCCAACGTTTATTGTTTTGAAGAAATTCGACTTATAACGGATTCTATATAGCCGTTTGAAATTCAAAACCCCATATTACGAACTGTCACGTCGTTATGGCCCGATTATAATTTATATGTCCAACTATCGTTCAAAATAATTTATTCGTTATAATATTTCAGTTATGGACTAAATTAAATCTATTAATCATCCAATTTATATAATATCCCTAATTCAACTATTTTCGACTATTTCGGAAATTAAATATATTATTCAAATATTTAAATTAATTAAATATTCAAAGATACTTGAATTCAAACCATTTGAATTATCGAGCTACTATATCAAAATAATTAAATAATTTAATTATTTAATGGCCAAAATTCTGGGACGTTACATTCCTTCCCCCTTAGAAGAATTTCGTCCCCGAAATTACTAAGGTAGGAAAATGCTACAATCATATTATAATCAGGTTAGAAATATTTTATTTATTTCCTTAATTTCAGTTTCAATGAAACCGATTAATTATAATTAAAATATTAATTTCTTCTTATTAACGAATACTTTCGAAAATTCTGAAAATTTCCTATCAACTTAAATTTTCGAATAATTTCGTCTGCATCTCCTCTACACGACTCATTCGGTACTACTACTACTACTACTTGTCTCTCTGGGCTTTTTCCAATCCAAAAGAAATTTAAATAGCCAAGTGGCTTGCCCAATACACTCATAGAAATCTCATATCCAATATAAAATATGAATATGTACCTTTTTATCTGGCATTCCACTCTATCTCTTCCATTTGCTGTCCAATCAGCATATACCATTTCATTTCCACTCGATTTCCATTAAAATTATCCTCGAACCACATCATCCACATATACTTCATTCAAATTCCAAATCAAATTCCAACTCTTACTCACCAATCCAATTTCATAACCAAGTTTGGTTCCATCCCCAATCTTATTTCACAAATTCAATAACTTCACCAAGTTTAATCTTATTCCAATACGATTCTACTTACTTGGCTTCAATTCAACTCCAATTTTATTCAATTTCTATTTATTTACTTCATAAGTAGATTTTAAATTTCAAAATTCAAATTCCTGGGATTTTTATTTCGAATCAGTTTGAAATAATATATATTACATATACTAATAACAATTTAAAACATTTGAATTTTCTGAACAGCTTACTTTCTCAAAGCAATGCAAAATAAAATATTTGGTAGTAATCTGTCACTTAGCAACTCGAAAATGAACACCGATAATGCCGCGGTTCATCATCGGAATTATTTTCCAGCCATCAAAGTGAGTTCAATGCTATATTACTTACAAAACTCATTTTTAAACACTTTATTTTGAAATTACATAAAAATGTCCTTTTCAAAAATTTTGGAAGAACATTTCTAAATTCCCAGGATTTAAAATTCCATATATTGAATCCAATTTCATTTACAACCCTTTTTCCGAATTACCATAGCTTTAAATTTCAAATTTGATTTAAATTCAGATTTAGTTCATCTGATTTGTATTTTATAATTACGTGAATTTGATTGGTTATTTACATAACTAACTCAAGTATGATTTTATTCAATTATAATAATGATCCTACATCCTATATTATAATAATATCAAGATATATACTTCTTTTTATATCAAAATATATTTGGGTAAAATTATTTCAATTACCCTCTTTCAAAACAATATTATGTCGAATTACTCTATTCAAGAGTTTAGAAAAACTTTTCGATACAGTGTGCACTACCATATCGACTAGAATTTTTAAATTACTCGACTAACCAACCAACACAATATAAAACAGCTTTTATACAAATCAACTAATACGCGCTCGTATATGTACACTCAAACTCAATCTAGATTATTACTAACTCCATCTCTATTGAGTTACGCCACAGAGCCAACATAATTACTTTACCTTCAGCTCTGATACCAAATCTAAAGGCCCGAAAATCCATGCCAATTTGAGCTGATTAAAGTTCTACACATTCAACTCAAAGTGCACGAAAATACAGGTCTTTAATAGAAAGAAGTTAGAGGATGAGAAAGATAAGATAGAACTAATAGAATAGCAGAAGAAGAACCCAACTGAACAGAATCAGAGTAAACACAAAACTCACAACGGAACAAATAAAATGTATTATATAACATAATTTTGAAATACAAATCTGAATTTGTATATACATACCATATCAGTACATCACAGCAGAAATAATCTCTAAATACTAATGGTGAAGCCTTCTGCTTCGAGCTCCTCCAACTTAATCTGCAAAGCCTAAATCACTTGACTGCCCATACAAATTTGGGCACCCAAGAGTTTAGGGAAAACAAACAAAATAAACTCTGGGTCAGTCATGGGACTGGTGTGAGAAAATTTCAACCATACTGTTTAACTTTTGAAAATCCTTTTGAACAAAAGAATAATAGTAATATCAGCCCACACATAAACATGGAAGGTTTTTACCTTACTATAACCCAAAATACTTTGATATCAAACTCCAGTGATATTATAGTAATGTCTAAACAAATAAATATCCAAGTAGCAGAACGCTTGCATCTCATGCTCCACATAAATATAGTATAAAATCATAAACCGCAGAGCATTTATTGAAGATTGGATTCCAACAGACAAGGTATGGGAGCACCTACCGATCAGTGTACTCTAGAGGGTATACACCTGGGTTTAACAAGAACGTCTTGAAACCTGTCCACACATGACCGCCCACTCATTTAGTGTAACAATCATGAGTTTCGCTCGATCTAAATCGATCGCTAAAACGACCAAGACCGCTCGAAACCCCTAATTGTTTTTAGAACACGACAAATTGGAACGCAAACAGAAGAACATTTCATTGTTTATTACAACAATTCCATCAGAATACAAGAATATACTGAGTATGAATAAATATTACACATTTGATAATTATCAGAGATTTAAATTACATTTAAATACATAGCAGCGGAAAAATAATACAACACACAACTGAAAGAAATACATGGATACAGAGCTTTCCGAGTATCGCTCTAGCTGTAAACCAGGATTCTGTGAATATAAATCTGCAAAACCAAAACTACTAGCTGCCCGTGTGGAAAATAAGGGCACCCAGAGTTTAGGTTAAAACAATAAACTCCAGGTCAGTCATGTGACTGGTGTGAGAACTAAAACAGTTATAAATCTTTATTTTTAAAGTTAGGTAAATCAAGGGACCACGCCGTATAACACGGAACGGGTTTCCTCCCAAGAATACCAGTGCATAAAACAAACAGCGCAATGCTAAATAAAGAAAATGAAGCTATTATAAGACCCAGGTCCCATCACACAATGCAACGCAACCCGGAGGATAGGGTTTTACCTTATAATAGCCAAAGAATGCTTGATACGCTAAATTTCATCTTTTATTATTAGTATAAGTGAAGAAAACAACTGCAATCATAATGTATAAATCATAGACGGCATAAGTGCCCTATACCACTATGTCACCATGCTAGGTTCTACAAATAAAACCGAAATATCACGTATTGGAAATTGGATTTCCATCATGAGTCGAGGCAAGGGGCAAGCTCCTCTCCGTTCGAGACACTCTAGCAAATGTCTCAGGACCACACACATCGATCCTGGAACTTCAGGGCCGGTCCTCTCTTACTTTTGAGGATTGGCAATTCCTGAACACACGTTTCTCGGTCCTTTCAGACCTATATCTGAGGCGCCTCGCATCCAACAACCACACAGGTAAAAAGTATATAAATGCCAGGGCTGATAGGTCACTGACATCACCCATAGCTAGAAAGAAACGACGTGCTCTCCCTGCAGTCACTATCCCTTTTTGACTCATACCGAGGTGTGAGCCTCGCGAATTAACGTCATACACAAAGCTATGCCACATAGGCCGTGCTTTGATCATCAACCACAAGACTTTACTTTTGAACAGAAGCCTTGATAATCTTCCACTTAGGCATGTCACACAGGCAATGCCATGCGATTGATATTTATTGATATATAACCTCTAAGCTCGTACGTCTCAGAGAAGGGCGTTAAGCAAGAGAATAAATTATCCGCCCCCAAACAGATATATATTTAATAGAAATCAATCACACAGAATAAAATCCAATGTCAAACACACAGTCCATTTACAAGTTTGTTCTAGGTCTGAACAAAACCGGAGGAACCTTATTCCTCGCATATCCATCGATCTCCAAGTACGTCTGGATGATCACCAACTGATTCCCTCCTCTTGGGTGTACAGCCCAATCAAGATCATCAATAATCATCCAAACGACGTGAAGACCTCTGGTCTTCAACCACCGTCTTCATCTTCGGCTTATCATCGAATCGGTTATTCAGAATGGGTATAAACCCGGCCTTTCCGAATAACCCGCATATATAATAAACAAGTGTTACACAAACACAACATAGGCCTCATTCCAATTCAGAATATTCTTTTATTCAAATATTCACCTTCCTAGGGAAAGGTTCCCATTAATTTTATCAAAGATAAATTCTTCTAAATTTATTCTTTAATCTTTCTTTGGATATCATTTCAAACCATGTTAAGGTTTTCCAAACTAGTCAGGACGAAGTAATTATTTATTTTATTTTCCAATCCCAGCCTATTCATCCCATGGAGAAAAACTATCGATACTCTATATCAAACACCACGATGTTATCGGTAAATATTAATTACCATTTCACGTTCAAATCTAATTAAAGATTTAACTATCGCTTTGGAGAAAAACTGGTGATACTCCATTCTCGATCATTTCAATCTAATTAAAGATTCATTAAAACTCCACTTAGTTTTAATCTTCTCGAAAATAAATATCCTAGCTTTAACTGGGTTAAACAACCAATGTCGTCTAAAACACGGTTCACATAAACCCAAAATCACATTCTATTGTTAATCGGGTTAAAGAACATGTGTTATTCAAAACACCGCTCACGATAAACCCCAAAAACCAATTTAAATTCAATTCCAATTAAATACTAATTAACTGGACAATCCACGACGCACCCAAAATCCCATTTGATATTAAATACAAGGCTCTGAATAGAAAATATATCGGCTTATATTCAATATCAAATTCTGAATCCAACAAATATTGTATTGGAAATAACGATATAAATATATCTTTCAAATTTCCACCACCATATCTGTACGATCACGAAATCCAACATCGAAATATTCCGAAGATAATTTCGATTCAAATCCATTCCAATTCGTATATTGGAAATTCTGATTATTTTTAAAACCACTTCAAATCCAATTTATTTATTCAAAAATATTGGATTATAATTCTAGTTCATAACTAGTTCATTCCGATAAAAATATATTTTTATCCTTACAAATGTGGAATTTTTCATCCCAGTTCTTTCCAATTTATATATTATGATTTTACACAAATTATTAATATTTTTAATAATTTTATCAAGGCCCGTACAGTCGATTTCCATAAATGGCCACCGAACTGCACTTACAGCGACCTTTTCCAAATTTGATTTGGACATAATTCCAAATCCAACCGTTAGATTTCAAATTTCTAATATTCATTGGAAAGATCTTTTCGATACGAACCCAACAGTTTCAGTTTCAGGAGAATCTGACGGTCGGATCTCCCGTATTGTCAATTCGAAGTCAATGGTCGAAATTCACAAATGGTCGGGGCGTGGCATTTTTTATTCAGGCCATTAGTATATATATTATATATATTTCGTCGATTTCAATTCCAAATGGATTTTATAAATCGTTTTGAATTCGTTTTCAAAACAATTTCAACTTCATATTCAATTTCAAATCAAAATTGAATATTTCATATCATTAATATATAAATGATAATATTTTCAAAATGTTATATTTTGAAGTCACTTTGTAACGAACAGGAATTTTCGGCCCTGAAAATTGACATAAATACCTTTACCGTGACTCATGTCGACCTTCCAAACACCGAAAACACTGGACGTTATTAGAAAGAAATTAGAGGGTGAGATAAGAAAGAAAGAAATATTAGAATAGAAGAAGAAGAAGAACCAACACAGCACAGATTCTCATATCACAGCGGAACAAAATATAATACAGAAATAAAACTTTATTGAGAGCTTTTTAAATACTTACAATATCAGAGTACAGCACACAACTGGACAGTTATGATAACTTCCTCATATACAATACAACGCGGAATACACATCATATAATATCATACGTCTGGACTCTTCCAGCTCGTCTCTTCACAGCATTCGATAACCTAAACCTGTACACCCCGGGCTAACCCAAGCATTTACAAAACACCGGGTCAGTCTGGTGAACCAGAGTAAGAAAAACTCGCACAGTATTAAGGGTATCACACAACTTGATTTTAAAGTCAAAATCTTTTCAAAAGAAAAGGATAATCATAAGACCAGATCCACATATAAACACAGACGGTTTTTACCTTACGATAACCCAAACCACTTTTGAAATCAATATCTTTTCTGATAATATAATAATGTCTAAATTCAAGTAAATAACAATCTAGTGGAACACTTGCATCTCACGCTCCACATATATAGTATACAATTAAAAACCGCAGGCGCTTATTGGATATTGGACTCCAACTATGACAAGGTATGGGACCACTTATCGATAGTGTATCTCTAGAGGCGAATACACTGGGTTCAACAAGAACGTCTTGCAGCCCGGCCCACACATGACCGACCACTCATTTCGCTTGAGTGTATCGAATGTATATCACCAACGGTTGGGCTCAAACCACTGTTTCCCGAAAATGGACAGCATCGAATAGATTAAAGGAGCAAAAGGATTTTCTCTAGATAGGTGATTATACACCCTAATGGGAGCGACCCACATAGCCATGTTGCCTGCCCGATTTTTGTCATTTCCCGGTTGATGAGGCTTGAGGTCAGAATTTCCCTTTTTGAAATATCAGGTCACCATTCACTTTGAACGCCACATCGTCAGATCCGCCAGATATCACTTAATTGACATCCACAAAAATACTCTAGTTATTTGGCTAGAGAAAACCATTTCTCCGCCACCAACTATGGTACGTTTGAGGAAATCAACGTACGTAATTCCTTTGGAAATACTCTGTCAGACATCCGTCCATACAAGTCATCCAGGAACAGGATGAACCGAAGGTACCCTCCTACTGCATCCAATATAGGAATCACCCCATGGATCAGTAGCGAGAAGTCCTTGCAACCCGTAAATTCCAACCACGACAGAACCACAGTTTATCTCTGGCTGCTAACCCAGCGATTTTTAGTAGTTCTTCCGTGTATGAAAATCAACGGTCTTCAATTTCTTCGTATCGATCATCTTCTGATATCTTCACGTACTTGTTGGTTAGAATGGTTTTCGAATATAAATTCGATCCCGGTCTGTCCGCATCAACAATCTTATTGGACAGAATTGATAGTCGGTGATTTAACTATCAAAATAATCAGTGTTTCAATCATGACAACCCAATGAGTTCACTGGTTCAGTATTCATCATCACTTGGCCTTTTAAATAAAACAAATGTAATTTAATAATCTTAAATATATCGATATGATAAATATAACTTTTCGCTTCTTATTTAACATAAGATTACACCTTAAACCAATTCATTTTATTCCTTAGTAAAATCCTATATCACCTCCAGATTTCTACTTTTACTTAGAACTCTTGTTATATATTATTCACATTCCCATTAACCGTTACACTGTTGTTTTCTCTAATGGGAATAATACATATTTACTAACCTCCTTTACCAATATAACTAATATTATCTGTAGATAATACTGATGTCGTTCAAGTTGGGGTATTTTAATTACCTCTCAGACCTTGATCAACAACGTTCATATCTGGAGATAAATACAAGTTGTAATCCAAACCCACATTTCACTCTAATAGCCCTTCAAATTCCATTTAACTATTTTACTCAAAATACGGTTTCATGCAACCATCTTACCTTTTTGAAATCTACTACTTATTATTCTTTTAATTCAATGATTAAATAATTCCCTATAAAATACCACATTTTAACCTCGACCCCTTTTAAACAAATTCATTTCATAACTCGGATTTATTTACAAAATCCTACGATCCATTTCTTTTATGGAATTCACTTTTCCAACTCCTTTTCAATCCCTTTTGACACTTCCCGCTTGAAATTCACATTTCAATTCTCCACTTTCCTTTAACCCCATGATTTCGTAACGTTAATGTAAAATTAACGCTTTAACACTTTTAAATTCCTTTTATCTAACTCTGGTTTAATATAAACCATTTTATCCCAAACTCCTTTGACTTAATTCAAATAATTAAGTAACCTTTATTTCAAGTTATTGTATTTGCTTGAAATTCCTGTTATAACTTTGTTAAAAAAAATTGGGTTTTAAAAATAAAACCGTACATAAACTCCTTTCACCATCCAACTAGATTTGGTTCCAACTCCAATTACCTTTAAATGAATTTCCATTTAAAGAGAAATTTTCTAAATTATTATTAATTAAAATAATAATTTACCTCGATCATTAACTGCTATAAAAATAGTTAATCCCTTTATTAACTAAAATAAATAGTTAATCTTATTAAAATTTAAACAATATTCATTGAACTATTTTATTTAAAATACACTTATTTAATAATCAGTTCCAATTAAAACTGTCGATTTAGTCAACCCAACATGGTTATACCATAAATCGATTCCAATTTGTTTTTCCCTTTAAATTAATTAATAATATAATTAATTAATTTAAATAATTCCATTAAATTTGTTTCTCAACAACATAATTATCCAAATTTAACCGTTACGTTAACTTCCCTATTCCCACCTTTACAAATTTGATTAACATCAGTTTTGACTTTATAAAATCAATTTACAATTGATTATAACCTTGAATATTTATTCCCTTTTAATAAAGCTTTATTCAAAATATATATTTCAAAATCTATCTCTAGTTATAAAATAAATTTTATAACTTCAGTTATATCAATTCACCTAACGGTAAATCAATATAAACATAACAAAATTACTTTTAGGCCATTCACTGCTGATTACTCAACCAATATAGCCTATTGGTTAAAACACAACACAGGTTGACTTTTCAGTCAATGATCACTACAAAAACAATTACCCAATCATGATAGTTCATATATGATAATATGAAAATAAATAATATATTTGAGGAATCCGGTTGGATCCCTCCAACGTGTCCTTCCCTGTATACAAATGGTTATCTCAAACAGATTGTTCAATTCAAACAGATCAAACAATTCAACCAATTTAAAACACGTTTATTTTATAAATGTGACCAACAAAGTAAGTTACCTTTATTGGAACCAATCGTTAGAATAATGATTTGGTATTTCACTGAAATTAAACGACGGTTTAATTTCATCACTTAAATCAGCAACTAAATATATAATTATCAAACAGTCAACCATTGGCAAGCAGAGCACACAAAATAAAAACCCAATTTATAAAATATAAATGGGAAAAACTGAGTGATTTTGACTCACCTTGATCTGATTCCATTGTCGCTAAAGCTGTTCAGTTTAATTAAATCAAACAAACGTCTAATTTAATTAAAATTTCCAGCAGTTTTTAGTTCTGTCCAAGTAAATTCCGAAATATAGCGTTCGCCCATATCGTCTCGACGTCTTTCGTCTGATTAAGTTATTTTTTAGTTAATCAATCAGGCCGGCAATTTCTTCCACAATCGCGTTCATTGGGACTCTTCATATGCGGTTCTTTCTTGAACAGTAAACATGCCACATGGTACCGCATAATCCATCTACAGCATGACTTCTTTGTTTCCCTTCACGCCTTTGCTCAAGAACCATTTGGAACATTTAAGTTGGATCTGAGAAAAGAAAAAGCCCGTCCTTCTTCTTCATGTTATAGCTGCCATCACCTTGATTATTTGTATACTGCTTCTACCATAATCACACTACACCCACCCAGATCCAAACATGCACGCTGCCCCAAACCATTCACCCTATCCTGCCGATAGCTGCCCCCTTTGGTGACATCATCTCTCCCGGAACCAGGCCCAACTCCAACGCCTTTCTGGGCTGCTATAGTCCACCTCACTGAACAAAATCTTGGTTGAAGCCATTGGGTAAAATTGTATGGTGGAGTGGGTACAGGTTTTCAGTTTGTTCATATTTAAAACAGTGGAAAAAATGGGATGCGAACAGCTGAAATGGCGGTTTCCGAGAGTTCGAGCGAGAAAAGGTTTTCTGGGAAGACGAAGAGTGGATATGTTTTTTTTATAGGAGGGGAGAGAAGGTGGATTGAAACCACGTTATTTCCATTTCGTATAGGTAGGCTGAAATTTCTCCTTATAGGACTGCGTCCCACATGCGTAGGCTTATGTCGGTTACCACATGAATGAATTTTCATTGGTTAATTAAAACGATGAGGGCAGATGTGCAGAGAATACATGTGCTTATATTAAATGGGATGAAGGCTCGCATGTGAAAATGTTAATTTTAATTGGGACGTTGCATGTACGAGTTTGTTCATTCGTCACCATCATGTGGAAAACACAGCTATTGCTGAGTGTATACTTAGAGTAGGGAAAAAGCTCGGTTTTCTTTTCATAAATAGGGTAGGGTTTAATTTAAAATATTATTATATTAATTTAATGAAACTTCACCGCTAAGTAACAAGTGAAATTGATCAAAATCGACTTCTATTATCTGATAAAAAAACTAATCTTAGTATAAAAAAATATTCTGGACCCAATGGGACAGGTTTCGTCGAAATCCGAGGTCGTATGAAAAAAATTCCTTTATAAAACCAGAAATAAACACGCGTTTAAATTTTTCACGATCACCAGATAAATCAAATCAACTTGAAGCCTTGAAATCCTGTAATAATTCTTCAATACGAACCCAACGGCACCAGTTTCGTCGCATTCTGAGACTGTTTCCCCGGTAGGCCATTTTTACGCGCACCGCAGTACCATTTTTAATGCCAAATTACTCAGTCTCTATAAATAACAAACTATATACCTATCCTGACTCTAATCGACGATACGAACTAAACGGAACTGGTTTCGTGGCCTAATTCGATCGTCTACTCAAGTTACACTCAGATATCCATTTATTGAATTAATTAAATTAAATTACGCACTTTAGAAATTAACTAGGCGTTTACAGCTACCGTGGTCACATACGACATCGTTCTGCCACGCCATTTAACACCATACAATAATTTAACGATACGGTTATAATGAAACTGATTTCGTCGAAAATGAAGTCCGTTTGCAAAATGGCCATTTTAAAGGCCGATATTTAAAGAACGATTTTTCACAGCGACTATTTTAAAATTTTATTTAGCCATAACTTATAATCTATAACACAAAATCTGAATTTTCCTCTTTCATATGAAAATTATCATCAATACGGTTCTAACGTTTCTTGTTTCATAGAAATCCAACTTATATCGGATTCTGTATATTCAGTTAAAGTTCAAAACCAAATATTACGAACTGCCGCGCTATTTCGAGCTCGTTTTATATTCTAAATAAAATTAACATTAAAACTTCGTTTTAAATAATGATTTCAATATTAAAATCCATTCATATTCCAAATAAAATGTTTAAAATAATAAATTAAATAAAATATTTGGCTGCCCAAATTGGTCGTTACACACTTCCTTTTCTATACTCATTACAAAAACGAATATAATCGATATAAATACGTCAAAATGGCGCAAATCCAATCAACACGGCTTTATATATTTCAATAACTTCGTTATTCTATTCAACAAATGAATATTTTCTTCAACATATGAATATATATTTTATTCAACACATGAATTTATATTCTATTCAACACATTAATATATATACTTTATTCAACACATGAATATTTATTCTATTCAACACATGAATTTTCTTTTATTCAACACATGAATATATATTTTATTTAACACATGAATTTATATTATATTCAACACATGAATATATATACTTTATTCAACACATGAATATTATTTATTTTCTAAATTGGAATGAGACCCAATCAATTACCATATAAGGTTATTTATATGGATCCATACAACACATGTATATAATAGCAATGATAAATAATCAACCATCATCCAGAGTGCACCACACAACTGTCTGTCAACCTATCGATTGACATACAACTAAACAATTGGGATTAGTGTACGTCAAATATCATCCCAACACCCGTGTGGGGTTTCAAATCAACAAACACCGAATATTATTTGTGCAGTAGGGCGATGTGTAAAATTTATCGTCCTAATCAATATCCTTCAAATGGGTGTACATAAACAAATCGTCTGATTTATAAATGAATATTTATTTAATTTGTATTTTAACGATAAATAATTTATTTCAACACATGAGTATATTTCCATTCATTCCACATCAGAATCAATGTTCACGACACAACAAAATCAAACAGGTCGTCCATGGTCTGTGGACGACGGGTGTTGGGTGCTGCTAAGCACCGTCTGCTTCCTAGTATATAATTTTAACTAGAAAACAAGAATTAAAGTGAGAAGTTCTCACCGATAAGCTTAACCAAACACCGCGACTCTTCATATGTAGAAAATCTTCGCCGTGTTTCCAACGAGATCTGTTTCACGCGGTATATGTTAAAAACTATATTTTTAACAACGCTACTTCCTATATAAAGATTATATTTTTATTTCAAGTCTATTTATATAAAAATCACATTTTTATTCTTCTCATTATATAAAAATTATATTTTTGATCCACTACTTATATAAAAATCATATTTTTATTATCCTACATATATAAAAATCATATTTTTATTATCTCTATAATATAAAAATTATATTTTTATTCTATACAAAAATCGAACTTTTATTTCAAAACCATATATATATATATATATATATATATATGAAAATCTCATCTTTCATACGATAAAAATCTCATATTTAACTAATTAAAAATCTAATCTTTAGCAAATGAAATATCTAATCTTTAGTATATAAAAATCATATCTTTCTTGATTAAAAATCTACTCTTTCTCTAACCAAAAATTATATATTTAAATAACCAAAAATTATATTTTCCTTCATCAAAATCATACCTTTTTGTTATTTTCTTTAAATATATAAAAATTGATTTTTTTTCTATCATTTAAAAACTAATTTCCTATGTTATACAACCTAAAAATCGAATCTTAACATCATAAATGTAGAAAAATAAAATGGAAGCTTACAGGGGCTGAGGAAAGGGCGCGTCGGGGTCTTGGTGTGGTCGGAGACGCGGGGCTGGCTAGGGCCTCGCAACAGGTGGCGGCGGTGGCCTTTGCCGTGGTGGACTTCGCGAATTGGGGGAGGAAAAGGCGGAAGGAGGGTGAAACGCGAGGGGAGGAGGATCTACAGGGATCGGAGGAGAAGAAGGGGGGCCCTCGCGCTGGCGACAACGCGCCAAAGTGTGCGGCGGCGCGCTGTTGGGAGGAGCGCGGCTCCTCCTTCCTCTTCTTTTTTTATTTCGTTTTGACCTAAAGTCGATTTGAATGGTAAGTGACGGGGGGAGGGGAGGGGGCTGAAGTGGAAAGAGAAAGGGAGGGTTGAGGGTATTTTATAAAATTAAATTATTTAATTATTTAAAATTTCCAAAAAGTAAATTTAAATTTTTATCTCCAAACGAGACCCACTGCCTGTCGTCCCTAGTTAATTACCCCCATTCCAAACCCAATGGGATATGTATCATAAGCTAGTTCGATCGTTTCGATCAGTTTCCGTCATAACCAAAATATAAGTCTATATATTGAATTTGAACGCGCATTTCAATTTACCGGGGCCACATACGGACTGTAAAACTTCCCGGAAAATATTTTCTAGCTTTGTATTGACGATACGGTCCTAACAAAACTAATTTCGTCAAATTCTGAGACCGTTTGAAAATGGCCATTTTCTGGTCGATCGAAATTGACTGAAACTGTCAAAACGCGTTTTCCTTGGCCACGCTCACATATTAACCCTAAAAATTATGAATTTTGGAACCTAGCAATAACCTGACATCCCGGATCCAAGAAAAGTGGTTTTTTCGAAAACAGAGGTCGTTTGCAAAATTTCCACTTTTAAGGGCCAGAATTCCATAGCGACTATTCTGAATTTTCAACCGGACGTAACTTTCGATTCCCGCTATGAAATTTCAATTTTTCAGATTCGTTGGAAAGATATTCTCAATTAGATTCTAATATTTTTGGTTTCGCTAAAATCCATTTTATTTATAATCCTGTGCATTCATTTGAAATTTGAAATCGAATTTTTGAACTACCGCGCCATTTTCAATTCCTTTTATAATTAAATAAATATTTATATTCTAACGTCGATCTAAATAAAGATATACGTTCTAATTCTATTCATAATAAATTTCTCGTCGTCATTATTCAAAATAATCCATTTTAAATATTCAAAATTCATTAAATTCGCCAAAATAAAATTTTTAAATTGGCTTAGAATTTCCGGGTTGTTGCAATTAGCTTGAGTGTAGCGAATATAATGCCACCCACGGTTGTTGGCCATTCAACCGTAATCCGAAGATACAGAATTGAAAAAGAAGAACAAATATGAATTTTCTCTAGATCGATGACATTACACCCTGCTTGGGGATGACCCAACTAGCCATGCTGCTTAGCCCAACTTTTGTTACTTCCTGGTTGTGAGCCTAGAGGCTATGTCTATCTTCAGAAACATCTGATCACCATTCACTTTGAATGCCACATCGTCAAACCCGTTAATTCACTAATCAATTTCCAAAAATATCACGGGTATAAAAAGCTAAGAGGAACGAATTCCTCCGCCACCAGACGTAATACCTTTAAAAGATCAACCATACGTGATTTGTTAGGCATATTTTGTCCGATACTCGTCCATGCAAGTTGTCCTGGGATTGAACAAACAGAAAACACCATTCTGGAACAGAACGACCCTTGCATTTCGCTCCGTCTTTAATTATCTTCAGCATTATCTAATTTGCAGCGTTTATGCGTATACGGAGTGGTTTCCGGATAATATATCCAACCGGTCTCTTCGTATTGACAATGATGGTCAAACACTTCGATAGTCGGTTATTTAACTATCGAAGTAAAACAAACATCCATTCAAATGTACAACTAAATATCACACAAACACTGGCCCTTTTACTTAATACTAACTTTCTAGTTTCCCATATTTTTATAAACTCTTCTTTATTTCCCTTTATAACTAATGCAATACACTGCTATATTCCCCTTTATAACTTACTGCAATACGCTGCTATATTCCCCTTTATAACTTACTGAATATGCTGCTATATTCCCCTTTATAACGAATGCAATACGTTGTTATAGTCCCTTTTTATAACTAATCCAATACGCTGCTATATTCCCTTTTATAAAATCATTTAATACGCTGCTATATTCCCTTTTTACAACTAATCTAATACGCTGCTATATTCCCTTTTATAACTAATGCAATACGCTGCTATATTCCTCTTTATAACTAATCTTGACATCTCTATCCGTTACAAGCAGATGCTATTCCTTGATAATAGTGAAGCCGTTCAAGTTAGGGTATTTTATTTACCTCTCAGACCTTGATTGACAACATGCTTATCTTAGAGTAGATATAAGCCCGTAACTCTAACCCCTTATTATTTCTAATCTTGATCAAACCGTATTTCTTGTTTCATTTTACAATAAAATTTTATAACACCATATCCTTACTTTGAAATCTCAGTTGTTTATGGCTCTTCACTCTCCTGGGAAAACAGTTATTCGATTAACTCTCCTTTTTTTTTGGTTAACTTGCTTTGAATAACTTATATTCGACTAACTCTAATTCGATTAACTCTTATTCGATTAACTCTTATTCGATTAACTAATATTCGACTAACTCTAATTTGATTAACTCTAATTCGAATAACTAATATTCGATTAACTCTAATTTGATTAACTCTAATTCGAATGACTAATATTCGATCAGCTCTAATTCGATTAATTCTTATTCGATTAACTCTATTCAAATAACTAATATTCGATTTTACTCTATTTGAATAACTAATATTCGATTACCTCTATTTGAATAACTCTAATTCGAATAACTAATATCCGATTACCTCTTATTCAAATTCCCCTTTGAATTCCTATTTCAAAACTCAATTTTCCTTATAATGTTTTTAAATCATAAAATATTCATTTAATCCATGATTCACATCGAATGTGAAAAATATTCCTTTTATATAATCCATTAAGTTTGATTTCGTATTTTAAATAATATTTCATTTCCAAATTCTATTTATACATCTATATATAGAATTTATACGAAATTTCCTTTTTATTTCTAACACTTAAATCTCATTTATAATTCCCTTTATAAATGCTGAGTTCACCTTCTATTTAAAATATCGGTGTCAAAACTGATTTCTACTTCTCTACATAAGTTCAGACTTATATATTCCATTTATCAAATGATAAATATTTTATTTAATTTATAAAAATATTATTTATAAATTAATCTTCTCAATTTATCTGTTAAAACAGATTCTATTTAAAATCTATTTTAAGAAAATATTTTCCATTTATCTGTTAAAACAGATTCCCATATAATATTTATTTTCCATATATTTCCTTCCATAAAATTCTATTCGTTTTGTAAAATTCTTCCCTTTTATAATATCCTATTTATTTCATATGAATATTTCATTTATAATATCCAATTTATTTCACATAAATATTTCATTTATAATATCCTATTTATTTCACATAAATATTTCAATATAATACCCTATTTATTTTCCAAATATTTCTATTTCAATTCTTATTTGTTTCCAAATAATTCTTTTTATAAAGTCCATTGAGTTTATAAAATCCTTAAATTCAATATTCACCTTGAAATTCCCTTTTTATAAAATCATTTGATTTTATATAAATATATTTCATTTTCAATATACACTTTGAAAATTCCCTTTATACATTCCAATATTTCTTATGGTATTTAAAATACCAAACAACAGGGGCCAGTGTCATCACAATCAATCGCAGATTATATATATCACATCATATATCACAATACATGAATAAAACAGTATAATAAATATTGAGGAATCCAGTTGGATTCCTCCAACCGGTTTCCTTGCATCCATAAATGTTAGCCACCACAAATAACACCAATTTCATACTATGAAATATTATAATCAATGGAATCAATATCCAACCACTGATGTGTGTATATATATACGATGCTATATATATACATATATATATATATATTTCAACCAATTTAATTGTAATTTACCTATGCAACCATCACACAGCATCCAACCGTTATTTTAAAATATAATTATTATCTTTTAAAATAAGACAGAGTTAGTGAATTTACTCACGTTGGCGCGTTAACCGTTAAATAACGATTTGCGTTCAAGTTACAGTTCCTTTTTCTGCACTGTTAAACGCAACTTGCAGTATACACCTCCGGTGTAACTCAGCTCCAGTATGGCGGTGCCACCAGCGAAGTGAACTCCGGCTCCGCCAGACGCCACCATATCCATGTCCACTATCACGCACAAGTGTAACGCCACCCACCATCTACACTCACGTTAAAACAACTTGCGCCCCTCACCATATTTTCTTTACTTTCACTGTCCCTTTAAAAATCCGCATGCTCCAAAAATGAGCAGTAGTCCCACCAAACAGCAGTCATCATTTCTAAGTGCCAGTATACAAGCCCTTACTAACGTTAATTGCTTCCTCCATTCATATGCCATGCCACGCAACACATTTATCTACAATACTACTTCTAATTGCCTGCACATCATTTTCGTCCCTAGGCTCATGAAAAAAAGTACATTTTACCCCATTTCACGCCGTAACTTCCCAACCCCGTCCTCATTGCTTTTGTTTTCCAGTGTCCCCATCCACCGTGTCGCAGCTGCAAGTCAACCCGCCACTAGTTCTCCTCAGTTCCTTCATTGTTCCACGTTCCCTACTACTCTCGCCACGTCATAGATCATCCCTCCCCGCTGACCAGGCCTCCCATCATAACCGCATGTCGCAAGGATTTCTTCATGTACACGGTAAGTCCATGTACCTCTCTGTTTATCACACGTGCTCCCTTTCATTCCTTCCTTTTCATCAACGCACACAGTACCATGTTCAAAGAAAACATACAGCTTGTCACTCCTCTAGCACCCATCACATGAACTCCTCACATGCCATCAACCCGCTGCACAGCGCTTCCCCAAACAAACATGCACAATGCCTTAACAACAACCACTCCAAATCCTAGGAAAATCCGCCTCTTCCTCCCTTAATAGTGATAGTGCATCACCACTTTACACCATTTTCCTTCTTGAAACCGTTCTCTATCCGACTTCACTCACCACTGCAAAACTCTTTTCTTTAATCCACCGTGAAGCCCAAGACTGAAGACACGCTCACAGCCCACCAAAAGTAATGTAACTAACCGCATTTTCTCCCCCATGTACGGCGTACTTTTCTTTTTCCCAGTATGCTTGCACTTCTTCACACTTTGTACTAGTATCTCCCCACTCCGACCATGCTGCTTCCATGACAACCCCAAACATCACGAAATACACCACCTGCTCCATTTCAAATAAATTTTCTTATCAATTCACTCAGCAATCGCTCTGTTCTGTTAGGTACTTCACTATACACCACTTCCAACCGGTTAACACCATCCTCATCAACTTTCCCGCCTCGCCTGACTTACCGGACCACCCGCCTCCTAACGTTCGCTGGAACTGACTCCACCACTTGCATCGTCACCAACTGACTTTCCCTTACCGCCTCCGGTTGCTTCATTCCTAACCCATGCCGCGAGATCCAAAGCTCGTTGATCTCACACAGTTCACATGTCTTTCTTTTCTTTATGTTTGCCGAAGATGAACGAGTAAGAGAAATTAAATAGAGGAATGAAGAAGGGTCTTATTCATAGGGTCAGTATGTTCTCTAAAATGTTGGGGATGACCAGTGCATAGGCTTATGGGGAGCTGTATGTTACTTTTATGGTGATTTAACTTTTCACAGTATGGTTTGCATGCACATATTTAATTTTGAAATGAAATGGGATGTTTTCTATAGCGTGGAAAATAGAGAATAGGGTATGGAACGAAGAAGGGTGGGTTGCGTGAGATTCTGAGTTTATTTATGAGAATTGGACGTAGTGTTAGATATTTATAATAATTTCTATTATAAGTTTACAATAGTTTGTAACGGTAACACACCATGTTATGTAGAATTTCATTTATGTCTGCGCCGCTATGGACAGAATTAAAAGTACCGTTGCGTAAAATAGTGTGCCACGATCCCAAAAATATAATAATATCGGTAGATTAACTCATATTACGAAACCCTGTAATAGTTATATAGGGTGCAAAATACTCCAAATAAAAAGTTGCATATTTAATTAATTAAAAATCACAGTAAAATTCTAAAAATTAAATTATAACTACGTCTCAAAAGAATCTTGTCCAATCGAAACCGGTATGCAGTTATATCAAGTAAACCGTTACGTTCGATAAATGATTCTATAGCGACTATTTGAAAATTTGATTTGGATATAACCCACAATCTATAACACGAAATCTCCGTTTTTCACTTCCATTAGAGAAATGCCGTTAAATAGATTCCAACGTTTCTTGTTTCGAAGAAATCCGACTAATAACAGATTCTGCATAGTCATTTGAAGTTCAAAACCCCATATTACGAACTGTCAGGTCGTTATGACATGATTAAAATTTATATTATAATTTATATGTCCAACCATCGTTCAAAATAATTTATTCGTTATAATATTTCAGTTGTGGACTAAATTAAAGCTATTAATCATCCAATTTATATAATATCCCTAATTCAACTATTTTTGATTATTTCGAAAATCAAATATATTATTCAAATATTTAAATTAATTAAATATTCAAAGATATTTGAATTCAAACCATTTGAATTTTCGAGCCACTATATCAAAATAATTAAATAAATTAATTATTTAACTGCCAAAATTCCGGGACGTTACATCTAATTTCATTTTCAATTTTAAATCAAATTGAATTTTCCTTATCATGATAATATATAAGTGATAATATTTTCAAAATATCAGATTTTGAAATCATTTCCTTTTCTATATTCATTATAAAAATGAATAAAATCAATATGAATGTCGTTTACGTCAAAATAGCGTTAATCTAATCAACACGACTTCATATTTTTCAATGTTTTCGTGTCCATCCCAAATCGGACATCAAAATCACATTTTGATCCATTACCGAATATTATTTTACAATATTAATTATTTTAAAATATTCATTATTCTTCATTTTAAAATATTCGTTAATTTAAAATATTTGTTCTCTTTGAATTGGAATCAGACACGGTCAATTACCATATAAAATATGGGTTTCATACAACACATGTATACAACAACAATCGAACACAGTCAAACATCATCCAAAGTGCATTACACAACTGCATAAGCATTAAATATGAATAATTAACGCTTACAACAGCCTGTCAACTAATCGATTGACTTATAACTAAATAATTGGCGTTAGTGTATGTCAAATATCATCCCAATACTCGTGTGTGGTTTCAATCAACACACACCAATTTTATTTGTGCAGTTGGGCGATGTGTAAAATATATCGTCCCAATCAATATCCGTTAAATGTGTGTGCATAAACAAATCGTCCGATTTGTAAATGAATAATTATTTTATTCATATACTCGTTAAAAATTATATTTTTAATGATAAAATATTTATTTCAACACTTGCATATTTTATATAGTTCATTTATACAATAAAAATAACATTTTTATTGTTCTAGCATTTTTAGAAAATTTCGGCAGCATAACGGTGCGATACTAGAACCGGAATAAAGTCTAGCCTTATCCTTCGCCTAATACTGGCTTGCGCCATACACGTACCAATTCCAATCAATTCATTTCACTTCCCAAACCAAATTCAAACAGATAAACCAATCAACCAAACAAACATGGTTTCAAACAAAAGTATCGGGTGCTACTAAGCACCGTCTGCATCCTAGTATATATATTTAACTAGAAAATAAATTAGAGTGAGAAGTTCTCACCTTTGGGATCCACTCCTCCAGTTCTATTTATGAATTTCTGAACCGTTTGGATTTGCCCGAAATTCCAACGTAGTCTTTTCCACGCTATTCATAGTAAAAATCACATTTTTAATATGTTGTTTATATATTTAAAAATCGCATTTTTATATCGCTATATATATATATATATATATATATAATGAAAATCATATTTTTGTATAACTAAAAATCGAATTTTTATCTAACTAAAAATCAAATTTTATATAACTAAAAATCGAATTTTTACATAACTAAAAATTGAATTTTTATATAACTAAAAATATTGTGATTCATACTATAAAAATCTCATTTTTATATTTTTAAAAATCTAATCTTTATATTTTTAACTAAAGCTATATATAGAATAAATATCACATTTTTATCTCGCTATATATATATTATAAAATCATATTTTTATAATGCTATGCATACATAAAAATCATATTTTTATGTCGCTACTCCATATATAAAAATCTAATTTTTGTATCGCTACTTCAATTATAAAAATCGTATCATTTTATTTATAAAAATCAAATCTTTTCAAATATAAAAATCATTGCTTTATAAGTGAAAAAACTGATTTAAAAAATATTTTATTTAAAAAAAACTCACCTTTTTTTGAATTTTTTTTGTTGAAGGGGTAGGGGTTGTGGTGGTGAACTGGCGGCGCGCGGGGTGGGGTGGAGGGGGTTATGGTGGTCGGGGATAGCTCAGTGGATGGACGGCGGCGGCGGCGGTGGTTTGGGTTTCATGGAGGCTAGGGCATGCGGGTTGGAGTTGGGTAGTGGGGCTCGATCGATTGGAGGAGAGGAAGGAGAAGGAGGCACGGGGAGCGGGGGAGGCCGACGGCCTACGGTGCGGTGGCGGTGCTTCGCCTAGAGGTGGGGCGCGATGGGGTTTCTCCCTTTTTCTCTTTTTTTTTTTTTTTGAAATGGGGCGTTGACTGTTATGAGGAAAAGGGGGAAAGAGAAAGGTTAAATAGTATATTTATTTTATCAAAAAATTTAGTTTTTTCATTCGAACTCTGAATCGAATCCACCGACTGTCACCCCTAGCTAATTACCCTCATTCCGAACACAATGGGATGTGTTTCGTAGCCCAATTCATTTATTATGATCATTTTCTGCTAAATTTAAAACATAAATCATTACATTTTAAATTCAAACACACATTTTAATTTATCGGGGCCACATACTGACTCCAAAAATTACAGAAATATAAATCTGGCTATGTTTTGATGATAAGGTCATAATAAACTAATTTCGTCGAATTTGGAGACTGTTTGAAAAACAGTCATTTTCCAGTCGATTAAATTCAAACTAAATTGATCAAACACGTTCAAATTCACCACGCTCACATATTGATTCCAAGAATTATGAAAATTGGAATCTAGCAATAATTTTACATTCCAGATCCAACAAAAGTGGTCTCATCGGAAACGAATGTCGTTTGCAAAATCGCTATTTTTAAGGGCTATATGTTATATAAATTTCATAGCGTATAATCTGAATTTTCAACTGGACATAAAATTTTATTCCCGTTATGAAATCTGGATTTTTCACATCGCTGGAAAGATATTTTCAAATAGATTGAAATATTTCCGGTTTACTAAAATCCAGTTTATTTTGAATACTGTACATTCATTTGAAATTTGAAATCGAATTTTCAAGCTGTCGCGCCATTTCAGGCTCGTTATATAATTGAAATAAATATTTATATTCCAATTTCGATTTAAATAAATTTATACGTTCTAATTATATTCAAAATAAATTTCTAGTCGTTATTATTTAAAATAATTCATTTTAAATATTCAAAATTCATTAAAATTGCCAAAATGAAAATTTAAATTGGTTATGGAAATCCGGGTTGTTACAATCTCCCCCACTTAAAATCTTTTCATCCTCGAAAAGGAACGGCGCTGAAAGTTGTTAAACTAACCAACTCAACTTTCATTCTGGCGTTCATTCTTCAACTTTTCAGTTTCTAAGAATTTTTCAATTCTTCAAAAATTTGGCTAACACCCTAAATTTTTGAATTTTTTTGCCATAACCTCCTTTATACGGGGAGACATTTAAAACCACAACTAGCCACTAGGGGTCTCATCATCCAAAAAGAAAAAGCCAAGTGGCTCATAAAGCCATCCAAATCCAAGAAATATTGTAAACATGTGCCTATTTGTCGGGCATACAATTATATTTCTCTGCTTAGCTTCCCTGCTATGACCTGTTCAATACATATACATGCGCAAGCATGCAATTTCAATTAATTTTCAATTCAGTTCAACATTGGATACAATTTGGCTAAATTTACCTTTCATTCATGTATTGGTTTTATTACTTAACTAATAATCATACAACACAACTAGCAATCAATTAGTTGATTAGCTTTTCAAACATATAATTTTCTATATATACATAAAAATCATATTTTGTGTGTCAAATCACAACAATAAATCCTATCTAGTTTTGGTTCTCACACCAGTCAACTGGAAATATATAGAAATCCCACTTTCGAAACTCGAACACAAACATTAATGATATCCGGGCATCGCCAGAATTATCCCCGAGCGACTAGAGTGTGACTATATATCTATCCAGTATATTGAAACTTCGAATATACGTTTGCAAGGCATATATGCAAAATATTTATATACTCGATTGTCCAAACTGATTTAAAACAAATATTCAAATACGTATAATACGGTTTAAATCTTCAAAACAATTTTTTTTAAATAATACTCTTCTAACTCATTCTAGTATACTACTAATCCTTTCTTTAACGAGTCATCCTCATTGGATATCAATAATCCAATCTCTGATGAATTCTTCCATTTGGTTTTAATGTGTCTTGTTCTCGAGCTTTGTAAACCAAAGCTCCGAAATTAAAATGAAACGACCCAAACTCGCCCTTACGGGGAAGCCCGATTGTGTTGAGAACATGACAAATCCGAACACAAACAGAAGAATAGTTCATTGCTTATTACAATAATTTACATCAGAGTGCAAGAATATACAGAGTATGAACAAATAATATACATTTGATAAATATCAGAGATTTACAAATTATTATGCAGCGGAAAATAATACAAAACACAACTGAAAGAAATACACGGATATAGAGCGTTCCGAATATAGCTCCAAATGTAAACCAGGATCCTGTGAATATAATATCTGCAAAACCAAAACTATTAGCTGCCCGGGTGGAAAATAAGGGCATCCATAGTTTAGGTTAAAACAATAAACTCCAGGTCAGTCACGTGACTGGTGCGAGAACTAAAATAGTTATAAACCTGACCTTAAAATCAGATGTATCAAGGGACCACGTCGTATAACATGGAACGGATTTAACCCCAAGAATACAAGTTTGTAAACAACGCAATGCTTTTTGAAAAATGAAGCTATTATTAGACTCTGGTCCCATCACACAATGCAACGAAAGCCGGAGGATAGAGTTTTCCCTTATAATAGCCAAACATTCTTTGTACATTTTAAAGAAAATCATTTGATATTACTATAAGTGCATAGTGTATCAAACATCTTCTAATTTAAATGTATCAATCATAGACGGCATAGTATCCCATGCTACTATGACGAATGTCACGTATTGGAAATTGGATTTCCGTCATGAGTCTAGGCAAGGGATGTACTCCTAACCGCTTTGAGATACTCTAGAAAATGCCTCAGGACTGCACACTCTAGGCAACCCCTAGATCGGTTGGGTCGGTCCTCTCTTATGTTTGAGGATTGACAATTCCTGAACACGTGTTTCCCGATCCTACCGGACCTATCTATCGGCTCCGTAGTAACCGATATATCTGAGGCACCTCGCAATCCAACAACCACATAGGTAAAAATATAATAAATGTCTGGGCTCCATACCATGGCACCACCCATATCTAGAAAGAAATGTCATGTTCTCTCAACGGTCCCTTATCCCGTTTTTGACTCATACCGAGGTATGAGCCTCGCGAATTAATGCTATACACAAAGTTATGCTATAGTAAAGCCGTGCTTTGATCATCAACCACAAGACTCTGCTTTTCAACAGAAGCCTTGATCATTTGCATCTCAGAATGCCACACAGGCAATTCACGCCATGCGACTGATGCTTATTGATATAACCTCTGAGCTCGTACGTCTCAAAGAATGGCGTTAAGAAAAAGAATAAATTCTTCGCCGCCAAACAGATATATGTTTAATAGAAATCAATCAACACAAAATAAAATCCAATGTCAGACACACATCCATTTACTAGTTCATTCTGAGTCTGAATGAAACCGGAGGCACCTTATTCCTCGTCCCATATGTACAACAGGAGAGAGGTCCTCACATATCCGGTCGATCTCCAATTACGTCTGGACGATCACCACTTATTACCTCGTCTTGGGTGTACAGCCCAATCAAGACATCAGTAATCTTCCAAAAGATGTGAAGACCTTCGGTCTTCAACCACCGTCTTCATCGTCGACTTATCGTCGAATCAGTTATTCAGAATGGGTCCAAACCCGGTCTTTTCGAATAACTCGCATATATTATAAACAAGCGCTGTAAAACACACTATACGCCTCATTCCAATTCTGAATATTCTTTTATTTACATATTCATATCCTTTGGGAAAGGTTCCCATTAATTTTATCGAAGATAAATTCTTTAAATTTATTATTTAATCTCACTTTGGATATTAATTCAAACCAAATGAAGGTTTAACCAAACTAGTCGGGATTAGCGATCCTTACCGAAGTAATCATTTATTTTATTTCCCAATCCCAACCTATTCATCCCATGAAGCAAAACCGGTAATACTTCATATCTAACACCACAGTGTTATTGGTAAAATTAATTACCATTTCCCGTTCAAATCTAATTAAATATTTAACTATCGCTTGGAGCAAAACTGGTGATACTCCACTCTCGATCATTTCCCAAATTGATAATTTAAATTATCACATTCACATTTCAATCTAATCAAAGATTCATTAAAACTCCACTTGATTTTAATCTTCCCAAAAATCAATTTTAATGATTATTTAACTTTGGAAATCAAACACGTCGCATCGACATTCTACACATTATTATTGATTTCTACCTATATATAACCTCTAAGCTCGTACGTCTTAGATAAAGGTGTTAGGCAAGAGAATAAATTCTGCGCCACCATACAGATATATATTTAGCAGAGATCAACCATACTGTTCGAAATACAACGTTAGACATGTAATGTTGTCTTTAACTGGGTTAAAGAACTAATGTCATTTAAAACACAGTTCACGATAAACACAAATCACATTTCATTAATTATGGAATCTTCACGGAAAATAGATCAATATATAATCGATATTAATTTCCGTATTTGACTAATAATATAAATGGAATAACGACAAAGCCTTTTAAATTCCATCTATTTTAACAGTCTTCCTCCACTGAAGCTCACTTTGATTATTACCAAATTGAACTCCATTCAATTCCACTTTAATATATTAAATTGAAAAACTTAACTTTGCAAAATTTTCACTAAAGCTTAATAAAAAGATTTATAAATTCCAAATCACATTTCACTGTAAATCGGGTTAAAGCACGTATGTCGTTAAAAACACAGTTCATAATAAACCCAATTCACATCCCATTTTATTCCAATTAAATGTCAATCAACTGGAAACTTTAATAATCTTAATTAAAAGATATATTCTTTTCACACGGGGTTTAAGAACAGTGTTATTTAAGACACCATTCACGACAAACCCAAAATCCAGTTCTTTTATTCAATTCCATTTAAATATTAATTAAATGGAAAAACTTCACTAAATCTTAATTAAAGATTTATTCTTTTCTCAACTGGGTTTAAGAACAGTGTCAATGAAGACACCTTTCACGACAAACCCAAAATCCAATTCAATATTAAATATAAGGCTCTGAATAGAAATTATATCGGCTTATATTTAATATCAAATTCTGAAATCAACAATTATCGTATTGGGAATAATATATATCTTCCAAATTCCTCCACAATATCCGTATAATCTCGGAATCCAATATCGAAATATTTTGAAGATAATTTCGATTCTAATCCATTCCAATTCATATATTGGAAATTCCGGTTATTTTTAAAACCATTTCAAATCCAAATTATTTATTTAAAAATATTGGGTTATAATTCTAGTTCATAACTAGTTCATTTTGATAAAAATATATTTTTCTTAACGATCGTGGAATTTTTCATCCATATTCTTTCCAAATCATTTATTGTGATTTTACACAAATTATTAATATTTTTATCAAGGCCCGTACAGTCGATTTCCATAAACAGTCATCGAACTGTACTTACTTCGACCTTTTCCAAATTTGATTTGGATATAATTCCAAATCCAACCGTTAGATTTTAAATCTCTTATATTCATTGGAAAGCTCTTTTCGATACGAACCCAATAGTTCCGGTTTTAAGAGAATCTGATTGTCGAATCTCCCATAATGTCAATTTGAATTCAATGGTCGAAATTTGCGAACTGCCGCGGCGCGGTGCATTCTGTTCAGGCCATTAAATATATATAATATATATATTATATATATTTCGTCGATTCCCATTTAAAACGTATTTTATAAATTCGTTTTATAACGATTCTAACTTCATTTTCAATTTTAAATCAAAATTGATTTTTCCTTATCATTATAATATATAAGTGATAATAGTTTCAAAATATCAAATTTTGAAATCATTTCCTTTTCGATATTCATTATAAAAATGAATAAAATTGATATAAATATCATTCACGTCAAAATGGCGTTAATCTAATCAACACAGCTTCATATTTTTCAATATTTTCGTGTCCATCCCAAATCGGACATCAAAATCACATTTTGATCCATTACTGAATATTATTTTAAAATATTATTTATTTTAAAATATTCATTATTCATCATTTTAAAATATTCGTTAATTTAATATATTTGTTCTTTTCGAATTGGAATCAGACATGGTCAATTACCATATAATTTATTTATATGGATTTCATACAACACAGGTATACAACAACAGTCAAACAAAGTCAAACATCATCCAGAGTGCATTACACAACTGCATAAGCATTAAATATGAATAATAAACGCTTACAACAGCTTGTCAATCAAACGATTGACATACAACTAAACAATTTGGATTGTATGTCGAATATCATCCCAATACCCGTGTGGGGTTTCAGTCAATACATACTGATTTTATTTGTGCAGTTGGGCGATTGTAAAATATATCGTGCCAATTAATATCCATTAAATGAGTGTACATAAACATATCGTCCGATTTGTAAATGAATATTTATTTTATTCATATACTCATTAAAAATTATATTTTTAATGATAAAATATTTATTTCAACACATGAATATTTTATACAATAAAAATGATATTTTTATTGTTCTAACATTTTTAGAAAATTTCGGCAGCATAACGGCGCGATACTAGAACCGGAATAAGGTCTAGCCTTACCCTCGCCTAATAATGGCTCGCACCATACACATACCAATTCCAATCAATTACTTTCACTTCCCAAACCAAATTCAAACAAATAAACCAATCAACCAAACAACCAAACAAACATGGTTTCAAACAATGTTGTCGGGTGCTACTAAGCACCGTCTGCATCCTAGTTTATATAATTAACTAGAAAATAAATTAGATTGAGAAGTTCTCACATTTGGGATCCACTCCTCCAGTTCTATTTCTGAATTTTTGAACCATTTGGATTTGCCCAAAATTCCAATAGAGTCTTTTCCACATTGTTCATAGTAAAAATCGCATTTTTAATATGATGTTTATATATTTAAAAATCACATTTTTATATCGCTATATATATATATATTGAAAATCATTTTTTTATATAACTAAAAATCGAATTTTTATCTAACTAAAATTCAAATTTTTACATAACTAAAAATCGAATTTTTATATAACTAAAAATCGAATTTTTATATAACTAAAAATATTATGATTCATACGATAAAAATCTCATTTTTATATTTTAAAAAATCTCATCTTTATATTTTTAACTAAAGCTATATATAGAATAAAAATCACATACTTATCCCACAACGTATATTATAAAGATCATATTTTTATAACGCTATGCATATATAAAAATCATATTTCCATGCCGCTACTCCATATATAAAAATATAATTTTTATATCGATACTTCAATTATAAAAATCATATCTTTTTATTTACACAAATAAAATCTTTTGAAATATAAAAATCAAATCTTTTCAAATATAAAAATCATTTCTTTATAAATAAATAAAATCATTGCTTTATAAATAAATAAAAATCATTGCTTTATAGATAAATAAAAATCATTGCTTTATAAAAAAATAAAAATCATTGCTATATAAATAAATAAAAATAATTGCTTTATAAATAAAAAAAATAATTTAAAACAATATTTTATTTAAATAAAAAAACTCACCTTTGTTCGAAATTTTTGTTGAAGGGGGAAGGACTGTTGTGGGGAACTGGCGGCGTGGGGGGTCTAGTTGTCGGGGATGGCTCAGTGGAGGGGCGGCGGAGCTGGGGACCCACAACGGTGGCCGTTTGGGTTTTAGGGGGGCTAGGCCACACGGGTTGGAGTTGGGTTGTGGGGCTCGATTGATTGGAGGAGAGGAAGGAGAAGGAGGCGCAGGGAGCAAGGGGAGGCCGGCGGCCGGGGGTACGACGCCAGTGCTCCGCCTGGAGGTGGGGCACGACGGGGTTTCCCCCTTTTTCTCTTTTTTTTTTTAAATAGGGCGTTGACTGTTTTAAGGAAAATGGGGGAAAGAGAAAAGTTATATAGTATATTTAATTATTTTTTATTTTATCCAAAAAGTTAGTTTTTTCATTCGAACTCTGAATCGAACCCACTGACTGTCACCCCTAGCTAATTACCCCCATTCCGAACATAATGGGAAATGTTTCATAACCTAATTCGGCTGTTACGATAAGTTTCCTCTAAATTTAAAATATAAATCATTACATTTTAAATTCAAATGCACATTTTAATTTATCGAGGTCACATACTGACTACAAAAGTTACAGAAAAATAAATATGGCTATGTTTTGACGATTCAGTCCTAAGAAAACTAATTTCGTCGAATTTGGAGACCGTTTGGAAAACAATAATTTTCCGGTCGATTAAATTCAAAGTGAATTGACCAAACACGTTTAAATTCACCACACTCACATATTGATTCCAAAAATTATGAAAATTGGAATCTAGCAATAATTTGACATTCCGGATCCAACAAAAGTAGTCTCATCGAAAATGGAGGTCGTTTGCAAACTCTCTATTTTTAAGGGCTATATATTATTTAAATTCCATAGCGACTATTCTGAATTTTCAACTGGACATAACTTTTTATCCCCGTTATGAAATCTGGATTTTTCACATTCATTGGAAATATATTTTCAAATAGATTAAAATATTTTTGGTTTTACTAAAATCCTGTTTATTTGAAATCCAGTACATTCATTTGAAATTTGAAATCGAATTTTCAAACTGTTGCGCCATTTCAGGCTCGTTATATAATTAAAATTAATATTATATTCTAATTTCGATTTAAATAAATTTATACGTTCTAATTCTATTCAAAATAAATTTCTAGTGATTATTATTTAAAATAATTCATTTTAAATATTCAAAATTCATTAAAATTGCCAAAATAAAAATTTTAAAATTGGTTCTAAAAATCCGGGTTGTTATAGTACGACAACGAAGCTTCATAATATCACCAAAACAACTCATGGCATATGAATTAGATTGTATGGACAATCATAATCATAATTTTCAATTCAACGGAACATGAATACTTGAAATCGACTAAGTTACACTAGCCTACCCAATTCACTAGCATATGCAAACTCAAATGAATTCTAAATTACACTTTCACAAGCGAATGGTTTATGACATAGATGAGAGTTCATGAAGAACTCACAAAGAACTCGCCTTTGATGGTTAGAAGCAATGAATCAATCTAATAAGGAGCTAAAACAAACTTTCTTCGATATAAACACTAGAATCAACAACCTATGATCATATGAACATATTTCCTAAGAATTAGGTCATAGGAAATCTCACAAATCAAAGAGAATGCAAGCTAGAGAAGATGGAGAAGCTTAAGAGAAAGCAAGCTAGAGAAGATGGAGAAGCTTATACTAGTTTCTATGCTTGATCTCCCCTTGATTTGAGTTCCAAATTCAAAACCCTAACTTAGGAATTTTAATTTCCTATTCCCTTCCCCCATTTCTATTTTTACTTAAGTGTTTGGATGAAATGAAGAGGAAAGGGATGATTTGGGGATTATATGGTGAGCTGGTTTAGCTAAACCAATACCCAACCCAAGTGCCAATTTTCATGAACTCGAAATATATTGAAGTTTATAGTTTTCGAGCCCGTAAATGGCATTTTGAACCCAATGGAAGTGGTTTCGAGTCCAAATTAGTCCATATGTAAAAAGTGATATTTTGGTCATACATTCAATGAAAGAGACCAAATTTCTCCAACTTCAAAGGTATCGATGTTTATGGTTTTAAAAGTCACAAACGACATTTTGAACTCAACGGAAGTGATTTCATTGAAAACGAAGGTCATTTGCAAAATGGCTATTTTAAGGGCTGCATATAATATATATATATATATATATATATTGCATAGCTACTATTCTAAATTTTAATTTAGACATAACTTACAATTTATAAAGTGAAATCTCAATCTCTTATATTCGCTAGAAAAATACAATCCAAAATATTCCAATGTTTCTTGTTTTAATAAATTTTGATTTATATTGAATTCTATACATTTATTCAAAGTTTAAAAATCAAATTTTCAAATTACCACACAATTTCATGCTCGTTTTAATTAAATTTTAAATTTATACATTCTAACTTCGATTAAAATAAATTTTAAGTCGTTTATTCTCAAAATAATTCATCAAACATATTTAATTTCTATGAAAATCACTTAAAAATAAATTTTAAATTGGTTCTAAAAATACGGGTTGTTACAACCTTCCCCACTTAAAATCATTTCGTCCTCGAAAAGGAAGAAGGATCTGAAGGTTGTTTACTTAACCAACTCAACCTTCTCTTGACTCAAGTTCTTCAACCTTTCGATTTCTAAGAACTTTCTACTTTCTCAAAATTTGGCTAACGCCATAAACTTTCAAAAAAAAAAAAAACATTGCCATAACCTCCTTTTCATTTGTTGATCGATGCAACTATAAATGGCCTCTATAAGCTCTCATATTCTAAAAGAAAATCCGAAAGCCAAGCGGCTCGTCAGTAGGCTCATAAAATCATCAAACTCAATAAATATAGTAAATATGCACCTATTTGTTAGGCATACTATTTTATTCCTCTTCTTAGCTTCCACGTAACTACTTGTACAACGTATATGTACTTATATATATATATATATATATATATATATATATATATATATCCAATCTGAACTAATTTTCAATTTAGTTCAATATCAAATTCAATTTGGCTTAATCTACCTTTCATTTTCACATTGGTTTTATTATTCCAATATTTTAATTAGTTAGACTAATAATCATGCATCACAACCAGCAATCAATTAGTAAATTAGCTTTTCAAACATATATCTTTTGTATATACTCAAAACCATATTTTCAATGTTAAATCACAAACATTAATCTCTAACTAAGTTTTGGTTCTCGTACCAGTCAATTGGAATCATATAGATATCCCACTTTTGAAACTCGAACAAAAAAATTGATGATGCTCGAGCTATCATCAGAGTCATCCACTGGCGACTAAAGTGTGATTCTATATCTACCCAGCATATTTGAGACTTCGAATACATGTGGATCAGACGTATATGCAAAATCTTCTTATAGTTGATAGTCCAAAATCAGTATAAAATAAAATACTCAAATATGTATAGTAAGATAAAATTTTCAAGATTAAATTCGTTTTTTTTTCAAATAATACTCTTTAAACTCATTCTAGGGAATTGCTAACCCTATCTCTAATGAGTCATTCTTATAAAATATTACTAATCCTATCTCTGATGAATTCTTTCGTTTGGTTCTAATGTGCTTTGTTCTCGGGCTTTGTAAACCAAAGCTCTGATACCAAACTGTTACGCATCGAACTTCGCTCGGTCCAAACCGATCGCTAAACCGACCAAGACTGTTCGAGAATGCGGATTGCAATGTGAACACGACGCATCAGAACACAAATATGAGAACATTTCATTGCTATTACAACAATTAACTTATATAAGAGTACAAGATATCAGAGTTCAAATAAATAATACACTGCGGAAAATAATATCAGAGATTTAAATTACAAAACAGCGAAAAATATAATACATGAATATAATGTACAGTGGAAAACATCAACTACCACAACTGAAAGAAATACACAGATATTAAGCATTCTGAATATAACTCCAGCCGTAATCTAGGATATTGTGAAAAGAAATATCTGCAAAAACCAAAACTACTAGTTTCCCATGTGGAAAAATTGGAACCCAAAGTTTAGGTAGGAAACAATAAACTTCGAGCCAGTCATGGGACTTGAGTGATAACTAAAACCATTATTAACATTATTTTTAAGGTTAGGTAAATCAAGGGACCATGACATATAATACGGAATGAGTTTCCTCCCAAGAATACCATAAATAAACAATGCAATGCTAAAAAGGAAAAATGAAGCCATTATAAGACTCAGGTCCCATCACACAATGCAACGCAAGTCGAAGGATAGATTTTTACCTTATAAGGACCAAATATGCTTGGTATGTGAAATTTATCTTTTACTATTACTATAAGTGAAGAAAGCAACTTCAAATATAAATGTATCAAACATAGGCGGCAAAGGTACCATATATTATGTCACCATATACGTTTATAACTAAAATAGTAAGGTCGCGTATTGGAAATTGAATTTCCATCTATGAACTGAGGCAAGGGATCTTGCTCACTGATTTTGAGACATACTAGCAATGCCTTAGGATCACGCCTTTGGACAACCCTAGGTTAGCCACATTGTCGATCAGCCGTCACTGATTGGTTATACCGTAAACTATACGTTAGCCGTTCTATCGAACCTCCAAAATGGTTTATACAGTCGACCAAATCAAGGGTCCATTGGCGACCCAAATCAAATCCGAGGTACCTCGCTTTCCATCATAATCCATCATCCACATAAGTAAAATGTCCGGGCTCCATACCATGACATCACTTCTATCAAGAAACTAACGTATGTCCATTTCCATATGTTCCTCATCCCGTTTTGGTTTATACTGGGGTGTGAAGCTCGTGAATTAACTATAATAAAGCTATGCTTTTATCATCAACCACAAAGCCCTACTTTTCAACAAAAGCTTTGATCCATTCAACTCAACATGCCACATTTTCAATCCATACCGTACCATTGATTTCCACCAATATATAACCTCTAAGCTCATATGTCTCAGAGAAGGGTGTTAGGCAAGAGAATAAATTCTCTGCCACCAAATAGATATATATTTAGCAGAGATCAACGAATACAGCGTGAAATACAATGTCAGACATACAATCCATTTGCGAGTCCGTTCTGGGTCTGAACGAAACCGGAGGCACCTTATTCCTCGTCTCATATGTGCAATACAGGAGAGAAGTCCTCACATATCCAGTTGATCTCCAAGTACGTCTGGATGATCACTACTTATTACCTTGTCTTGGGTGTATGGCCCAATCAAGACATCGGTAATCATCCGAACAATGTGAAGATCTCCAGTCTTCAACCACTATCTTCTAATTTTTGACTTTTAGTCGTCATATCAGTTATTCAGAATGGGTTAAAACCGGTCTTTCCGAATATCTCATGTATTTTATAGTCAAGTGATATAAAAACACATCATACGTCTCATTCCAATCCAGAATATTCTTTTATTCAACTATTCATTACATTGGAAATCATTCCCACAAGTCTTATCAAAGATTTAGTTCATATAAACCTCTTGTTTAAATCTTTCTTTGAAAATCATTGCAAAATAATTGTGTTATCTTTTAACAATCCTAAACCAAATTAAGGTTTATCAAACTAGTTGGGATTTACGAGCCTTACCGAAGTAATCATTCATTTTATTATTCCAATCCCAACCTATTCATTCCATGGAGCAAAACTGGTAGTACTCCATATCTAACACCCTCTATGTCATCGGTAAAATTAATTACCATTTCACGTTTCAAATCTAATTAAAAATTTAACTATTGCATGGAGTAAAAATGGTGATACTCCATTCTTGAACATTCCTTGAATTCGGTAAATTTAATTACTTTATTCACAATTCAATCTAATTAAAGATTTATTAAAACTCTAACTTGTTTTTAATCTCAAATATCATTATTTAATGATTATTCAACATTAGGAAATTTATTTTGCCTTTAACTGGGTCAAAGAACTGATGTCATTTAAAACAAAGTTCACGATAAACCCAAAATCCTCTTCCATTAAATTATAACCTTCACGGAAATCATAACAGTATATAATCGATATAAATTTCCGTATCAGACTAATACTATAAGTGGAATAACGACAAGGCCTTTTAAATTCCATAAATGGTAAACGCCTTCTTCCACAGAAGCTTATTTCGATTATCATTAAATTGGAATCCACTCAATTCCAATCTAATATATTGAATTGGAAAAACTTTACCTTGGAAAATTATATTAATCTTAATTAAAAGATTATAAATTCCAAATCAAAACTTCACTGTTAATTGGATTTAAGAACTAATGTCAATTAAAACATCGTTCAAAAAGAACCCAAAATAACTTTCATTTAATTCCAATTATATTCATTAATTGGGAAAACTCTTTAAATCTTAATGAAAATATTTACTCTATTCTCAAATGGGTTTAAGAACAGTACTATTAAAGATACCATTCACGACAAACTCAAAACACAATTTGATATTTAAAACAAGGCTCTGAATAGAAATCATATCGACTTATATTCAATACAAAAATCTGAAACCAATAGATATCATATTGGTATATAATAACGATATATATATCTTCCAAATTCCTCCACGATATCCGTATAATCACAGAATCCGATATCAAAATATTCTGAAGATTATTTCCATTCAAATCCTTTCCAATTCATACGTTGGAAAATTTCTGGTTATATTAAAACCCTATCAATTCTTTATTCTAGTTGTTAACCATTTCATTCAGATAAAATGTCTTTTTTCTTTTCAAACTTAGAGTATTTCAATATTTTCATGTCCATCCAAAATCGGACATCAAAGTCATATTTTGATTTTTCACTAAATATTATTTTAAAATATTCGTTATTTCTGAATTGGAATCATACTCAATCAATTACCATATAATTTTATTTATATGGATTCCATACATCGCATGTATTCAAAAATAGTGATAAACAACTATTAAACATTCAATCACATCCAGAGTGCATCTACAACTGTATAAGCGTTAAATAATTATATAACGCTTGCTACGGTCTGTCAATCAATCGATTGACATACAACTAAACACAAGGGAGATGTGTGAAGTTATTATCATCCCCAGACCCGTGTGGGGTTGTCAACCATCAAACAACGATTATTATTTTCATAATTGGGCAACGTGTAAAATTATCGTTCCAATACCCATGTGGGGTTTACATCACAATCCATGTGAACAAATCTAGATATTCGGGAGACTGGTGGGTAAATTGTCATCCCAGAATCATTTATAACATAAGAGTTAATTTTTAACATCACATATATTCACAGTTTGATGATAATAACATTAAAACTATAACTAACCATCAACCACCAAACATAATTACAATCACAGACAAACAATACATTTTTGGTTATAAAAATATATAACTGTACAAAAATACTTGAGTGAGAGAATTCTCACGGTTGGTTTCCACTCTGTCATTCTTTAACTGATAATTTATAAAATGTTTTCGTAAGAATCGAGCTGCTGAAATCTGTGAATCAAAGAAACTGAAAAGTCACAAACAAAGGAGAAATGGGCTGAAACTCGACCGGAAAAGAGACTGGATGGACCTAAACTATTGACCGTGGTATCCACTGGTCAACAGTAGAAAAACAGGATTCAAATGTCTGACCTAAAAATTCAGACGTCTGAATTTCCTTTCATTTGAACCAGCAAGAATTTAGTTCAATTTGGTACTATTTCAGACGTTTGTTCTTTCGGTTCAAATGTATAACCTGAAGCAAACAATTATTTTTCTTTCCTGAGAGCATTTTCATACATCTGTTGCTTCAGTTCAGACATTTGACCTAAAGCATATAATGATTTTGCTTGTATTTTCAAACGTCTGTTGCTTCGGTTCAGACGTTTTACCTAATGCAAATATTTATTTTGTTTGCCTTCTTAGATATCTGTTGCTTCGGTTTAAACGTCTGACCTGAAGAAAATAATTATTTTTCTTGCTACGAATGTGCAAAATGCCTTGGACGAGCCCGGAACAATGGTGATGGATTATGTTGTTTTCCTAAGCTAAAATGAAGCCTCTTTAACTTGCCAAAACAACTCAAGAACACATGCATAAACATATATACATGAGATTGTAATGATTTTGATTTTAAACCCCAAAACGACTAAATTCTCTAACCAAAGCAATCAAGTGCTATATAAGCGAATTGTGAACTCTTAGAACTTGCCGGTGCGACAACAGAGCTTCACAATATCACCTAAACAACTCATAGCATATGAATTTAAATGTGTGGACAATCATAATCATAATTATCTATTCAATGGAAGATGAATACATGAAATCGACTAAGTCACACTATCCTACCCAATTCACTAGCATATGCAAACTCAAATGAAATCTAAATTACACTTTTACAAGCTAATAGCTTGTGTATGAGAGTTCATGAAGAACTCACAAAGAATTCACCTCTGATGGTTAGAAGCAATGAATCAATCTAATAGCGAGCTAGAACAACTTCTCTTCGATAAAAACACTAGCAATAACCTATGATCGTATGGACATATTTCCTAAGAATTAGGTCATACAAACCTCACAATTCAAGAAAGCACGGTAGAGAAACTTACACTAGTTTCTATGCTTGATTTCACCTTGATTTGAGCTCCAAATTGAAAATCCTAGCTTAGAAATTTTAGTTTTCCATTCCCTTCCTCCATTTCTACTTTTACTTAAGTATTTGAATGGAATGAAGAGGAGAGGGATGATTTGGAAGTTATATGGTGAGCTAGGTTAGCTAAACCAAGACCCATCCCAAGTGTTAATTTTCACAAACTCAAAATACTCACAAATAACTCACCTTTGATGATTAGAAGCTATGAATCAATGTAGTAGCGAGTTAGAACAACCTCTCTTCGATAAAAACACTAGAATCAACAACCTATGATCATATTAACATATTTCCTAAGAATTAGGTCATAGGAAATCTCATAAATCAAAGAGAAAGCAAGCTAGAGAAGATGGAGAAGCTTACGCTAGTTTCTATGCTTGATTTCCCCTTGATTTGAGCTCCAAATTGAAAACCCTAGCTAGGTTAGTTAAACCAAGACTCAACCCAAGTGTCGATTTTCACGAACTCTAAATATATCAAAGTTTATTGTTTTCGAGCACGTAAACAACATTTTGAATCCAATGGAAGTGGTTTCGAGTCCAAATTCTTCCACATGTTAAAAGTGATATTTTGGTCATATATTCAATGAAAGAGGCCAGTTTCTCCAACCCTAAAGGTATCGATGTTTATAGTTTTAAAAGTCACAAATGGCGTTTTGAACTCAATGGAAGAGATTTAGTTGAAAACGAAGGCCGTTTGCAAAATGACTATTTTTAAGGGCTTCATATAATATATATATATATATATATATATATATATGTATGTATTGCATAACAACTATTCTAAATTTTAATTTAGACATAATTTACAATTTATCAAGTGAAATCTCAATCTCTTATATTCGCTAGAAAATTACGATTTAAAATATTCCAATATTTCTTGTTTTATCAAATTCTGATTTATATTGAATTCTATAAAATCATTCAAAGTTTAAAATCAAATTTTCAAACTACCACGCCATTTCAAGCTCGTTTTAATTAAATTTTAAATTTATACATTCTAACTTCGATTAAAATAAAATTTAAGTCATCTATTCTCAAAATAATTCATTTAAAATATTAAATTTCTATGAAAATCACTTAAAAATAAATTTTAAATTAGTTCCAAAAATATGGGTTGTTACAACTAACCTCTTTTTTAGGAAATTCTATATAAACCTTGTTCGATTCCATAGCGACCCATTCTTTTATCTCCAACCGATTAGTAAATCTGTTGAACCTTCCCATGTCTATCTCTGATACTCCAATCGGGGTGGCCAACCCTATCGGAGGATCTAAGTGTCTTGAATTGTTGTGTAAAGACCTAGTACTGGAGGTCGACAATGTCGAGTTTCATTACGAAGCGTATGCATTGAATTTTATAGGGTATAACCTTATCCTAGGTAAGGACTGACTATCATTTTACTGGGTCATCCTCGATTGCGATAAGAGAAACGTTCGTCTTGGGAGCAGAGGAGGATGTAGTTTGAATAGTCCTTGTAATGTTAGAACAAGGATAAAGCCTTATTATATTCCTTATCTTCTAATTCGACCATCTTCGGTCCCTATAGTTTGTGAGTTCCTAGTTGTTTTTGAGGAAGTTATGGGACATCCACCCCGTAGAGAAATCTCTTTTCGTATTGACCTAGAGAAGGATGCTAGACCTATAGCACTACCCTTCAAGCATATGGCTCCCTAGGAAAGAAGGGAGTTCGACAAGCAGATTTCAGAATTATTACAAAAAGGTTTCATTCGGTGAAGTACCCCAGAATGGGGTGCGCCTGTTGTATTTGCCACCAAAGCTGACGGATCTTTAAGACTTTGTGCGGACTATAGGGAACTTAATGAATTGACCAAAAAGAATGGGTACCCTTTACCGAGAATCGATGACCTTTTTGACCACTTGGGAGGAGCTCAAGTATTTTCCAAACTATACCTTGCTATTGGATTCACTAGTTAAGAATTGCAGAGGACAACAAAGACAAAACTGCGTTTAGGACGCCACACGAATTGTTCCAATGGGAAGTTAGTCCCTTCAGACTAACGAATGCACCCACCTTATTTATGGACCTCATGAGTAGAGTGTTTAGGGGCATTCTAAATAAAATTGTATTAGTCTTCGCAGATGATATCCATATACTTTCAAAAGATCATGAAGAGCATGAAAATCACTTAAGACAAGTGTTAGGCAAATTAAGAAAGAACCAATTAAAAGAAAAATTCTCGAAGTGCCATTTCTGGAGGGAAGAAGTAAGATTTTTAGGAATATTATTTCAAGAGAAGGCTTGGTCGTAGACCCCGCAAAGATTAAGGCAATCAACGAATGAAGGATACCTCGAAATGCTACGGAAATAAGAAGCTTCCTTGGATTGACTAGGTACTATAGGAAATTCATTAAAGATTGCGACTCCCTTAACCCAATTGACAAAGAAGAATTTGGTGTTCTTTTGGAGTTATAAATGTGATATTGACTTTAAGAAATTAAGGAAGTATTAATTAGCATGCCAATCCTAATTATATCCGACGGTTCAAAATCATTTACAGTTTACACCGATGCATACGGGACCGGTTTAGGAGCTTTCCTTATGCAAGAAGGAAGAGTAGTTGCTTAAGCTAGTAGACAAGTCAAAGATCCAGAAAAGAGATACCCATTTCATGATCTTGATTTAGCCATAGTATTGTTCGCCCTTAAAATGTGGAGGCATTATCTCTTAAGGGAAAAGTTTGAACTCTTTACTGACCATAAATCCCTTAAGTACTTATTTTCTCAACTTGACCTAAACTTGAGGCAAAAAAGGTGGATGGAATATATTGCCTCATTTGATTTCATGATTCAATATACCCCGGGCAAGGGGAATGTTGTGGCGGATGCTTTAAGTAGGAAACATTTGACTTTGAATGCAATCCTAGAATGGAAACAACTAGAGTTCCTCTCTAATTTTAATGTGCAACCCTCATCAACCACCTTTAATGGTTTTCTTGGGGCTATGATAATTAGACCTACCCTAAGAGAAAAGATCCAAAGTGCACAAGACCTTGATGAGGAATTAAGAAGCATAAAGGAGAAAGCGGGAAAGAAAGAAACCTTTACTCATTCGGTTAGATATTCGATTGGCGATGGTGGGAGTTTACTTTGGGATGGATGACTTCACGTCCCTAAGGATGAAGGGTTGAGGAAAGAAATTTTAGAGGAGTATCATAGGTCAAAAATAACCATACGCCCTCATGAGGATAAAATGTATAAAGATATGAAAAGGAATCTCCATTGGGAAGGAATGAAGAGAGATGTAGCCGAGTCCATGACCAAATGCTTGACATGCCAAAAAGTCAAAATAGAGAAAGGGAAGTCTGGAGGATTATGGTTACCTTTAGAGATCCCCACGTGGAAGTGGGAACATATTTCCATGGACTTTGTAGATGGACTTCCTAGAATCCAAAAGGGCAATGAGGCCATTTGGGTTATGGCAGATCGTTTAACCAAAAGCACCCAATTTATACTTGTCAAGACGAAAAGGAATGTAGCCTCGTTATCCCAATTATATGTCAGAGAAATTATTAGACTACATGGTATCCCATCAAGCATCGTGAGCGATAGCGACCCCCTGTTCACATGTGAATTTTGGAGAAGCCTACACGCAACATTGGGAACGACCCTTAACCTAAGCACAGCTTATCATCCGCATACCGATGGATAGACAAAAAGAGTAAACAGAATCTTGGAAGACTTGCTCAGAGCATGCATCATCGACTTTGGAGAAGTTTGGTAACAACACCTGTCGCTTGTGGAGTTCACATATAATAATAGTTTTCAAACGACAATTGGTATGGCCCCTTTCGAAGCACTTTATGGGAGGCCATGCAAATCACCAACTTGTTGGTAGGAACCTACCGATAAGGTTCTACTCGGACCAGACTTCGTTCGTGAATCCACGGAGAAGATATCCTTGATTAAGCAGAGAATGAAGGTATCCCGAGGCTATTAGAAATCGTATGCCGATAAGCGAAGGAGGGAACTTGAGTTTAATGTTGGAGACATAGTTTTTATAAAAGTATCCCTCTTAAGAAGACTATTTGGTTTGGGAGGACTGGGAAGTTGGTTCCCAGATTTATTGGGCCTTTTGGCATCATCGAGAAGATAGTATCTTTGGCTTATCAAGTGCATCTCCCAGAGCGTCTATCGGGAATCCATAATGTTTTCATGTATCTCATTTAAGAAAATGCTTTCATGATTTTGCTATCAGACTTGAGCTTGACGAAATTGTGGACAAAGAAAAACTCGAGTAGGAGTCCAGGGTGCCCTGTGCCACTACAAGGATTGTAGAGCATGGTATCAAGAGGCTCTGTAACAAAACCATTCGCCTTGTTCAAGTACAATAGGGAAATGATCCTGCGGAAAGCACATGGGGGACCGAGGACAAGATGAAAGAGACTCACCTAGAGATTTTCACGGGTAATTTTTCCTCAAAATAACGTTTATGGATGCATCGTGATTGCAAGATTGGATGTTAGGAAATGGATGCAACACCCTTGCACTAAGCACACATATAGAATATATGCATATTTAGGTTGTTCGCATACACACTTCACCCCTTGTTACACCTATATGATAGGTTAGAGCTCACTTTAGTGGGTCTGAAGTTTTTAATCACTGTGAGTCATGGATGCTTACGGCTGATTTGAAAATAACATGGATGTTTCGTGCGAGTTGTGTTTTTCGCCCCTTAAGAAGATTTCGGGATGAAATCTATTTAAAGGGGAATAATGTAACACCCCATAAAATTCAAAAGTATGAATAATAAATAAATAATTAAAAATAAGTAATTAAATAATAAGGCTAGAAATGAGATTTTATAGCTTTAGGAATTCGGCTATGAAAATCTTTTATTTGGATTCATGGCGAAATTCTGTATCGTTTTCTTATATAATATGTTGAAAACGGTTCATGTATGAAGAAGTTATGAACAAATGAATTTAGAGAGTAAAAATAGAATATATATATAATTAATTAATTAAATGGATAATATATATATATGTGTGTGTGTGTGTGTCCAAAATATATTCAAAATAAAGAGGGAGAAATTGAAATTTGAAAATGAAGATAAGATCATGGAGACAAAGGATATTGTATATAAGGAATAAGACTAGGAATTTAAGAAACTTATTAATTAAATTTAACACCTCAGAAATGCACGTTTATTAGGGGTTTCAGCCCCCAAGGAAATCCACCGTCCCCTCCAAGAGGGGTGTCTACTGCCCAGGTCGACTGCCTAGCGGTTGGACAACCCAATATATCTGTGTGGTTGGGTTTTTCTTAGAGAGGATATATATAAATAAAAGGCCTAGATTAAATCAAACTAATCCAACGGTCTATGCTCACAAGGGCAAGTATATATAGCTCCTCGTATCACACATTAGAACCCTAACCATTTCTTTATCCCTGCCTCCATGCTGCCTCTTTACCGTTACTAAAAAAATAAAAGGTAAGGAATTTCTTCTATTCCTCTAACCTTTATCTTATCTTTCTCTATTCTAATTCATACATGTTTAGTATTCTGGAATTTGGTGTATATATATATATATATTATATAAGATTCTAATGCATGTTTCTTACATATATATATTAGGAGGATTATTAGAGCACGTGTGATGTAAAGAATTAGCGCAAATCTAGATCTACTATAGATTTCTCTTTATTCTTCACTAGATCTATGAGTGGAATATCGTATACTTAGGCATATTCATATTTTTATTAGATTATCATGTTGATAGATATACCTAGGAGGATTTGGAAATCGATAATATAAATACCAAAACCCCCAAATACTCTATTTTATATTTGCGTATAAATAATAATGATTATTTGGGTATTGTGGATTTTTGATGTTAATATAGGCTTAAAAATGAAAAAGGGGTGTTGGTGCTGTTGTTTCTATTTTGTGTAATTCACCTTATTAAACATTTGATTGTAACGTAAAAGGGTTTAAATTTGGGTATTTCGTAATTTGATTAGGTTTGGGTTCTATTTTGAATCCAAACGTATTCGTACTTGAAATATGACATATGTAAACGCTTTATTATCATAACACCAAAAAAAGGGTGAAATAGATAATGTAGAAATTATAAACGTACATGTGTAAGTGTATGTAATACTCTATTTTTAATCCAGTATTGAGATCATTCCAACAAGCCTAGGATGCAAGTTGAAATTTTTATGTACGTATATTTTCCATTTACTGTCATTTGTTATACTATTATTATGCCATCATGCCTAAGTTATAGTGGTAAAAGTATGGAAAAATTAACTTGCATACATTGATTTGGACAAATTGACAATTGCCACCTCGCTTGAACGTTTCCTCGTTCCTACGAATATTTAATGTTGTTATGCGTTATTATTATTATATTAATATAGTGTAATCAACGTAATTAATGCAATTATGATCAGATTCGAATTTGAAATGTCCCCATATATATTGATTGCTTGTGTGTGCATATATAGAATGACTTTATATATATAAATAGTGACACATAGACATGAGTTTAGTTGTCATTTGTGGTAGAAGTCTGCCCGAAACCGACCGGCAAATCCAGCAACCATAAATAGGCCCAACTACTGTGAGATGTCTAGGTGCCATGGGCCATTCAAGAAATTAGTACACTAGACACGAGGTTAAACCAACATGTAGTAGAAGCCTGCCTGGAACCGACTGCATCCAGCATCTACAGGTATACTATTTAATGTGAGAGGTCTAGTATGTGTATATATTTATATAACTATATATATATATATATATATATATTAGTCTGTTGCGTGTGAAAATAGGCAGGTTTACTACAACTTGAGAAGGTCTTAAGTGGCTGACCATCTTTTTATCTAGTTTGGGCCCTAAGTGGTTAGGACTAGGATTCCTTTGAAGGTTTATCCTTTGGAGAGGAACCAAAATCATGGGACCCACCTTATCAGATTTGAAGTAAGTCATTGGGTCCTCCTTCTCTAAAAGTGGTTAGGCATAAATGGTAACGGAGTAGGGTAGTTCATGGGGATGTCTACTTCCTTTAGAAGCTTGTAAGGGATTGACCAGGGATAAGATTGGTGTATGAAATATATGTGGTCATTGCATGCTCACCAACTGTCTAAGGGAAGTCTTAAGCGACATAGAAGTCCTACCGAAATATCAGTTAAGTAGTAATGTTCACAATACTACTTCTCATGCTACAATTGAGAGTATAGACTTAAGAACATTAACGCATTAGGACTAGGTCTTATGGGGATAGGATCTGCCTCAAGGTTATTAGAGATCATAAGAATCCACCTTTAATAGGGCCATAAGTGACTGAGAATATCCACCTCGTTGGGACTTTACTCTAGAAACACTATTAAGCAATTGACTTGGATATCCACCTCATTGGTTAGATACTTAGTATTTATATAAATGTTGCGTGTTGCGTAGACATACCTTGACATATGTAACTTGCTAAAAATATAGGGAATGGACATTAAGTAACATCATATTTCAGTCACACAGAACTTTATTTTCTGACCCCTCTCCTTATCATATCCAACAGGTCAGTAAAAGGGGTAAAGTTACGGACAAAGTTATGATTGGAGCTAAAGATGAGGACAAAATCATTAGCTATTATTAGTAGTTATCGCTTTACTTCTTTTGGAAACTTGTGAGATTGATGTACCCATTGAATAAATGTAACTATTAATGTTGTATTTCTATGATTTTTAAATAAGTGGTACATCTTATTTCAGTATTATATTTTTCTTTCCATTGTGTGAGATTTCCATTCGAAGTATCTGTGTATATATATTCTGTGATTGCTTATGTGTGCGTATATAGAACGACTTTATATATATATATAGTGACTCATAGACACAAGGTTAGCTATCATTTGTGGTAGAAGTTTGCCCGGAACCGACCTGCAAACCCAGCAACCATAAGTAGGCCCAACTAATGTGAGATGTCTAGGTGCCATAGGCCATTCAAAAACTTAGTACACTAGACACGAGGTTAAACCAACCAGTTGTAGAAACCTACCCGGAACCGACCGACATATCCAGCATATACAGGTATACGGTTCAATGTGAGAGGTTTAGTATGTGTTTATATATATATATATATATATATAACTATATATAAGTCTACTGCGTGTGAAAATAGGTAGGTTTACTACACCTTTAGAAGTTCTTAAGTGGTTGACCCTCTTTTTATCTAGTTTGTGTCTTAAGTGGTTAGGACTAGGATCCCTCCGAAGGTTTATTCTTTGTAGAGGAACCAAAGTCATGGGACCCACCCTTATTAGATTTGAAGAAAGTCATTGGGTCCTCCTTCCCTAAAAGTGGTTAGGCATAAATGGTAATGGAGTAGGGTAGTTCATGGGGTTGTCCACTACCTCTAGAAGCTTGTAAGGCTTAACTAGGTACAAGATTGGTATATGAAAGATGAGTGGCCATTGCATCCAACGACCCATTTAGAATGGCTCCAAGTTTTGGTGGGCCTTTTCTGGGTTGAAATTTAGGCCTCTTAGGAATTTCCATTGAGGGTTTTTCCTTATTTAGATAGTAGAAATGGACGATAATTAGTCGGATCAAGGGAACCAGGCAAGGCGTAGGCACTTTCCCGAGTGTATCCAGTAATACCTTAGGATTGTGGATCAAGTTCCCAATGCCCCTCCAACCCCAACAGAACTAGCAACTCAACCCACTGAAGTAGTTCTCAGCTTTTATTGTCTCTACAAGGATTTCATGAATTGAGAGGCAAGAATTTCCTTAGATCTGAAGGTTTTATGAAAGCTAAGGCATGGACATCGGAGTGTAGTCGTATTTTCAAAGCAATAGTATGGGTGGACCCTTTAAAACCTAGGATAGTCGCTTGGCATCTTAAGGGAGAAGCTATAGAATGGTGGAATACGATTTCTGAAGAAAACGCGGGCAGGTATTTACTTGAGAGGAGTTTAAGGCCAGATTCAAAATAAAGTTCTTACCCAATGCGGAAGTGAGCACAAAGACAAAGAAATTTATTTACCTTGAGCAAAGGGAGTCTAGTTTGAGGGAGTATGTTGCAAGGTTTACCAAGTTATAGAATTTTGGAAGGGGATTGGTGGAACATTAATGAATAGGGCATTAAGTTTTGTTAAGGGACTTAATTCTCCATTAAGGGAGACATTCCCAGCTTCAGTGACCTTTGGTGCTATTTTGAGGCACTTATAGAGACTGTTATCCCATGCACTACCGAGGAGAAGGAGAATAATAGTGAGAAAAGAGAATATACTTTTGGATATGGAAAGAACAAGAAGGAGAGTTTCTGGCTTAAGAAAAAGAAGAAAGAGAAGTTTAACAAAGAGGCCAAAGTATATGGGAGATGCCACAAGAAGGGACATGAGACCAAGGATTATAACGTGAACCAGGAGAATCTTGAGTTTAAAGGAAAGTGCTATAATTGTTATGAGGAAGGACACTCGGTGAGGAACTTCCCCAAAACAAAGGTAAGATAGAGTGGTCAAAATTACGCCTTAGAGATAACACCACTTTAGAGCCGTTCCCCAAGAGACCAAGGACAACCAGCTTTGGAAGGAATAATCTCTATTCTAGGAATTCTTTATGTACCTTACTTGATCCGGGAGTGCCTTATTCCTTCATTTCTAGAAAGATCAATGATTTCTTAAATCTTCCTTTGTCCTTTGCTAGTATTCCGATAGAGGTGTATAACCCTACCGGGGGAACTAAGCAACTTTTGCTTGTTTCCAAAGACCTAGTATTAGATATCGGCAATGTCGATTTCTTTTGTAATGCGTATGTATTATATTTTGTGCAGTATAATCTTATATTATGGATGGATTGACTATCATTTTATGGGGCCGTCCTTAACTGCGATAATAAGGTTGTTTGTTTGGGAAGCCAGGAAGGCCATATTTTAGGGATCCCTTGTTAGACTGGAAATAAGGATTCAACCTTATTGCATTTTTTATCGTCTGATTCAGTAGGTCCAACTTCAGTGCCCATTGTGTGCTAGTTTCCAAACGTCTTTGAGGGAGTCATGGGACTTCCGCCCCATAGAGAAATCCCATTTAGGATTGACCTCAAGATGAATGCTAGGACAGTAGCATTGCTGTTAATGCACATGGCTCCTAAGGAGAGGAGAGAATTGGACAAACAAATCTATGAGTAATTGCAAAAATGTTCGTTCAACGGAGTACTTCTGGGTGGGGAGCACCTGTCGTATTTTTCACCAAGTCGATAGATTGCAAAGACTGTGTGTTGATTGTAAGGAACTCAACAAGCTGACTAAGAAGAATAGATGTCCTCTGCATAGGATAGAAAAACTATTCGATCACTTGAGAGGTTCCCAAGTCATTTTCCAATTGGACCTTACAACAAAATTTCATTAACCAATAATTGCTGAGGAGTGTAAACCCAAGACGACATTTAGGACACCCAATATATTGTTTGACAGAGAGTAATGCCCTTCGGTTTTACAAATGCACCCACTATCTTTGTGGATCTTATGAGTAGAGTATTTAGGTTCATTCTCAACAAGACAGTTGTGGTATTCATGGATGACATTCTTATATTTTCCAAGGACATCAAGGAGCATGAAGAAATCTCATTTTAGAGAAAAGAATTCAAATTTCTTGGACATATTATTTCGAGGGAAGAATTGGCCATAGACTCCACAAAGGTAGAGGTTGTGCCGGAGTGGAGGATACCCCGCAGTGCGATAGAGGTTAGAAGTTTTCTAGGGTTGGCGGGCTACTATAGGAAATTGATTAAGGAGTTTGCAAGGATTGCAGCCCCTCTAACCCAGTTGATGAAGAAAAATCTTGAGTTTGTTTTGGAGTGATAAGTGTGGAATTGCTTTCAAATAATTGAAGGAATCTCTTATGAGCACTCATGTTTTTGTTAACCTAGATGATACGAAGATGTTTACATTTTCACCAACACGTGTGAGGCAAGTTTAGGAGCGGTACTCATGCAATACGGTAGGGTAGTTGTGTACGCAAGTAGACAATTTGAGGATCATGAGAAGAAGTACTCGATGAATGACTTGGGGCATGCAGTTGTGGTATTTTCCCTAAATATGTGGAGACAATACCCTTTAGGTTAGAAGTGTGAGCTCTTTACCAACCATAAGTCTCTTAAGTGCTTGTTTTCTCGGTGTGATTTGAATCTTCGATATCAGTGGTGGATGGAGTATATCGCGTCGTTTGACTATGCTATTCAGTGTACCCCAACGAAGGGTAATGTCATTGTCGATGCTTTAAGTCGGAGGCATACTACCCTAAGTGTGATTATCGAGTGGAAGCACTTGGAGTTTCTTTCTAGTTTTAATCTTCATCCATCGTTTGAAGCATTTCAAGGATTTCTTGGTGTTCTAGTTGTAAGGCCAGCTGTCTTAGGTAGAATTAAGAGCAAGCAAGACCTCGATGATGAGTTGAGGATGTTAAGGTAAGGGATTTCTAAAGAAGAACCCTTTGCTCATTCGAATAGGTATTTTGTAGTTAAAGATAGGAGTTTGAAAAGGGATGGTCGACTGTATGTCCCTAAGAATGAGATCTTAGAAGGAAAGTTCTATAGGAGTATCATCGGTCTAGGATGACTATACACCCAGAAGAAGATAATGTTTCGAGATATGAAGATGATATTTTATTGAGAATAAATGAAAAGGGATGTTGTAGAGTTTGTAGCTAGATGTTTGACTTTTCAAAAGGTTGAGATAGAGCAAGGTAGGACCGAAGGGTTGTTGTTACCCGTAGAGATTCCCACTTGGAAATAGGAATACATTTTGATGGATTCCATAGATGGGCTTCCGAGGAGTCAGGAGGAGAACAAATCCATTTGGGTCATTGTGGATGGCTTGACAAAGGGTGCTCGTTTTATATTGTTTAAGAACAATAGGACCACAACATCATTAGCCCAGTTATACATCGGGGAGATAGTTAGACTACAAGGAAATATGACAAGCATAGTTTGTGATAGAAACTCTTTATTTGCAAGTGAATTTTGGAGGAGCTTACAAGCAACCATGGGGATGATGCTGAGTTTGAGCACATCCTATCAACTGTAGACCGATGGACATACGGAGAGAGTCAACAGAGTTCTAGAGGATTTTCTTAGAACTTGCATCATCGACTTGGGAGGGGCTTGGGAGCAACATTTTCCATTGGTGAAGTTTTCGTATGACAATTGTTTACAAGTGATGATTGATACGACCTCTTATGTAGCGCTATATGAGCGGCCATGCAAATCACATACTTGTTGGTGGGAAAATACTGATAATATTTTACTTGGACCAAACCTTATTCGTGATTCTACGGAGAAAATCTCTTTGATTCGACAGAGAATGAAGTCAGCCCAAGACCGGAAGATATCATATATGGATAGAAGGAGGAAGGAACTCGAGTTTAACATCAGAGATTTTATATTTGTGAAAGTTTCCCCTTTTAAGGAAGCTAATCTGGTTGGGAAAACCAAGAAGTTGACACCCAGATTTATTGGGTCGTTCAAGATCATCGATAGGATAGAGAAACTGTCTTACCATGTAGATCTTTTCGAGTGCTTATCGAAAGTCCATAAATTTTCAATGTTTATCATCTTAGGAAATGCCTTCATGATTCCACTGGTAGTCTCGAGCTAGATGATATTAGGAACTTAGGAAGCTTGGAGTTGGAACCTAGGTGCCCCATGTGCTGCAAAGATTGCGAAGCACAAAATCAAAAGGCTCCATAATATCCATTCGACTTGTCCGAGTATAATGAGGAAATAATCCAGCAAAGGAAACCAAAGAGAAAGTGATGCAAACTCATTCGGATCTTCTCATTGGTAGTTATTCCCTCTAGAATCCTTTCATGGTTGCATTGTGGTTGCTAGATTGGATGGTCGGAGAAGGTTGCAACACAAATACACTATGCACTCATATAGAAATTATATGCATATTAGGGTGTTTTGAATACATTCATCATCACTTATTACACGCTAGGACCAAACTCACTTTAGCAAGTCTGCAGTACATAAACACATCGAGTAATGGATGTTTAATAAATAACATGGGTGTACAACATGGTTGTTAGAGAAAGTTGGGTTTTCGCCCTTGATTTTGGGATAAAATCTCTTTTAAGAGGAGGAGAATGTAATACCTTGTAAAATATACCCTAAATAGACATAGAGAATTAAATTAAATATGAACAATAATAAATTAATAAAATATTAATGAGCTAAAAATAATCTTTAGGAATTTTAAAAATGACATCATGAGTTAATAGAATGCCAATCTCCTAATCACTCTAAACATGTTAATGCATTTACTTCCAATAGAGACTGAGAATATAAGTCCATTTTTCTAACAATGAGGTCCAAAATGTCAAGAAAATAATACAAGCCAAAAATTGATATTGAAATCCAATGGACCAACAATCTAGACAATCACCCAAACATTACACGTAGAGAACAAAGATATAGATTTTATCCTTTGTAAATTAGAAATAATAGCATCATTTCAGATCTGATTTGAGGATACGATTTTAAGAAATAAGTTCTTCAGCATAAGCTGTTATAAAGTGGAACCAATTTTCATAGAGTCACCCTTTCTCTGGAATCTCAATTCTCTGAATTTTATGGATTAGTAGATCAGATTTGCACAGGGTTCGAATTGAAGAAATGATGAAGTTGAAAGATGTAAAAGACTGGAGAGAGGTTTCACTGATCTTCTGTTATTGTGAATCTCGATCTACTGCAGTATATGGGCAGTATGAATTAAATTGTGTTTTGCAGCTGAGATCAAATATCTTATAGGCATAAAAGGATACAAATCCAACATAAATTAAGTACAAAATCGCTCGGATCTCTCCGCTAAGGGAGAGAAGAGAAAACCTTGCATTAATTATCCAATAGTCTTCATATCCAAAGCCTACCATGTTTTCAACATGCTACCCTAATTCTCGTCTTCCAACTCATGTGCAGCAAAACACCACTAGGCTTTTAATGATGAGACTACTATTCATGGGTGTGGCCACATTGTCAAAACTATAACCTCCAAATCCACTCCCTTGCAATGCGCAGTTCATGCACACTTTAATATGCATGCACATGTGCATATTTCAAATGATAAACTTCCTAATCGTCATCACGCAATGCGTATAGTATCAAATTGCAGATCAGGCTTTCACCAATGTAGCTCGAGAAGTCTAGCTAGATTTATGATAGTTTAGCTTCACAATATAGCTAGTACTTTTGCATGTTAGGTTCACACTTCAGCTATCAGTACATGCGATATTGAACAAAATTATGTCTATGCGCTATGGATATAACAGCTCAGTCTACTTCGACTCTCGTGTACTAACATTACCCTTGGCCAGTTATAATATAACAATTCCAATTACCAAAATAATTGTGCCATCGTCTTTAATTATTCTATTAATCATTCAAAAATAGAATTTGAATGTCTTAAATTCCGGCATTCTAATAATAAAAGGTAGAAATAATATAGGAATTTAAAGGTGAGTGATGGAAAATTCAACTAAACCTTCATGAATATATCATAAAGATTAAAAGATAATAAACATGTTGATTTAACTTAATATAGGTTTTAAAAAATTCAAGGATAATCACTACAAGAGAAACCAGGTTTTCCAACGGCCAGAGGCCGTTGGAAAACTTGTTGGTCAGTCCGTTGGTATACGGATCAACAGCTTCCAACAACTTCCAATGCACATGACGCTTAATTTCCAATGGCTTCCAACTGATAAATAAATGGCTCTACAATCTGTGCTTTCAACTGTGCGATTTCTTCCTTTTCCCGAGCCCTCTGATATGTCTACTGAGATGCTGTAATCTGTATATAATTTCAGATTTTCAATATTTCATAATAGCATTTCGAATACATTTGAGTTTTTTATTATAAATTGTAGTATTACCTCTAGATTTCCATAACCATATCATCTATTCCAAGTAGCAGGATCCATGACAGCATCAAACATCCTGTCCTCATCTCCTCCCAGTAGATTCCATTTCCTGCACCCTTCGTTCCTGAAATTTCTCCTATTAAACAAAAAACAAATGAATTTAGATAACACTATTTTAATTAAATTATAATTCTAACTTAACTATTTTATACTTACATATCTCTAACACGCCTTATCATCATGGTCCCAAGTGTACAAAATTGAGCCTATGTCGCCAGTCTGACTCAATGCATGTGTATGCTCAAAAACATCTCAGTACGATACAGGTGCCATACACATTCTATACTGAAATAAGCATGCATATATATATATATATATGTGTGTGTGTGTGTGTGTAAATTAAAACTTAAACTTAAATCAACTATTAATTTTAACATGTTATGAATTAAAATTTTAAACTGTGTAATTACAAAATATACCAGATCCTCATGATGATGCTGAAATGACTTGGACCCACCTCGTGCGTAACTGGATTCTTGCTCCTATTAGCTGCATTTCTCTCAGACGAGGCCTATATATTTAAACTTAAAAAAGATTTATTATTCTAAATCACAAATTAATTGAATAGAATAATTTAAATTAAATATGAAGTAAATTTTCCAAAATCTCCTCATTACTATTCCAATAAGTAAGTAGATCATTCCACACCGTTTCGCTCGTCCAAGACTGTCTTTTCCCACCTGATTTTAAAGTGTTCATTGTCTGTGTGTAATTTATTACCATTTTGCTATTCCAGTGGTGCCTAACAAGATCAAAATCAATCTCTTGGAGATCCACCGAACCCTGCATTTTTTTTAAAATAGCATACATATGAACTCATCAAATTGGAGCATGACAACTTAACGTAATAAATGTTATATTATATATATATACTAAAAAATCCTGCCATATGGTCTCCTCAACAATGTCACGTATCAAGCTCCATGTGGGCCAACATGCAGTCATGCGGGCCTGATAAGCGCATTTTGTTATCCTCGAAACCATATTGGACGGCTCCAACTCAAAACCCCTGTGTTAAACGAAAAAAAATACATGGCTACTAGAACAACAATTTAAATAATTTATTGTACTTCAATTAAATTTATACTAAAAACTTAGTTTTTACCCTTTGGATGCTTTTGGCTTAAGCCAGACCACAGGATGGGATAATTCCGACGACGGACCACCCTCATCGCCACTTGACGCCAAACCTGTTACAGAAAACAACATAACATAACATGAAAGAGCTATGTAAAAACATGGTATTAGATAACATGAGTACATGATAATAGAAATGTCATAACATATGTCTAGTTAACATTACAAGTTTGATTCGTAGAAGTGTTAAATATAAGTTTGATTCATAGATATGTCTAGTTAACATATGAGTTTGATTCATAGAAATGTCATAAAAATAAATATAAGTTTATTGTACTTATATAATTAATTGTACTTAGATTAAATTCATACTAAAAACTTAGTTTTGTACTTAATATAAGTTTGATAGATAACATTTTTTTTATTTATGATATGTTACTTATTAATAGATAACATAAGAAATATCTACTAAATATGAATTTGAGTCTTACTATGTAAAAATAAACATAAAATTACCTTTTGAAAATGAGGAGTATTAGTTAGTCGTCCTCATCTCTTTCAGATTCTGACTCTATTTCCTCCTCCATATATGGTTCATCTGTAGTCTCAAATACATCAATTAATGCATTCGATTGATTGTTTAGGGGTCCAAAATCTGTTTGATCATCGGTTATTACTATTTCTGCATTTTCCTCGACGTCTGCTTGATAAGCTTGGTCATCAGGAATATTACGTCTATCAAATGTGAACCGTTCCTTTGTTTTGAAAACAGCCCACCAATCTATTTTGTCTCTTTTCATAGAAGGATAAGGAGCATAATATACTTGAAGAGCCTGTTTGGCAAGTACAAAAGGATCATACTTATAATCATGGGAAGTATGTCTTACTTCTATAAGATTATATTTTGGGTGCACGTTGATTCTAGAACCCGGAACGTTGCTGAACCTGTTGTATTTAAACAAAAATACTTCTTCAGCGGGTCGTGCGAAATATGTCACTTGCAGAATCTGGTTTAGCATGCCCTAAAAATCGTGTATATGGTCATTTGGATCGTCATTACCTTTAACAAATACACCGCTATTGTCAGTTAATTTTTCAGCACCATATTCTTTAGTGATAAATTTATATCCATTGACAAAGAATATTGGATATGTCTTGACATTTATTTTTGGTCCCAATGGCAAATGTTTCAATCCTTCATCAATAATACAATTTGTTGGATCAAAAACATAATTAGTAAACCGACTAGCGAATTCTTTGCTTATATCGTCGTTTGGATACTGTGATTCATAAATATTGTAATTATAGGACAAACGTTTCATATATGATTAAAGATACAATACATGCATAAGTTCATTACCTAACGAACGATGCAACTTCGGTGCAATTGAGAAGAATATGTGTGTGTGCTGCATTATAATCTTTATCATTCAGCCATTCTTCCACACATCAACCAGAAGGCCGACCATGTTTAAAAAAAATAGATAAAGTCGCTTGACAGTCATCTTGATCAATGCCTTCATTATCACGTGCAGTACTTGCAAATGAGATGTTCACATTATCACTAAAATAATGAGCGAAAAAATGAAGCTTCTTCTTCAATGTATGATTTGCAAATAGAACCTTCAACTCAAGCTTTCTACCTCGCTTTTTTCTTTAAATGATTTAAATACCTATTTATAATTATTGTAAATTAATTTTTCATACATTTCATTAACCAAAATTTAATCAACTGAATATTAATATATCTTTCAAATGGATACATCCATCCGTATTGCACAGGCCCTCGAAGACGTGCTTCTGATGGAAGATGAATAGGTAAATGCTCCATGACATTGAAAAACCCTAAAGGAATTTTTTTTCTCAATTTGCAGAGTAATATGGAGATTTCTTCCTCTAGTTTACGCAAACGCTCAATTTTTATTGTAGATGAACAAAGCTCTTTATAGAACAAACTATGCTCAGTTGCAACAGTCCAAACTTTTACGGGCGATAGTTCTTCGAAAGCGACGGGCAATAAATTTTCCATTGTAACATGATAGTCGTGGCTTTTCATCCTGCTAAGTAAACTATTTTTATAGTCAACACATCTACGAAGATTGGAAGATAAACCATCTAGGAATCTTAATCCTTCCATCCATTTCAAAAATATTTTAATTTGATTATTGTCCAGTTCGTAGCACGCTTTTGGTTTTTTTGTGTCATTTGGCTTTATATGAAGCTCCGGACGATTACATATTACTTCAATATCACGTCTTGATTTCAAATCATCTTTTGTCTTCCCTTTGACATTCAAAATTGTGTTGATTACATTATCAAACACGTTTTTCTCATTATGCATCACGTCAATATTATGATGAATCAGAAGATCTTTCCAATAAGGAAACTCCCAAAATATGCTTTGTTTCCACCAATTATGAAATGTTGATTTACCTTGAATTTCTGTCTGTACTCCGGTTTCATGAATCTTGGGAAAATCTTATACAAGTTCATAAATTTCCTCACTTGTCCATACTTTAGGTGGTCGTAAAGTTTCATGTCTATTAGCTATAAAAAATTTCTTATCTCTTCTAAACGGATGATTAATATGAAGAAAACATCTATGACAGTCAAACCATGAAATTTTCTTTCCAATGGGTAAAGAAAATGCTCTTGTTGCTTCCATACAGTACGGACAAGCAAGACGACCAGCCGTACTCCAACCTGAAAGCATTGCATAAGCAGGAAAATTTCTAATTGTCCACAACAGAGAAGCATGCATACGAAAGTTTTTCTTTTGGGAATATCATACGTTTCTACCCCTTCATACCACATTTTTTAAAATCTTCAATCAACAGTTGTAAATAAACATCGATTCCTTGTGTCAGATCATCAGGACCAGGGACAACAATTGTAAAAAACATATAAGGAGTTTTCAAACACATCCATAGAGGTAAATTTTAAGGTGTTACAATTACTTGCAAGGATGAATATTTAGAACCAAATTGAGAAAACGGTGAAAACCCATCCGTACATAAACCAGGTCTAACATTGCGACTCTCAGATGCTAAATTGAGATACTTTTGATCAAAATGCTTCCATGCTTCTCCATCGGATGTGTGTGTTAACGTAACTTCTTCCTGTTTTCTTACCTTGTGCCATCTCATATGTTGCACAGTTACAGAAGATGCATATAACCTTTGAAGTCTAGGAATAATAGGTAAATAATGCATACGTTTATACGGGACTTCCTTTCCCTTTTTCTTTCTTGGTTTGTATCTTTCTTGATTACATATTCTACAATTCTTAAGGTTGATATCTTCCTTCTAAAATAGCATGCAACCCTTTAGACATGTATCTATTTTTTGAAACAATAAACCAAAGGCCAACATCATTTTTTTTTACTTCATAATGGTTTTCGCACATCAAATTATTGCGAGGCATATGCCACTTCGCAGCTTGTACAACAGCTGTAAATCCATCTTTTGTGAGGTTGTATTTAGATTTCATCGCAACGTATTCAGTAGTTACCGATGATTGAGTTCCGCTTTCACAGCCTTCCCAATGGGGTTTTTTCATGACATCTAATAAATCATATAATTTTTTGGCTTCAATATTTGGTTCTTCTTCATCATTACCATCGTTATCATTAAATTGTTGAACCGAGAACATAGAACGTGCAGCATCTTCAACCATTTGTTCTACCAGATTCATCATAGCAATTTCATTATTCACTACCTCCTCAACTTGTATAGAAGTATATGCTAATGGTTCTCCATGACGATCCCAAACTAAATAGTTCGGCACAAAACCGTACTGATGCAAATGGACTCTAACCATTTGTGGTATCAAATGCTTCAATAACTTGCATCTACAATATGGAGAACAGATTTCGACGTCGTTTCCGTTGTTACTTCAAGAAAAATCAGTAAACACGCTGACACCATTAATAAATTATTTGTTTATTGTGCCATCAGTTTCTCTTCGTTTGTACATCCTATAACACCCCGAATTTTCTGTAAATTAACAAATCAAAGTATAATTAATTCTAAATCAAAGAATTAAGTGAAACAGGTTATGCCATTGCGTTCGTCTCGGAATTCTGCTTGAGATAGAGTCCGAGTTTGCGGGAATCAGACTCCCTATGAAAGAGTTATGACCTCCGGAAGTTCCAGAATTCAATTTAAAATTAAAACAGTTCAATTGAAGTTCAAAATTCGAAAAACAGACACAGTTTGGGCTGGGCGGGAAAATTTCCGCCCAGGCACCAGGTCGACCTGGGGGTCGACCATAGGGTCGACCTAGGGGTCGACCTGCCCAGTCGACCTGGTTTGGCCCTGGCTGGCCTGGTCGGTTTCTGGTCGAATTTCTGAGCTTGGCTATGTCACTAGGGCTGACTTGTCAGTTTCTGATTGGCTTCTCTTGAGTTGGATGGTCTAGATTAACTCTAGCTTCATCGACGACTCAAATCAATCTGAAATTCTATAAATACAACTCAACACTCAACCAAAATTCATACAAATAATATAGAACTAGAGCCGTCATGCTGCTGGAAGGAAGCCAAGAGTAGCCTCCACTTGTAGAAAAGCTTAGAGACGAGCCAAATTAAAGTTAAAACAAGAATTAATCAACATTTGTCTACCCAAAGGAAAGTAATTCAAATTCAAAACTCAGAAATCAGAAAACAAGACCGTCGTTTGTTGTAAGTATAGTGATTTTTCCGATGTGAATAAAAGTTAGGATTTGATTCGATGTAAAATGGAAATGGAATTGTGTTATTGTATAACGATGATGTTAATTCATATCTATGTATTGAAATGATTGTATTGTGAATGGTTGGAATGTTTGTGGTCAAATTTACTTGGTGTTGGATCAATTCAAATGAAAATAACATCACATGCAAGTTGTATAGTTCATGTTGTAATCTACACCTATATGTTTATGTGATTATATAAGTTGTATGTGATATGTCCAAGTTAAGATTTCATGTATATACTTTATGCTAAAACCTCTATGCCTAAATGATTATGTTCGTATACATGCTCATATGTTTATACAAAAGTTGCAAAGTTCATAGTTGGATCCATGCCAAGATCCATTTTAATACAAGTTTCATGTTATAGTAGTAAACATGATTGGATCTAGTTCACACATGCGATGAAATTATACATACTTTATAGACATGTTATATTCTTGTCATATGCTAGAGATGCTCGATGTTATGCCTAGATCTAAACATGTTTAGATTTGTGTTGTCTAAATCATATGTTAATTCATGTGACACCTATTTAGTTAGATTCCCCTTTTTAATGCAAGTTCACATGACAAGTTGAAACCCATGATTTAGTCTATATTGCAAATTCACATATATGTATGTTGACTATTTTGCAATTTCACCCCTATGATGTTCATATTGACTATGCCAATAATGCCAAGTTTACACCTATGTCATGTTTATGTTAATGAATGCCAATTTTGTGTACGCTAAATTAGGCTAAGCTTTTAGCCTAATATTATATGTTAAAAACCATGCGAACCAAAATTAGGCTAAGATTGTTAGCCTAATATTTAGACGGGGTAACGTTGGGATAAAGTGGTAACTTGACATAAACGGTGAAAATATATGAAATTGGCATGTTTGTCACATGCCAAAATTGGTGGCACTTGAATGTTATAAAATCTTATACCAAGAATGTTAAACTTGGAAAGTGGGCCATAACATTTAATTGTTAGCAAATTTACATATAACAAGTAATAAAGACAAATATGTAAATTTAGAAAATACGAGTATGCTTAACATGAGGTTGGATTGAGTTGTGATGTAAACCTGCCCGGACCCACCCGACTGTCCAGTAGTCACAACAATACCTATCCAATGTGGGTGGTTAAGAATTGAGCCCAATAAGGACCCGAGGTTAGACTGAGTTACGGTGTAAACCTTCCCAGAACCGACCGACACATCCAGTAACTGTAACAATACCTGTCTAATGTGAGTGGTCGGTGCTTTAAAAAGCTAAGGACAGGAAAGTCAGGATGGCAGGGTTAAGTTAACCAAAAACACTTAACCAATTCAACATTTTAATTAAAATGATGGGTGGGGTTAGGAAAATACAGACACTTAACTACTTAACATGTTTGACTAGAAAACCCCAGTAATGGGGACCCATTTCAGCAGTAACCCAATTACGTATCATGGTACCCTGAAACTAGGCAGGGTGGGGCACGATTACTGGGCTGATTGTAAGCGGTCAAAAGCGATGGCGGTGGGTGCAACAGTGTGGGTTCTAACGGAGTGCGGGCGTGGACACACTTCGGAGCAGACAAACAGGGCACTGGGGGCACCAGTAGTATAACCTATGCATTCTAGAGTTGTGTCGGGCCGCCACCATGGGACTTGATACACCCCATGGTGGGACTAGCATAGGTATCTACACTCATTGGGGGCCGTAAGACACAAATGATTATGCGAGTATGAGCCGATCTTTAGAAAAAGGGGATCACTTCACTCTGATCATGGGGTGCTAGTTGAGACAATGCAAGTAGGTGCTGAGATATAGTGTGGGGTGCGATAGTATATTCGATTCAAACTGCTTTATCTTAGTTTATGATACTTTCCTATTCCCAGTTTATACTTATCATGCCCTTTTTCTTATTCTCATACTGAAGAGTCACTAGACTTACCAGGCTTTATGTCTGGCCTATTTTCTTTCGTCTTCTTTCTTCCGTTCCCCCCCCCTCCCCCAGGTCCACAGGGAGGAAACAACCCAGCTTAGTTAGACTCTTTGCAAGCTTCAAGATAGTAGATGTACGGTTTGGACTCCCTTTCCTTGGCTATGGCTGTTGGACACATTCTATGGGGATTTATGCAGTTTTAATTATGTTTTATGCTTCTTTATTTAATAACCAAGATAGAAATGATGATGTAATGTTTTGGAAGTTATTATGTGATAGTTATGGAAATGTTTTGTATGAACACGTTTTTATGAAATAAAATTCTGTTTGGTTTCCGTTGCTTATATATATGTGTTTATATATCTGTCTTGTGTTTATCTGTGACTTTTACTTATAAACCTCCACCAAAGTTAAGGCATTCCCTTTGTGAGTGACCTTAATGGAGGTGGGGTGTTTCACTTGGTATCAGAGCATAGATTTTGCAGACTAGATAAATGTTTCTGAAACTATTTTCAAAAAGAAGTTTAAAGAAGCATTGTTTTCAAGAAAAAGAGTTATTTTTAAACGGCATAATTCCCCAAAAGCCATATGCACTATCGCTCTATCCTTTGTCTTGAATACTTTCCTTTTTTGTTCTAGCATGTCTGGAGATCTTAAACTTCCAGAAGGAGTACCGATACCCGGCTGGTTCCGAAGGTACCTTGAGGCTAGGGCCAATGGTGCGGGCCCTGCAGACATTCCTCCCCCAACAGTGGCAGCGGTTCCTCCTCCTCCTCCTCGTGGAAATACTTTCGCTAAGACATGTAGAGACTTCAAGGCTATGGGTGGAAAGGACTTTTATGGAACTGAATCCTTTGTAGTAGCAAGGAACTGGCTGAAGGAGACCGAAGACTTGTTCGTCATCTTCGAAGTTGACGACAGGCAAAAGATGCAGCTAGCAGTGTGGTTGCTTAAAGATGAAGCTTCCTATTGGTGGGAAGTTACCCTTGCTGAGAGGCCAGTGGAGACTTGGAAAGATTTCAGGATGTGGTTTGAGATGAAATTCCTCTCCCAAGCTGAAAGAAGCCTGCAAATGAGAAGTTCCTAACTCTTAAACAAGGAAGTATGACGATCAAGGAATATGTCAATCAGTTTGATCAGTTATCCAGATTTGGGCTGGATTTAGTAAACACCCAACACAAGAAGGCCCTTCACTTTGTCAAAGGTCTAAATGAGCCTCTACATAGCCTTGATATGACCCATATACCCATGGGGGCGACTTATGAAAGCTTGGTGGACATGGAACTGCTACACGAGGAAGATAAAGGCAAGAAAGAGGCAAAGTTTGAAGTGCCTCAAGAAAAGAAAGAGAGTTTACAGGCTAAGAGGACAGACTTCAAGAAAGGCAGGAAGAACAACAAACCCCGCGAAAAGAGAAGGTGTAATTTCTATGGCATTGTCGGACATATAGCGAAAGATTGCAGGAAGAAGAAGGCAAAGATGAATGGTGGTTGTTTCCATTGTAGAGAGACTAGACACTTGGCTAAGGACTGCCGAAAGAAGCAGGGGCAGGGACAGAGGACTGGATCCACCTCAGGAGGACAGGTTCACGCACTAGTGGCACCTCCGCAGGAACGAGGTTGAAATATTTCTGTATAAAGCTTAGTTTATCTTTATGATCATCCAGTTCGCACTCTCTAAGATTCTGGTGCATCACACTCCTTTATTTCATCTGCTTTAGTGGAATCTATGCACCTATACACTAGTATGGTAGAAGATCCCTTGGTTGTTTCAAATCCAATTGGGGGCTCGGCTTATTTGTCGATGGTTTGCTTGGATTTGAAAATCTCTATTCTATGTGTTGAATTGAGATGTAGTTCCTTTGTTTTGGGCTTCTCAGGATAGGACTGATCTTAGGTATGGACTGGTTATCCAGTAATGGTGCCATTCTTGATTGTGAGAAAAGTGGGGTTAGACTCTTGACTCGGCTCGGTAACACTCTAGAAATTTCTTGTAATCCCTTGAATGCTATTATGCTTAGTTATCTAGAGTCGCTTGACGCTTCTGTTGAGAATTTGCAGTCGGTTAGAGTGGTCCGGGAATATCCGGATGTCTTTGAAGAGGTGAAAGGCTTACCTCCGAAGTGGGAAATAGACTTGATAATGCAAAGCCCGTAGCTCGGCCTGTTAGACACATGGCTCCAAAGGAGAGAAAGGAGCTCAGTAAGCAAGTTAAGGAGCTTCTTGAGAAGGGGTTTATCAGGCGGAGTATCTCGGAATGGGGTGCTCGATTGGTGTTCGCCACCAAAGCAAATGGTTCACTACGTTTCTGTGTGGACTATAGGGAGATAAATAAGCTGACTAAAAAGAATAGACACACGCTTCCCAGAATAGACGATTTGTTTGATCAACTTGTAGGTGTGTCGGTCTTCTCCCAACTTGATCTGGCTACTGGGTTCCATCAGCTAAGGGTAGCTGAAGATAGCATTGATAAAACGGCGTTCAAAACCCCAGATGGTTTCTATGAGTGGCTTGTCATGCCTTTCGGCTTGACAAACGCACCCACTTATTTCGTAGACCTAATGAGAAGGGTGTTCAGAGAATTCCTCAATAAGTTCATGGTGGTCTTCGTAGACGATATTTTGATCTTCTCAAAGAATGAGGAAGAACATGCTCAGCACCAGAAGGAGATCATGGAAACTCTTCGAGTTTATCAGTTAAAAGCCAAATTCTCCAAGTGCCACTTTTGGAGAGAAGTAAGATTTCTTAGACATATAGTGTCCAAAGAGGGGTTAGTTGTAGACCCCGCTAAAGTGGTGGCAGTGCAAGATTGGAAGACACCGAGAAATGCAACCGAAGTCCAAAGCTTTCTTGGGCTAGCCGGTTTTTACCGAAAGTTCATTAGGGATTTCGCAAAAATCTCAGCTCCACTCACAAGGCTAATAAAGAAGAATCTGGCGTTCGCTTGGGATTTGGATTGCGAGTTTGCTTTCCAAAGATTAAAAAGGGCTCGCACAACAGCCCCAGTTCTGACTTTGCCAGATGGAAGCAAGATGTTCACCGTATATACGAATGCTTGTGGTACGGGTCTTGGCGCTGTTCTGATGCAAGAAGGAAGGGTAGTAGCTTATGGTGGAAGACAATTGAAAGTTCACGAAAAGAACTACCCAACCCACGACCTTGAGTTAGCCGCCATCGTCTTTGCGCTTAAGTCTTGGCGCCATTATCTCCTAGGTGAGAAGTTCGAATTATATACTGACCATAAATCGTTGAAGTATATTTTCTCGCAGAAAGATCTTAACTTGAGGTAGCAAAGGTGGATGGAGTTCCTTGCCTCATATGACTTTGAGATTTCTTATACTTCTGATAAAGTCAACGTAGTAGCAGACGCGTTGAGCAGAAAGAAGCTGACCCTAAGCCCTCTCTTTGTAGAAAGGCAAAGCTTGGAGTATATAGCCGGTTTTGACTTTAGGCCCTCCTCTGATTTTATGCCTGGTTTATTGGCATCCGTAGGAGTACGTCCCACTCTTTTAGACTCGATAGGGGCTGCCCAATGCGAAGACCCTTAGCTTGTTGATGTGATTGATAAACTAATTAGGGGTAAAACTTCCAGTCACCTCAATAGGTACTCCATCGATGATAAGGGTTGGCTGAGACGGGATGGAAGACTATGCGTCCCACAAGTAAGGGATTTAGTATAGATGGTTCTCAAGGAAGCACATCATTCCAAGATGACAATAAACCCAGGTGGGGACAAGATGTACAAGGACGTAAAGAGAGTTTTCTATTGGAGCGGCATGAAGAAGGACGTTGCAGATTTCATTTCTAAGTGTGTGACATGCCAACAGGTCAAGGTGGAATAAAATAAGCCTGGAGGGCTGCTTCATCCTCTGGAAGTCCTGCAATGGAAGTGGGATAGCATTTCCATGGACTTCATTGATGGGTCTCCTAGGTCAAGAAGAGGCAATACTAGCATTTGGGTAATAGTGGACAGGCTTACTAAAAGCGCCCACTTTATACCCGTCAAGAGTAGAAGGACTGCCTCGTCTCTAGCTTATCTTTATCTCAAGGAAATAGTTCGACTCCATTGAATACCCTCTAGCATAGTGAGTGATAGATACCCCATCTTTACGAGCGAATTTTGGCGGAGTTTGCTAGAAGCTGTAGGCACATAGTTATGCTTAAGCACGGCCTATCACCCCCAAACTGATGGTCAGACGGAAAGGGTGAACAGAGTACTAGAAGTTCTTCTAAGATTGTGCGTTCTTGACTTCGGAGGGACTTGGGAGGATCATCTTTCTTTAGTGGAATTCGCCTACAACAACAGTTACCAAGCCACCATCGGTATGGCGCCCTTCGAAGCTTTGTATGGAAGACCTTGCCGATCACCAACTTGTTGATGGGAGTCTACTGACAAGATTATACTTGGGCCAGACATGATTAGAGAGACTTCAGAAAAAGTAGACTTGATACGAAGGAGATAGGAGACTGTCCAAGATAGACAGAAATCCTACACAGACAAAAGAAGGACCGACCTTGAGTTTGAGGTTGGGGACAGGGTTTTCCTTAAGGTATCTCCTTTAAGGAACGTCGTTCGCTTTGGATCCGCAGGAAAGCTAGCACCAAGATTTGTAGGACCGTTCCCTATCATCGAGAAGATTGGGAAAATGGCTTATAGAGTAGAGCTGCCTAAAAGACTGGCTGGAATTCACAACGTCTTTCACGTTTCTCATCTCCGAAAATGTCTACATGAATCTGCGAAAGTGATGGAGCCAAGCATTCTAGAAGAAGCCGAAGTGGAACGCGAGACACTTGTGAGGAGAGTTCCAACTCAAATCGTAGGAACTGAAGTGAAAAAGCTACGCAACCGCGAAGTCAAGCTCTTTAAAGTTCAGTGGAGCGACGCCGAGGAAGACGCAACTTGGGAAGCTAAGGACAGAATACGTGCGGTCTACCCTTTTCTTTTCGAGGTTACATCTTTGACCCCTCTTTTTCCTTAAGTTGAGCTTGTATCTATCTTTTTAGGTATAATCTCCTTGATATTATCCTTTATCCTTAGGTAGAAACCCCTTTGGATGTAAACATGTATTTCAAACATGTTATGGTTGATGGCTGCAAGTGGTTGCTAGTGTTTGCTCGTGGATGCATATACACACACAACCTAGGTTTTAGATCGGCTCAGTCACTTCATATTGCATATGTATATATGTATTCATATTTGTATGTGGTTGAAACTTGATATGTTGTCATATGGATGTCGCATTTGTACGAATGATTGCGCACTCATGTAGAATTATGAGTAGGGAAAAATTTGCGTACATAATGGATTCATGACACTTACATGATTCGCATTAAGGAGGTCAACTGAATCAGTAGACCACCTAATTTTTGCATTAGATAAGGACATGTACACACATATGCATATGATCATGAAGTATTAGAAGTCTTTTAAGGACAATGGACGCATGTGTTTGTTGGTTGAGTAGATGGACGATTGGATGTTAGGACTTACGTTCTTTCAGAGATTTCCGGGACGAAATCCTTTAAGGAAGGGAGAATATAACAGTCTGAATTTTTCGTAAATTAACAAATCAAAGTATAATTAATTTTAATGAAATAATTAAGGGAAACAGGTTACGCCATTGCGTTCATCTCGGAATTCTGCTTGAGACAGAGTCCGAGTTTGCGGGAATCGGACTCCGTATGAAGGAGTTATGACCTCCGGAAGTTCCAGAATTCAATTTATAATTCAAACAGTTCAAATGAAGTTCAAAATTCGAAAAATAGACCCAAACTGGGCTGGGCGGGAAAATTCCTGCCCAGGCACCAGGTCAACCTGGGGGTCGACCTAGGTGACCAGGTCGACCAGGGGGTCGACCTGGTATGGCCCGCCCAGTCGACATGGTTTGGCCCTGGCTGGCCTGGTCGGTTTCTGGTCAAATTTCTGAGCTTGGTTGTGTCACCAGGGCTGACTTGTCAGTTTCTGATTGGCTTCTCTTGAGATGGATGGTCTGGATTAACTCTAACTTCATTGACGGCTCAAATCAATCTGTAATTCTATAAATACAACTCAATACTCAACACTCAACCTAAATTCACACAAATAATATAGAACTAGAGCCGTCATGCTGCTGGAAGGAAGCCAAGAGTAGCCTCCACTTGTAGAAAAGCTTAGAGACGAGCCAAATTAAAGTTAAAAAAAGAATTAATCAACGTTTGTCTACCCAAAGGAAAGCAATTTAAATTTAGAACTCAGAAATCAGAAAACAAGACCGTCGTTTGTTGTAAGTATAGTGATTTTTCCGATGTGAATAGAAGTTAGGATTTGATTCAATGTAAAATGGAAATGGAATTGTGTTATTGTATAACGATGATGTTAATTCATATCTATGTATAGAAATGATTGTATTGTGAATGGTTGGAATGTTTGTAGTCAAATTTACTTGGTGTTGGACCCATTCAAATGAAAATAACATCACATGCAAGTTGTATAGTTCATGTTGTAATCTACACCTATATGTTTATGTGATTATATAAGTTGTATGTGATATGTCCAAGTTAAGATTTCATGTATATACTTTATGCTAAAACCTCTATGCCTAAATGATTATGTTCGTATACATGCTCATATGTTTATACAAAAGTTGCAAAGTTCATAGTTGGATCCATGCCAAGATCCATTTTAATACAAGTTTCATGTTATAGTAGTAAACATGATTGGATCTAGTTCATACATGCGATGAAATTATACATACTTTATAGACATGTTATATTCTTGTCATATGCTAGTGATGCTCAATGTTATGCCTAGATCTAAACATGTTTAGGCTTGTGTTGTCTAAATCATATGTTAATTCATGTGACACCTATTTAGTTAGATTCCCCTTTTTAATGCAAGTTCACATGACAAGTTGAAACCCATGATTCAGTCTATGTTGCAAATTCACATATATGTATGTTGACTATTTTGCAAGTTCACCCCTATGATGTTCATATTGACTATGCCAATAATGCCAAGTTTACACCTATGTCATGTTTATGTTAATGAATGCCAATTTTGTGTATGCAAAGTTAGGCTAAGCTTTTGGCCTAATATTATATGTTAAAAACCATGCGAACGAAAATTAGGCTAAGATTGTTAGCCTAATATTTAGATGGGGTAACGTTAGGATAAATTGGAAACTTGACTTAAATGGTGAAAATATATGAAATTGGCATGTTTGTCACATGCCAAAATTGGTGGCACTTGAATGGTATAAATTCTTATACCAAAAATGTTAAACTTGGAAAGTGGGCCATATGTAACACCCCGGATTTTTGAATAATCGAATTAACTAAAATAAAGAATAATTAATCTCGGACATGAGAATTATGGGGATTGGGTTGCGCCATTGTGTTCGTCTCGGAATTCTGGTTGAAATAGAGTCTGAGTTTGCGGGAAACGGGTACCGGATGAAAGAGTTATGGACGAACGAAGTTTGGTGGATAAAAGAAAAAAGATTGAACTGGTGCGCTTGGGAAGTGCACCAGTACAAACTAACATTGGCGCACCTGCCTAGTGCGCCCAGGCCGAGGCAGGAGCCTACACAGCTTTCTGGTTCAGGCTGACCCATGTTGTTGAGTCCTTTCTGACTCCTTGCTGAGTCATTAGGGCTGACTCATCACCCTATCATGATTGAAAGGTTTTGATTAATCCTAAGATCATATGACGGCTTAAAATAATTCAAAACTCTATAAAAAGACCCATAGACTAAAACCCTAAATCAGAATTAAAATTGAAACTATGGCCGTCATGCTGTTGTCTTGAATCCTAGAGCAGCCGCCACCAAAATTAAAGAGGAAGAACATCAACCAAATCAGAACTACTCAACCCTAACAGCGAATCTTCATCAAATGAGAGCTAATTCAACTCCAAAAATCAGAATTCAGAACTCAAGACTACTTTTGAGTTGTGAGTTTGATAGTTTTAACAATATAATTAGTAATTTAATTAGATTAAGTTATAATGCGGATAGTATGGATGTGATATGAAGTATTGATTTCATGTTGTAATTATGTTGTAGGATTGTGATTGAAATCTCTATGATGTTATGTTGTGTTGTTATCATCCATGTTGTAATCTTATATACAATCAAATCATCATGTTAATATGTTAGTTGATTCATATGATAAATCATATGTAGGAAATTTTAGATTTTGTTTCAAACATGAATCATACACAAGTTAGGTAGAAGTATATGTGAACTTACATGATTATGACACCTAGTTTATGTGAGAATTTAATTGTAAGTTAGGCTATGACATATGCTAAATTCTACATGATACTTTACATGTTAGACACTATTTTACACCATTGTTGCGATATATAAATCACATATGTGAGTTTATGAGTTGGATATGAATCATGCTATGTTATTACCTATGCAAGTTTACCCCTTTAGATATAAATCTATGACATATGTTGTTTATGCAATTTCGTGGTCATTATTTCATCAAGTTCACACCTTTAGATTTGGATCCATGACATATGATGTTTATGCAAGTTTGTGGCCATTATCTCATCAAGTTCACACCTTTAGATTTGGATCCATGACATATGTTGTTTATGCAAGTTGTAATTTTGGCCTATGCAAATTTTAGTTGTAAAACATCATTCACATATGCAAGTTCACCCCTATGTTAGATTTATGTTTTAATTATGTGTGTATTGTGATGTTTTCTCTTTATTCCATGAGTTAGACTATTCGAGTCTAACATATATTTTTACGTTAAACGAACAAACGTACTACGTGGGGTTAAAGGGGATAATATTAAAAAAAAGATTTAATTGGCATAAATGCCTAAAAAGGCATAAAATATAATTGTGGTGAAAATTGGTATGATTTTACATACCATAAATGGATTGACATAATTGACTCAATTATGGACATCGTTAAATTTGGAATTGATTGATAATTTGAATAGGGAAAGTAATTCAAATTGGGGAATGATTAATTAGGAGAAATTAATCGTCTAAGACACGAGGTTAGACTCTTTTGTGGTGTAAGACTGCCCGGACCCACCCGGCAAATCCAGCTGCCACAAATGCCAGTCTAATGTGAGAGGTCTTAGGCACAAACTAAATACGTAACAGTTGTAAAGACACGAGGTTAGGCTCTTTTGTGGTGTGAGACTGCCCGGACTCGCCCGGCAAATCCAACTGCCACAAATGTCAGTCTAATGTGAGAGGTCTTTATGAGGTTACGGTCTTAATGAATTAAGAAACACTTAACCAGATAAGCATGTAGTGGGACATGAGGGGGTTAAGTGGGTGCCTTGGGTGGCATGTGGAATCTATTGGGTGCCTTGGGTGGCATTTGGAAATACGATTAGAAACACTTAACCAAAATTGAAACATGTAATTGAAACATGAATAAGAAGTGGGTTAAGTGGGATGTACTAGAGGGGACCAAGCTTAGGTGGATAGCTTGTGTCAAATAATGGGGGCCCGTTTCAACCAGTAACCCATACTTATCTTTGTGGGCTCGACCCAAGTCATGGACGGGACACACATACTGGGCTTGACTGTAAGAGGCCAAACCGAGTTAGCGGTGGCAACGCAAGTCCAACGGGTTCATATGCGTGTGTGGACCCAGACTGGTAGGTAAGACGTTGTTGCATCGTGTAGGTATAAGCCGTGCATTCTTGGTGGTATCGGGTTGCCACTTTGGGGAGTGATACACCCCACTGTGGGGCCAGCATGGGTATCTACGAGTTAGGGAGCCGATCGCTTGGGGGTAGTGGGTACACCTAGTGGAGATAGGGGCAGACGGCACCTATGAAGGCAGCTAGGGGTGCACGAAACTACCAATATCATTATTAAGTCTGTAGGCGGGATCAACCTTAGGGTGACTAGTGGTGGTGCAGTATACTAGTGGCGGTGCAGTATAGCAATTATCCTATAGTGTTGGTGTAGTTTAGTAAATTTATCCTAGTGGGTTTAGGTGCGCTTTAACGATATCGTTGTTCATCTTGTTTCCTTGTTAACTCCGCCATACTCAATGGTTCACAATCATTTCCTTATTTTCCGACTTATGCCTTACCCTAGTTACTTTGTTAATTATATTGTTAAAGTTATCGCACTCGCCAGACTTTATGTCTAACCCCCCTTTGTTTCCTCCTCTTTTCTCCCTTTCCCCCCAGGTGCTCAGGTTGGAACTAGCACCAGTGGAGCTTAATCTTGGACTGCTTTTAGAAGATTTCTTGGACCGCTGAAGTAAAGTTCAGCTTCTCTTTATTTATGGCAATTTTAATGTTGGGGATTATGTCTTTCAGATTATGTACTTTGTTTTATCAAGATGGATATGATGTACTTAACTTTGGTTTATGGTTTTGATGATGTACCCAAACATATTTACCTTCTGCTGCAATAAAAAAAAGTTTAAAATTTTCAAGTACTGCTTTATATCTGTCTTGTTGTGATTTTCTGTTCTATATTCACTTAGAATGCTCCATGGAAGTTAATGCATTCCCTTTGCGAGTGACATTAATGGACGTGGGGTGTTACACGTGGTATCAGAGCTGAAGGTTACCAGAACAGATATGAATTTTGAAAACTTATTTTTCAAAACAATTTTTATAAAGAAGTACTTTCAAAAGTATGTTTTAAGGAAAGTATTTTCAAGAGAAAAGTATATTTTGGAAAGCATAACCCCAAGAGCCATATATCTTTCCTTCAGTCCTTTTTGTATTAAATCCTTCCTTTTTCGTTTCAGCATGTCTGAAGCGTCTGAGATACGAGAGGGTGTTCATGTACTCGGTTGGTTTCGTCAATATCTCGAGGCTAGGGCCGCCACCGCAGGTCCAGCAAAGGTTCCTCCTCCTCCTCCACTTCGTGTCAATAATTTCGCAAAGATATGTAAGGACTTTAGAGCAATGGGTGGGAAACCTTTTCACGGGACGGAGACATTTGTTGAAGCTCGAAACTGGCTAAAGGAGGTGGAATAATTGTTTAGAATCTTTGAAGTGGATGATGAAAGAAAGGTCCAGTTGGCTGCCTGGCGAATGAAGGATGAGGCCTCGTTTTGGTGGGAGGTTACTAATGGGGGACGTCCATTCAATACATAGCCAGATTTTAGGCAGAGGTTTGAGGCGAAGTTTCTCTCACGGGCTAAAGAGAATCTATACATGGAAAGGTTTTTGTCACTGAAGCAAGGGAATCTATCGGTGAAAGAGTACGTTAACAAATTCAACCAATTGGCAAGGTTTGGCTTAGACTTGGTGAACACCCCAGAAAAGAAGGCTTTAAGATTTGTTAAGGGTTTAAACGAGCCGCTTCATGGGTTTGCTATGACCCACATTCCCATGGGAGCTACCTTTGAGAAGTTAGTTGACATGGCACTCATGCATGAAGAGGAGAAGGGCGCCAATGCTAATAAGGCACCCGAGAAGAAAGGGGATCAAAAGAAGTCGCAACAGCAACAAAAGAACAAGAAAGGTGGCAAAGGAAAAAATTCTAAGGCGAAGAAGAAATGCTTTAACTGTGAGACACCCAGCCATCTAAGCAAAGATTGTGGGAAGAAAAAGAAGAATGGTTGTCTCCACTGTGGCGAAGCAGGACATCTTATTAAGGACTGCCCTAAGAAAGGGCAGAGGGCAGGGTCTACCTCGGGAGGACAGGTGCAAGCTCTTATGGCACCAGGGAAGGCAAGGGGACAAGTTCAGGCTCTCGTGGTCCCACCGCTGCAAGAATGAGGTAGAGCAATTTCCGTTGAAAGTCTAGTTTTTCTGTTTGATCATCCTGTCCGTACTTTATTCGATTCTGGCGCATCACATTCGTTTATTTCTACATCATTAGTTAAAACACTGCACCTTGATACCAGTCTAGTTGATGATCCCTTAGTAGTCTCAAATCCTATTGGTGGTTCGGCTCATCTTTCTATGATTTGTCGGGATTTGAGAGTGTTTATCTTGGGCGTTGAGTTTGAATGCAACGCTTTTGTTCTTGGCTTCATGGGCTACGGTTTAATTCTAGGTATGGATTGGCTAACTAGATATGGGGCCATCCTAGACTGTGAAAGAAGGGTAGTTAGGTTATTGACTTGTTCTGGAAAGACCCTTGATATTTTTTGTGACCCTAGAGGTCCAGGAATGCTTAGCTACCTAGAATCCCTTGACGCATCCGATGATGATTTACATTCTGTTCCCATAGTCCGTGAATATGCTGATGTCTTCGATGAGGTGAGGGGTTTACCCCAGAAACGTGAGATAGACTTTCGAATATATCTAGTAGACAATGCAAAGCCGGTTGCATTACCAGTGCGCCACATGGCTCCAAGAGAGAGAAGAGAACTCAGTAAGAAAGTGAAAGAATTGCTTGAGAAGGGGTTCATCAGACGTAGTATATCGGAGTGGGGTGCTCCAGTAGTATTTGCCATGAAGGCAGATGGGTCCCTTAGACTTTGTGTGGACTATAGAGAACTTCATAAGTTTACTAAGAAGAATAGACACTCACTGCTGAGGATTGACGATCTCTTCGATCAGTTAGTTAGCGCCTCAGTGTTTTCGCAGTTGGACTTAGCCACGGGTTTCCATCAGTTGAGAGTGGCCGAGGATAGTATATACAAGACTGCCTTTAGGACTCCAGACGGTTTCTTCGAGTGGCTTGTGATGCCCTTCGGTTTGACAAACGCCCCTGCATACTTTGTTGACTTGATGAGTAGGGTGTTTAGGGAGTACCTTAATAAATTCGTGCTAGTCTTTGTGGATGACATCTTGATCTTTCCTAAAAGCGAAGAAGAGCATGCCCTACATCTTAGGGAAGTGTTAGAGACTCTTCGAGTGCATAGCCTTAAAGCTAAATTTTCTAAATGTCACTTTTGGAGGAAGGAAGTGCGATTCTTAGGGCACGTGGTTTCCAAAGAAGGGATAACTGTGGATCCCGCGAAGATAGTGGCCATCCAAGATTGCAAGGTTCCTAAAAATGCTACCGAGGTGAGGAGTTTCTGAGGGTTGGCTGGCTACTATAGGAAGTTCATCAAAGACTTCGCAAAAATATCAGCCCCATTAACACGTTTGAAAAAGAAGAATTTAGTCTTCATGTGGGACGTAGATTGTGATGATGCGTTCCAACGTTTTAATAGAGCTTTGACCACAGCCCCAGTCTTAGTGTTGCCAGATGGGAGTAAGCCATTTACCGTTTATACCGCCGCTTGTGGGACAGGACTAGGCACAGTCTTAATGCAAGAGGGAAGGGTAATAGCCTATGGTGGAAGGCAGTTGAGAGTGCATGAAAGAAATTACCCTACACATGACCTAGAGTTGGCCGCTATTGTCTTTGCGCTTAAGACTTGGCATCATTATCTACTTGGCGAAAAATTCGAACTATTCACTGACCACAAATCGCTAAAATACTTATTCTCTCAGAAGGACTTGAACTTAAGGCAGCAAAGGTGGATGGAATTCTTAGCATCCTACGACTTCGAGATAGCATATACCCCTGGCAAGGGTAACGTGGTGGCAGATGCCTTAAGTAGAAAAAGGTTGTCCTTGAGTCCTTTGTTTGTTGAGCGGCAAAGTTTAGAGTTCATCTCTACGTTTGACTTCACACCTTCCGTTGACTTTGTACCCGGTTTGCTAGCATCGTTAGAGGTCGGACCTACGCTTTTGTGACGGATTGGTGAGGCACAGCAAGACGACCCACAGTTGGTTGAGTTAGTAGAAAAGCTCAAAGGAGGGGAGTCATCAAGCCATCTCCATAGGTATACCCTAGATGATAAGGGTTGGTTACGTAGGGACGGTAGACTTTGTGTACCAAAAAACGATGACCTAAGGAAGACCATTCTTGATGATGCACATCGTTCGAAGATGACCATTCATCCTGGCAGGGACAAGATGCACATGGACATGAGACGAGTTTACTTTTGGGCCGGCATGAAGAAAGATGTGGCCGAGTATGTCGCTAGGTGCTTGGTGTGCCAACAAGTAAAAGCAGAGCAAAAGAAGCCAGGTGGATTGCTTCACCCATTGGAGGTCCCACAATGGAAGTGGGAAAGCATTTCGATGGACTTTATTGATGGATTACCGAGATCGAGGAAAGGTAATACGGGGATTTGGGTCATGGTAGACAAACTTACTAAGAGCGCCCATTTCATTCCCTTGAAGAGTAAGAGGACTACTCCATGGTTAGCCTCCGTATACATTCGAGAAATAGTTCGTTTGCATGATGTTCCTTCTAGCATAGTGAGCGATCGCGATCCTATCTTCACTAGCGAATTTTGGAAAAGCTTGCAAGAGGCAGTATGGACTCAGTTATGTTTGAGCACTGCATATCATCCTCAGATGGACGGCCAAACCGAGAGGGTGAATCGTATTCTAGAGGACCTATTGAGATTATGTCTCTTAGATTTCGGAGGAATATGGGAAGAACATCTTCCGTTGGTAGAGTTCGCATATAATAATAGCTTTCAGTCTAGCATTGGCATGGCACCGTTCGAGGCTCTTTATGGACGGTCGTGTCGTTCGCCTACATGTTAGTGGGAGTCTACAGACAACTTCTTGCTTGGACCCGATATGATTAGAGAGACTTCGGAAAAGATCGATTTGATTCGAAGTAGGATGAAGATGACGCAAGATAGACAGAAATCTTATGTGGACAAGAGGAGGTCAGATCTTGAGTTTGATATTAGGGACATGATCTTTGTCAAGGTGTCTCCATTACAGAACGTCGTTCGCTTTGGGTCCGTTGGGAAGTTAGCACCAAGATTCGTAGGGCCGTTTCCTATTAAGGAAAGGATTGGGCAGATGGCGTATAGAGTGGAGTTGCCCGAGAGACTTAGTGGTGTACACGACGTATTCCATGTATCACATTTGAAGAAGTGCTTGCACGAGACCGCAGAAGTGGTAGAGCCGAGCTTGCTTAGAGAGGTGGAGATCGAGCATGATGCGACAATTCGACGAGCTCCTACGTGCATTCTTGGGTCGGAGATTAAGAAGTTAAGGAATCGAGAGGTCAAACTAGTCAAAGTGTAATGGGGAGATGATGAGAGCAACGCTACTTGGGAGACGAAAGCGAAGATGTGTTCATTGTACCCTTTCCTTTTCAAGGGTATGTCTTTTGATTTCTCCTTTATCGCTTACCTTGTACTTATCTTATCTTTAGTGTGTCCTCTCGCTAGTATCTTTGAACTTTAGATAGGATAGTCCTATGGTTGAAACATCTTATGTATGATGGATGCAACTGGATGCTATTGTTTGCTAGTGGTTGCTCGTGGATGCATATACACACACTTTTGGCACTAGATCGGCTCAGTCACTTCATATTGCATATTGCATATAAATGTGTGTACATATTTAAGTAATGGATGTATAATGGTTGTACCATCATATGGATGTTGCATTTTGGTGAGTGGTTGTGCACACATGTAGAAATAATATGTATCGATAAGGTTCTTTCGCATACATAATGGATGCATGACACTATCATGGTTTGCATTAAGGAGGTCAGCTGAATCAGTAGACCGCTTGAATTTGCATTAGATAAGGAACATATACACACACTTCTTGCATATGTTCATACAGCATTAGACATTTTGTAAGGATAATGGATACCCGTGTTTGATGGTTGAGTAGATGGTTGTTTGGATGGTAGGATATGCATTCTCCTTAACTTGGAGATTTCGGGGGCGAAATCCTTTAAGGAGGGGAGAATGTAACACACCGGATTTTTGAATAATCGAATTAACTAAAATAAAGGATAATTAATCTCAGACGTGAGAATCATGGGGATTGGGTTGCGCCATTGTGTTCGTCTCGGAATTCTGGTTGAAATAGAGTCCGAGTTTGCGGGAAACGTGTACCGGATGAAAGAGTTATGGACGAACAAAGTTTGGTGGCTAAAAGAAAAAAAAAGATTGCACTGGCGCACTTGGGAAGTGCGCCAGTACAAATTAACCCTGGCGCACCTGCCAAGTGCCCATAGGCCGAGATAGGAGCCTGCACAGCTTTCTGGTTCAGGCTGACCCATGTTGTTGAGTCCTTTTTGACTCCTTGTTGAGTCATTAGGGCTGACTCATCACCCTATCATGATTGAATGGTTTTGATTAACCCTTAGATCATCCGACGGCTTAAAATAATTCAAAACTCTATGAAAAGACCCATAGACTCAAACCCTAAATCAGAATTAAAATTGAAACTATGGCCGTCATGCTGTTGTCTTGAACCCTAGAGCAGCCGCCACCAAAATTAAAGAGGAAGAACAACAACCAAATCAGAACTACTCAACCCTAACAGCGAATCTTCATCAAAGGAGAGCTAATTCAACTCCAGAAATCAGAATTCAGAACTCAAGACTGCTTTTGAGTTGTGAGTTCGATATTTTTAACATGATAATTAGTAATTTAATTAGATTAAGTTGTAATGCGGATGGTATGTATGTGATATGAAGTATTGATTTCATGTTTTAATTATGTTGTTGGATTGTGACTGAAATCTCTATGATGTTATGTTGTGTTGCTATCATCCATGTTGTAATCTTATATACAATCAAATCATCATGTTTAATATGTTCGTTGATTCATATGATAAATCATATGTAGGAAATTTTAGATTTTGATTCAAACATGAATCATATACAAGTTGGGTAGAATTATATGTGAACTTACATGATTATGACACCTAGTTTATGTGAGAATTTAATTGAAAGTTAGGCTATGACATATGCTAAATTCTACATGATACTTTACATGTAAGACACTAGTTTACACCATTGTTGCGATGTATAAATCACATATGTGAGTTTATGAGTTGGATATGAATCATGTTATGTTATTACTTATGCAAGTTTACCCCTTTAGATATAAATCTATGACATATGTTGTTTATGCAAGTTTGTGGCCATTATTTCATCAAGTTCACACCTTTAGATTTCGATCCATGACATATGATGTTTATGCAAGTTTGTGGCCATTATCTCATAAAGTTCACACCTTTAGATTTGGATCCATGACATGTGTTATTTATGCAAGTTGTAATTTTGGCCTATGCAAGTTTTAGTTGAAAAAGATCATTCACATATGCAAGTTCACCCCTATGTTAGATTTATGTTTTAATTATGTGTATATTGTGATGTTTTCTCTTTATTCCATGAGTTAGACTATTCGAGTCTAACATATATTTTTACGTTAAACGAACAAACGTACTACGTGGGGTAAAAGGGATAATATTAAACAAAGATTTAATTGGCATAATTGCCTAAAAAGGCATAAAATATAATTGTGGTGAAAATTGGTATGATTTTACATACCATAAATGGATAGACATAATTGAGTGAATTATGGACATCGTTAAATTTGGAATTGATTGATAATTTGAATAGGGAAAGTAATTCAAATTGGGGAATGATTAATTAGGAGTAATTAATCGTCTAAGACATGAGGTTAGACTCTTTTGTGGTGTAAGACTGCCCGGACCTGCCCGGCAAATCCAGCTGCCACAAATGCCAGTCTAATGTGAGAGGTCTTAGGCACAAACTAAATACGCAACAGTTGTAAAGACATGAGGTTAGGCTCTTTTGTGGTGTAAGACTGCCCGGACCCGCCCGGCAAATCCAGCTGCCACAAATGTCAGTCTAATGTGAGAGGTCTTTATGAGATTATGGTCTTAACGAATTAAGAAACACTTAACCAAATAAGCATGTAATGGGACATGAGGGGGTTAAGTGGGTGCCTTGGGTGGCATTTGGAAATACGATTAGAAACACTTAACCAAAATTGAAACATGCAAGTGAAACATGAATAAGAAGTGGCTTAAGTGGGATGTACTAGAGGGGACCAAGCTTAGGTGGATAGCTTGTGTCAAATAATGGGGGCCCGTTTAAACCAGTAACCCATACGTATCTTTGTGGGCTCGACCCAAGTCGAGGACGGGACACGCATACTGGGCTTGACTGTAAGAGGCCAAACCAGGTTAGCGGTGGCAACGCAAGTCCAACGGGTTCATATGCGTGTGTGGACCCAGGCTGGTAGGTAAGACGTTGTTGCATCGTGTAGGTATAAGCCGTGCATTCTTGGTGGTATCGGGTTGCCACTTTGGGGAGTGATACACCTCACTGTGGGGCTAGCACGGGTATCTACGAGTTAGGGAGCCGATCGCTTGGGGGTAGTGGGTACACCTAGTGGAGATAGGGGCAGACAGCACCTATGAAGGTAGCTAGGGGTGCACGAAACTACCAATATCATTATTAAGTCTGTAGGCGGGATCAACCTTAGGGTGACTAGTGGTGGTGCAGTATACTAGTGGCGGTGCAGTATAGCAAATATCCTATAGTGTTGGTGTAGTTTAGTAAATTTATCCTAGTGGGTTTAGGTGCGCTTTAACGATATCATTGTTCATCTTGTTTCCTTGTTTAATACGCCATACTCAATGGTTCATGATCATTTCCTTATTTTCCAACTTATGCCTTAGCCTAGATACTTTGTTAATTATATTGTTAAAGTTATCGCACTCGCCAGACTATATGTCTGACCCCCCTTTGTTTCCTTCTCTTTTCTCCCTTTCCCCCTAGGTGCTCAGGTTGGAACTAGCACCAGTGGAGCTTGATCTTGGACTGCTTTTAGAAGATTTCTTGGACCGCTGAAGTAAAGTTCAGCTTCTCTTTATTTATGGCTATTTTAATGTTGGGGATTATGTCTTTCAGATTATGTACTTTGTTTTACCAAGATGGATATGATGTACTTGACTTTGGTTTATGGTTTTGAAGATGTACCCAAACATATTTACCTTCTGCTGCAATAAATAAAGTTTAAAATTTTCAAGTACTGCTTTATATCTGTCTTGTTGTGATTTTCTGTTCTATATTCACTTAAAATGCTCCATGGAAGTTAATGCATCCCCTTTGCGAGTGACATTAATGGATGTGGGCTGTTACACCATAACATTTAATTGTTAGCAAATTTACATATAATAAGTAATAAAGACAAATATGTAAATTTAGAAAATACGAGTATGCTTAACACGAGGTTGGATTGAGTTGTGATGTAAACCTGCCCGGACCCGCCCGGCTGTCCAGTAGTCACAACAATACCTATCCAATGTGGGTGGTTAAGCATTGAGCCCAATAAGGACCCGAGGTTAGACTGAGTTACGGTGCAAACCTTCCCGGAACCGACCGGCACATCCGAGACCGTAACAATACCTGTCAAATGTGAGTGGTCGGTGCTTTAAAAAGCTAAGGACAGGAAAGTCAGGATGGTACGGTTAAGTTAACCAAAAACACTTAACCAATTCAACATATTAATTAAACTGATGGGTGGGGTTAGGTAAATACAGACACTTAACCACTTAACATGTTTGACTAGAAAACCCCAGTAACGGGGTCCCATTTTAGCAGTAACCCAATTAGGTATCATGGTACCCTGAAACTAGGCAGGGTGGGGCATGATTACTGGGCTGGTTGTAAGCGGTTAAAAGCGACGGCGGTGGGTGCAACAGTGTGGGTCCTAACGGAGTGCGGGTGTGGACACACTTCGGAGCAGACAAAAAGGGCACTGGGGGCACCAGTAGTATAACCTATGCATTCTAGAGTTGTGTCGGGCTGCCACCATGGGACTTGTCACACCCCATGGTGGGACCAGCATAGGTATCTACACTCATTGGGGGCCGTAAGACACAGATGATTATGCGAGTAGGAGCCAGTCTTTAGAAAAAGGGGATCACTTCACCCTGATCATGGGGTGCCAGTTAAGACAATTCAAGTAGGTGCAAAGATATAGTGTGGGGTGAGATAGTATATTCGATTCAAACTGCTTTATCTTAGTTTATGATACTTTCCTATTTCCAGTTTATACTTATCATGCCCTTTTTCTTATTCTCATACTGAAGAGTCACTAGACTTACCAGGCTTTATGTCTGACCCTATTTTCTTTCGTCTTCTTTCTTCCGTTCCCCCTAGGTCCACAGGGAGGAAACAACCCAGCTTAGTCAGACTCTTTGCAAGCTTCAATATAGTAGATGTACGGTTTGGACTCCGTTTCCTTGGCTACGGCTGTTGGACACATTCTATGGGGATTTATGCAGTTTTAATTATGTTTTATGCTTCTTTATTTAATAACCAAGACAGAAATGATGATGTAATGTTTCGGAAGTTATTATGTGACAGTTATGGAAATGTTTTGTATGAACACGTATTTATGAAATGAAAGTCTGTTTGGTTTCCACTGCTTATATATATGTGTTTATATATCTGTCTTGTGTTTAGCTGTGACTTTTCCTTATAAACCTCCACCAAAGTTAAGGCATTCCCTTTGTGAGTGACCTTAATGGAGGTGGGGTGTTTCACATCCAGCTTCGATCATTAAAATAATCATCCATTTTTCCTAAGTACATATAAAATTAGAAAGTATGATATAAAATTAGATTCATAATTTTTGGGTTTGACAAACACTAAGATTGTATTTTAACGAATACATTTCTTTTACGTATTAATCATGATGATAAACTTTGCATTGACATTTTGTTAAAACAATTTTAGTGCTGAATGCATGTTATGTTAATTGATCATTTACTGGTGGGTTATCCTACCTCCCATTACAAATACAATAACATAATTAAATCATGTAAATCTTTTAAATTTAAACTATTCAACAAAATTTCGGCAGCACTTCCCTTTAGTTCCCTGAATAGTACACAATTGCGTGTACACAGGGAACATAAAGGAAGTGCTTTTGAAATTTTGAGAACCGTTTAAAATGAATTATTTTACGAGATTTAATTTCATTATTGTGTTCGTACCTTGTCCAATACAAAGGACAAATCTAACAAATATTGTATACGATGAATATAAATGTCTTTTCGTTAATAAAACGAACATTCACATAACGATTTTATACAATACTTATTAGATGGGGCAAAAAAAATTCTCTAAGGTTTTATGAATGTAACATATTATGATTTGGTTTTTTCGTGATTGAAGTGTTTTTTGTATGCCTTAGCGCCTTTGTGCGCCTTAGCCCAAAAAACACAAACTTAAATATTTCCATTTCCATGAAACGTTTTCGACAAATTAAATATTGTTTTCAACGAATTGGGCTCAACCAAATAAACAAATACATAGATTGTCAAGAATATATGTATACATACATACATACATACAACACTATATATATATATATGCATATATACATATTCAACTTTAACTAATTAAACCCTAGATTAGCAACATAATCAAAAAAAAAATCTATGAATACAAACTCATTAACAACAACTACTTAAACTAATTAAAACCCTAGATCATACCAACTAAGTAATTTATAAATAAAAACACTAGATTAACAACTTAAATGATTAAACCCTAATTTAGCAACTAATTAACAGCACTAAACACACAAGCATACTCTAATTATGCTTAAATTACACTAAACTTAGGGTATTAAACAAATTTTAGGGTAAATACATACCTTAAAATCAGAGAGAATAGGAGATTAGAGACGATGAGAGAGTGCTTTGATTGAGTTGGAGAGATCCTAGGCGGATGATGGAGTGGGATTGGTGATTTCAGAATTGAAGGAGGGAAAGTTTAGGGATTTAGGGGAAAAAATCGTGGGTTTAGGTAAATGAGGAAGAAGGTAGCAACTTCAGCTGATTTGTGCTCCAGTCCGTTTAATGGGAGGCAAGACTTCCAATGGTTTTAAAACCAACGGCCGCAAATGGTTTCCAACGGTGAATTTTTTGTATACGCAAGAAAAATATGTATTTTGGCTTCCATTGGAGTTGGTCAACGGCCGTTGGAGGCCATTGGAAGTGTCCGATGTTATAGTGTTCATTTCTAGTAGTGTATGAACTGTAAAAGAGTAGAAATCGAGATATAAAAGAGGTAAACATTGGCAATTTAGAGATCATCATAAGTCAAATTTGTTATAATCAACCTATACATCTTGTTTTTACCCCCCATACATGCATTTTATATTTCTTATTAATTTTCCCTTTATTCAGTAATCAGTGTAAACAATAATGTATTTTCAAAATTTAATAGTTATGTTACTATTACAATTTAAATATAAATTAATTATTTCCCTTCATAATTAAAGCAAGGAAACCAACTATGGGTACATGGACCAATGTTCATTCGTAGGACTATCATACTATAAAAACATAGTTGTATAAACGTTATTGCTTGGAATTAAACACAAAGTCTTATGTTAATTCCAAATCAAATTTGAAACTCATCCACCAAACACCATATAAACTTTTTACTAGTATTATACAAGTTTTAAACAGTTTCCTCGAAGAAGGAAGTTATTGCGCATCCTTCATCTCTGGTATCGTTCTTTCAAAAGCTTCAGAGACATTAACCTGATAAGTCAGGATGAGGCTAGAAGATCAAACTGCAAACTGATGTTTTGATTTGAAAGAGTGCTTTCAAGAGAAATTGGGAAAAATGATCAGCGCTTGGCACACATATACAAACATAGGTCATAAATGAAAATAAAAATTATACTTGATTGGTATCATTCCAATAAGCATAAATGTCATATTATAAAAACAAACTTATATACAAGGTGTAAGATGGTTATATAACTAAAGTTAATATTATGCACCCTATACTATAAGAAATCGTACTTTTAGTCACACACATGCAATTTTAAATCTGGCATGTTATTGCTACAAACATGATCATCTACAAATTTAGCAAACTCATATCAAGTGGTAATTGGCTGATTAAGTAATGTTATGAGAAAGTGTCAGCAAATGGAGTCTAGAGTCTAACAGAAAATTTATAGCACAGTTCGGATGAAGCGATGAACAAGGGAGTCAAATGGGTCATGTAGTGCGTATGAGGGTCAAGCGAAATTTGATCCAACCCATTTACAATCCATTTATTTTGATCCATTTAACATAGATTTACCTGACCTAACCCACATATTATGTGGGTTACCCATTTAACCTATCTAAATGTAATAAATTATTTATTAAGTACAACCATTAGTCACCTTGGAGAACTATAACATTAGTTGAAAAATTAAAAACAAAAGGTTTAATTCAAATTTGAAAATTTAAATTGTAAAAATTTGAATTAGAAAATTTTAAATTGTGAATTTTGAAAATTTTAAGTTCTAAAAATTCAAAATTTTATAATACAAAGGTGGAAACTTCAAAATTTGAAATTATGAAATTTAAAATTTAAAATTTAAATTTGAAAATGTAAAAATTGAAAATTTGAATTTGAAATTTTATTTTTGAAATATGAAATTTTGAACTTTGGAAATGTATGAAAAAGTTGAAATTTGTAATTTTGAATATGAAATATTAAAATATGAAATTTAAAAGCTTGAAATTTTCAAAATTGTTTGAAAATTTGGAATTTTGAAAATTTGAAAATTTTGAAATTGAAAATTCGGAATTTTCAAACAATTTTGAAATTTAAAATTTGAAAATTTTGAAATATGATATTCAAAATTTTTGAATTTTGAATTCTAAAATTTAGAATTTTGAATATTGTAAATTTGAAACTTGAAATTAGAAATATGAAAAATTGAAAAGTTAAAGTTTGAAATTTGAAAATTTTGAATTTTGAAAATTTGAAATTTTAAGATTTTAAAATTTGAAATTTTGTAAACTTGAAAATTAAAAAGGTTGAAAATTTAAAATTTGAGACTCAAATTTTTGACTTTTTGAAGGTTCCAAAATTTGAAACTCGAAATTTAATTTTGAAATTTAAATTTGTTATCTAACTTTCTTAAAAAATTATATTTTGAATTTTTGAAAATTTAGGTGGGGGTTAATCGGTCGAAACCTCGTCTGGTTTCGAGTCATTATGAAGAACTTATCGTAGTTTTAACAAAAAATAGCGACTTTGTATGTAAAGAGTTAAACGGGTAAATAAGTTACCCGTTTATAAACCATGGGTCAACCCTTTTATGACCCTTTAATAAAAAATAATAAATGGATTGACCCAACAGGGTTATAAGGAGGGTAAATGGGTTTGCATAAGTTTTGACAAGTCTAACCACAAATAAATAAATGCTACCACAGTGATCAATTAATCTGCATTTTGTATTAAAAAATCATGGTACTATGATCTAATAAAAGTGATGCAAACAACATATTACTATTGAAGATTTTGGTGAATAGTCCTACACTATAAGACTATAGAGAAGAATCAACTATTTATATTTGGTTTAAAAAATCTAAGTTGAGTTCTCTGGTCATCCACTGATGCTCCTTTTGAATGATCAGACCATGCTTGGTCATCACACATATAGGCACATGCCAACTAGGTAGCACTTGGTGGGTTGGGCTTGTTGTGATGTAGTATTTTTATTTTTGATACAAAATTTTAATCAGTTTGTGAATGTTGATGGATCAAACTAGAAAAGTTAGACTAGACTGGCTTATATTAGAGAACTTTTGTAACATTCAACTTGGACCCATTCCCTCTTCAAATCCAGTTTTTATATGCCGCGTCCTTCACTAAAATCGCAACATATCTTTTACCATGATATATCTTATATTACTTCGTTTGTCTAAAAATAATCAGACACAATAAAAAGATACAATTTCTCTTTAACCCGAGCTCATCTTCTTCTTCTACTTCAAGTTTTCTTCATATCAAATCAAAGTGATATATTTTAGAGTGCATCGGAGTCGACTTCGTTTGACTACTACATTCGAACAAGGAGACAAAGGAATTTTTGAAAGCATGTAGAAAAAGTAAGATGGAGGATGTAAAAGCAAATAAATGTAGTCAGTCGCTACCTCGAGTATCACATGATAGGCCAGTAAAGATGCAATCTCATGAGCTTCATAAAACTGCTCATGAAATCACCTTTGAGAATATGATTCTTGATGAACAGTTTCAGATTGATGTTGTTACTGAGAAACTCCTACAGATTGGAAGGATTTAAATAATATGATTAAACACAAGACTAAGGAATTTTCTTGAGAGAGCTTTATTACTTGCCTCTATATTGAGTAGGATGCCTGTAAGCAGGACCAGAAAGAGAAAGTACTTGTTGTCACGAATAACAAAGCTAAAAAGTCCAAGTTTATGGTTCTGAAAACCAATACAAAATACTTTGAGAATCTGAATCACAACCGCAACAAGCTGAATTTAAACTCACAGTCTCAGGTGGGTGCGGCAGTCTCAGGTCAGGTGGTGGTTGCTCTAGGATCGATGAAGATGGTGGTTTTCTCAGTTGAAAGGAGCTGGGTATTACAGTAAGTATAAATGGGAATATAAAGAGTGTAGTAGACTTAGGGTGTTTGAAATGTGGATGATGGAGAGGGGTACGGGATTGTTGGTGTCTGGCGTGTGAATTAGAGGGGAGCGGAGTACATTACTGTGTTGTTTTGGAAGGAGGACTCAGAATCGGGTCTGGGTTTAAATGCTACTAGGAGGGCATGTCTCTATTTGGTTAAGCCCACTTACCTTTTGTATTTATTACATAGGAATTTAATTCACAGTAACTTGTTTAAAAACATAACGTTGACATATATTATCAGAAATTGACAAATTTGAATCCGATGGAATTGTATGAACGGAAGCAAAACAGTGAATTGGTTTGGAATGATTGGGTGATTGTCTGAATGTAAAGACGAAATAAATGCTTTAATCAGAACCGACGACCGTTTATCGTTATTTAATGATAACGGACAATGTGAGTAAAACTCACCAACTCTGTACAGTTCTATTTTTACAACGTATTTTTAGAACTGTTAAATATTGTCTGTTTGATTGTGTGTTGACTGTTTGATTGAACTGCTAGTCAGTTAGTGAATATTATATATATATATATATATATATCTATAAATATATATATATATAAACAGTTAAATAGTTATATATTGATTCTGTTAACAGAATATTTCATATTTAACTGGAAGTGATGTTGATTATACTGTGTAACATATGTGATGCAGGGAAACAGGTTGGAGGAATCCGACTGGATTCCTAAACAGTTATTTTATTGTTTTTCATATATTGTTATATGATGTGATATAAAATCTGTGGGCGATTATATGTACTTGGATGATATTGAACATTGTGATTTGATATGATTGAATACCATAACATACCGAAATGTTGATAAGGGGATTTTCAAAGTGATATTGAAAATAGAATATTTATAAAATGGGATATTTATAAATAAGAGATATTTATAAAGTGGAATATTTATAAATAAGAAATGTTTATAAATTGGAATGTTTATAAATAGGAGATATTCAAAAAGGAAATAATTACAAACCATTTTCTTTTTGAATGGAAAGGCCTGTGTGGCGGGTTTGGGGATTTTCCCGATGCTCCCGTTACAAAGGAGGTTATGGCGAATTTTTCAGAGAATTTAAGGAGTTAGAATATTTCAAGAATAAATTTGAAAAGGAAATATTTGTAAACCATTTACAAATAGAATTGAAAAGGAAACGTTATAAAAAGGAAATCATTTTTAAAGTGTAGAACCGTTATTTAAAAGTAAATCTTTTCAAATGAATAAAACGTTGTTAAAAAGGGAATCTTTATAAAGTGAATAAAGTAAATCGAATATGGTATTCGAAAGGAGTTAAATCGAATATGGTATTCGAAGGGAGTAAATCGAATATGGTATTCGAAAGTTAGTAAAATGAATATGCTATTCGAAAGGGGTTAGTCGAGTCGAGTTAGTTGAATAGAGTTAACCAGTTCAGTAGAGTTAACCAGTTCATTAGAGTTAACCAGTTCAGTAGAGTTAACCAGTTCAGTAGAGTTAACCAGTTCAATAGAGTTAACCAGTGAGTTAAGTAAGTCAAGTTAACCAGTGAGTTAAGTAAGTCAAGTTAATCAGTTGGGGTTAATCGATTCGAGTTAAGATTTTCGAGTTGATAATCGAGTTAAGTTATCGAATACCACTTATTTGAAGTAGAAGTTATCAAATATAGTTATTTGAGATAGAGTTAGTCAAACAGAGTTATTCAGGATAAGTTTCCATCTCGTACGACTGCTAGCGTAATTCACAGGGCTGTAAATAGCCTACGGCGGTCGGATGTTTCCTGAGGGAGTCAGGCATAACCATTGTGATCGCTGCGATATATCGTCAAGTGAATGAAGTTAAATCGAATATTAGTTATTCGATAGGAGTTAAGTTCTTGAGTTAGATTATCGAGATAAGTGAGTTGAGTTAAGTTCGTCGAGTTATATTAATCGATGTTAGTTTCATCGAAACGAGTTAATCGATGTTAGTTTCATCGAAAGGAGATAATTGATGTTAATTTCATCAAAAGGAGTATCAATGTTAGTTTCATCGAACGGAGTTATCAATTAGTTAAATCGAAAGGAATTATCGAATTTAGTTATTCGAAAAGGAGTTATCGATTTGTTAAATCGAAAGGGAAGATTATCTAATATCGTTTATTCTAGAGGAGATTTTCGAATGTAGTTTATTCGAAGGAGTTATCGATTATTAGTTAATCGAAGTGAGTTATAGAATATTAGTTAAATCGAAGGAGTTATCGAATATAGTTTATTCGATGGAGTTAATCTATTAGAGTTAAATCAAATGAGTTGATCGAATATAGTTTATTCGAATAGAGAAATGGAGTTAATCGAATATAGTTTATTCAAATAGAGTAAATGAGTTAATCAAATATAGTTTATTCGAATAGAGTTAGAGGAGTTATCGAATATAGTTTATTCGACAAGAGTTAAGTGAATTAGTTAAGTTAAACTAAGTGAATTAGTTAAGTGAATTGGTTAAGTTAACCAAAGTGAATTAGTTGAGTTAATCAAAGTGATTAGTTCAGTTAATCGAGATAAGTAAATCAAGTTAGGTTAATCGAGTTGAATTAGCAAGTCGAGTTAATAAATGGAGATAGTCAAACCAAGTAAAACCAATTAGAGTTAATTAATTAAGGTTGACCAGTTAGAGTTGATCGGTTAGAATTAACCAGTCAGAGTTAATCAATCAGAGTTAATCAAATAGAGTTAAGTAAAATTAGAACTGACTAGAGATTAGTAAATTGAATGGTTTTCTAAGTGCCTATTTGATGTTGGTTTCGGCCTACGGGATTTATACTTAGGGAATTGTTCTCATACTAGTTCACAGTCAGGGACTGATAGTTGGGGAAGAGTAGTGATTTGTAAATAAGCAAATGGAAAACGTTTTCCAGTGTTAATAACATATATTTTCTAAACATAGAAAATAAGGCAATGTGAATATATATATAGATATATGTTGATGATTTACCGATATAATTTCCATCTGGAAATAATATCGTTGTTTGCTCACTTGTTTTTCTTTGATGGTTAAATCACAGACTATCGAAGTTTTGACCATTTTAACGTTGTTAATATGGAGAGACCGGTTGGATTATTATTCGAAGAACCACTCTGTATTGGCATAAGCGTTGCGAATCATTTATGCCAAAGATAATTGAAGACGGAGTAAAATGCAAGGGCTGTTGTATAAGTCTTAGATAGCAGTGACTAAGATGGATATACTGAATAGTGCCTTCGGTTTGTCCAGTCCCAGGACAACTTGTATGGACGAAGGTCTGATAGAGTATATCCAATGGATCGCGTAAGTTGATCTATTCAAACGTATTCACGTTTGGTGGCGGAGGAATTCGTTTCTCTAAGCTGTATACCCGTGTTACTTTTGGATAAATCAATTTGGGATTTGGCGGGTATGACGATGTGACATTCTAAGTGAATGAGGATGACTTGTTTAAATGAATGTCTGACAGAGTATTTCCAGAAGGGCCACATACATTGATTTCTTCAACCGTACTAAGAGTGGAAGCGGAGAAGGAAACTTCTTTAGCTAACACATAATGTATTGTTGTGAAAGTCAATTAGTGACTATGATGGATCTGACGATGTGACATTTGAAGTGAATCTGATGTGATGATAACGCGTAACTTCTAGCCTCATCATCCGGTAAATGACAGAAATCGGGCAGGCAGCATGGCTAAGTCGGTCGCACCGAAGTAGGGTTTATAATTACCTATCTAGAGAATATTCATTTGTTTCTTAAATCTATAAATGTTGTCCCATATATATAGGGGAACGGTTGCTGATCCCAACCGTTGGTGATATACATTCGATACACTCAAGCAAAATGAGTGGTCGGTCTTGTGTGGCTGAGTTACAAGATGTTCTTGTTGAACTCCAGTGTATCGTTCCTAGAGTACGCTGATCGGAAGGTGGTTCCATACCTTGTCATAGTTGGAAATCCATTATCCAATACGTGCTTGCGATTTTGATTGTATACTATATATGTAGAATGTGAGATGAAAGCATTTCTGCTAGATTGATATATATTTGTACTTAGACATTATTATAATATCAGAATGATATTGCTTGTCAAAGATGTTGGATTCTCATAAGGGAAAAATCCGTTCCGTATTCACGGCGTGGTCTTATGAGATATCATATATATATTAAACTGTGTTAAAGTATTTTACTCACACCAGTCCCATGACTGACCCGGAGTTTACTTTGTTGTTTTCCCTAAACTCTTGGGTGCCTAGATTTGTACGGGCAGTCAAGTAGTCGGGATTTACAGATATACTTGAAGAGCTGGAGCAGGAGCCTTCTGGATCATATAGCTATAGTTTATTTCCGCTGTGTTGTAAGCGTTGTACTCTGATAAGTGCTATTGTATACATAACTGTTATATTTCAAAGTTATGTTATATATTATATGTTATTCGTTCCGCAGTGAGGTTCGTGTTACTCTGATGTTGTGTTCTTCTTCTTCTTCTTCTATTCTAAGTTTCTATCTTATCTTTCCTCACCCTCTAATTTCTTTCAATAATTACCAGGATTTTTCGATGTTTTGGTTATCAACATCGAGCTTATGTCGATAACCAAAGTCGCCAAAAATTCGGGTCGTTACAGTTGGTATCAGAGCTAAAGTTAAGAATTTACCTTGGCTCTGTGGCGTGACTCGGTAGAGATAAGGGTTAGTAATACCCTAGATTGAGTTTGAGTGTATATATACGAGTGTGTATTTGTATTTGATATAAAAATGGTTTTATATTGTGGAGATTCATTGGTTGAGTTGTTTATCAATTCTGGTCGATCAGTTTGATCTACTGTATCGGTAGGAGTAAATAAACACTTGAATACGATGGACCGACACAGTATGGATATGTGATATATTATCAAATATAGGATGTGTTGGTAGTAATTATAATCAGATAAGATTATAAAATGTGAAATGGTTATATATAACCAACCAGAATTTATACAAGTGAATTATATGAAATTGAAATGAATTAAATCTGAATTTAGATCAGAATTGGAATTTAAAATCCCAGAAATGGGAAAGGTATTTGTAAATGAATCTGGATTTAATATATGTAAATTTTAAGATCCTGGGAGATTTTAAATTGTTTACAAGCCTTGTGAAGGATATTTTGAAAGTGATTTCAAAAATGAAAGTATTTGGAAATGGATTTGAAAGTGATATAGTATTGAACTCACTTCGATAGTTGGAAAATAGATTCCGATGTTGATCATGACATCATCGGTGTTCATTTTCGAGTATTTAAGTGACGGATTACTACCAAGGATTTTGTTTTGAATTTGGTTTAGGAAAACAAGTTGTGTTGAATTTCAAAAAGGAAAATCTGATTTTTGAAAGAGGTAAACTGTTTAAAAACTTCCAGGAAGAAAAGGTTGTTTGAATATAAACAAATTAAAGTAAAATTTGTAAAATCCAATAGAATTGGGATTGAATTAAAATCTAGTAAGTGAAAGTCATTTGAAATAGATTAATGTCAAGTAGAATTAGACGATTAGATAATCTGGAATTATATTGGACTGGTGAGTTATGGATTTGAAATCTAGAATAGTGCTTGAGTTTAAAATGAAATTCGACTTAAGTATAAGCGAATGGGTGAATTTGTGGATAAGAATTGATTGGAGTTTGATTGGAAATACATTGGTATATGTTGGGTTGATAACAGGTGAAAGGGATAAAGTTGATATGCCCGACAAAAAGGTACAAGTTTATATTTGATATAATCATGAGATTTATGAGCCGAATTGGCAAGCCGCTTGGCTGTTTGATTTTCTTTTGGGTTGGAGAAGGCCAAGAGAGGCGAGTTGTGGTTTTACCGATAGGGCTGTACAAAGGAGGTTATGGCGAAATTTTAAGGTGTTAGAAAATTTTCAGAATTTTTGAAAATTTTAGTTAGTCGGAATGAATAAATATTTTAGTCGATATTAATTGGTTCAGTTGAAATCAGAAATAAGGGGTAAACAAATCTTAGGAATTCCAATAGATAGGGTCGTCCTCTACCTTAGCAATTTCGAGGACGAAATTGTTTTAAGTGGGGAAGAATGTAATGACCCGCATTTTCAGCGGCATAATAATTAATTTATTTAGTTATTTGAATGGTGATTAAAAGAATTTAATGGTCGTGGAATTAAATAATGGTGAATATTTAATTAAAATAATAAATTAAATAATATATTTAACTCTGAAATAATCAGAGTTGGCTGAAATGGCGATCTGGTGTGAACTGAGCAAATTCAAAATATATATTTCAGTTTAGAATTTGAATTTGAATTTGAATAACGAATATATTATATAAACGGCAGTATGAACATAGAATTATATTATAATTAAAATCGAGCTTGAAATGGCGCTGCAATTCGTAAATTGGCGATTTGAACTTCAACTGAATGTACAGGATTCATTTTAAGCCGGATTTCTGTGAAACAAGAAACGTGTGGAGCTGGTGGAGTATATCTTTCTAGTGGAAGAGAAAAATCGGGATTTCGTCAGGTAGATTTTGATGTATGTCCAAATCAAATTTTAGAAAAGTCGCTGTGGAATTCCTTTATAATTTATAAAGGAATTATTTATATTTTAAAAAGGAATTTCAATATAAATCGAATATCGGGTTGACCCAGATTTCAAATATCGAGTTAGAAATCCATAGGAGTATTGTGGAGCTGTATGGTATTCCACTGTGAATATATACAATAATATGAATTTATTTATATTTAATTTATTTATATTTAAATATATTTATATATTTAAATAGGATATTTAGAGCTTTAAAAATAGCCACTTTTGCAAACGAAGTCGGAATTCGACGACACCAATTTTGTTGGATCCGTAATGTCAAATAATTGCTAGATTTCAATTTCCGAGATTTTTGAAGTCAGTATGTGGCCGTACGGATTTTTAGAGTGTAAAACAGTCAGTATCTTGACGGTTAAAAATACGTTGTGTGAGCATACGAAGTCGGAATTCGACGAAACCAGTTTCGTTGGGACCGTAATGTTCGTGATTTTTAGGTATCGTGTGTGATCACACGAATTTTTAGAAGACGAATTAACAAAAAGAATATTCCGAGAATATTCCCTACCCTAAAATATCTAAAACCTCATCCTATATAATACCCTTTATAACGTTCTAACCTAACACTTCTCTTTTCTTGGATCGGATTTGCTCAGCCACCACGAAATTTTTCTGAAACCATTCGAAACCTTCTCAAAATTCAAAAAAATCTAACTAAATTCCTAAATTGCTAAAACCCAGTTCGTTGTTCTTCTCTTGACTAGTGCTTCAGCCCCGAATGGGTTTAAATGGATTCGAGGTGTTCTTGTTTCGTTGGTTTAAGCGTTCGTGACCTAGGGTTCATGGTCGTGGGAAGCCTACGCTTGGAATCGTGAGTTGTGGGGGGTTGTCGTGTAAAGGAAGAAGCAGCTTCATACTGCTCTCGAGTTGAGGATGGTGAGCATGACAGTAGGTTTCTCGTGAAGCTGGCGATCGTCGTTTCCTGTCTTGAAGGCGAGTTCATACGTATTTACATGAGTGGATAGAGCTTCGAGAAAGGAGTTCAAGGGTGGGATTTGTGAAGTGATGGGAAGTGGAAAGGGGCATTACGTCAAACAAGTGAAGGAGGGGGTCGGTCTGTTTCATGTGAGCAGGGCATGGGCATGAACGGTGTACTGGAACTGGAGTACTGTTGCTGGTGAGCAACGTTGGAGGAACGGCGGTAGCAGGAAGGTGGGTGCGGCAGTCTCAGGTCAGCTGGTGGTTGCTCTGGGATCGATGTAGATGGTGGTTTGCTCAGTTGAAAGGAGTTGGGTATTACAGTAAGTATAAATGGGAATATGAAGAGTGTAGTAGACTTGGGATGTTTGAAATGTGGATGATGGAGAGGGGTACAGGATTGTTGGTGTCTGGCGTGTGAATTAGAGGGGAGCGGAGTACATTACTGTGTTGTTTTGGAAGGAGGACTCAGAATCGGGTCTGGGTTTAAATGCTACTAGGTGGGCATGTCTCTATTTGGTTAAGCCCACTTACCTTTTGTATTTATTACATAGGAATTTAATTCACATTAAGTTGTTTAAAAACATAACGTTGACATATTTTATCAGAAATTGACAAATTTGAATCCGATGGAATCGTATGAACGGAAGCAAAACAGTGAATTGGTTTGGAATGATTGGGTGATTGTCTGAATGAAAAGACGAAATAAATGCTATGATCAGAACCGACGATCGTTTATCGTTATTTAACGATAACGGACAATGTGAGTAAAACTCACCAACTCTGTACAGTTCTATTTTTACAACGTGTTCTTAGAACTGTTAAATATTGTCTGTTTGATTGTGTGTTGACTATTTGATTGAACTGCTAGTCAGTTAGTGAATATTTTATATATATATAAATAAATATATATATAAACAGTTAAATAGTTATATATTGATTCTATTAACAGAATATTTCATATTTAACTGGAAATGATGTTGATTATACTGTGTAACATCTGTGATGCAGGGAAACAGGTTGGAGGAATCCGACTGGATTCCTCAACAGTTATTTTATTGTTTTTCATATATTGTTTTATGATGTGATATAAAATCTGTGGGCGATTATATGTACTTGGACGATATTGAACACCGTGATTTGATATGATTGAATACCATAACATACCGAAATGTTGATAAGGGGATTTTCAAAGAGATATTGAAAATTGAATATTTATAAAATGGGATATTTATAAATAAGAGATATTTATAAAGTGGAATATTTATAAATAAGAAATGTTTATAAATTGGAATATTTATAAATAGGAGATATTCAAAAAGGAAATAATTACAAACCATTTTCTTTTTGAATGGAAAGGCCTGTGTGGCGGGTTTGAGGATTTTCCCGATGCTCCCGTTACAAAGGAGGTTATGGCGAATTTTTCAGAGAATTTAAGGAGTTAGAATATTTCAAGAATAAATTTGAAAAGGAAATATTTGTAAACCATTTACAAATAGAATTGAAAAGGAAACGTTATAAAACGGAAATCATTTTTAAAGTGTAGAACCGTTAATTAAAAGTAAATCTTTTCAAATGAATAAAACATTGTTAAAAAGGGAATTTTTATAAAGTGAATAAAGTAAATCGAATATGGTATTCGAAAGGAGTTAAATAGAATATGGTATTCGAAGGGAGTAAATCGAATATGGTATTCGAAAGTTAGTAAAACGAATATGCTATTCGAAAGGGGTTAGTCGAGTCGAGTTAGTTGAATAGAGTTAACCAGTTCAGTAGAGTTAACCAGATCAATAGAGTTAACCAGTGAGTTAAGTAAGTTAAGTTAACCAGTGAGTTAAGTAAGTCAAGTTAATCAGTTGGGGTTAATCGATTCGAGTTAAGATTTTCGAGTTGATAATCGAGTTAAGTTATCAAATACCACTTATTCGAAGTAGAAGTTATCAAATATAGTTATTTGAGATTGAGTTAGTCAAACAGAGTTATTCAGGATAAGTTTCCATCTCGTACGACTGCTAGCGTAATTCGCAGGGCTGTAAATAGCCTCCGGCGGTCGGATGTTTCCTGAGGGAGTCAGGCGTAACCATTGTGATCGCTGCGATCTAGAGTCAAGCGAATGAAGTTAAATCGAATATTAGTTATTCGATAGGAGTTAAGTTCTTGAGTTAGATTATCGAGATAAGCGAGTCGAGTTAAGTTCGTCAAGTTAAATTAATCGATGTTAGTTTCATCGAAAGGAGTTAATCGATGTTAATTTCATCAAAAGGAGTATCGATGTTAGTTTCATCGAAAGGAGTTATCGATTAGTTAAATCGAAAGGAGTTGTCGAATTTAGTTATTCGAAAAGGAGTTATCGATTTGTTAAATCGAAAGGGAAGATTATCGAATATCGTTTATTCTAGAGGAGATTTTCGAATGTAGTTTATTCGAAGGAGTTATCGATTATTAGTTAATCGAAGCGAGTTATAGAATATTAGTTAAATCGAAGGAGTTATCGAATATAGTTTATTCTATGGAGTTAATCGATTAGAGTTAAATCAAATGAGTTGATCGAATATAGTTTATTCGAATAGAGAAAAGGAGTTAATAGAATATAGTTTATTCGAATAGAGTAAATGAGTTAATCAAATATAGTTTATTCGAATAGAGTTAGAGGAGTTATCGAATATAGTTTATTCGACAGGAGTTAAGTGAATTAGTTAAGTTAAACTAAGCGAATTAGTTAAGTGAATTGGTTAAGTTAACCAAAGTGAATTAGTCGAGTTAATCAAAGTGATTAGTTCGGTTAATCGAGATAAGTAAATCAAGTTAGGTTAATCGAGTTGAATTTGTCAGTCGAGTTAATAAATGGAGTTAGTCAAACCAAGTAAAACCAGTTAGAGTTAATTAATTAAGGTTGACCAATTAGAGTTGATCGGTTAGAATTAACCAGTTAGAGTTAATCAATCAGAGTTAATCAAATAGAGTTAAGTAGAATTAGAACTGACTAGAGATTAGTAAATTGAATGGTTTTCTAAGTGCCTATTTGATGTTGGTTTCGGCCTTTGGGATTTATACTTAGGGAATTGTTCTCATACTAGTTCACAGTCAGGGACTGATAGTTGGGGAAGAGTAGTGATTTGTAAATAAGCAAATGGAAAACGTTTTCCAGTGTTAATAACATATATTTTCGAAACATAGAAAATAAGGCAATGTGAATATATATATATATGTTGATGATTTACCGATATAATTTCCATCTAGAAATAATATCGTTGTTTGCACACTTGTTTTTCTTTGATGGTTAAATCACAGACTATCGAAGTTTTGACCATTTTAACGTTGTTAATATGGAGAGACCGGTTGGATTATTATCCGAAGAACCACTCTGTATTGGCATAAGCGTTGCGAATCATTTATGCCAAAGATAATTGAAGACGGAGTAAAATGCAAGGGCTGTTGTATAAGTCTTAGATAACAGTGACTAAGATGGATATACTGAATAGTGCCTTCGGTTTGTCCAGTCCCAGGACATCTTGTATGGACGAAGGTCTGACAGAGTATATCCAATGGATCGCGTAAGTTGATCTGTTCAAACGTATTCACGTTTGGTGGCGGAGGAATTCGTTTCTCTAAGCTGTATACCCGTGTTACTTTCGGATAAATCAATTTGTGATTTGGCGGGTATGACGATGTGACATTCTAATAGAATGAGGATGACTTGTATAAATGAATGTCTGACAGAGTATTTCCAGAAGGGCCATGTATATTGATTTCTTCAACCGTACCAAGAGTGGAAGCAGAGAAGGAAACTTCTTTAGCTAACACATAATGTATTGTTGTGAAAGTCAATTAGTGATTCTGATGGATCTGACGATGTGACATTTGAAGTGAATCTGATGTGATGATAACGCGTAACTTCTAGCCTCATCATCCGGTAAATGACAGAAATCGGGCAGGCAGCATGGCTAAGTCGGTCGCACCGAAGTAGGGTGTATAATCACCTATCTAGAGAATATTCATTTGTTTCTTAAATCTATCAATGTTGTCCCATATATATACGGGAACGGTTGTTGATCCCAACCGTTGGTGATATACATTCGATACACTCAAGCAAAATGAGTGGTCGGTCATGTGTGGATGAGTTACAAGATGTTCTTGTTGAACTCCAGTGTATCGTTCCTAGGGTACGCTGATCGGTAGGTGGTTCCATACCTTGTCATAGTTGGAAATCCATTATCCAATACGTGCTTGCGATTTTGATTGTATACTATATATGTAGAACGGGAGATGAAAGCGTTTCTGCTAGATTGATATATATTTGTACTTAGAAATTATTATAATATCAGAATGATATTGCTTGTCAAAGATGTTGGATTCTCATAAGGGAAAAACCCGTTCCGTATTCACGGCGTGGTCTTATGAGATATAATATATATATTAAAATGTGTTAAAGTATTTTACTCACACCAGTCCCATGACTGACCCGGAGTTTACTTTGTTGTTTTCCCTAAACTCTTGGGTGCCTAAATTTGTACGGGCAGTCAAGTAGTCAGGATTTACAGATATACTTGAAGGGCTGGAGCAGGAGGCTTCTGGATCATATAGCTATAGCTTATTTCTGCTGTGTTGTAAGCGTTGTACTCTGATAAGTGCTATTGTATACATAACTGTTATATTTCAAAGTTATGTTATATATTATATGTTATTCGTTCCGCTGTGAGGTTCGTGTTACTCTGATGTTGTGTTCTTCTTCTTCTTCTATTCTAAGTTTCTATCTTATCTTTCCTCACCCTCTAATTTCTTTCAATAATTACCAGGATTTTTCGATGTTTTGGTTATCGACATCGAGCTTATGTCGATAACCAAAGTCGCCTAAAATCCGGGTCGTTACAGTTGGTATCAGAGCTTAAGTTAAGAATTTACCTTGGCTCTGTGGCGTGACTCGGTAGGGATAAGGGTTAGTAATACTCTAGATTGAGTTTGAGTGTACATATACGAGTGTGTATTTGTATTTGATATAAAAATGGTTTTATATTGTGGAGATTCATTGGTTGAGTTGTTTATCAGTTATGGTCGATCAGTTTGATCCACTGTATCGGTAGGAGTAAATAAACACTTGAATACGATGGACCGACACAGTATGGATATGTGATATATTATCATATATAGGATATGTTGGTAGTAATTATAATCAGATAAGATTACTAAATGTGAAATGGTTATATATAACCAACCAGAATTTATACAAGTGAATTATATGAAATTGAAATGAATTAAATCTGAATTTAGATCAGAATTGGAATTTAAAATCCCAGAAATGGGAAAGGTGTTTGTAAATGAATCTGGATTTAGTATATGTAAATTTTAAGATCCTGGGAGATTTTAAATTGTTTACAAGCCTTGTGAAGGATATTTTGAAAGTGATTTCAAAAATGAAAGTATTTGGAAATGGATTTGAAAGTGATATAGTATTGAACTCACTTCGATAGCTGGAAAATAGATTCCCATGTTGATCATGACATCATCAGTGTTCATTTTCGAGTATGTAAGTGACGGATTACTACCAAGGATTTTGTTTTGAATTTGTTTTGGGAAAACAAGTTGTGTTGAATTTCAAAAAGGAAAATTTGATTTTTGAAAGAGGTAAACTGTTTAAAAACTTCCAGGAAGAAAAGGTTGTTTGAATTTATACAAATTGAAGTAAAATTTGTAAAATCCAATAGAATTGGGATTGAATTAAAAGCCAGTAAGTGAAAGTCAATTGAAATAGATTAGTGTCAAGTAGAATTAGACGATTAGATAATCTGGAATTATATTGGACCGTTGAGTTATGGATTTGAAATCAAGAATAGTGCTTGAGTTTGAAATGAAATTCGACTTAAGTATAAGCGAATGGTTGAATTTGTGGATAAGAATTGATTGGAGTTTGATTGGAAATACATTGGTATATGTTGGGTTGATAACAGGTGAAAGGGATAAAGTTGATATGCCCGACAAAAAGGAACAAGTTTATATTTGATATAAGCATGAGATTTATGAGCCGAATTGGCAAGCCGCTTGGCTGTTTGATTTTCTTTTGGGTTGGAGAAGGCCTAGAGAGGCGAGTTATGGTTTTACCGATAGGGCTGTACGAAGGAGGTTATGGCGAAATTTTCCGAAAATCTAAGTGTTAGAAACTTTTCAGAATTTTTGAAAATTTTAGTTAGCCGGAATGAATAAATATTTTAGTCGATATTAATTGGTTCAGTTGAAATAAGAAATAAGGGGTAAACAAATCTTAGGAATTCCAATAGATAGGGTCGTCCTCTACCTTAGCAATTTCAAGGACGAAATTATTTTAAGTGGGGAAGAATGTAATGACCCGCATTTTCAGCGGCATAATAATTAATTTATTTAGTTATTTGAATGGTGGTTAAAAGAATTTAATGGTCGTGGAATTAAATAATGGTGAATATTTAATTAAAATAATAAATTAAATAATATATTTAACTCTATAATAATCAGAGTTGGCTGAAATGGCGATTTGGTGTGAACTGGGCAAATTCAAAATATATGTTTCAGTTTAGAATTTGAATTTGAATAACGAATATATTATATAAACGGCAGTTTGAACATAGAATTATATTATAATTAAAATCGAGCTTGAAATGGCGCTGCAGTTCATAAATTGGCGATTTGAACTTCAACTGAATGTACAGGATTCATTTTAAGCCGGATTTCTATGAAACAAGAAACGTGTGGAGCTGGTGGAGTATATCTTTCTAGTGGAAGAGAAAAATCGGGATTTCGTCAGGTAGATTTTGATGTATGTCCAAATCAAATTTTAGAAAAGTCGTTGTGGAATTCCTTTATAATTTATAAAGGAATTATTTATATTTTAAAAAGGAATTTCAATATAAATCGAATATCGGGTTGACCCAGATTTCAAATATCGAGTTAGAAATCCATAGGAGTATTGTGGAGCTGTATGGTATTCCACTGTGAATATATACAATAATATGAATTTATTTATATTTAATTTATTTATATTTAAATATATTTATATATTTAAATAGGCTATTTAGAGCTTTAAAAATAGCCACTTTTGCAAACGAAGTCGGAATTCGACGACACCAATTTTGTTGGATCCGCAATGTCAAATAATTGCTAGATTTCAATTTCCGTGATTTTTGAAGTCAGTATGTGGCCGTACGGATTTTTAGAGTGTAAAACAGTTAGTATTTTGATTGTTAAAAATACGCTGTGTGAGCATACGAAGTCGGAATTCGACGAAACCAGTTTCGTTGGGACCGTAATGTCGAACTCTAGCTACATGTCTGGTTTTGTGATTTTTAGGTATCGTGTGTGATCACACGAATTTTTAGAAGACGAATTAACAAAAAGAATATTACGAGAATATTCCCTACCCTAAAATATCTAAAACCTCATCCTATATAATACCCTTTATAACGTTCTAACCTAACACTTCTCTTTTCTTGGATCGGATTTGCTCAGCCGCCACGAAATTTTTCTGAAACCATTCGAAACCTTCTCAAAATTCAAAAAAATCTAACTAAATTCCTAAATTCTAAAACCCGGTTCGTTGTTCTTCTCTTGACTAGTGCTTCAGCCCCGAATGGGTTTAAATGGATTCGAGGTGTTCTTGTTTCGCTGGTTTAAGCATTCCTGACCTAGGGTTCATGGTCGTGGGAAGCCTACGCTTGGAATCGTGAGTTGTGGGGGGTTGTCGTGTGAAGGAAGAAGCAGCTTCATACTTCTCACGAGTTGAGGATGGTGAGCATGACAGTAGGTTTCTCGTGAAGCTGGAGATCGTCATTTCCTATCTTGAAGGCGAGTTCATACAAATTTACATGAGTGGATGGAGCTTTGAGAAAGGAGTTCAAGGGTGGGATTTGTGAAGTGATGGGAAGTGGAAAGGGGCACTACGTCAAACAAGTGAAGGAGGGGGTCGGTCTGTTTCATGTGAGCAGGGCATGGGCGTGAACGGTGTACTGGAACTGGAGTATGTTGCTGGTGAGCGACGTTGGAGGAACGGCGGTAGCAGGAAGGTGGGTGCGGCAGTCTCAGTTCAGCTGGTGGTTGCTCTGGGATCGATGAAGATGGTGGTTTGCTCAGTTGAAAGGAGTTGGGTATTACAGTAAGTATAAATGGAAATATGAAGAGTGTAGTAGACTTGGGGTGTTTGAAATGTGGATGATGGAGAGGGGTACGGGATTGTTGGTGTCTGGCGTGTGAATTAGAGGGGAGCGGAGTACATTACTGTGTTGTTATGGAAGGAGAACTCAGAATCGGGTCTGGGTTTAAATGCTACTAGGTGGGCATGTTTCTATTTGGTTAAGCCCACTTACCTTTTGTATTTATTACATAGGAATTTAATACACATTAACTTGTTTAAAAACATAACGTTGACATATATTATCAGAAATTGACAAATTTGAATCCGATGGAATCATTTGAACGGAAGCAAAACAGTGAATTGGTTTGGAATGATTGGGTGATTGTCTGAATGTAAAGACAAAATAAATGCTCTGATCAGAATCGACGACCGTTTATCGTTATTTAACGATAACGGACAATTTGAGTAAAACTCACCAACTCTGTACAGTTCTATTTTAACAACGTATTCTTAGAACTGTTAAATATTGTCTGTTTGATTGTGTGTTGACAGTTTGTTTGAAATGCTAGTCAGTTAGTGAATATTTTATACATACATATATATATATATATATATAAAAACAGTTAAATAGTTATATATTGATTCTGTTAACAGAATATTTCATATTTAACTGGAAGTGATGTTGATTATACTGTGTAACATCTGTGATGCAGGGAAACAGGTTAGAGGAATCCGACTGGATTCCTCAACAGTTATTTTATTGTTTTTCATATATTGTTATATGATGTGATATAAAATATGTGGGCGATTATATGTACTTGGACGATATTGAACATTGTGATTTGATATGATTGAATACCATAACATACCGAAATGTTGATAAGGGGATTTTCAAAGTGATATTGAAAATAGAATATTTATAAAATGGGATATTTATAAATAAGAGATATTTATAAAGTGGAATATTTATAAATAAGAAATGTTTATAAATTGGAATATTTATAAATAGGAGATATTCAAAAAGGAAATAATTACAAACCATTTTCTTTTTGAATGGAAAGGCCTGTTTGGCGGGTTTGGGGATTTTCCCGATGCTCCCGTTACAAAGGAGGTTATGGCGAATTTTTCAGAGAATTTAAGGAGTTAGAATATTTCAAGAATAAATTTGAAAAGGAAATATTTGTAAACCATTTACAAATAGAATTGGAAAGGAAACGTTATAAAAAGGAAATCATTTTTAAAGTGTAGAACCGTTATTTAAAAGCATATCTTTTCAAATGAATAAAACATTGTTAAAAAGGGAATCTTTATAAAGTGAATAAAGTAAATCGAATATGGTATTCGAAAGGAGTTAAATCGAATATGGTATTCGAAGGGAGTAAATCGAATATGGTATTCGAAAGTTAGTAAAACGAACATGCTATTCGAAAGGGGTTAGTCGAGTCGAGTTAGTTGAATAGAGTTAACCAGTTCAGTAGAGTTAACCAGTTCAGTAGAGTTAACCAGCTCAGTAGAGTTAACCAGTTCAATAGAGTTAACCAGTGAGTTAAGTAAGTCAAGTTAACCAGTGAGTTAAGTAAGTCAAGTTAATCAGTTGGGGTTAATCGATTCGAGTTAAGATTTTCGAGTTGATAATCGAGTTAAGTTATCAAATACCACTTATGAAGTAGAAGTTATCAAATATAGTTATTTGAGATAGAGTTAGTCCAACAGAGCTATTTAGGATAAGTTTCCATCTCGTACGACTGCTAGCGTAATTCGCAGGGCTGTAAATAGCCTACTGTAACACCCCGTAATTTGAACATAAAAATTCACAAATTAAAGTATACTTAATTAAGTGAAATGGGTTGCGCAGAGAAATATGTATATATATTGATATATATATATATATATAATTGAAAATTAAATAAATAAATATGCAAAAATGTTCAAAATAGCGAATTGGGAGAGGGGAATAACCGAACCGGCCGATTTTTGAGGTCGACCCAAGCCCGCTGGGTCGACTAGGGGTTAATCCAGGGTGTTTGGCTGTCAACCCGTGGGCCGATTCGCTCAAATGCAGATTTTGCATTTGAATGGTTCTCATGGTTCAGCTTTAATCTAAAGGCCCTAGATGGTTCCTACACTTGACTTCTTCCCCAAGACATGCTTTGATGGCTTGGATTGAATCTTGGGTTAATCCTATGGCTAATACTATCCTAATTCTCTATAAAAAGACCCCTAAACCTAGCCTAAATCACCATTATTCAATCCTACAACTAAACTATGTCAAATTTGTTCCTCTCATGGCCTCCACTCTCATGCCAAAATTCCTAAGCCTATTTCTATGGGAGATTGTGAGTTCATACAAGTGCTTTCAAACTTGTATGAGTGTTCTTAGTTTGCATTCAAGTCAAGTTGCAACATTTCTATTTCAAAGCAAGGATTTTTATTGATTTGGCGCAAGGGTTTTTCAATTGGGGCTTTAATATTTTGGTGCTTGCATAAGGGCTTCGTCTCAATCTTTATAATAAATATTCATTTGTGTCTTCATAGCGTAGTAAGCCCTTTTCTACTTTCTTTTTATTGAACTCTAAAGTTAAATGAATGATGCAAGTTTGGGGTTGATCATTATGATATGCAAGTTTGGTTGATCATTATGATATGCAAGTTTGGTTGATTATTATGATATGCAAGTTTGGTTAATCATTGTGCTATACAAGTTGGTTTAATCGTTATGTATGACACATATTGCTATGTTATGCAAGTTAAACTTGATGTTGTGAGCATAAAGCTCCAAGCTTTATATCAAAGGTTGCTTTTTGGCAACATGAAAGTTATCATATCCCTTATGATAACTTACATGTGAGGCTAAATGCGAACTTCTAGCAACTTCTACATGTCATTTATCACCATGTATCACTCTTATGCTAAGTTTGGTTTTATGCATGCTTTTGAAGCCTAACAATGCAATATGCAAGTATATGAACATATGTACATCTCATATGCCACCATGATAAACTTGTGGCTTCAACACCTTTTTGTCATGATTATGCCAAGTTCCCTATTTTACCCTTTATGCGTTGTTGCGATTATGTAAACGATGGGATTACGTTGGGGTTGGGTAAAATTATGACATGAACATGATTTTTATAACATAACGTGATATGTTAACTTGTAATTATGTTTTGGAAACATAATGGACATGACACTTAGAAAATATGAGTGTGGCCAACTCGAGGTTGGGTTGCGTTTGTAGCATAAATCTACCCGGACCCGCCCGGCTTAACTAGTGGCTACAAACAATAGGACCCAATGTGAGAAGTTGGTCATGTTGTGCTCGAACCCGAGGTTAGACCAAGTTGTGGTGTAAAGCTACCCGGACCCGCCCGGCTTAACTAGTAACCACAACAAAGTCTAATGTGAGAGGTTAAAGCACATTAAGTTAATTAATGCCTCCTGATTAGGGTTAAGTCATGGTCCACTTAATACTTAATCAATTTGGGCTGGATGGGTTAATCGGGGTTAAGTCACGAACCTTGGGTATACTTAACCAATTTAATCCACGTTTGGATCGGGTTAACCACATTTAACCCATTAAGGAAACCCTAGTTGCGTGGTCCTTTTCAGCAGTAACCCTCTTGATAGTATCATAAGACCCTAGGACTAGGCTAGGGTGGGGCACGATTACTGGGCTGACATGTAAGCGACCAAAACGATGGCTGAGTAGGTACGCCGGTGTAGGTCCAGGCGGACTATGGTCGTGCACATAGTCCGGAGTTAGAGAATCAGGCACGAATACCAGTAGATCTAGACTGCGCATACTTGATTCGTGTCTGAGGTTGACACCCTAGGACTTGATACACCCTAGGGTGTACCTAGCGCAGTTTAACTACATTGCATGTTTGGGCCATATGACACTAACACTTGACGAGTTAGGCTTATAGGGAGCCGATCGACTAGACCGTGTAGTTGGACCTTAATTTAGGTCACCTCATGATGATGGGCCAAGCTTGGGCCAAGGGATCAATTCTTGTTTTTACTTGACATGTTAGAATGCTAGTACACCCGTGGTGAAAAACTTAACCTTAATTATGCGATGACACCTTTATCTATCTTGTTAGTTAATCATCATGCCAGTATGTTGTTATCCTTATGTTCATCTCAGCTTCTCATGCCAGTTAACTTTACTAGTTCATAGATAGATAGTAGTAGGGCTTACCAGTCTTTTTGACTGACCTGTTTTCTTTCGCCTCTTTTCTTCCGTTCCCCCCCCCTCAGGTTCTCAGGGTAGGAACATTTGAGCTTAGCTTGGATCTTTACAGCTTGCTTACTGGATTTGCTCATGTACGGTTTTGGACATTGATCTAGCTATGGTTTATCACTTCATTTTGGGGATAGTACTTTATGTATTTCAGTTTTTCAGTTTATGCTTTTATCTAGACTATGTTGTTGGAAAATAATGACCAAGTACTTTGTTGTAACATGACTATGGTTTTGAAATGCTAAGTTTTATCCGCTGCTTTACTACTCTGTTTTACTTATATGTTCTGTCTTGTGATATCTGCATGCATGTTTACCTTGTTTAACGCCCTGCCAAAGCTAATGTCCTTGCAAGAGTGGCATTGGCGGAGGTGGGGTGTTACATTTGGTATCAGAGCATAAGGTTTACAAGATTTGAGCAAAAGAGTTTTTGAAACTTACCTTTTAAAAACTATTTTCAAAACCAATTAAGTATTTTCCAAGAAAAGTCTAGTTATTTTAAAAAGGATATTCCCCAAAAGCCATAGCACTATCCTTCGTTCTTCGTTCTGAATTTATCTTTTTCCTTTTTCAGTATGGCCGATCTTAACCTTCCCGAGGGAGTGACCAATCCCGGATGGTTCCGGAGATACTTGGAAGCTAGGGCCAACGATGTGGGCCCAGCAAATACCCCCAATATAACTGAGGTTCCTCCTCCTCCTCCTCCTCAGAACCCGCAAGCAGATTTCGCTAAGATTTGCAAAGACTTTAAGGCGATGGGTGGCAAGAACTTTATTGGGACGGAGACTTTTGTGGAGGCAAGAAATTGGTTGAAAGAAACTGAAGATCTCTTCACCATCTTTGATGTGCAAGATCATAGAAGGGTTCTATTGGCAGCATGGTTATTGAAAGAAGAAGCTGCTTATTGGTGGGAGGTCACCAATGCTACGAGGCCTATAGAGACTTGGGCCGACTTTAGGACAAGATTTGGGCTTAAGTTTCTATCATCAGCTGAGGCGAATTTGCAATTGGAGAAGTTTATATCTTTGAAGCAAGGAGACATGACAGTGAGGGAGTACGTGAATGAGTTTAACAAGCTCGCCCGATTTGGTTTGGACATGATTAATACTCCCCAGAAGAAGGCTTTGCGCTTTGCACGAGGGTTGAATGAGCCACTACAAGGTTTAGCCCTATCTCATATACCTATGGGGGACACTTTCGAAGGTCTAGTAGACATGGCATTGCTTCAAGGAGACGATAAGAATGGCAAGAAGGAAGTAAAGGCTAATGAGACCCAAGCCAAGAAGACAGACTCCAAGTGGGGAGGAAATCAGAGCAATCAGAACAACAAAAACAACAAGAACAACAAGGGCAACAAGGCCAAGGCAAAGGACCCAAGAAAATGCCACTACTATGGGAATGTAGGGCACATAGCTAAAGACTGTAAGAAAAGGAAGAGGAAGTCGGGCGAGTGCTTTCATTGTGGAGAGACCGGACATTTTAGCAAGGATTGCCCCAAGAAGCAAGGGCAAAATCAGCGTGCAGGACCTTCTGGAGGGCAAGTGCATGCTCTCAACGCCGCTTCAGTTCAGGATCGAGGTAGCATTTCTATAGAAAGTCTTGTTTATATTTCTGATTATCCTGTTCGCACCTTATTTGATTCTGGCGCATCGCATAGTTTTATTTCTTCTGACATTGTTGAAAGTTTGCACCTAAGTACTAGCTTAGTTGAGGATCCCGTTTGTGTTTCAAATCCAATTGGGGGTTCCGCCCATCTATCTATGATTTGTGTGGATTTGAAGATTTCTATCTTAACTGTAGAATTCGCGTGTAATGCTTATGTTCTTGGATTCACGGGATATGGGTTAATCTTGGGCATGGATTGGTTGTCCAGTTATGGAGCCATTCTCGATTGTGAACATAGGGTGGTGAGGCTCATGACCCGCCTCGGTAATACCCTAGAAATTTCTTGTAACCCTAGAGGTCCCGTCATGTTATGCTATCTTGAATCTCTCGACTCGTCCATCGATGATCTGTAATCTGTAAGGGTGGTCCGAAACTATCCTGATGTCTTTGAAGAAGTTAAGGGGTTACCCCCTAAACGAGAGATAGATTTCCGCATTTATCTAGTCGATAATGCCAAGCCAGTATCATTTCCCGTTAGGCACATGGCCCCTCGTGAGAGAAGGGAGCTCAGTAAGCAAATCAAGGAGCTGCTTGAGAAGGGTTTTATTAGACGAAGCATTTCCGAATGGGGTGCTCCGGTGGTATTCGCTACTAAGGCGGATGGTTCGCTTCGTCTATGTGTTGATTATCGAGAGTTGAACAAGCTGACAAAGAAGAATAGGCACCCGTTAACGAGGATTGATGATCTCTTTGACCAGCTTGTAGGTGCTTCTGTTTTCTCTCAGCTCGATCTAGCCACCGGATTCCATCAGCTTAGAGTAGCTGAGGATAGCATTGATAAAACTGCGTTTAGGACTCCGGATGGATTCTTTGAATGGCTTGTCATGCCATTCGGATTGACTAATGCACCCGCCTACTTCGTAGACTTGATGAGTAGGGTGTTCAGGGAGTTCCTCAACAAGTTTGTTGTTGTCTTCGTGGATGATATTTTGATCTTCCCAAAGGACGAGGAAGAACATGCCAGACATCTCAAGGAAGTGATGGATACGCTTAGAGCGCATCAGTTGAAAGCCAAGTTCTCCAAATGTCATTTCTGGAGAACGGAAGTTCGGCTTCTTGGACATATAGTTTCTAAGCAAGGCATAGCGGTGGATCCCGCGAAAGTGGTTGTGGTTCAAGATTGGAAGACTCCTAGGAATGCGATCGAAGTAAGAAGCTTTCTCGGTTTGGCGGGCTACTATAGGAAGTTCATCAGAGACTTCGCTAAGATTTCGGCCCCTTTCACTAAGTTGACGAAGAAGAACTTAGTCTTTGCATGGGACTTGGAGTGTGAGCTTGCTTTTCAAAAGCTCAAAAGAGCCCTTACCTCAGCTCCAGTTTTGGCATTACCCGATAGTGGTAAGATGTTTACCGTGTACACAGATGTATGTGGCACAGGGTTAGGAGCTGTTCTGATGCAAGAGGGAAGAGTGATATGTTATGGGGGTAGGCAACTTAAAGTTCATGAGAAGAACTATCCCACTCATGATTTGGAGTTAGCGGCGATCGTCTTTGCACTCAAATCCTGGCTCCACTATCTTCTAGGCGAAAGGTTTGAGTTGTATACTGATCACAAGTCACTCAAATACCTCTTCTCGCAAAAAGATCTGAATCTAAGGCAGCAAAGGTGGATGGAATTTTTGGCATCTTATGACTTCGAGATAGCTTATAACCCTGGCAAGGGTAATGTTGTGGCGGATGCACTAAGCAGAAGGAGATTGACTTTAAGCCCCTTATTCATTGAGATGAAGAACTTGGAATTCTTGGCAACCTTTGATTTCACGACGGCTGTTGAGTTGATGACGGGTTCATTAGCATCCCTTGAGCTTAGACCCACACTTCTTGATCAAGTTGGGGCTTCGTAGAGGGAAGATCCACAGATAGTCGAAGTTATGGACAAGTTGATTCGGGGTGAGACGTCTAGTCACCTTGCCAGATATACTATTGATGATAAAGGATGGCTAAGGCGTGATGGGAGATTATGTGTTCCTCGGGTGGGAGATTTGGTCCATAGAGTTCTTGAAGAAGCGCATCACTCGAAGATGACTATACATCCGGGAGGAGATAAGATGTATAGAGATATGAAGCGCAGTTTCTTTTGGGATGGAATGAAGAAAGATGTGGCAGAGTATGTTTCAAGGTGCATGGTGTGCCAACAAGTGAAGGCCGAGTCAAAGAAACCAGGTGGGCTATTACATCCATTGGAGGTCCCACAATGGAAGTGGGAGAGTATTTCTATCGATTTTGTGGATGGATTGCCTAGGTCAAGGAGAGGGAACACAAGCATATGGGTCATAGTTGACAGACTTACGAAGAGTGCTCACTTCATCCCAGTAAAGAGAAAGAGGACCGCATCAGGGCTGGCGTCTATTTATCTCCGAGAAATAGTGCGGTTGCATGGAGTTCCTTCTAGCATAGTTAGCGACCGTGACCCGATTTTCACTAGCCAGTTTTGGAACAGTTTGCAAGAAGCGATGGGTACGCGATTGAATTTGAGTACAGCCTATCACCCCCAGACGGATGGCCAAACCGAAAGGGTGAATAGAGTGCTAGAAGATCTCTTGAGGCTTTGTGTTCTCGACTTCGGTGGTACTTGGGAAGACCACCTTCCTCTTGTAGAATTTGCTTATAATAATAGCTATCAAGCCAGCATAGGGATGGCACCATTTGAAGCTTTATATGGGAGGTCGTGTAGGTCACCATCTTGTTGGTGAGAGACAACAGATAGACTTATACTTGGGCCCGATATGATACGAGACACATCCGAGAAAGTTGAATTAGTAAGAAGAAGGATGAAAGCGGCCCAAGATAGACAGAAATCCTATGCTGACAAGCGAAGTGCAGATTTGGAATTCGAAGTGGGAGACATGGTTTTCGTGAAGGTTTCTCCTTTGCGAAATGTGGTACGTTTTGGAGCAGCGGGGAAGCTGGCACCAAGGTTCGTAGGACCCTTCCCTATCATAGAGAGAATTGGAAAGATGGCCTATAAGGTGGGATTGCCCGAGAAGCTAGCCGGAGTGCATAATGTCTTTCATGTCACGCATCTCCGAAAGTGCCTACATGAGTCCGCTGAGGTGGTTGAACCAAGCATTCTTGAAGACATTGAGGTAGAGAAAGAAGTAACCTTGAGAAGAGCTTCGATTCGTATCTTGGGAACAGAGATCAAGAAGCTAAGGAATCAAGAGGTCAAGTTGGTTAAAGTTCAGTGGGGTGAAGCCGACGAAGATGCAACTTGGGAAACCGAGGAGAAGATGCGTGGGCTTTATCCATTTCTTTTTGAGGGTACATTCTCGATCTCTTTTCCTAATTAGCATATCTTTCTTTTTATCCGCGTTTATCTAGTTTATCTTGTTTCGTAGATCTTGTCATGAGAACCTTAGGTAGAAACCCTTGGTTGAAACATGTATTTGAAACATGTTATGCTTGATGGTTGCAAGTGGTTGCAAGTGTTTGCACGTGGATACACGTGGATGCATGATACACATTAGGCACTAAGATCGGCTCACACACTTTCATGTTGCATATGCATGAGTGCTTATACTTATTCATGGATGAAACTTGTTGAGCTATCACGTGGATGTGGCATATGGATGAATATTATGTGCACTCATGTAGAGATTATAAATTATGTTAGGAATTTGCATACATATGGACTCATTTCACTAACATATTTTGCATTAAGGAGGTTTACTGTATCAGTAACCGCCTGATTTTTGCATTAGATAAGTACATATACACACACCTTTGCATATGATTATACAACATTTAGAATCCTTTAAGGACAATGACTTCACGTGGATGATGTTTTGAGTAGATGGATGATGGATAGTAGGATACGTTCTTCCTAACTTGGAGATTTCGGGGACGAAATCCTTTAAGGAGGGGAGAATGTAACACCCCGTAATTTGAACATAAAAATTCACAAATTAAAGTATACTTAATTAAGTGAAATGGGTTGCGCAGAGAAATATATATATATATATTGATATATATATATATATATATAATTGAAAATTAAATAAATAAATATGCAAAAATGTTCAAAACAGCGAATTGGGAGAGGGGAATAACCGAACCGGCCGATTTTTGAGGTCGACCCGAGCTTGCTGGGTCGACTAGGGGTTAATCGAGGGTGTTTGGCTGTCAACCCGTGGGCTGATTCGCTCAAATGCAGATTTTGCATTTGAATGGTTCTCATGGTTCAGCTTTAATCTAAAGGCCCTAGATGGTTCCTACACTTGACTTCTTCCCCAAGACATGCTTTGATGGCTTGGATTGAAACTAGGGTTAATCCTATGGCTAATACTATCCTAATCCTCTATAAAAAGACCCCTAAACCTAGCCTAAATCACCATTATTCAATCCTACAACTAAACTATGTCAAATTTGTTCCTCTCATGGCCTCCACTCTCATGCTAAAATTCCTAAGCCTATTTCTATGAGAGATTGTGAGTTCATACAAGTGCTTTCAAACTTGTATGAGTGTTCTTAGTTTGCATTCAAGTCAAGTTGCAACATCTCTATTTCAAAGCAAGGATTTTTATTGATTTGGCGCAAGGGTTTTTCAATTGGGGCTTTCATATTTTGGTGCTTGCATAAGGGCTTCGTCTCAATCTTTATAATAAATATTCATTTGTGTCTTCATAGCGTAGTAAGCCCTTTTCTACTTTCTTTTTATTGAACTCTAAAGTTAAATGAATGATGCAAGTTTGGGGTTGATCATTATGATATGCAAGTTTGGTTGATCATTATGATATGCAAGTTTGGTTGATTATTATGATATGCAAGTTTGGTTAATCATTATGCTATGCAAGTTGGTTTAATCATTATGTATGACACATATTGCTATGTTATGCAAGTTAAACTTGATGTTGAGAGCATAAAGCTCCAAGCTTTATATCAAAGGTTGCATTCTGGAAACATGAAAGTTATCATATCCCTTATGATAACTTGCATGTGAGGCTAAATGCGAACTTCTAGCAACTTCTACATGTCATTTATCACCATGTATCACTCATATGCTAAGTTTGGTTTTATGCATGCTTTTGAAGCCTAACAATGCAGTATGCAAGTATATGAACATATGTACATCTCATATGCCACCATGATAAACTTGTGGCTTCAACACCTTTTTGTCATGATTATGCCAAGTTCCCTATTTTACCCTTTATGCGTTGTTGCGATTATGTAAACGATGGGATTACGTTGGGGTTGGGTAAAATTATGACATGAACATGATTTTTATAACATAACGTGATATGTTAACTTGTAATTATGTTTTGGAAACATAATGGACATGACACTTAGATAATATGAGTGTGGCCAACTCGAGATTGGGTTGAGTTTGTAGCATAAATCTACCCAGACCCGCCCGGCTTAACTAGTGGCTACAAACAATAGGACCCAATGTGAGAAGTTGGTCATGTTGTGCTCGAACCCGAGGTTAGACCAAGTTGTGGTGTAAAGCTACCCGGACCCGCCCGGCTTAACTAGTAACCACAACAAAGTCTAATGTGAGAGGTTAAAGCACATTAAGTTTATTAATGCCTCCTGATTAGGGTTAAGTCATGGTCCACTTAATACTTAATCAATTTGGGCTGGATGGGTTAATCGGGGTTAAGTCACGAACCTTGGGTATACTTAACCAATTTAATCCACGTTTGGATCGGGTTAACCACATTTAACCCGTTAAGGAAACCCTAGTTGCATGGTCCTTTTCAGCAGTAACCCTCTTGATAGTATCATAAGACCCTAGGACTAGGCTAGGGTGGGGCACGATTACTGGGCTGACATGTAAGCGACCAAAACGACGGCTGAGTAGGTACGCCGGTGTAGGTCCAGGCGGACTATGGTCGTGCACATAGTCCGGAGTTGGAGAATCAGGCACGGGTACCAGTAGATCTAGACTGCGCATACTTGATTTGTGTCTGAGGTTGACACCCTAGGACTTGATACACCCTAGGGTGTACCTAGCGCAGTTTAACTACATTGCATGTTTGGGCCGTATGACACCGACACTTGACGAGTTAGGCTTATAGGGAGCCGATCGACTAGACCGTGTAGTTGGACCTTAATTTAGGTCACCTCATGATGATGGGCCAAGCTTGGGCCAAGGGATCAATTCTTGTTTTTACTTGACATGTTAGAATGCTAGTACACCCGTGGTGCAAAACTTAACCTTAATTATGCGATGACACCTTTATCTATCTTGTTAGTTAATCATCATGCCAGTATGTTGTTATCCTTATGTTCATCTCAGCTTCTCATGCCAGTTAACTTTACTAGTTCATAGACAGATAGTAGTAGGGCTTACCAGTCTTTTTGACTGACCTGTTTTCTTTCGCCTCTTTTCTTCCGTTCCCCCCCCCCTCAGGTTCTCAGGGTGGGAACATTGGAGCTTAGCTTGGATCTTTACAGCTTGCTTACTGGATTTGCTCATGTACGGTTTTGGACATTGAGCTAGCTATGGTTTATCACTTCATTTTGGGGATAGTACTTTATGTATTTCAGTTTTTCAGTTTATGCTTTTATCTAGACTTTGTTGTTGGAAAATAATGACCAAGTACTTTGTTGTAACATGACTATGGTTTTGAAATGCTAAGTTTTATCCGTTGCTTTACTACTCTGTTTTACTTATATGTTCTGTCTTGTGATATCTGCATGCATGTTTACCTTGTTTAACGCCCCTCCAAAGCTAATGTCCTTGCAAGAGTGGCATTGGCGGAGGTGGGGTGTTACACCTACGGCGGTCGGATGTTTCCTGAGGGAGTCAGGCGTTATCATTGTGATCGCTGCGATCTAGAGTCAAGCGAATGAAGTTAAATCGAATATTAGTTATTCGATAGGAGTTAAGTTCTTGATTTAGATTATCGAGATAAGTGAGTCGAGTTAAGTTCGTCGAGTTAAATTAATCGATGTTAGTTTCATCGAAAGGAGTTAATCGATGTTAGTTTCATCGAAAGGAGTTAATCGATGTTAATTTCATCAAAAGGAGTATCGATGTTAGTTTCATCGAAAGGAGTTATCGATTAGTTAAATCGAAAGGAGTTATCGAATTTAGTTATTCGAAAAGGAGTTATCGATTTGTTAAATCGAAAGGGAAGATTATCGAATATCGTTTATTCTAGAGGAGATTTTCGAATGTAGTTTATTCGAAGGAGTTATCGGTTATTAGTTAATCGAAGTGAGTTATAGAATATTAGTTAAATCGAAGGAGTTATCGAATATAGTTTATTCGATGGAGTTAATCGATTAGAGTTAAATCAAATGAGTTGATCGAATATAGTTTATTCGAATAGAGAAAAGAAGTTAATCGAATATAGTTTATTCGAATAGAGTAAATGAGTTAATCAAATATAGTTTATTCGAATAGAGTTAGAGGAGTTATCGAATATAGTTTATTCGACAGGAGTTAAGTGAATTAGTTAAGTTAAACTAAGTGAATTAGTTAAGTGAATTGGTTAAGTTAACCAAAGTGAATTAGTCGAGTTAATCAAAGTGATTAGTTCAGTTAATCGAGATAAGTAAATCAAGTTAGGTTAATCGAGTTGAGTTTGTCAGTCGAGTTAATAAATGAAGTTAGTCAAACCAAGTAAAACCAGTTAGAGTTAATTAATTAAGGTTGACCAGTTAGAGTTGATCGGTTAGAATTAACCAGTTAGAGTTAATCAATAAGAGTTAATCAAATAGAGTTAAGTAAAATTAGAACGGACTAGAGATTAGTAAATTGAATGGTTTTCTAAGTGCCTATCTGGTGTTGGTTTCAGCCTTCGGGATTTATACTTAGGGAATTGTTCTCATACTAGTTCACAATCGGGGACTGATAGTTGGGGAAGAGTAGTGATTTGTAAATAAGCAAATGGAAAACGTTTTCCAGTGTTAATAACATATATTTTCTAAACATAGAAAATAAGGCAATGTGAATATATATATAGATATATGTTGATGATTTACCGATATAATTTCCATCTGGAAATAATATCGTTGTTTGCACACTTGTTTTTCTTTGATGGTTAAATCACAGACTATCGAAGTTTTGACCATTTTTACATTGTTAATATAGAGAGACCGGTTGGATTATTATCCGAAGAACCACTCTGTATTGGCATAAGCTTTGCGAATCATTTATGCCAAAGATAATTGAAGACAGAGTAAAATGCAAGGGCTGTTGTATAAGTCTTAGATAACAGTGACTAAGATGGATATACTGAATTGTGCCTTTGGTTTGTCCAGTCCCAGGACAACTTGTATGGACGAAGGTTAGACAGAGTATATCCAATGGATCGTGTAAGTTGATCTATTCAAACGTATTCACGTTAGGTGGCGGAGGAATTCGTTTCTCTAAGCTGTATACCCGTGTTACTTTTGGATAAATCAATTTGTGATTTGGCAGGTATGACGATGTGACATTCTAGGTGAATGAGGATGACTTGTATAAATGAATGTCTGACAGAGTACTTCTAGAAGGGCCACGTACATTGATTTCTTCAACCGTACCAAGAGTGGAAGCGGAGAAGGAAACTTCTTTAGCTAACACATAATGTATTGTTGTGAAAGTCAATTAGTGATTGTGATGGATCTGACGATGTGACATTTGAAGTGAATCTGATGTGATGATAACACGTAACTTCTAGCCTCATCATCCGGTAAATGACAGAAATAAGGCAGGCAGCATGGCTAAGTCGGTCGCACCGAAGTAGGGTGTATAATCACCTATCTAGAGAATATTCATTTGTTTCTTAAATCTATCAATGTTGTCCCATATATATACGGGAATGGTTGCTGATCCCAACTGTTGGTGATATACATTCGATACACTCAAGCAAAATGAGTGGTCGGTCATGTGTGGCTGAGTTACAAGATGTTCTTGTTGAACTCCAGTGTATTGTTCCTAGAGTACGCTGATCGGAAGGTGGTTCCATACCTTGTCATAGTTGGAAATCCATTATCCAATACGTGCTTGCGATTCTGATTGTATACTATATATGTAGAACGTGAGATGAAAGCGTTTCTGCTAGATTGATATATATTTGTACTTAGATATTATTATAATATCAGAATGATATTGCTTGTCAAAGATGTTGGATTCTCATAAGGGAAAAACCCGTTTCGTATTCACGGCGTGGTCTTATGAGATATCATATATATGTTAAACTGTGTTAAACAAATTTACTCACACCAGTCCCATGACTGACCCGGAGTTTACTTTGTTGTTTTCCCTAAACTCTTGGGTGCCTAAATTTGTACGGCCAGTCAAGTAGTCGGGATTTACAGATATACTTGAAGAGCTGGAGCAGGAGCCTTCTGGATCATATAGCTATAGTTTATTTCCGCTGTGTTGTAAGTGATGTACTCTGATAAGTGCTATTGTATACATAACTGTTATATTTCAAAGTTATGTTATATATTATATGTTATTCATTCCGCTGTGAGGTTCGTGTTACTCTGATGTTGTGTTCTTCTTCTTCTTCTATTCTAAGTTTCTATCTTATCTTTCCTCACCCTCTAATTTCTTTCAATAATTACCAAGATTTTTCGATGTTTTGGTTATCGACATCGAGCTTATGTCGATAACCAAAGTCGCCAAAAATCCGGGTCGTTACACAAACAGTCTCAGAATTCAATGAAATTAGTTTTGTTAGAACCGTATCATCAAAACATAACTAGAGATAATTTTTCTGTAATTTTTAGAGTCAGTATGTGGCCCCGGTAATTTAAAATGTACATTTGAATTTAATAATTAAATGATTTATAATTAAATTTAAAGAAAAACATATCGTAACAGCTGAATTGGGTTACGGAACATATTCCAACGTGTCCGGGATGGGGGTATTTAGCTAGGGGCGTCATTCTTTGGGTTCGATTCGGAGTTAGTATCGTCGAATAAATAATTCTTGAATTAGTGAATTAAATAAATTAGAAAATACACGTATAAATACGCTATACTATACGAACCCTAATTCAGAAAATGGCTAGCCGCCGTATGCTTAATTCCATGGCCAGAAACATCCCGATTTCAAATGCTAAATTCTTCCAATCCAGACGACGAAAATCAACAAACTATATACCAAATCGAAGAGTTTTCTGAGAGCTTTCAATCGGTATGGGTGTGATCGGTTTTAGTGGAGCGAGGCGATCAGATTTAGAGCTGGAAGGTCATGCGTTCGGGTTCGGTTTTCGAGGTAGGGGGGCCGTCGAGTGGGGTGGTGCTTCTGGCGGCGGCGCGGCTGGTGTAGGGCGACGGAGCGGTGGTATCGGATGATCGGCCAGCGGCCTGTGGCGAGATCCAGTGGCGCGTGTTGAAATCGAGATGATGGGTTCTATTGCCTGGACGTGATAATGTGGAAGAAGGGATTAGCAAAAGTAATTCAGAGTTAATTATTTATTTAATTTATCCTTTATGCAATCAAATATTCAAACGTTAATAACTTTTGCAAATCAGAACCGAATCGAACGAAACTGAAAGCTTTGAACTCGTATGATTCAGATCTACGCTATAAAGTTGACTAGAGAAAAGACTGAGCACTCTGAAATTTCAGATCTAAATTATTCGGTGAGATTTCTGTTTCCTTTTAAAATAATTAATTAATTTGATTATTTTATTTACTATGTGATGCCTGTACGTGTATGAATTAGATCTGCGTGTTCTGATATGTTGGGTGATGATCGATCTATAGTTTGTGTTAAATAATTATAGATCTGAAAATGTTGATTTAATTTGAATCATTTTCTTTTTGACAAAATTTGGCGAATCATGAGTAATAGATCCAATACAAAAATTATGTCATCACTTTTGTGAGTTGAATTAGATTGTCAATGCAATATAGGATAAAATGTCATCATTTTTATGTTATCATTCTTGTAAATTAGTTCATTAAAAATAAAATTTACATTTTATGTAAATATGACATTAAAAGTAAAATTTACATTTTATGTAAATTATGACATTAAAAATAAAATTTACATTTTATGTAAATATGACAATAGAAATAAAATTTACATTCTTATGTAAAAAGTGATATTAAAATTGGAACTTACATTTTCATTGTAAAATGTGACATTATAGTAAAATTAACATTTTACTTGAAAATATATTATGCATATAAAATAAATATTTTTATGCATTAAAAAGAATGATATTTTTGTGTTAAACTTGATTAGTGAACGAAATTCACATTTTGTTAATATTAAAAGGATTATAACAAAATTCACGCTTTGTTAACATATTATGTAAAGGAATTAAAAAGGACATTTTTGTCACTTTGAAATAAAGGAAACAAAAAGGACATTTTTATATATTAAAAATGAATTAAACAAAATGGACATTTTTGTATATTAAGAATGAATTAGAAAAATGATCATATTTTGACAAGCAGAACATGCTGACATTAACAACCTACCTTTTAATGTAAAATAGAATATTAGATAAATGTTCATATTTTGACAAAGCAAAATATGTTAACATTAAAATATTATATTCAAAGAGGAAGAAAAAAACATTTTTATATGGAATCAAAGAAAAGAGTAAAAAGCACATTTTTATGTGTATTCAATGAAAGAAATAGGAAAGTACATTTTTTATATGTATTCAAAGAAAAGAATAACAGATTACATTTTTTGTGCGTAATCAAAGAATTAAATAAAAATATTTCATTTTTAATGTAATCAAAGAATGAAAAGAAAAAGTTACATTTTCATGTAGTAAAAGAAATAAAGGATTTCATTTCTATGTGATATTAAAAATATTCATTTTGTCCTTTAGAATGAATTTCACCAAATATTCATTTTTGATCAAACATGATTTTTGAAAATAAAATAACATTTCCTTATAAATGTTACTTTGAAAATAAAATAACATTTCCTTATAAATGTTACTTTGAAAATAAAATAACATTTCCTTATAAATGTTACTTTGAAAATAAAATAACTTTTCCTTATAAATGTTACTTTGAAAATAAAATAACATTTCCCTATAAATGCTACTTTGAAAATAAAATAACATTTCCTTATAAATGTTACCTTGAAACAAAATAACATTTTTGATTAAGGAATTGGCTATGAAAACAAATGCAATATTTTTTTATTTGAAATATGTTTTGCAAATCGAACAATACTTATGATTAAGAAATTGGTTATGAAAACAAAAACAACCCTTTTGTTTGAAATATATCATGCAAATCAAAATGACATTTTTGATTAGAAATTTGTTATGGAAATAAAAAGGACACTTTTGTTTAGGAATGTTAAATATGATGGAATGGACATTTTTGTCATATTAAAAGGGATGGACTAGAAATCAATATCTTGATTACATTAAAAGTGATTAGACCAAAATCAACGTTTTGTTTACATTAAAAGGGATTTGTCAAAATATGCATCTTTGTTAACATTAAAAGGAGTTGTCAATTATCATATTTTGTACAATAAAATGAGTTAAACAAAATTATCATATTTTGTCAATTATCCATGGTATTGAGGTTACTAGGTTTGAAATCTCGAATAATGGCAACCGCATTTCTTCTTCATTCTTCTTCTTCTCAAAATACTTCTCGACATGAAATCCCTTGTTATTTTTCATCGTTTCCTTCTTCTACATCACCATATAAGGCAACAGGCTTCAATCGACCATATGTCGATGTGATTAGACAGACGAGCTACTGTCCTAAACGGATTCACAATAATCAAAGTCGACCAAAGATTGATAGGAGAACAAGTAGGGTTTGTAAATGCTTCCGATGTGAGGAATCAAATCACATAACAAAGACTGTGGAAATAGGGTTTGATGCTTTCAATGTGGGCAATACAGGCACTTTAGATTTGGGTATTCAAAGTTATCCAGAGGTAATTCGATTTTTGATTTGTTGAAGTTCAACTGCTTGCGTTTATGCCTCAAAATTATTCCGTTCTTGAGTTTATATGAAATAGTGGAATCGAAACAGAAAAAAGTGGCATATATTTTATTGTTGTATGGTTGGAACATATAAGGGTTAGTGGAAGGTATTTTATGGCAAAAGAAGGCTTGTTGTGTCGCAAGAACAGACATTTACTTTCCAGTACCATGCCCATTAGAGAGGAAAGAACACACATTTTCTTTCTGTATTAATTATCTACGATTAAAGAGAGTTTTTTCTGAATCGAATTCTGGGAATAAGATGTTGGGTTTTTAAATGCTAGATGAAATTCTGAATCATTTTGATGTTATTAATTCTGAGGTGAATTGCAAGCCTAAGTTTTCTTTGTATCAACGTGAATATATGGAGGTCAGTGATATTATATCAATTATTAGTGATCCTAGAGGTTTGAATTTTATAGATGATGATGTTGTGGGTTCTACTGTTTTAAGTTTGGGTATACAGCAGTTTGACTGCAAGTTGTACGATCCATATGTTCAGAGTTGCCTCATTCAATATAATCAAAACAAAAGCTTTGTTGTTGGATCAAGGGTGAGGGAAAATTTTATGGTGGAAGTGATGACAGGGATCGATAGAGATGATATGAAAAACAGTGACAACCATATTGAATATACTCCTGTAATAGGCATAGCTGATATATATGAATCGGTGAGGTTGAGTCAGATGATTGGTGTGCCGCTGAAGACATATGTTTGCATAACAGCTTTAGGTTATCGGATATGTGTGGAGACATAGAGGATTATAACGATATTAGCAATGGTTTTTCTATGACTGTTCTTATGTATGGTAATGAGCAAGCTATGAGAATTGATAAAAGGATTAATGGCAGCAGATTGAAATCTGCTATTTTAGGGATGTGAGGTAGAGATTAATCAGAGTGGAACAAATAATGAGTAGTATCGTATTGATGAGACTGGCTTAATTGTTGAGAGTGGTAAAGATTTATACTCTAAAAAACTTAGGGTCAATGATGTTGAAAATGAGTTAGATGCAGATAGTTTTCTAGGTACGGTTGTTGAAGGAGATTTAGAGGTAATGGTTGATTATCATACTAATGCAGACGCTAGCTTAAGTGATGAGAATGTTGTCGTAGAATACACAAAAAATGATCAGACTGCTGATATAAATCATGATATGGGATCGGGTTCGGACAGTGTGTTGGGTATGAAAGATGGAGGTTATATATCAGTGGAGAATATGGGGGTTATAAAGAGGTTTTCTTCAAAAATTAAGAAAATACTGGCATAAGAAATGGTGGAAAACAGTTCAGGTTATATAAAGAGGGATTCATTTTTTCGATTGGCAAGGCTAGTAATATGGCAAATATTTTTTCAAAATATGGGAGAGTCTTTTTAATGATTGAAGGGACTGGTAACAACATTTTCACATAATTGTAGTTTGTAGTTTACCATGTTTCGTGAGGATGAGTTTATGGTTAGAGATTCTGTAGATGGGTACAATTGTGGTGCTAGTAATTTTTTAGGGAACGCTAAGTGCCCTAATGTAGGTATATGGAGAGAATGTAAGGGTGATAGTTATGATGGTTCGGTTGTTGATAGCTATGGTGTTAATTTAACTAGTGCAGGCTATGACAGTTTTATGGGTGTAAGCGGTAAGCAGGTTATTTTGTCAGATAGGTAGACAAACTCTAGTTTTTTGGGGCTTAATAGATGAGGCACTTTGGTTATTTTTTGGGGAAGATGGGTTTGATGGCAATATCATCGTTGTCCAGTCCTTTTTATTACTTACCTCAACTAGAAGGTGATATGGGGCAAAGTGGTGGATTAGCTGGGTAGGGTTAGTGTGGCAGATGAGATTGGTCCGAGTGAGGATAGTATGGAGCTATCCCCTTTCACTGAGGTGGCCTCAACACTGGCTAGAAGGGGTAGACGTAAGAATAGGACCCCTACTGATTTGTTAGTCGAAGCGCTAGGATTAGATCCATTGCCACATCATATCATGTAGGTACCTAGATTCGAGTGCTAGTAGTAACACTTCGAACGTGGGCTTAGTTATGTTTTCTGGTTATGGTAGTAGCTATACACCATTTGCTATAGGTAGTTTATCCTTTAGTCAGCTTGTAAGTTAGCTGATGATACCACATTTATTTTTACTAATATAGAGTTAGAGGCGGATTTTATCAGGAGTAAGGAATTATAAAGGGTTAACTCTCTAAGATGTTGAGATTAGTAAGTTGGAGTACTCATGGTCATAATGACCATGAAAAATGTAATAATGTTAGAACTTTTTTTTAAGGATTATCACATTGATGCAGCCTTACTGCAAGAGACCAAAATAGAAAATCTGTATTTAGATTTTTATAGGAGATTATGGGATATGCATCTTTTTAAATGGGCTTGTTTGCCATCTATCGGTAGTTCGGGGGGTTTGATGATTGGGTGGCAGGAAAACCAATATAAACTTTTCCAGTCTGTCCCTAAAAAACATTCTCTCCATATTATTTTATTCTCTTTGGTGGATAAAATTATTTCGAATATTACGAATGTTTACGGTCCTCATAAAAAAGTAGATAGAAGAATCTTATGGGAGGAATGTACCGAATTTAAAGATCTCACCCCAGGCCAATGGATTGTGGTGGGGGGAGGGATTCAGGGATTTCATTATTAGTAGACTCCTGGGAAAGAGATCACCTCAGAAGGGTGACATCTCTGATATGGAGGAATTTAACGAATTTATTTTATCTAACAATTTGATCGAAATACCATTAAATAATAGATCTTTTACACGGTCTAATGTTAGGGAAGTGCCATCTTTTGCTTTATTAGTTAGATTTTTTATTAGTAATGAGATTGATGACAGGTATTCATTTTGTAAAGTAAAAGTTTTGCCTTTGCTTTATTCTGAACATTGTCCAATTATACTTTCATGTGAATCTTGATTCACCATTAATAGTAGATTTAAATTTGAGGAAATGTGGTTGCTAGATGATAGTTTTTCTAATTTGGTTACTCTTAAATTTTCTCTTAAACGTTGGAATAAATTTGTTTTTGGTAGTGTTAGGATTAGGAAAGATAAGATAATGTGTGAGGTGTTTGATTTAGATAAGACTAGTGAGAATAGGCGGCTTAGTCCTTATGAGTGGGATAAACTCAGTAGTCTCAAAATGATCTTAAGTTGATCCTTGAGAAAGAATAAGTCATATGGAAACAGAGAGCTCGTGTGCGATGGATTAAAGAGGGGGATAATAATAATACAAAATTTTTTCATAGTGTGGCAAATGAAAGAAGATGTAATAATTTTATATAGTTTATTTTTGTGGATGATATAGAATTATGTGTTCAAAAAGATTTAAATGATACCTTTCTTTACTAATTATGGTAGACAGATTTTTAGAACTAAGATTAAGAGGAGGGTTAACGTTAGATGGAATGATATTTATCTTTCTTATTCTAAGATAGATTTAGTAGACCTAGACAAACCTTTTACATAACAGGAGATATATATGGCTGTCAATGATATGCCTAGTGATAATGCTCCAGAGCCGGACGGTTTTCTATTCTTTTTATAAACAATGTTAGGTGTGTTGAAATATGATATTATAAACTTATTCAATGATTTTTATAATGGAAATTTATAGATTGGTAGATTTAATTTTGCAAATGTAATTCTCATTCATAAGAAATTAGGAGCTAACAAACTAAAAGGATTTAGACCTATTTCACTAATCAATTGTTCAGTTAAAACTATTACCAAAGTATTTGCTAATAAACTTGGTCTAAAAATGAACGATCTTATTGATTGTTCTCGGACTGCGTTTATAAAGGGAAGAAACATAGGGGATGGTGTAGCCGTTGTCTAAGAATATATAAATTTGTGTATTAAGAATTGTTTTTCTTGTTCTATTTTAAAAATCGATTTTGAAAAGTCTTTGGGTATAGTTGATTGGGATTTTATCTGCGACGTTTTATTAGCTAGGGGTTTTAGCATGAGATGGGTTAATTGAATTATATTATTAATAAAATCTGGTTGTTCTAATATTGTAGTAAATGGGGCAGTGGGAAATAAAATGCAGTTGAAGAGAGGACTTAGACAAGGGGACCCTTAATTGTCTCTTTTATTTAATCTTGTTGCAGATGTTTTCCCTAAGATTATTAAGAGAGCGGCGAGAAATGGAGCTCTCGGTGTTGTGGGTAATAGGGCCTGTAATAATGAAATAAATATACTTCAATTTGCTGACGACACTCTTCTATTTTCCTCATACTTACCTAAACATATTACTTCCTTGAAATTTAACTTTATTGTTTTGAGATGCTTTCTTGGGTCAGAATTAATTTCAATAAAAGTTCAGTTATGGTGTTAATGATTTTGATAGGATTGAAAATCAAGTGGCTAATGCTCTAAATTTCTCAATTATGAACTTTCCTTTTAATTATTTTGGTTTTGTAATTAGACCAAATAAGCTTAAACATGAGGATTGGTTTATTATTATTGATAAGGTTAATAATAGACTCTCTAGTTGGAATAGCTGATTTTTATCTAGAGTTAGTAGATTAGTTCATATTAACTCGGTATTAACTGTTATTCCAACATATTGGACTATGCATAAACTGCCCAACTGAGTAATCCATAAAATTGATAGGACTAGACAGAATTTTCTTTGGAACGGAGAAAATAATTGTAGTGGATATAAGTGTTTAGTCAATTGGGATATTGTTTGTAGGTCTAAGAAGGATGGGGGTCAGGGGACAACTAATTTACATAATTTTAAATCGTCTTTATTAGCAAAATGGTTTTGGAAATTTAGAAATGCTGAAGTGTCAGCCGTTTTGAAACAAATAGTATCTAAATTTTATTATGATAGTGGTAGAATTGTATTTGATACTAATAATAATTAGGCTAATAAATTATCACCTTTTTGGAATTCCATCTTGAAATGTTTTTACTTTTTTACTATAGGTTTTAATTTGATTGTTCATTCTGGGGATAATACTTTCTTTTGGCCTGATTCTTGGATTTCTAGTTTGCCCCTTAAATTGAATTTAAGGAATTATTTGAGATTTTTTGTTTCAAAAATGCCTTGGTTAAGGAAGTTTATAGGGAAAATTCGAGTCCCTCATGGGAATTTTCATTTGGAGATATTTTAGATGGTTTAGTGTTAAGACAATTTGCATTGTTACGAATGAAGTTTCATTATATCACATTGATAATAATAGTGATAGTATATATTGTGGTTTAGATAAGAGCCAAAAGTGCACTTCTAAATTGGTGTATAAGTTTCTTAATCACACAGGCATTTATGTTTCAAACTTCAAGTGTATTGGGAAGGCCAATTCTCCATCCAAAGCTAAATTTCATATGTGGCTGATTGTCATAAGAAATTAAATAATGTTGAGCAATTAAAGAAGATAAATATTATTTTTGATTCAAAATGTTGTTTTTGTAGTCATTTTGAGGAAAATATTGATCATTTATTTTTTTTATTCTATCAATACTTTTTATATTTCAAATATGGTTTTAAGAATTTTTGCGTTTAATTTTTCTTACAATTATATTAATTATGATATTTATTGGAGTTCTTTTAGACTTGATTATAATTTCAAAATAGATATGTACTTGATATTTAGTAACTATTACATGTTGGTTTATTTGGTTTGATAGAAATCAGAGAATGATTCATTCTAATTATACTAAGATAGACAATTCAATTATTAAGGTTGTTTCTTACTGTTTGGAGTGGATGTCTAACCCTTATTATAAAATGTCTTAAGACACAAGGTTTGATGATTTCTTAGTAAGGTTAGGAATAATTTATATTTGTTTTCTAGGGTAGCTAAGCATTTTAATCATAATAGTATTTGTTATTGATAATAGATAGCTATATTAATGATGTTATTGTTAGTTGTCTGTTATTATATGATGTTATCCTCTTCACACACACACACACACACACACACATATATATATATATATATATATATATACACACACACATTGATATCCTTTCCACACACTCATATATTTATATTATATATATATATATATATGGGTGATGTTAGCTGCTTTTGTTTTAGTTTTTCTTCAGGATATAGGTTTGGTTGATTGTAGATGAGGAGCTTTTTGGGAAATCTGATTTAGAGTTCTACTTTTTTTATGTTGTATTTCTTTTCTTGTATATTATGGAGTGACCATTGTAATTTTAGGAGTATATATACTTCATGATTGGGTGGTGGCCTTGCCAGAACCCAATTTCGAAGTATGATGGGCGGTGGCCGTGCCGGAGCTCATCCATCTACTTCCTAGACTCATGGTCATAGTCTGACCTGTCTGTATACATTTGGTTACCTGCCAGGCATGTTGGAAGCTATTGTTTACTATTTTACACACATACACACACACACACATATATATATATATATGTATGTGTGTGTGTGTGTGCTCCCTTCTTCTCAGAGGATCACACATTTTTGCTTTCAAAAAACGGTTACTAGGTTTGAAAAAGGACTTGCTTTGGATCAGTCACACTATATTGAGAATATCATAAAATAATAAAATTATTTGGATTGTAAATCCACATGTACGTCATATGATCTTTCGGTAAAGAAATTTAAGAACACTAGTGGAGGTGTAAGACATGCTGAATATATGAACATCATTGGCAGCTTTCGGTATGCCCCTGATTATGCTAGACTCGACACTGCCTATGTCATGGGTGAATAGTGCGGGTTTATTAGTAGATCTAGTATAAAGCATTGACATGTTGTTGAAAGGGTTATAATATTTCTAAAACGAACCATTATTCTAGGGTTGCATTACGAAAATATTTCAGCTATCCTTGATGGATACACCAATGCAGATTATAATATTAATATGATGACTCAAAGGCAGCTAGTGACTGTATCTTTAGCATAGCTGGTGGAGAAGCAGACTATTTTAGCTTAGTCTATCACAGAGTCTAAGATGATAACACTAGAAACAACCAGTGAAGAAGTTGTTACTTAAGAAATCTGCTAGCAGAGATTCCCTTACAAAAAACCAATACCGGCTGTGTTGATCCACTATGATAGTACCACGACTACTGCAACAGTACAGAAGCTTCATTACAATAGTAAGAGAAGATAGATAAGCCATAAGCACAACACTTTTAGAGACTTACGCTCTTCAGGAACTGTTAGAGTGGTTCGAATATGCAATAATGAGAATTTGAACGATCCTTTGATGAATGGACAGGCTATAGAGAAAGTCCTTGTAACTTCTAAAAATGTGGGATTATTACCCGTAGATTGTTCAGCCTCACACAATGAAACCTGAGATAATTAGTAGATATCCCAAGAACTAGGTTCAAAAGGTAAGAATAAGTTATGAAGTGATACAAGTTGGACAATCTATTTTATATATATAAAAGCACATATTCCTAAAGTGATTATAGGATGAGTTACCACTAACCTTTAAGAGATACGTACTCATACCTTCTGCGTTACGGTGGATTGTGGACGGAGAACGTGGAGCTTAAAGAATGGGAAATGGTCATGGATTTTGGTTTACTATAGAATGACTGAAGAAGAGGAAGAGCGGGTCTAAGAAATTGAAATGGGTTTGGGCATTAGGTAAGTGGTGAGCCCAAATTAAACTTTAAATTTTAAGTTATAATTTAATTTAAATGGTGTACAATCTTGTAAATTAAATATCTCGATCATACTATGTCAGAATTTAGAACAGTCAGATCCATGGGGATCGTATGGACGAGGGCTACACAATGGAACTGATTCGGAGTGAATTGGAGCTCGTTACAATTTATAGAGAAATAAATTGCCGGATCCAAATCAATGATCATTATTCGTTATTTGACGATAACTACCCAATGTGAGTAACACTCACTTACTCTGCTCCATTTATATTTTTATAACTTATTTTTAGAATTGATAAATGATGGTTGATTGCTGTGTGTTGATTGTCTGGATGAACTGCTAATTAGTTTGTTGAAAATGTAGATGTAATTTTATATATAAATCGTTAATTATATATTAATTCTGTTTATCAGACTATTTCATATTGAAATGAAATTAATGTTATTTATATTGTTTAACATCTGTGGATGCAGGGAAACAGTTTGGAGGGATCCAACTGGATTCCACAATATTTATAATATTGATTTCTCATATATTGTGATATATGATGTGATATATAATCTGTTATAGATTATGTGTGTTTGGATGATACTGATCATGGTTATTTGGTATTTTAAATACCAAAAGAAATATAGGAATGTAAAAAGGGAATTTTCAAAGCATATATTGAAAATAAAAATATATTTATATAAAATCAATGATATTATAAAAAGGAAATATTTGTAAAACAAATAGAATTGAAAAAGGAAATATTTGTAAAACAAATAGAATTTAAATAGAAATATTTGTAAAACAAATAGAATTGAAAAAGGAAATATTTGTAAAACAAATAAAATTGAAAAAGGAATATTTATAAAACAAATAGAACTGAAAAAGGAAATATTTGTAAAACAAATAGAATTGAAATAGAAATATTTGTAAAACAAATAGAATTGAAAAAGGATATATTTGTAAAATAAATAGAATTGAAATAGAAATATTTGTAAAATAAATAGAATGGAAATAGAAATATTTGGGAAACAAATAGAATTATAAGAGGAATTATTTGGGAAATAAATAGAATTATAAAAGGAAATTGGCGAGATATAAAAGAACTACGAGAAGATGGATTTAAAGTGGATATTAAATAGAAATCTGTTTTAACAGATAATTTGAGAAGATTAATTTATAAATAATGTTTTATAAATTAAGTAAATTATTTATCATTGGACAAATTGGATATATAATTCTGAAATTATATGAAGAAGTAGAAATCGGTTTTAACACCGATATTTTTATGGAATGTAAACATAGCATATATAAAGGGATTTATAAACGAGATTATAGGTGATTGGAATTGAAAATAAGATTTTGTATGAATACTTCTATAAATAAAAGTATAAATAGAATTTGGGAATGGGATATATTTCAAATCAAACTGACTGATTATATTAAAAAAACTTTTTCATTCGATGTGAATAATGGATTAAAATAAATATTTTATAAATTAAAACATTTATAAAGAAAAATTGGGTTTTGAAATAGGAATTCAAATGGGAATTTGAATGGGATAGCAAATAGGGTTAAAATAATATTAGTTATTCGAAGAGAGTTAATCGATTATTAGTTATTCGAATAGAGTTAATCGAATATTAGTTATTCGAATAGAGTTAATCGAATATTAGTTATTCAAATAGAGTTAATCGAATAAAAGTTATTCGAATAGAGTTAATCAAATATAAGTTATTCGAAGAGAGTTAATCGAATATTAATTATTTGAGTAGAGTTAATCGAATATTACTTATTCGAATAAAGTAAATCGAATATAAGTTATTCAAAGAGAGTTAATTGTATATTAGTTTATTCGAAAGAGAGTTATCGAATATAGTTTATTCGAAAGAGAGTTATGCATTGAAATTCGATTATATCAAATTCGGGAATGTATTGTTTACTTTCCGATTTTTAATCAAGATTTATTTATTTTTAAATAAATTGTTTATTTAGTTAAATTAAGGAATAAAAGTTATATTTTTAGGTTAGATATTTCGGAAGTACGGATTATAGCGCTATCATTATAATAAATGTTTTTCATAAAAGAATTGGATTCACAAACTGAATCCGGGAGTACCATAAGCAATGATTTGATAAGAAGATAAGAAACGGGGTTAAGGAAATTAAAAACTGACTAGAGATTAGTTATGTTGAACAACTTCCTAGTTATCGATCTGATGTCGGTTTCGACCTTCGGGGTTGATATTCAGGGAATGGTCTTCTTACTAGTTTACAGTTAGAAACTGATGGATGTGGGAGGATAGTGATGCGTGAATAAGAAATGGAAATGTTTTCCAATATATATATATATATATATATATTCTAAATTTAGAAAATAGGAATTCACAAATATATGGAAATGGGGAAATGAGTAAATTTATGATAAACTAATTTAAAGGGAAAAATGTTGATTGATGATTGATGATTGATCGATAAAATTTCCATTTGGAAATGAGATCATTGTATGTGTGGATGTTTTCCTTTGATAGTTAAATAACTTCAGCGATCCAAGCAATCTTCTAAAAGCGGAGATATAGCTGTCCAAAATCAAGCTCCACTGGTGCTAGTTCCAACCTGAGCACCTGAGGGGAGGGGGGAAGGAAGAAAAGAGGAGGAAACAAAGGGGGTCAGACATAAAGTCTGGCGAGTGTGATAACTGTAACAATACAATTACCAAAATAACTAGGCTAAGGCATAAGTTGGAAAATAAGGAAATGACTGTGAACAATTTGAGTAAGACAGAGTAAACAAGGAAATAAGGTTGAACTAAGATAACGTTAAAGTGCACCTAACCACTATAAGATAATTATTATACTGCACCACCACTACTATACTGCACCACCACTAGTCACCCTAAGGTTGATCCAGCCTACAAAACTTAAATATGATAATTGTAGTTTCGTGCACCCCTAGTTTCCTTCATAGGTGCCGCCTGCCCCTATCTCCATTAGGTGTACCCACTACCCCCAAGCGATCGGCTCCCTAACTCGTAGATACCTGTGCTGGCCCCACAGTGAGGTGTATCACTCCCCAAAGTGGCAACTCGATACCACCAATAATGCACGGCTTATACCTACATGATGCAACAACGTCTTACCTACCAGCCCGGGTCCACACACACATATGAACCCGTTGGACTTGCGTTGCCACCGCTAACCCGGTTTGGCCTCTTACAGTCAAGCCCAGTATGCGTGTCCCGTCCTCGACTTGGGTCGAGCCCACAAAGATACGTATGGGTTACTGGTTGAAACGGGCCCCCATTACTTGACGCAAGCTATCCACTTAAGCTTGGTCCCCTCTAGTACATCCCACTTAACCCTCTTCTTATTCATGTTCACTTACATGTTTCAATTTTGGTTAAGTGTTTCTAATCATATTTCAAATGCCACCCAAGGCACCCACTAGATTCCATATGCCAACCAAGGCACCCACTTAACCCCCTCATGTCCCACTACATGTTTATCTGGTTAAGTGTTTCTTAATTCATTAAGACCGTAACCTCATAAAGCCCTCTCATATTAGACTGGCATTTGTGTCAGCTGGATTTATCAGGCGGGTCCGGGCAGTCTTACACCACAAACGAGCCTAACCTCGTGTCTTTCCAATTGTTACGTATTTAATTTTTGCCTAAGACCTCCCACATTAGGCTGACATTTGTGGCAGCTGGATTTGCCGGGCGGTTCTAGGCAGTCTTACGCCACAAAAGAGCATAACCTCGTGTCTTAGACGATTAATTACTCCAAATTAATCATTCCCCAATTTGAATTACTTTCCCTATTCAAATTATCAATCAATTCCAAATTTAACGATGTCCATAATTGACTCAATTATGTCCATCCATTTATGGTACGCAAAATCATACCAATTTTATAACAAGTTTATTTTATGCCATTTAAGGCATTTATGCCAATTCTCAATATTAAATCTTTTAATATTATCCCCTTACCCTACATTGTATGTTCGTTCGTTTAACATAAAATATACGTTAGACTCGAATAGCCTAACTCATAGAATAAAGAGAAAACATCACAACATATATAGAAATAAAACTAGATCTAAACATAAGGGGTGAACTTGCATGTGTGAATGATGTTCTACATCTAAAACTTGCATAGGCCAAAGTTACAACTTGCATAAAACTACATATGTCATAGATCCAATTGTAAAGGTGTGAACTTGTTTAGATAATGGTCACAAACTTGCATAAATCATGTATGTCATGGATCTACATCTAAAGGTGTAGACTTGCATAGGCAATAACCACAAACTTGCATAACATGATTCATATTCCAAACTCATATATTTGTATAAACTTGCATATGTGATTTATGCAAAATAACAATAGTGTAAACTTACATCTAAACATGTAAACTAGCATGTAGAATTTATCATAGAACTCACACATGTCATAGCCTAACTTGAGATCAATTTTTTTTTACATAAACTAGATGTCATGAAACATGTAAGGTCACATATAATTTTCCCCAACTTGCATATGATTCGTGTCTAAATCAAAATCTAAACTTGCATACATACTTATGATTTATCATATGAATCAACATAACCAAACCAGCGTATGAACAACATAATGATTTGATTATACATAAGCCAATCAAAGAATTACAACATAGATGGTAGCATCATAACTTTACAACCTAGATGATCACAACATAACATCATAGAATTTACAACATGTATGATAACATCACAATTTTTCAACATAATTATAACATGCGGTCAATAATTCACATCATATCCAAATAATCCACATCGTAACTTAATCCAATTAAATTTCTAATTATTTTATTAAAGGATTCGAACTCAGAAGAAGAAGGTCTTGCGTTCTGAAATCTGAGTTTTGAATTTGATTAAGCTCGCCTTTATAGTAGATTCGTTGTTGTTTAGATTAAAGTTGAATAGAACTGAATTGATTAGCTGTTCTTCCTCTCTAATTGGTGGCGGCTACTCTAGGTTACAAGATAACAGCATGACGGCCATAGTTTCAGTTATTATTTTTCTTTAGGGTTTGAGTCTACCCATGTTTATATAGAATTTTAATTTAATTATAGCCGTTGGATGATCTTAGGGTTAATCAAAACCATTAAGTCGGGATAGGGTGACACCTCAGCCCTAATGACTCAGCAAGGAGTCAGAAAGGACTCAGCAATGAGTCACAACATGGATCAGACTGAACCAGAAAGCTGTGCAGGCCTGCTGCTAGGCCTGGGCGCCCATGGCAGGTGCGGCGGTGCAAATTTGTATTGGCGCACTTCCCAAGTTGCATTCTCAAGCAATTCTTTCACTTGCTTACTGAGTTCTCTTCTCTCTCTTGGAGCCATGTGGCATTCTGGCAATGCAACTAGCTTTGCATTATCTACTAGATATATTCAAAAGTCTATCTCACGTTTTGGGGGTAAACCCCTCACCTCATCGAAGACATCAACATATTCACGGACTATACGAATAGAATGTAAATCATCATCGGATGCGTCAAGGGATTCTAGGTAGCTAAGCATTACTGGACCTCTAGGGTCACAAGAAATATCAAGGGTCTTTCCAAAACGGGTCAACAATCTAACTACCCTTCTTTCACAATCTAGGATGGCCCCGTATCTAGTTAGCCAATCCATACCTAGAATCAAGCCGTAGCCCATAAAGACAAGAACAAAGGCGTTGCATTCAAACTCAACGCCCAAGATAAACACTCTCAAATCCCGACAAATCATAGAAAGATGAGCCGAACCACCAATAGGATTTGAGACTACTAAGGGATCTGTAACTAGACTAGTATCTAGGTGCAGTGTTTCAACTATTGATGTAGAGATAAACGAATGTGATGCGCCAGAATCGAATAAAGTACGAACAGGATGATCAAACAGAAAAACTAAACTTTCAACAGAAATTGCTCTACCTCGTTCTTGCAGCGGTGGAACCACAAGAGCCTGAACTTGTCCCCTTGCCTGCCCTGATGCCATAAGAGCCTGCATCTGTCCTCCCGAGTTAGACCCTGCCCTCTGCCCTTTCTTTGGGCAGCCCCTAATTAGATGTCTCGCTTCGCCACAGTGGAAACAACCACTCATCTTTTTCTTCCTACAATCTTTGCTTAGACGACTGGGTGTCCCACAGTTAAAGCATCTTTTCTTTCCCTTAGCATTGTTGCCTTTTCCACCTTTCTTGTTTTGTTGTTGTTGTTGCGGTTTCTTTTGATCCCCTTTCTTCTCGGGTACCTTATTAGCATTGGCGCCCTTCTCCTCTTCATGCATAAGTGCCATATCAACTAGTCTCACAAAGGTAGCCCCCATAGGGATGTGGGTCATAGCTAACCCATGAAGCGGCTCGTTCAAACCCTTAACAAATCTCAGGGCCTTCTTTTCTGGAGTATTCACCAAGTCCAAGCCAAATCTCGCCAACTGATTGAACTTGTTGACGTATTCTTTCATCGATAGATTCCCTTGATTCAATGCCAAAAACCTTTCCATGTATAAATTCTCTTCAGCCCGTGAGTGAAATTTTGCTTCAAACCTCCGCCTGAAGTCTGGCCATGTATCAACTGGACACTCTCCGTTAGTGACCTCCGACCAAAACGAGGCCTCATCCTTCATCAACCAAGCAACTAACTGGACCTTTCTTCCATCATCCATTTCAAAGATCCCAAACAATTCTTCCACCTCATTTAGCCAATTACAAGCTTCAACAAATGTCACCGTCCCGTGAAAAGGTTTTCCACCCATTGCCCTAAAGTCTTTACATATCTTTGCAAAAGTATCGACACGAGGAGGAGAAGGAGGAGGATTTGCTGGACCTTTAGTGGTGGCCCTAGTCTCCAAATACCTCCTAAACCATCCTGGTATCGTTATTCCCTCGGGTATCTCGAGAATTCCAGGCATGCTGAAACGAAAAAGGAAAGATTCAATACAAAAGAACCGAAGGAAAGATATATGGCTCTTGGGGTTATGCTTTCTAAAATAAGCTTTTCTCTTGAAAATACTTCCCTTAAAACATACTTTGAAGGCACTTCTTTATAAAAGTTGTTTTTCAAAAACACTTTTCAAAATTCATATCTGTTCTGGTAACCTTCAGCTCTGGTACTACATGTAATACCCCACGTCCATTAATGTCACTCACAAAGGGAATGCATTAACTTTCATGGAGCATTTTAAGTGCGTATAGAACAGAAACTTAACAACAAGACAGATATAAATAGTACTAAAACTTTAAAACTTTATTTCATTGCAGCGGAAAATACATAAGTTTGATTACATCATCAAAAACCATAGTCAAAGTACAAAATATCCATCTTGACCAACTCAAAGTACATAAATTGAAAGACATAATCCCCAACACAAAATAGCCATAAATAAGAGAGGCTGAAGTTTACTTCAGCGATCCAAGCAATCTTCTAAAAGCAGAGATATAGCTGTCCAAAATCAAGCTCCACTGGTGCTAGTTCCAGCCTGAGCACCTGGGGGGGGATGAAGAAAAGAGGAGGAAACAAAGGGGGTCATACATAAAGTCTGGCAAGTGCGATAACTTTAACAATACAATTACCAAAATAACTAGGCTAAGGCATAAGTTGGAAAATAAGGAAATGACTGTGAACAATTTGAGTAAGACAGAGTAAACATGGAAATAAGGTTGAACTAAGATAACGTTAAAGCGCACCTAACCACTATAAGATAATTACTATACTGCACCACCACTTGTCACCCTAAGGTTGATCCCGCCTACAGAATTTAAATATGATAATGGTAGTTTCGTGCACCCCTAGTTGCCTTCATAGGTGCCGCCTGCCCCTATCTCCACTAGGTGTACCCACTACCCCCAAGCGATCGGCTCCCTAACTCATAGATACCCGTGCTGGCCCCATAATGGGGTGTATCACTCCCCAAAGTTGCAACCCGATACCATTAATACTGCACGGCTTATACCTACACGATGCAACAACGTCTTACCTACCAGCCCGGGTCCACACATGCATATGAAAACATTGGACTTGCGTTGCCACCGCTAACCCGGTTTGGCCTCTTACAGTCAAGCCCAGTATGTGTGTCCCGCCCTCGACTTGGGTCGAGTCCACAAAGATACGTATGGGTTACTAGTTGAAATGGGCCCCATTACTTGACACAAGCTATCCACCTAAGCTTGGTCCCCTCTAGTACATCCCACTTAACCCTCTTCTTATTCATGTTCACTTACATGTTTCAATTTTGGTTAAGTGTTTCTAATCGTATTTCAAATTCCACCCAAGGCACCCACTAGATTCCACATGCCACCCAAGGCACCCACTTAACCCCCTCATGTCCCACTACATGTTTATCTGGTTAAATGTTTCTTAATTCATTAAGACCGTAACCGCGTAAAGCCCTCTCATATTAGGCTGGCATTTGTGTCAGCTAGATTTGTCGGGCGGGTCCGGGTAGTCTTACACCACAAACGAGCCTAACCTCGTGTCTTTACAATTGTTACGTATTTTATTTATGCCTAAGACCTCCCACATTAGACTGACATTTGTGGCAGCTAGATTTGTCACGCTGTTCCAGGTAGTCTTACACCACAAAAGAGCCTAACCTCGTTTCTTAGACGATTAATTACTCCTATTTAATCATTCCCCAATTTGAATTACTTTCCCGATTCAAATTATCAATCAATTCCAGATTTAATGATGTCCATAATTGACTCAATTATGTCCATCTATTTATGGTATGCAAAATCATACCAATTTCATCACAAGTTTATTCTATGCCATTTAAGGCATTTATGCCAGTTCTCAATATTAAATCTTTTAATATTATCTCCTTACCCCCACGTTGTACGTTCGTTCGTTTAACGTAAAATATACGTTAGACTCGAATAGTCTAACTCATAGAATAAAGAGAAAACATCACAACATACATAGAAATAAAACTAGATCTAAACATAAGGGGTGAATTTGCATGTGTGAATGATGTTCTACATCTAAAACTTGCATAGGCCAAAGTTATAACTTGCATAAAACTACATATGTCATAGATCCAATTCTAAAGGTGTGAACTTGTTTAGATAATGATCACAAACTTGCATAAATCATGTATGTCATGGATCTACATCTAAAGGTGTAAAATTGCATAGGCAATAACCACAAACTTGCATAACATGATTCATATTCCAAACTCATATATTTATATAAACTTGCATATGTGATTTATGCAACATAACAATGGTGTAAACGTACATCTAAACATGTAAACTAGCATGTAGAATTTATCATAGAACTCACATATGTCATAGCCTAACTTGAGATCAATTTTTTTTTACGTAAACTAGATGTCATGAAACATGTAAGGTCACATATAATTTTCCCCAACTTGCATATGAATCATGTCTAAATCAAAATCTAAACTTGCATACATACTTATGATTTATCATATGAATCAACATAACCAAACTAGCATATGAACAACACGATGATTCGATTATACATAAGCCAATCATAGAATTACAACATAGTTGGTAGCATCATAACTTTACAACCTAGATGATCACAATATAACATCATAGAATTCACAACATGTATGATAACGTCATAGTTTTTCAACATAATTATAACATGTGATCAATAATTCACATCATATCCAAATAATCCACATCATAACTTAATCCAATTAAATTGCTAATTATTTTATTAAAGAAAATGAACTCACAAGAAGAAGGTCTTGCATTCTGAAATCTGAGTTTTGAATTTGATTAAGCTCGCCTTTGTAGTAGATTCGTTGTTGTTTAGATTAATGTTGAATAGAACTGAATTGATTAGCTGTTCTTCCTCTCTAATTGGTGGCGGCTACTCTAAGTTACAAGATGACAGCATGACGGCCATAGTTTCATTTTTTATTTTGATTTAGGGTTTGAGTCTACCCATATTTATATAGAATTTTAATTTAATTATAGCCGTCGGATCATCTTAGGGTTAATCAAAACCATTCAGTCGGGATAGAGTGACACCTCAGCCCTAATGACTCAGCAAGGAGTTAGAAAGGACTCAGCAGTGAGTCACAACACGGATCAGACTGAACCAGAAAGCTGTGCAGGCCTGTTGCTCGGCCTGGGCGCACATGGCAGGTGCACCAGTGCAAATTTGTACTGGCGCACTTCCCAAGTGCGCCAGTGCAATCTATTTTTTCTTCTTCTTTTGCCACCTAACTTCGTTCGTCCATATTTCCTTCATCCGATATCCGTTTCCCGCAAACTCGGACTCTATCTCAACTAGAATTCCGAGACGAACACAATGGGGCAACCCATTTCCCTTAATTCTCATGTCGGATATTAATTATTCTTTAATTTAGTTAATTTGATCATTTAAAAATCTGGGGTGTTACAGGTTTATAGAATAGTGCCTTTGGTTTGTCTTGTCCCAGGACAACCTGTATGGAAGAATGTCTAACAGAGTATATTTAACAGATCGCGTAAGTTGATCTCTTCAAACGTATTTACGTTTGGTGGTGGAGGAATCCATTTTTCTTAGCTGTATACCCATGGTATTTTTAGGGAAATAAATTTGTTATTTAGCGGGTATGACGATGTGACATTCAAAGTAAATAAAGGTGATCCGTACGTTATGGCCTCTAGCCCCACAACCGAGAAATGGTATAAATCGGGTAGGTCGCATGGCTAAGTGGTAAGATACCATTAGGGTGTATTGTCACCTAATCTAGAGAAAATCCATTTGATTCTTTAAACTATTTCGATGCTTTCCCTTTCGGGAAACGGTTGTTGATCCCAATCGCTGGTGATAATACACTCAGTACACTCAAGCGAAATGAGTGACCGGTTATGTTTAGCCTGGGTTACAAGATGTTCTTGTTGAACCTGGTGTATTCATCTCTAGAGATACACTATCAGAAGGTGGTCCCATACCTTGCCAGTTGGAATCCATTACCCAATAAGCGCCCACTATTATTGATTATATATTATGTATGTGGAACGTGAGATGAAAGCGTTCTGCTAATGATTATTTAGTTTTGGTTGATAGACACTATTATAATATCAAAAGATTTTTGGTATAAAGATTATCATTTCTTGCAAAAGGATCTTGAATGTTAAATCAAGTGTTTTGGATTCTCATAAGGGAAAAACTTGTTTCGTGTTATACGGCGTGGTCTTATGAGATATCGCTTATTTTCCTAAACGGTTTTTAAAGCGATTACTCACACCAGCCCCATCACTAATCCAGAGTTTGTTTTTTTGATTTCCCTAAACTCTTGGGCACCCAAATTTTGTATGGGAAGTCAAGTAGTCGGAATTTTACAGATATATTGAGAGCTTGGAGTAGGAGCTTTCAGGATTATATAACAATTGTTTATTTCCGTTGTGTTCGAAATGTTGTACTTTGTTAATGATCTGTACATTCAAGTACAGATTGGCATTTCAAAGTTATGTTATATAGTATATTTTATTCGTTCCGCTGTGAACTTCGTGTTACTCTAGCATTTTATCTATGTTCTTTTCCTTCTTCTATTTTAATTTTCTATTTTATCTATTCTCACCCTCTAACTTCTTTCTATTAATGATCTAGAATGTGCGATTCTGGAATAGTTGACATGAGTTTTATGTCAATTTTCTGGGTTGAAAATCCTGGTTTGTTACAGTGATATCCGAGCTGAAGGTTAAGCGATTACCTTGGCTCTGTGGCGTGACTCAGTAGAGATGGGGTTAGTATTGCCCTAGATTGAGTTTGGGTGTATATATATGAGAAAGCGTATTTGTAGATTTTATAAAAATTGTTTTATATTGTAGGGATTTGTTGGTTGAGATTTTTATCAGTTCTGGTCGATCAGTTTGATCCACTGTATCGATTGGAGTTTCTAAACACTTGAATACGATAAACCGACACAGAATGTTTCGAAAAGAGGGTAAATGAAATAATTTTACCCTAATTATATTTTGATATAAAAGAATGATTAATATTGAAAATATTATAATATATTGGATGTGTTGGTTGTTATTATAATCGGATAAGATTATAATTGAAATGGTTGTGTATATAACCAATCAGAACTCGTGTAAGTGTAATATATGAAATCAGATGATTTAAATCTGAATTTAAATCAGAATTGGAATTAAAATTCCTAAAAGTTGGAGAAGTGTTTGTAAATGGATTTGGATTAAATATATGAGAATATTAAAATCTAGGAATATTTTAAATTGTCTTACAAGCATCATGCATGGTATTTTGAATTGATTTCAAAAAGTTTTTTTTTTGAATATGAGTTTTGAAAGGTGATATAGTATTGAATTCACTTCGGTCGCTGGGAAATAACTCCGATTGTGCTGGCCACATCATTAGTGTTGATTTTCGAGTTCTAAGTGACGGATTGCTACCATATATACAGTTTTTTGAAATGTTTTGAGAAAACAAGTGGTTTTGATTTCCAAAAAGGAATATTGGATTTTTGAAAAGCTAAGCTGTTTAAAATCTCCTAGAAACAGATTGTTTGAATTAAAACAAATTAAAAATGGATTTTGAAAACAAATTGAAGTTGAGTTAAAGTCAATAAAGTGGAAACTGCATTGAAATGGAGTAATATCGAGCAAACTTGGAATTTGGTGTATAATTGGACTCGGTTGAGTAAATGGATTGATTTTTGAAATACAAATCAGAATTGTGATTTCGGGATGAAGATAACTTATTAGAGGAATTAATTAGTTAACGAAATATGTGGATGGAACTTAACGAGGTTAAGTAAGTTGAATTAATGAGCTAAGAATTTGAAAATCAAGAATGAAACTTGAATTTGAAATTGAATTCGACTTGGATACAAGCGAATGAGTGGGTTTAATGATAAAATTGATTGGAGTTTGATTGGGAGCTAGGTATATGCTGAATTGGTAGCAGATGGAAAGGATATAATTATACGCCCGACAAAAATGTGCAAGTTTATTTATATATGAGTTTGGTGATTTATGAGCCGATTTAGCAAGTCGCTTGGCTATTTGATTTTATTTTTTTGGGTTGGAGAAGGCCTACAGATGCGAGTTGTAGTTATATAGATTGAGCCATACAAAGGAGACGCTGGCGAAATTTTTAGAAAATTTTGGGTGTTAGAAAATTTTCAGGATTTTTGAAAATATTCGTTAATAGAAATAATTTAATATTTTAGTTGAAATAAACCGGTTCAGTTAAAACTGAAGTTGAGAAGCAAACAAATAGTTTTTAACCTAGTTAATAGGGTTTGTTTTCTACCTTAGCAATTTCAAGGACGAAATTATTTTAAGGGGGGAAGAATGTAATATCTCGTACTTTTACGGCATAGTAATTAATTTATTTAATTATTTAAATAGTCATTTAGAGATTTAAATGGTCATTCAATTAAATAATATTGAATATTTAATTAGTATAAATAATACAATAATGTATTTAATTTCCGAAATATTAGGAAATAGTAGAATTCACAATATTGTGTAAATTGAATCCTTTAACTGATTTAATTCAGTTTAGAATTGAATTATAATAACAAATTTATTATTTAAATGAAGTTTGAACGTATAATTATAATATAATTTAAATCGAGTACGTAATGGCGCGGCAGTTCGTAATATTGAGTTTTAAACTTCAGTTGAATATATAGAATCCGTTTTAAGTCGGAGTGCTGTGAAACAAGAAACGTTCGAATCTTTTGACGATATTCTTCTAATGTCGTAGAAAAATGGAGATTTCATTGTGTAGATTGTGAGTTATGTCCAAATCAAAATTTTCAAGTAGTCGCTATGGAATTCGTTCATAATTTATAATGATTTATAAAAGGAAATAAATATAAATCGAATATAGATATAACTTGGAATTTGAGACGACCCCAAACCCCGTACTGACGGCGGCAAGGGTAATCCTTGGAATATAACATATAAACAGATAACAGCAGAACAGAAATAAATAAATACACCAGATAATGAACAATAGAAGATACTGGATAAACATAATCATCAGAGTTACACAGTATACAGGATCATACTTAGTAAAAATACAGTTCAGCTATACATAAATGTCTACAGCGGAAAACAAACATAATATGTACAACAGGAGCTGAACAACATAAAAAGAGATAAAGAATAGAATCCATCTTCAGCACCAACTATCCAGAAAGAGCAAGATAAACCTGAATACAAGGCTGCCCGTGTAGAAAAAGGGGCACCCGAGTTTGAAAGTGAAACTACGAGTCAGTCATGGGACTGGTATGAGAAATCTACTCAACACATTTAAAATATGGCTAATCACAAGACCACGCCACTTTCGTGGAACGGGTTTACTCCATCAGATCGCTAGTGCTTTAAAACAACTAATTCTTTTAAACATCGTAATGCTTTTTATAAAAATGAAGCCATTATAAGACTCAGTTCCCATCACACAATGCAACGCAAACCGGAGGATAGAGTTTTACCTTATAATGGCCAAAATATGCTTGATACGAATAAAACAAAAGCATTTGATATTATTACTAGTGTTTATATGTTTCAAAAACAATTTCAAATCATAACTATCAATCATAGACAGGATGGGTACCATATATCATGTCGCCATATATATACACACTCAAAACCGCACAGTCACGTATTTGGAAATTGGATTTCCGTCATGAACCAAGGCAAAAGATAGTCCTTACCAAATTCGAGACTGCCTAGCCCAAGCCTCAGGAACAGCTGCAACTGCCCCTTGGATCGTAAGGGCCGGTCCACCGATGTGGATTATTATGCCTGAACAATACGTTTCCCCGCCCTATGGGGCGTAAATGAGCCAACGAATGACTCCATCGGTCCCGGATCGACCGATATAACTGAGGCCCTCTGTGACGGCAAGGAATTTCGCTCAGTCCGAACCAGTCGCTAAACCGAGCCAGACCGTTCGAAACGCCCTATCGTTTGAGAACATGACAAAATAGAACGCACACAAAAGAACATTTCACTGTATATTACAACAATGCATCAGATTACAAGAATATACAGAGTATAAATGAAATGAATATTACACAGAAATATCAGGGATTTAAATTACTTTTAAATACAAAGCAGCGGAAAATAATACGATACACAACTAGAAGTAGATATGCGGATACAAAGCTTTCCGGATATCATTCCAGCTGTAAACCAGGATCCTGTGAATATAAATCTGCAAAACCAAAACTACTAGCTGCCCGTGTCAAAATAGGGGCACCCAGAGTTTAGGTTAAAACAATAAACTCCAGGTCAGTCATGTGACTGGTGTGAGAACTAAAACAGTTATTAATCTTTATTTTTAAAGTTAGGTAAATCAAGGGACCACGCCGTATAACACGGAACGGGTTTCCTCCCAAGAATACCAGTGCATAAAACAAACAGCGCAATGCTAAATAAAGAAAAATGAAGCCGTTATAAGACCTAGGTCCCATCACACAATGCAACGCAGCCGAGGATAGGGTTTTCCCTTATAACAGCCAAAGAATGCTTGATACGTTTAAAACAAATCATTTGATACTATTATAAGTGCATAGTGTATAAAACAACTTCAAATCATAAGTATCAATCATAGGCGGCATGGGTACCATATATCATGTCGCCATACTAGGCTCTACAAATAAAACCGCAAAGTCACGTATTTGGAAATTGGATTTCCGTCTATGAACCGAGGCAAAAGATAGTCCTCAACCGATTCGAGACTGCCTAGCCCGAGTCTCGGGATCAGAGCTCGAGTGACCCTTGGATCCTTAGGGCCAGTCCACCGATGTGGATTAAACTTAAACCCTGAACATGCGTTTCCCCGCCCTATGGGGCGTAAACGAGCCAACTAAATGACTCCATCGGTTCGAGAACGACCGATCAATCCGAGGCGCCTCGCAACAGCAACAACCACATAAGTCAAACTCGTCAGGGCGTGTAAAACCACTGACGCCACTTCTAGCTAGGAAGAAACGCATGCCCTCCCTGACGTCCTCTCCCGTTTTTGGTTCATACCGGGTGTGAAACTCGCGAATCAAACGTTACACAAAGCTACGCCACAAAGGCCTTGCTTTGATCATCACCACAAGACTTTGCTTTTCAACAGAAGCCTCGATCAATTGCCACTTAGGCATGCCACACAGGCAATTCACTCCATGCATTTGATATCCATCAATATATAACCCTTGAGCTCGTACGTCTCAGAGAAGGGCGTTAAGCAAGAGAATAAATTCTCCGCCGCCAAACAGATATATATTTAATAGAGATCAATCACACAGACTAAAATCCAATGTCAGACACACAGTCCATTTACAAGTCCGTTCTGGGTCTGAACGAAACCGGAGGCACCTAGTACCCCGCATATCCATCGATCTCCAAGTACGTCTGGACGATCACCAACTGTTTCCATCTTCTTGGGTGTACAGCCCAATCAAGATCATCAGTAGTCACCCAAACGACGTGAAGACTTCTGGTCTTCGACCACCGTCTTCATCTTCGACTTATCGTCGGATCAGTTATTCAGAATGGGATAAACCCGGTCTTTCCGAATAACTCGCGTATATTTTATATAAGTGTTACACAACACAACATACGCCTCATTCCAATTCACTAGTCACTAACCGTAAATTAATCAAGAGAATAATTCCCCAAATATTAACCCCGAAGGCCGAAACCAACATCAGATCAATATTCAGAAAACCATTCTGCTTGGCTAACCGACAGTTAGTTTCTAAATTTCACGTTCATAGGGAAAGGTTCCCATTAATTTTATCCAAGATAAATTCCTTGAATTTATTCTTTATTCAATTTTTGAATCTCAATTCAAACTAGTCGGGATTAGCGAACCTTACCGAAGTAATTATTTATTTTAATTTCCCCATCCCAACTTATTCATCCCATGAAGTAAAACTGGTAATACTTCATATCTAACACCACAGTGTTATCGGTAAATTAAATTACCATTTCACGTTCAAATCTAATTAAAGATTTAACTATCGCCTGGAGCAAAACTGGTGATACTCCATTCTCGATCACTTCAATCTAATTAAAGATTCATTAAAACTCCACTTAGTTTTAATCGTTAACTGGGTTAAAGAATCCGTGTCATTTAAAAACACAGTTCACGATAAACCCAAAATCACATTCATTAATTATCGGGTTAAAGAACGAGTGTTATTTAAAACACTGTCCACGATAAACCCAAAAATCAATATCAATTCAATTCCAATTAAATATTATTTAATTGGTACACTTCGTTAAATCTAAACAAAAAGATTTAATCTTTTCTCAACTGGGTTCAAGAACAGTGTTAGTGAAGACACCATTCACGACAAACCCAAATCACATTTGATATTCAATACAAGGCTCTGAATAGAAAATATACCGGCTTATATTCAATATCAAATTCTACGACTAACAAATATCGCATTGGAAATAACGATATATATATATATATATATATATATATATATCTTTCAAATTTCCATAACAACATTTGTATAATCACGAAATCCAACATCGAAATATTCCGAAGACAATTTCGATTCAAATCCATTCCAATGCAATCATTGGAAATTTTGGTTATTTTCCAAAACCATTTCAAATTCAATTTATTTATTTAAAAATAAATAGAATTATAATTCTAGTTCAAAACTAGTTCATTTCGATAAAAATCTTTTTTTATCTTTTCAAATAGGGGGTTTTTCATCCCAATTCTTTCTAAATCATTTCTTATGATTTTACACAAATTATTACTATTTTTAATAATTTTATCAAGGCCCGTACAGTCGATTTCCATCAATGGCCATCGAACTGCACTTACAGCGACCCTTTTCGAATTTGATTTGGACGTATCTCCAAATCCAACCGTTAGATTTCAAATTTCTAATATTCGTTAGAAAGCTCTTTTCGATACGAACCCAACGGTTCCGATTTTAGGAGAATCCGACGGTCGGATCTCCCGTAATGTCCGTTTGAAATAAATGGTCGAAATTCACGAACTGCCGCGGCGCGGCGCGTTCTATTCAGGCCATTATATTATATATATAATATATATAATATATACTTCGTCTATTTCTATTTAAAACGAATTATATAAATAGTTTTAAAATCGTTTCAAAAGCAATTTCAACTTTCTTTTCAATGCAAATCAAAATTGAATTCTTCTTTATAAATTCGGTTTAAAATTCATTTCTATTCAATTCAAATTTCAATTCAATTTGAATTCATTTCAATTCAATTTGAATTCGTTTTCAATTTAATTCAATTCCAAAGTCGTTTTCTATTCGATTCAATTCAAATTGGTTTTCTATTCGATTCAATTCAAATTGGTTTTCTATTCGAATCAAATTCAAATTGGTTTTCTATTCGAATCAAATTCGTTATATATTCAATTGAAATCACATTCGTTTTCTATTCAATTCATTTCGAAATCGTTTTCAATGCAATTCATTTCGAAATCGTTTTCAATTCAATTCATTTCGAAATCGTTTTCAATTCAATTCATTTCGAAATCGTTTTCAATTCAATTCATTTCGAAATCGTTTTCAATTCAATTCATTTCGAAATCGTTTTCAATTCAATTCATTTCGAAATCGTTTTCAATTCAATTCATTTCGAAATCGTTATAAATATCGTTCACGTCAAAATGGCGTCAATCTAATCAACACGGCTTCATAAATTTCTATTTTCAAATATTCTATTTCAAATATTTCTTTTTCAAAATAGTTGTTATTATCAAAATATTTCGTTCAACACATGACCAATCTCAATGGATGAGTACTGTCAACACATGAACCTTTATTTTATATTGATAAAGATGTAAATTTTATTACTAAAATATTTCGTTCAACACATGACCAATCTCAATTGATGAAACTGTCAACACATGAACCTTTATTTTATATTGATAAAGATGTAAATTTTATTACTAAAATATTTCGTTCAACACATGACCAATCTCAATGGATGAGTACTGTCAACACATGAACTTTTATTTTATAATATTCTTTATTTTTCAAATTGGAATGAGGCCCAATCAATTACCATATAAAGTTAATTATATGGATTTTCATGCATTACACACATATAATAGCATTGAAAAATAATCAACCATCAACCAAACTGCACTACACTGTATAAGCATCAAATATAGATATCTAACGCTTATAACCGCCTGTCAATCAATCGATCGACATATTTAATCAATCAGGATGAGTGAACTTCAAATTTCATCCTAACACCCGTGTGGGGTTTCAAACAATCAAACGCATATTTTATTTGTGCAGTTGGGCGATGTGTAAAATTTATCGGCCCAATCAATGTCCTTCAAATAGGTGTACATAAACAAACCGTCTGGTTTGTAAATGAATATTTATTTATTCACATTCACGTTAAAAATTATATTTTTAACGATAAAACATTTTATTCCAACATATGAATTTCTATTCAGTTCATTCTTTAAATAAAATGATATTTTTATTTTTCTAACTTATTTTAGAAAATTTCGGCGGCACAACGGCACGATACTAGAAACGGGACGAGGCCTAGCCTTATCCCCGGTCTAGTGAAGGCCCACGCCATTCACACATCAATCAAATCAATTTCAATTCACCACACAATTCAATTTCAATCAAATAATCTAACTAATTTTTGCAATCAAACAAACAAGTCCATGGTCTGTGGACGATTGTGTCGGGTGCTACTAAGCACCGTCTGCATCCTAGTATATATATATATAACTAGAAAAAGAAATTGAAAGGTGAGAAATTCTCACAGAATTGCTATCCTAACTCCACGGCACTTCAAATGCAGGAAATCTTCACTGTTCTCGTCTCTTATCGCTTTCTTCGCCCGTAGCCACTACATATGTAAAAATCGAATTTTTACTTCGCTATTCAATATATAAAAATCATATTTTTATTTTCGAAGTTCAATATATAAAAATCATATTTTTAACTCGAAGTTCAATATATAAAAGTCACATTTTTAACTCGAAGTTCAATGTATAAAAATCACATTTTTAACTCGAAGTTCAATATATAAAAATCACATTTTTATTTCGAAGTTCAATATATAAAAATCATATTTTTAACTCGAAGTTCAATATATAAAAATCACATTTTTAACTCGAAGTTCAATATATAAAAATCACATTTTTAACTCGAAGTTCAATATATAAAAATCACATTTTTAACTCGAAGTTCAATATATAAAAATCACGTTTTTAACTCGAAGTTCAATATATTAAAATCACATGTTTAACTCGAATTTCAATATATAAAAATCATATTTTTAACTAGAAGTTCAATATATAAAAATCACATTTTTAACTCGAAGTTCAATATATAAAAATCACATTTTTAACTCGAAGTTCAATATATAAAAATCATATTTTTAACTCGAAGTTCAATATATAAAAATCACATTTTTAACTCGAAGTTCAATATATAAAAATCACATTTTTATACTGCTAACTTCTTAGTAGATATCGTATCTTTATATCTTTATACATATAATAAAAAATCGCATTTTTATTATATCGCTAAATATATAAAGATCAAATTTACATACATATAAAAATTCGATTATTTTTCTAACTCTTCTCATGTATAAAAATTCGATTTTTCCCTAACTCTTTACAAAATTTAAAACATTTTATAAACAAAATCCTAATCTTTTTGTTAATCAAAAACAAAAATCAATTTTTATAACACATAAAATAAATCAGTTTTGATATAATTAAAAACCAGTTTTTTTTATATATAGAAAAACCCTACATTCAAAACTGAAAATAAATAAAACATGGATTTAAAAACTCACGTTGCGTATCGAAGAGAGGGGGCACTAGCGCCTGAGTGGCGGTCGGAGGCAGCAGTGGTGCTCGATGGAGGTGGGACTGGCGCAGGTGGGGTCGACTTCGGTGGTGGGGTCTTCAGTGCTGAAGCGAAGGGGTGAAGGGGGGGTTACGGGTTTGGGTTCGAACTGAAAAAGGGCGTCGTCCTTCGATCGAGCTGACGGAGCGAGGGAAGTTGGATGGAGGGGGAGGAGGTGCGGTGGCGCCAGGGGGACGGTGGGCGGCTGTCGCAGTTTCTTTTTAGGTTTAGGGTTTTTTTTTTCTTAGAAGTCAACGGTAGAAAAGGGGGGGTAGTTAAAGAGATATATATATTTATTTTTTTATTTTTCCATTCAAAAAGTATCTTTTAAATTCGAACTCGAAACGAGGCCCAACGACTGCCGTCCATAGCTAATTACCCCCATTCCGAACACAATGGGATATGTATCGCAAGTTGATTTGACCGTTTCGATCCGTTTTCGTTAAATCTACTTTTAAATCGCTATACTGAATTTTAAACGTACATTTCAAATTACCGGGGTCACATAACAACTCTATAAATTCCATAAAAATATTTTCTAGCTTCGTATTGACGATACGGTCCTAACAAAACTAATTTCGTCGAATTCTGAGACGGTTGGAAAAATGGCCAATTTCCAGTCGATTAAAATCAACTGAAACCGGTCAAACGCGTTTTCCTTTGCCACGCTCACATATTGATTCAGAAAATTATGAAATTTGGAACCTAGCAATAACTCGACATCACGGACCCAACAAAACTGGATTCGTCGAAATCCGAGGTCATTTGCAAAATGTCCATTTTTAAGGGCCTGAATTCCATAGCGACTATTCAGAATTTTCAACTGGACATATCTTTTGATTCCCGCTATGAAATCTTGATTTTTCGGATTCGTTGGAAAGATACTATCAAATAGATCCTATGATTTCTGGTTTCACTAAAATCCGGATTGTTTTGCACCCGATACATTCAATTGAAGTTTGAAATCGAATTATCGAACTACCGCGCCATTTTCAATTCTATTTATAATTATATATAAATATTTATATTCTAACGACGGCGTATATAATATATACGTCGAATTATATTCAAAATAAATTTCTCGTCGATATTATTTAAAATAATTCATTTTAAATAATCAAAATTCGCTAAAATAGCAAAAATAAAAATTTCAAACTGGCTCGCATTTTACGGGTTGTTACAATCTCCCCCACTTAAAACTTTTCATCCCCGAAAAGGAACAAAGTCGAAAGTGGTTTGATTATTCAGCTCTACGATCGATCAGGCTTCCATTCTCCAACTCTTTAGTTTCTGAGAATTTTCAAAATTTCAAAAATTTGGCTAACACCCTAAATTTTCAAAAAATTTCGCCATAACCTCCCCTGCACCGGGAGCATCGGGGAATTTCAAATAGCTTCCCCGGTCCTTCTAATCTCAAAAAAAGAAAAATTAAAAGCCAAGCGGCTAGCCAATAGGCTCATAAAATCATCATCACCCAAACAAAACAGTAAATTATGTAGTAAACATGTACCTATTTGTCGGGCAAACAAATTTTATTCTTCGGCTCTAGCCTCCTTGCTATGACCTGTTCAATGTAAGTATATGTATATGCAAGCAAATGCGACCAATTTTCAATACAATTCAATATTTGGTTAAATTAGGCATAATGGTTCAAAATTGTCAAACAAACAACACAATCATCAATCAATTAGTGAATTAGAGTTTCAAATTCATAATTTGATATATATACAAAAAATCATGTTTTGATGCCAAATCACAACAATGTATTCTAGCTATATTAGTTTTGGTTCTCACACCAGTCTAATGGAAATATATAGAAAATCACACCTTCGAAACACGAACATAAATACTGATGATGTCATGACAATCATCAGTACCATCTTCGGGCGACTAGAGTGTGATGCTATATCTATCCAATATATTAAAACTTCGAATACACGCGGATCAGACGTATACGCAAAATCTATATATACTGGATTGTCCACATCAATATAAATAAATAATCAAATACGAATAATTGATTTAAATTTTCAAAACAAAATTTGTTTTCACTTTTGAAAAATATACTCTTCACACTCGTTCTAGGATACTACTGATCCCATCTCTAACGAGTCATTCTCGTTGGATATTACTAATCCAATTTCTGATGAATTCTTTCGTACGGTTCTAATGTGTCTTGTTCTCTAGCTTTGTAAACCAAAGCTCTGATACCAATTGTGACGGCAAGGAATTTCGCTCAGTCCGAACCAGTCGCTAAACCGAGCCAGACCGTTCGAAACGCCCTATCGTTTGAGAACATGACAAAATAGAACGCACACAAAAGAACATTTCACTGTATATTACAACAATGCATCAGATTACAAGAATATACAGAGTATAAATGAAATGAATATTACACAGAAATATCATAGATTTAAATTACTTTTAAATACAAAGTAGCGGAAAATAATACGATACACAACTAGAAGTAGATATGCGGATACAAAGCTTTCCGGATATCATTCCAGCTGTAAACCAGGATCCTGTGAATATAAATCTGCAAAACCAAAACTACTAGCTGCCCGTGTCAAAATAGGGGCACCCAGAGTTTAGGTTAAAACAATAAACTCCAGGTCAGTCATGTGACTGGTGTGAGAACTAAAACAGTTATTAATCTTTATTTTTAAAGTTAGGTAAATCAAGGGACCACGCAGTGCATAAAACAAACAGTGCAATGCTAAATAAAGAAAAATGAAGCCGTTATAAGACCCAGGTCCCATCACACAATGCAACGCAGCCGAGGATAGGGTTTTCCCTTATAACAGCCAAAGAATGCTTGATACGTTTAAAACAAATCATTTGATACTATTATAAGTGCATAGTGTATAAAACAACTTCAAATCATAAGTATCAATCATAGGCGGCATGGGTACCATATATCATGTCGCCATACTAGGCTCTACAAATAAAACCGCAAAGTCACGTATTTGGAAATTGGATTTCCGTCCATGAACCGAGGCAAAAGATAGTCCTCAACCGATTCGAGACTGCCTAGCCCGAGTCTCAGGATCAGAGCTCGAGTGACCCTTGGATCCTTAGGGCCAGTCCACCGATGTGGATTAAACTTAAACCCTGAACATGCGTTTCCCCGCCCTATGGGGCTTAAACGAGCCAACTAAATGACTCCATCGGTTCGAGAATGACCGATCAATCCGAGGCGCCTCGCAACAGCAACAACCACATAAGTCAAACTCGTCAGGGCGTGTAAAACCACTGACGCCACTTCTAGCTAGGTAGAAACGCATGCCCTCCCTGACGTCCTCTCCCGTTTTTGGTTCATACCGGGTGTGAAACTCGCGAATCAAACGTTACACAAAGCTACGCCACAAAGGCCTTGCTTTGATCATTACCACAAGACTTTGCTTTTCAACAGAAGCCTCGATCAATTGCCACTTAGGCATGCCACACAGGCAATTCACTCCATGCGTTTGATATCCATCAATATATAACCCCTGAGCTCGTACGTCTCAGAGAAGGGCGTTAAGCAAGAGAATAAATTCTCCGCCGCCAAACAGATATATATTTAATAGAGATCAATCACACGGACTAAAATCCAATGTCAGACACACAGTCCATTTACAAGTCCGTTCTGGGTCTGAACGAAACCGGAGGCACCTAGTACCCCGCATATCCATCGATCTCCAAGTACGTCTGGACGATCACCAACTGTTTCCATCTTCTTGGGTGTACAGCCCAATCAAGATCATCAGTAGTCACCCAAACGACGTGAAGACTTCTGGTCTTCGACCACCGTCTTCATCTTCGACTTATCGTCAGATCAGTTATTCAGAATGGGATAAACCCGGTCTTTCCGAATAACTCGCGTATATTTTATATAAGTGTTACACAACACAACATACGCCTCATTCCAATTCACTAGTCACTAACCGTAAATTAATCAAGAGAATAATTCCCCAAATATTAACCCCGAAGGCCGAAACCAACATCAGATCAATATTCAGAAAACCATTCTGCTTAGCTAACCGACAGTTAGTTTCTAAATTTCACGTTCATAGGGAAAGGTTCCCATTAATTTTATCCAAGATAAATTCCTTGAATTTATTCTTTATTCAATTTTTGAATCTCAATTCAAGCTAGTCGGGATTAGCGAACCTTACCGAAGTAATTATTTATTTTAATTTCCCCATCCCAACTTATTCATCCCATGAAGTAAAACTGGTAATAATTCATATCTAACACCACAGTGTTATCGGTAAATTAAATTACCATTTCACGTTCAAATCTAATTAAAGATTTAACTATCGCCTGGAGCAAAACTGGTGATACTCCATTCTCGATCACTTCAATCTAATTAAAGATTCATTAAAACTCCACTTAGTTTTAATCGTTAACTGGGTTAAAGAATCTGTGTCATTTAAAAACACAGTTCACGATAAACCCAAAATCACATTCATTAATTATCGGGTTAAAGAACGAGTGTTATTTAAAACACTGTCCACGATAAACCCAAAAATCAATATCAATTCAATTCCAATTAATATTATTTAATTGGTACACTTCGTTAAATCTAAACAAAAAGATTTAATCTTTTCTCAACTGGGTTCAAGAACAGTGTTAGTGAAGACACCATTCACGACAAACCCAAATCACATTTGATATTCAATACAAGGCTCTGAATAGAAAATATACCGGCTTATATTCAATATCAAATTCTACGACTAACAAATATCGCATTGGAAATAACGATATATATATATATATATATATATATATATATATATATATATATATATCTTTCAAATTTCCATAACAACATTTGTATAATCACGAAATCCAACATCGAAATATTCCGAAGACAATTTCGATTCAAATCCATTCCAATGCAATCATTGGAAATTTTGGTTATTTTCCAAAACCATTTCAAATTCAATTTATTTATTTAAAAATAAATAGAATTATAATTCTAGTTCAAAACTAGTTCATTTCGATAAAAATCTATTTTTATCTTTTCAAATAGGGGGTTTTTCATCCCAATTCTTTCTAAATCATTTCTTATGATTTTACACAAATTATTACTATTTTTAATAATTTTATCAAGGCCCGTACAGTCGATTTCCATCAATGGCCATCGAACTGCACTTACAGCGACCCTTTTCGAATTTGATTTGGACGTATCTCCAAATCCAACCGTTAGATTTCAAATTTCTAATATTCGTTAGAAAGCTCTTTTCGATACGAACCCAACGGTTCCGGTTTTAGGAGAATCCGACGGTCGGATCTCCCGTAATGTCCGTTTGAAATAAATGGTCGAAATTCACGAACTGCCGCGGCGCGGTGCGTTCTATTCAGGCCATTATATTATATATATAATATATACTTCGTTGATTTCTATTTAAAACGAATTATATAAATAGTTTTAAAATCGTTTCAAAAGCAATTTCAACTTTCTTTTCAATGCAAATCAAAATTGAATTCTTCTTTATAAATTCGGTTTAAAATTCATTTCTATTCAATTCAAATTTCAATTCAATTTGAATTCATTTCAATTCAATTTGAATTCGTTTTCAATTTAATTCAATTCCAAAGTCGTTTTCTATTCGATTCAATTCAAATTGGTTTTCTATTCGATTCAATTCAAATTGGTTTTCTATTCGAATCAAATTCAAATTGGTTTTCTATTCGAATCAAATTCGTTATATATTCAATTGAAATCACATTCGTTTTCTATTCAATTCATTTCGAAATCGTTTTCAATGCAATTCATTTCGAAATCGTTTTCAATTCAATTCATTTCGAAATCGTTTTCAATTCAATTCATTTCGAAATCGTTTTCAATTCAATTCATTTCGAAATCGTTTTCAATTCAATTCATTTCGAAATCGTTTTCAATTCAATTCATTTCGAAATCGTTTTCAATTCAATTCATTTCGAAATCGTTATAAATATCGTTCACGTCAAAATGGCGTCAATCTAATCAACACGGCTTCATAAATTTCTATTTTCAAATATTCTATTTCAAATATTCTATTTCAAATATTCTATTTCAAATATTTCTTTTTCAAAATAGTTGTTATTATCAAAATATTTCGTTCAACACATGACCAATCTCAATGGATGAGTACTGTCAACACATGAACCTTTATTTTATATTGATAAAGATGTAAATTTTATTACTAAAATATTTCGTTCAACACATGACCAATCTCAATGGATGAAACTGTCAACACATGAACCTTTATTTTATATTGATAAAGATGTAAATTTTATTACTAAAATATTTCGTTCAACACATGACCAATCTCAATGGATGAGTACTGTCAACACATGAACTTTTATTTTATAATATTCTTTATTTTTCAAATTGGAATGAGGCCCAATCAATTACCATATAAAGTTAATTATATGGATTTTCATGCATTACACACATATAATAGCATTGAAAAATAATCAACCATCAACCAAAGTGCACTACACTGTATAAGCATCAAATATAGATATCTAACGCTTATAACCGCCTGTCAATCAATCGATCGACATATTTAATCAATCAGGATGAGTGAACTTCAAATTTCATCCTAACACCCGTGTGGGGTTTCAAACAATCAAACGCATATTTTATTTGTGCAGTTGGGCGATGTGTAAAATTTATCGGCCCAATCAATGTCCTTCAAATAGGTGTACATAAACAAACCGTCTGGTTTGTAAATGAATATTTATTTATTCACATTCACGTTAAAAATTATATTTTTAACGATAAAACATTTTATTCCAACATATGAATTTCTATTCTGTTCATTCTTTAAATAAAATGATATTTTTATTTTTCTAACTTATTTTAGAAAATTTCGGCGGCATAACGGCACGATACTAGAAACGGGACGAGGCCTAGCCTTATCCCCGGTCTAGTGAAGGCCCACGCCATTCACACATCAATCAAATCAATTTCAATTCACCACACAATTCAATTTCAATCAAATAATCTAACTAATTTTTGCAATCAAACAAACAAGTCCATGGTCTGTGGACGATTGTGTCAGGTGCTACTAAGCACCGTCTGCATCCTAGTATATATATATATAACTAGAAAAAGAAATTGAAAGGTGAGAAATTCTCATAGAATTGCTATCCTAACTCCACGGCACTTCAAATGCAGGAAATCTTCACTGTTCTCGTCTCTTATCGCTTTCTTCGCCCGTAGCCACTACATATGTAAAAATCGAATTTTTACTTCGCTATTCAATATATAAAAATCATATTTTTATTTTCGAAGTTCAATATATAAAAATCATATTTTTAACTCGAAGTTCAATATATAAAAATCACATTTTTAACTCGAAGTTCAATATATAAAAATCACAATTTTAACTCGAAGTTCAATATATAAAAATCACATTTTTATTTCGAAGTTCAATATATAAAAATCATATTTTTAACTCGAAGTTCAATATATAAAAATCACATTTTTAACTCGAAGTTCAATATATAAAAATCACATTTTTAACTCGAAGTTCAATATATAAAAATCACATTTTTAACTCGAAGTTCAATATATAAAAATCACGTTTTTAACTCGAAGTTCAATATATAAAAATCATATTTTTAACTCGAAGTTCAATATATAAAAATCATATTTTTATTCTGAAGTTCAATATATAAAAATCACATTTTTAACTCGAAGTTCAATATATAAAAATCACATTTTTAACTCGAAGTTCAATATATAAAAATCATATTTTTAACTCGAAGTTCAATATATAAAAATCACATTTTTAACTCGAAGTTCAATATATAAAAATCACATTTTTATACTGCTAACTTCTTAGTAGATATCGTATCTTTATATCTTTATACATATAATAAAAAATCGCATTTTTATTATATCGCTAAATATATAAAGATCAAATTTACATACATATAAAAATTCGATTATTTTTCTAACTCTTCTCATGTATAAAAATTCGATTTTTCCCTAACTCTTTACAAAATTTAAAACATTTTATAAACAAAATCCTAATCTTTTTGTTAAACAAAAACAAAAATCAATTTTTATAACACATAAAATAAATCAGTTTTGATATAATTAAAAACCAGTTTTTTTTATATATAGAAAAACCCTACATTCAAAACTGAAAATAAATAAAACATGGATTTAAAAACTCACGTTGTGTATCGAAGAGAGGGGGCACTAGCGCCTGAGTGGCGGTCGGAGGCAGCAGTGGTGCTCGATGGAGGTGGGACTGGCGCAGGCGGGGTCGACTTCGGTGGTGGGGGTCTTCAGTGCTGAAGCGAAGGGGTGAAGGGGGAGTTACGGGTTTGGGTTCGAACTGAAAAAGGGCGTCGTCCTTCGATCGAGCTGACGGAGCGAGGGAAGTTGGATGGAGGGGGAGGAGGTGCGGTGGCGCCAGGGGGACGGTGGGCGGCTGTCGCAGTTTCTTTTTAGCTTTAGGGTTTTTTTTTTCTTAGAAGTCAACGGTAGAAAAGGGGGGGTAGTTAAAGAGATATATATATATATATTTATTTATTTATTTTTTTATTTTTCCATTCAAAAAGTATCTTTTAAATTCGAACTCGAAACGAGGCCCAACGACTGCCGTCCATAGCTAATTACCCCCATTCCGAACACAATGGGATATGTATCGCAAGTTGATTTGACCGTTTCGATCCGTTTTCGTTAAATCTACTTTTAAATCGCTATACTGAATTTTAAACGTACATTTCAAATTACCGGGGTCACATAACAACTCTATAAATTCCATAAAAATATTTTCTAACTTCGTATTGACGATACGGTCCTAACAAAACTAATTTCGTCGAATTCTGAGACGGTTGGAAAAATGGCCAATTTCCAGTCGATTAAAATCAACTGAAACCGGTCAAACGCGTTTTCCTTTGCCACGCTCACATATTGATTCAGAAAATTATGAAATTTGGAACCTAGCAATAACTCGACATCACGGACCCAACAAAACTGGTTTCGTCGAAATCCGAGGTCATTTGCAAAATGTCCATTTTTAAGGTCCTGAATTCCATAGCGACTATTCAGAATTTTCAACTGGACATATCTTTTGATTCCCGCTATGAAATCTTGATTTTTCGGATTCGTTGGAAAGATACTATCAAATAGATCCTATGATTTCTGGTTTCACTAAAATCCGGATTGTTTTGCACCCGGTACATTCAATTGAAGTTTGAAATCGAATTATCGAACTACCGCGCCATTTTCAATTCTATTTATAATTATATATAAATATTTATATTCTAACGACGGCGTATATAATATATACGTCGAATTATATTCAAAATAAATTTCTCGTCGATATTATTTAAAATAATTCATTTTAAATAATCAAAATTCGCTAAAATAGCAAAAATAAAAATTTCAAACTGGCTCGCATTTTACGGGTTGTTACAATCTCCCCCACTTAAAACTTTTCATCCCTGAAAAGGAACAAAGTCGAAAGTGGTTTGATTATTCAGCTCTACGATCGATCAGGCTTCCATTCTCCAACTCTTTAGTTTCTGAGAATTTTCAAAATTTCAAAAATTTGGCTAACACCCTAAATTTTCAAAAAATTTCGCCATAACCTCCCCTGCACCGGGAGCATCGGGGAATTTCAAATAGCTTCCCGGGTCCTTCTAATCTCAAAAAAAGAAAAAGAAAAAGCCAAGCGGCTAGCCAATAGGCTCATAAAATCATCATCACCCAAACAAAACAGTAAATTATGTAGTAAACATGTACCTATTTGTCGGGCAAACAAATTTTATTCTTCGGCTCTAGCCTCCTTGCTATGACCTGTTCAATGTAAGTATATGTATATGCAAGCAAATGCGACCAATTTTCAATACAATTCAATATTTGGTTCAATTAGGCATAATGGTTCAAAATTGTCAAACAAACAACACAATCATCAATCAATTAGTGAATTAGAGTTTCAAATTCATAATTTGATATATATACAAAAAATCATGTTTTGATGCCAAATCACAACAATGTATTCTAGCTATATTATTTTTGGTTCTCACACCAGTCTAATGGAAATATATAGAAAATCACACCTTCGAAACACGAACATAAATACTGATGATGTCATGACAATCATCAGTACCATCTTCGGGCGACTAGAGTGTGATGCTATATCTATCCAATATATTAAAACTTCGAATACACGCGGATCAGACGTATACGCAAAATCTATATATACTGGATTGTCCACATCAATATAAATAAATAATCAAATACGAATAATTGATTTAAATTTTCAAAACAAAATTTGTTTTCACTTTTGAAAAATATACTCTTCACACTCGTTCTAGGATACTACTGATCCCATCTCTAACGAGTCATTCTCGTTGGATATTACTAATCCAATTTCTGATGAATTCTTTCGTACGGTTCTAATGTGTCTTGTTCTCTAGCTTTGTAAACCAAAGCTCTGATACCAATTGTGACGGCAAGGAATTTCGCTCAGTCCGAACCAGTCGCTAAACCGAGCCAGACCGTTCGAAACGCCCTATCGTTTGAGAACATGACAAAATAGAACGCACACAAAAGAACATTTCACTGTATATTACAACAATGCATCAGATTACAAGAATATACAGAGTATAAATGAAATGAATATTACACAGAAATATCATAGATTTAAATTACTTTTAAATACAAAGTAGCGGAAAATAATACGATACACAACTAGAAGTAGATATGCGGATACAAAGCTTTCCGGATATCATTCCAGCTGTAAACCAGGATCCTGTGAATATAAATCTGCAAAACCAAAACTACTATCTGCCCGTGTCAAAATAGGGGCACCCAGAGTTTAGGTTAAAACAATAAACTCCAGGTCAGTCATGTGACTGGTGTGAGAACTAAAACAGTTATTAATCTTTATTTTTAAAGTTAGGTAAATCAAGGGACCACGCAGTGCATAAAACAAACAGCGCAATGCTAAATAAAGAAAAATGAAGCCGTTATAAGACCCAGGTCCCATCACACAATGCAACGCAGCCGAGGATAGGGTTTTCCCTTATAACAGCCAAAGAATGCTTGATACGTTTAAAACAAATCATTTGATACTATTATAAGTGCATAGTGTATAAAACAACTTCAAATCATAAGTATCAATCATAGGCGGCATGGGTACCATATATCATGTCGCCATACTAGGCTCTACAAATAAAACCGCAAAGTCACGTATTTGGAAATTGGATTTCCGTCCATGAACCGAGGCAAAAGATAGTCCTCAACCGATTCGAGACTGCCTAGCCCGAGTCTCAGGATCAGAGCTCGAGTGACCCTTGGATCCTTAGGGCCAGTCCACCGATGTGGATTAAACTTAAACCCTGAACATGCGTTTCCCCGCCCTATGGGGCTTAAACGAGCCAACTAAATGACTCCATCGGTTCGAGAATGACCGATCAATCCGAGGCGCCTCGCAACAGCAACAACCACATAAGTCAAACTCGTCAGGGCGTGTAAAACCACTGACGCCACTTCTAGCTAGGAAGAAACGCATGCCCTCCCTGACGTCCTCTCCCGTTTTTGGTTCATACCGGGTGTGAAACTCGCGAATCAAACGTTACACAAAGCTACGCCACAAAGGCCTTGCTTTGATCATCACCACAAGACTTTGCTTTTCAACAGAAGCCTCGATCAATTGCCACTTAGGCATGCCCCACAGGCAATTCACTCCATGCGTTTGATATCCATCAATATATAACCCCTGAGCTCGTACGTCTCAGAGAAGGGCGTTAAGCAAGAGAATAAATTCTCCGCCGCCAAACAGATATATATTTAATAGAGATCAATCACACGGACTAAAATCCAATGTCAGACACACAGTCCATTTACAAGTCCGTTCTGGGTCTGAACGAAACCGGAGGCACCTAGTACCCCGCATATCCATCGATCTCCAAGTACGTCTGGACGATCACCAACTGTTTCCATCTTCTTGGGTGTACAGCCCAATCAAGATCATCAGTAGTCACCCAAACGACGTGAAGACTTCTGGTCTTCGACCACCGTCTTCATCTTCGACTTATCGTCGGATCAGTTATTCAGAATGGGATAAACCCGGTCTTTCCGAATAACTCGCGTATATTTTATATAAGTGTTACACAACACAACATACGCCTCATTCCAATTCACTAGTCACTAACCGTAAATTAATCAAGAGAATAATTCCCCAAATATTAACCCCGAAGGCCGAAACCAACATCAGATCAATATTCAGAAAACCATTCTGCTTGGCTAACTGACAGTTAGTTTCTAAATTTCACGTTCATAGGGAAAGGTTCCCATTAATTTTATCCAAGATAAATTCCTTGAATTTATTCTTTATTCAATTTTTGAATCTCAATTCAAGCTAGTCGGGATTAGCGAACCTTACCGAAGTAATTATTTATTTTAATTTCCTCATCCCAACTTATTCATCCCATGAAGTAAAACTGGTAATAATTCATATCTAACACCACAGTGTTATCGGTAAATTAAATTACCATTTCACGTTCAAATCTAATTAAAGATTTAACTATCGCCTGGAGCAAAACTGGTGATACTCCATTCTCGATCACTTCAATCTAATTAAAGATTCATTAAAACTCCACTTAGTTTTAATCGTTAACTGGGTTAAAGAATCTGTGTCATTTAAAAACACAGTTCACGATAAACCCAAAATCACATTCATTAATTATCGGGTTAAAGAACGAGTGTTATTTAAAACACTGTCCACGATAAACCCAAAAATCAATATCAATTCAATTCCAATTAATATTATTTAATTGGTACACTTCGTTAAATCTAAACAAAAAGATTTAATCTTTTCTCAACTGGGTTCAAGAACAGTGTTAGTGAAGACACCATTCACGACAAACCCAAATCACATTTGATATTCAATACAAGGCTCTGAATAGAAAATATACCGGCTTATATTCAATATCAAATTCTACGACTAACAAATATCGCATTGGAAATAACGATATATATATATATATATATATATATATATATCTTTCAAATTTCCATAACAACATTTGTATAATCACGAAATCCAACATCGAAATATTCCGAAGACAATTTCGATTCAAATCCATTCCAATGCAATCATTGGAAATTTTGGTTATTTTCCAAAACCATTTCAAATTCAATTTATTTATTTAAAAATAAATAGAATTATAATTCTAGTTCAAAACTAGTTCATTTCGATAAAAATCTATTTTTATCTTTTCAAATAGGGGGTTTTTCATCCCAATTCTTTCTAAATCATTTCTTATGATTTTACACAAATTATTACTATTTTTAATAATTTTATCAAGGCCCGTACAGTCGATTTCCATCAATGGCCATCGAACTGCACTTACAGCGACCCTTTTCGAATTTGATTTGGACGTATCTCCAAATCCAACCATTAGATTTCAAATTTCTAATATTCGTTAGAAAGCTCTTTTCGATACGAACCCAACGGTTCCGGTTTTAGGAGAATCCGACGGTCGGATCTCCCGTAATGTCCGTTTGAAATAAATGGTCGAAATTCACGAACTGCCGCGGCGCGGTGCGTTCTATTCAGGCCATTATATTATATATATAATATATACTTCGTTGATTTCTATTTAAAACGAATTATATAAATAGTTTTAAAATCGTTTCAAAAGCAATTTCAACTTTCTTTTCAATGCAAATCAAAATTGAATTCTTCTTTATAAATTCGGTTTAAAATTCATTTCTATTCAATTCAAATTTCAATTCAATTTGAATTCATTTCAATTCAATTTGAATTCGTTTTCAATTTAATTCAATTCCAAAGTCGTTTTCTATTCGATTCAATTCAAATTGGTTTTCTATTCGATTCAATTCAAATTGGTTTTCTATTCGAATCAAATTCAAATTGGTTTTCTATTCGAATCAAATTCGTTATATATTCAATTGAAATCACATTCGTTTTCTATTCAATTCATTTCGAAATCGTTTTCAATGCAATTCATTTCGAAATCGTTTTCAATTCAATTCATTTCGAAATCGTTTTCAATTCAATTCATTTCGAAATCGTTTTCAATTCAATTCATTTCGAAATCGTTTTCAATTCAATTCATTTCGAAATCGTTTTCAATTCAATTCATTTCGAAATCGTTTTCAATTCAATTCATTTCGAAATCGTTATAAATATCGTTCACGTCAAAATGGCGTCAATCTAATCAACACGGCTTCATAAATTTCTATTTTCAAATATTCTATTTCAAATATTATATTTCAAATATTCTATTTCAAATATTTCTTTTTCAAAATAGTTGTTATTATCAAAACATTTCGTTCAACACATGACCAATCTCAATGGATGAGTACTGTCAACACATGAACCTTTATTTTATATTGATAAAGATGTAAATTTTATTACTAAAATATTTCGTTCAACACATGACCAATCTCAATGGATGAAACTGTCAACACATGAACCTTTATTTTATATTGATAAAGATGTAAATTTTATTACTAAAATATTTCGTTCAACACATGACCAATCTCAATGGATGAGTACTGTCAACACATGAACTTTTATTTTATAATATTCTTTATTTTTCAAATTGGAATGAGGCCCAATCAATTACCATATAAAGTTAATTATATGGATTTTCATGCATTACACACATATAATAGCATTGAAAAATAATCAACCATCAACCAAAGTGCACTACACTGTATAAGCATCAAATATAGATATCTAACGCTTATAACCGCCTGTCAATCAATCGATCGACATATTTAATCAATCAGGATGAGTGAACTTCAAATTTCATCCTAACACCCGTGTGGGGTTTCAAACAATCAAACGCATATTTTATTTGTGCAGTTGGGCGATGTGTAAAATTTATCGGCCCAATCAATGTCCTTCAAATAGGTGTACATAAACAAACCGTCTGGTTTGTAAATGAATATTTATTTATTCACATTCACGTTAAAAATTATATTTTTAACGATAAAACATTTTATTCCAACATATGAATTTCTATTCTGTTCATTCTTTAAATAAAATGATATTTTTATTTTTCTAACTTATTTTAGAAAATTTCGGCGGCATAACGGCACGATACTAGAAACGGGACGAGGCCTAGCCTTATCCCCGGTCTAGTGAAGGCCCACGCCATTCACACATCAATCAAATCAATTTCAATTCACCACACAATTCAATTTCAATCAAATAATCTAACTAATTTTTGCAATCAAACAAACAAGTCCATGGTCTGTGGACGATTGTGTCAGGTGCTACTAAGCACCGTCTGCATCCTAGTATATATATATATAACTAGAAAAAGAAATTGAAAGGTGAGAAATTCTCATAGAATTGCTATCCTAACTCCACGGCACTTCAAATGCAGGAAATCTTCACTGTTCTCGTCTCTTATCGCTTTCTTCGCCCGTAGCCACTACATATGTAAAAATCGAATTTTTACTTCGCTATTCAATATATAAAAATCATATTTTTATTTTCGAAGTTCAATATATAAAAATCATATTTTTAACTCGAAGTTCAATATATAAAAATCACATTTTTAACTCGAAGTTCAATATATAAAAATCACAATTTTAACTCGAAGTTCAATATATAAAAATCACATTTTTATTTCGAAGTTCAATATATAAAAATCATATTTTTAACTCGAAGTTCAATATATAAAAATCACATTTTTAACTCGAAGTTCAATATATAAAAATCACATTTATAACTCGAAGTTCAATATATAAAAATCACATTTTTAACTCGAAGTTCAATATATAAAAATCACGTTTTTAACTCGAAGTTCAATATATAAAAATCATATTTTTAACTCGAAGTTCAATATATAAAAATCATATTTTTATTCTGATGTTCAATATATAAAAATCACATTTTTAACTCGAAGTTCAATATATAAAAATCACATTTTTAACTCGAAGTTCAATATATAAAAATCATATTTTTAACTCGAAGTTCAATATATAAAAATCACATTTTTAACTCGAAGTTCAATATATAAAAATCACATTTTTATACTGCTAACTTCTTAGTAGATATCGTATCTTTATATCTTTATACATATAATAAAAAATCGCATTTTTATTATATCGCTAAATATATAAAGATCAAATTTACATACATATAAAAATTCGATTATTTTTCTAACTCTTCTCATGTATAAAAATTCGATTTTTCCCTAACTCTTTACAAAATTTAAAACATTTTATAAACAAAATCCTAATCTTTTTGTTAAACAAAAACAAAAATCAATTTTTATAACACATAAAATAAATCAGTTTTGATATAATTAAAAACCAGTTTTTTTTATATATAGAAAAACCCTACATTCAAAACTGAAAATAAATAAAACATGGATTTAAAAACTCACGTTGTGTATCGAAGAGAGGGGGCACTAGCGCCTGAGTGGCGGTCGGAGGCAGCAGTGGTGCTCGATGGAGGTGGGACTGGCGCAGGCGGGGTCGACTTCGGTGGTGGGGGTCTTCAGTGCTGAAGCGAAGGGGTGAAGGGGGGGTTACGGGTTTGGGTTCGAACTGAAAAAGGGCGTCGTCCTTCGATCGAGCTGACGGAGCGAGGGAAGTTGGATGGAGGGGGAGGAGGTGCGGTGGCGCCAGGGGGACGGTGGGCGGCTGTCGCAGTTTCTTTTTAGCTTTAGGGTTTTTTTTTCTTAGAAGTCAACGGTAGAAAAGGGGGGGTAGTTAAAGATATATATATATATATTTATTTTTTTATTTTTTTATTTTTCCATTCAAAAAGTATCTTTTAAATTCGAACTCGAAACGAGGCCCAACGACTGCCGTTCATAGCTAATTACCCCCATTCCGAACACAATGGGATATGTATCGCAAGTTGATTTGACCGTTTCGATCCGTTTTCGTTAAATCTACTTTTAAATCGCTATACTGAATTTTAAACGTACATTTCAAATTACCGGGGTCACATAACAACTCTATAAATTCCATAAAAATATTTTCTAACTTCGTATTGACGATACGGTCCTAACAAAACTAATTTCGTCGAATTCTGAGACGGTTGGAAAAATGGCCAATTTCCAGTCGATTAAAATCAACTGAAACCGGTCAAACGCGTTTTCCTTTGCCACGCTCACATATTGATTCAGAAAATTATGAAATTTGGAACCTAGCAATAACTCGACATCACGGACCCAACAAAACTGGTTTCGTCGAAATCCGAGGTCATTTGCAAAATGTCCATTTTTAAGGTCCTGAATTCCATAGCGACTATTCAGAATTTTCAACTGGACATATCTTTTGATTCCCGCTATGAAATCTTGATTTTTCGGATTCGTTGGAAAGATACTATCAAATAGATCCTATGATTTCTGGTTTCACTAAAATCCGGATTGTTTTGCACCCGGTACATTCAATTGAAGTTTGAAATCGAATTATCGAACTACCGCGCCATTTTCAATTCTATTTATAATTATATATAAATATTTATATTCTAACGACGGCGTATATAATATATACGTCGAATTATATTCAAAATAAATTTCTCGTCGATATTATTTAAAATAATTCATTTTAAATAATCAAAATTCGCTAAAATAGCAAAAATAAAAATTTCAAACTGGCTCGCATTTTACGGGTTGTTACAATCTCCCCCACTTAAAACTTTTCATCCCCGAAAAGGAACAAAGTCGAAAGTGGTTTGATTATTCAGCTCTACGATCGATCAGGCTTCCATTCTCCAACTCTTTAGTTTCTGAGAATTTTCAAAATTTCAAAAATTTGGCTAACACCCTAAATTTTCAAAAAATTTCGCCATAACCTCCCCTGCACCGGGAGCATCGGGGAATTTCAAATAGCTTCCCCGGTCCTTCTAATCTCAAAAAAAGAAAAAGAAAAAGCCAAGCGGCTAGCCAATAGGCTCATAAAATCATCATCACCCAAACAAAACAGTAAATTATGTAGTAAACATGTACCTATTTGTCGGGCAAACAAATTTTATTCTTCGGCTCTAGCCTCCTTGCTATGACCTGTTCAATGTAAGTATATGTATATGCAAGCAAATGCGACCAATTTTCAATACAATTCAATATTTGGTTCAATTAGGCATAATGGTTCAAAATTGTCAAACAAACAACACAATCATCAATCAATTAGTGAATTAGAGTTTCAAATTCATAATTTGATATATATACAAAAAATCATGTTTTGATGCCAAATCACAACAATGTATTCTAGCTATATTAGTTTTGGTTCTCACACCAGTCTAATGGAAATATATAGAAAATCACACCTTCGAAACACGAACATAAATACTGATGATGTCATGACAATCATCAGTACCATCTTCGGGCGACTAGAGTGTGATGCTATATCTATCCAATATATTAAAACTTCGAATACACGCGGATCAGACGTATACGCAAAATCTATATATACTGGATTGTCCACATCAATATAAATAAATAATCAAATACGAATAATTGATTTAAATTTTCAAAACAAAATTTGTTTTCACTTTTGAAAAATATACTCTTCACACTCGTTCTAGGATACTACTGATCCCATCTCTAACGAGTCATTCTCGTTGGATATTACTAATCCAATTTCTGATGAATTCTTTCGTACGGTTCTAATGTGTCTTGTTCTCTAGCTTTGTAAACCAAAGCTCTGATACCAACTGTGACGGCAAGGAATTTCGCTCAGTCCGAACCAGTCGCTAAACCGAGCCAGACCGTTCGAAACACCCTATCGTTTGAGAACATGACAAAATAGAACGCACACAAAAGAACATTTCACTGTATATTACAACAATGCATCAGATTACAAGAATATACAGAGTATAAATGAAATGAATATTACACAGAAATATCATAGATTTAAATTACTTTTAAATACAAAGCAGCGGAAAATAATACGATACATAACTAGAAGTAGATATGCGGATACAAAGCTTTCCGGATTTCATTCCAGCTGTAAACCAGGATCCTGTGAATATAAATCTGCAAAACCAAAACTACTAGCTGCCCGTGTCAAAATAAGGGCACCCAGAGTTTAGGTTAAAACAATAAACTCCAGGTCAGTCATGTGACTGGTGTGAGAACTAAAACAGTTATTACTCTTTATTTTTAAAGTTAGGTAAATCAAGGGACCACGCAGTGCATAAAACAAACAGCGCAATGCTAAATAAAGAAAAATGAAGTCGTTATAAGACCCAGGTCCCATCACACAATGCAACGCAGCCGAGGATAGGGTTTTCCCTTATAACAACCAAAGAATGCTTGATACGTTTAAAACAAATCATTTGATACTATTATAAGTGCATAGTGTATAAAACAACTTCAAATCATAAGTATCAATCATAGGCGGCATGGGTACCATATATCATGTCGCCATACTAGGCTCTACAAATAAAACCGCAAAGTCACGTATTTGGAAATTGGATTTCCGTCCATGAACCGAGGCAAAAGATAGTCCTCAACCGATTCGAGACTGCCTAGCCCGAGTCTCAGGATCAGAGCTCGAGTGACCCTTGGATCCTTAGGGCCAGTCCACCGATGTGGATTAAACTTAAACCCTGAACATGCGTTTCCCCGCCCTATGGGGCTTAAACGAGCCAACTAAATGACTCCATCGGTTCAAGAATGACCGATCAATCCGAGGCGCCTCGCAACAGCAATAACCAAATAAGTCAAACTCGTCAGGGCGTGTAAAACCACTGACGCCACTTCTAGCTAGGAAGAAACGCATGCCCTCCCTGACGTCCTCTCCCGTTTTTGGTTCATACCGGGTGTGAAACTCGCGAATCAAACATTACACAAAGCTACGCCACGAAGGCCTTGCTTTGATCATCACCACAAGACTTTGCTTTTCAACAGAAGCCTCGATCAATTGCCACTTAGGCATGCCACACAGGCAATTCACTCCATGCGTTTGATATCCATCAATATATAACCCCTGAGCTCGTACGTCTCAGAGAAGGGCGTTAAGCAAGAGAATAAATTCTCCGCCGCCAAACAGATATATATTTAATAGAGATCAATCACACGGACTAAAATCCAATGTCAGACACACAGTCCATTTACAAGTCCGTTCTGGGTCTGAACGAAACCGGAGGCACCTAGTACCCCGCATATCCATCGATCTCCAAGTACGTCTGGACGATCACCAACTGTTTCCATCTTCTTGGGTGTACAGCCCAATCAAGATCATCAGTAGTCACCCAAACGACGTGAAGACTTCTGGTCTTCGACCACCGTCTTCATCTTCGACTTATCGTCGGATCAGTTATTCAGAATGGGATAAACCCGGTCTTTCCGAATAACTCGCGTATATTTTATATAAGTGTTACACAACACAACATACGCCTCATTCCAATTCACTAGTCACTAACCGTAAATTAATCAAGAGAATAATTCCCCAAATATTAACCCCGAAGGCCGAAACCAACATCAGATCAATATTCAGAAAACCATTCTGCTTGGCTAACCGACAGTTAGTTTCTAAATTTCACGTTCATAGGGAAAGGTTCCCATTAATTTTATCCAAGATAAATTCCTTGAATTTATTCTTTATTCAATTTTTGAATCTCAATTCAAACTAGTCGGGATTAGCGAACCTTACCGAAGTAATTATTTATTTTAATTTCCCCATCCCAACTTATTCATCCCATGAAGTAAAACTGGTAATACTTCATATCTAACACCACAGTGTTATCGGTAAATTAAATTACCATTTCACGTTCAAATCTAATTAAAGATTTAACTATCGCCTGGAGCAAAACTGGTGATACTCCATTCTCGATCACTTCAATCTAATTAAAGATTCATTAAAACTCCACTTAGTTTTAATCGTTAACTGGGTTAAAGAATCCGTGTCATTTAAAAACACAGTTCACGATAAACCCAAAATCACATTCATTAATTATCGGGTTAAAGAACGAGTGTTATTTAAAACACTGTCCACGATAAACCCAAAAATCAATATCAATTCAATTCCAATTAAATATTATTTAATTGGTACACTTCGTTAAATCTAAACAAAAAGATTTAATCTTTTCTCAACTGGGTTCAAGAACAGTGTTAGTGAAGACACCATTCACGACAAACCCAAATCACATTTGATATTCAATACAAGGCTCTGAATAGAAAATATACCGGCTTATAGTCAATATCAAATTCTACGACTAACAAATATCGCATTGGAAATAACGATATATATATATATATATCTTTCAAATTTCCATAACAACATTTGTATAATCACGAAATCCAACATCGAAATATTCCGAAGACAATTTCGATTCAAATCCATTCCAATGCAATCATTGGAAATTTTGGTTATTTTCCAAAACCATTTCAAATTCAATTTATTTATTTAAAAATAAATAGAATTATAATTCTAGTTCAAAACTAGTTCATTTCGATAAAAATCTATTTTTATCTTTTCAAATAGGGGGTTTTCATCCCAATTCTTTCTAAATCATTTCTTATGATTTTACACAAATTATTACTATTTTTAATAATTTTATCAAGGCCCGTACAGTCGATTTCCATCAATGGCCATCGAACTGCACTTACAGCGACCCTTTTCGAATTTGATTTGGACGTATCTCCAAATCCAACCGTTAGATTTCAAATTTCTAATATTCGTTAGAAAGCTCTTTTCGATACGAACCCAACGGTTCCGGTTTTAGGAGAATCCGACGGTCGGATCTCCCGTAATGTCCGTTTGAAATAAATGGTCGAAATTCACGAACTGCCGCGGCGCGGCGCGTTCTATTCAGGCCATTATATTATATATAATATATACTTCGTCGATTTCTATTTAAAACGAATTATATAAATAGTTTTAAAATCGTTTCAAAAGCAATTTCAACTTTCTTTTCAATGCAAATCAAAATTGAATTCTTCTTTATAAATTCGGTTTAAAATTCATTTCTATTCAATTCAAATTTCAATTCAATTTGAATTCATTTCAATTCAATTTGAATTCGTTTTCAATTTAATTCAATTCCAAAGTCGTTTTCTATTCGATTCAATTCAAATTGGTTTTCTATTCGATTCAATTCAAATTGGTTTTCTATTCGAATCAAATTCGTTATATATTCAATTGAAATCACATTCGTTTTCTATTCAATTCATTTCGAAATCGTTTTCAATGCAATTCATTTCGAAATCGTTTTCAATTCAATTCATTTCGAAATCGTTTTCAATTCAATTCATTTCGAAATCGTTTTCAATTCAATTCATTTCGAAATCGTTTTCAATTCAATTCATTTCGAAATCGTTTTCAATTCAATTCATTTCGAAATCGTTTTCAATTCAATTCATTTCGAAATCGTTATAAATATCGTTCACGTCAAAATGGCGTCAATCTAATCAACACGGCTTCGTAAATTTCTATTTTCAAATATTCTATTTCAAATATTTCTTTTTCAAAATAGTTGTTATTATCAAAATATTTCGTTCAACACATGACCAATCTCAATGGATGAGTACTGTCAACACATGAACCTTTATTTTATATTGATAAAGATGTAAATTTTATTACTAAAATATTTCGTTCAACACATGACCAATCTCAATGGATGAAACTGTCAACACATGAACCTTTATTTTATATTGATAAAGATGTAAATTTTATTACTAAAATATTTCGTTCAACACATGACCAATCTCAATGGATGAGTACTGTCAACACATGAACTTTTATTTTATAATATTCTTTATTTTTCAAATTGGAATGAGGCCCAATCAATTACCATATAAAGTTAATTATATGGATTTTCATGCATTACACACATATAATAGCATTGAAAAATAATCAACCATCAACCAAAGTGCACTACACTGTATAAGCATCAAATATAGATATCTAACGCTTATAACCGCCTGTCAATCAATCGATCGACATATTTAATCAATCAGGATGAGTGAACTTCAAATTTCATCCTAACACCCGTGTGGGGTTTCAAACAATCAAACGCATATTTTATTTGTGCAGTTGGGCGATGTGTAAAATTTATCGGCCCAATCAATGTCCTTCAAATAGGTATACATAAACAAACCGTCTGGTTTGTAAATGAATATTTATTTATTCACATTCACGTTAAAAATTATATTTTTAACGATAAAACATTTTATTCCAACATATGAATTTCTATTCAGTTCATTCTTTAAATAAAATGATATTTTTATTTTTCTAACTTATTTTAGAAAATTTCGGCGGCATAACGGCACGATACTAGAAACGGGACGAGGCCTAGCCTTATCCCCGGTCTAGTGAAGGCCCACGCCATTCACACATCAATCAAATCAATTTCAATTCACCACACAATTCAATTTCAATCAAATAATCTAACTAATTTTTGCAATCAAACAAACAAGTCCATGGTCTGTGGACGATTGTGTCGGGTGCTACTAAGCACCGTCTGCATCCTAGTATATATATATATAACTAGAAAAAGAAATTGAAAGGTGAGAAATTCTCACAGAATTGCTATCCTAACTCCACGGCACTTCAAATGCAGGAAATCTTCACTGTTCTCGTCTCTTATCGCTTTCTTCGCCCGTAGCCACTACATATGTAAAAATCGAATTTTTACTTCGCTATTCAATATATAAAAATCATATTTTTATTTTCGAAGTTCAATATATAAAAATCATATTTTTAACTCGAAGTTCAATATATAAAAATCACATTTTTAACTCGAAGTTCAATATATAAAAATCACAATTTTAACTCGAAGTTCAATATATAAAAATCACATTTTTATTTCGAAGTTCAATATATAAAAATCATATTTTTAACTCGAAGTTCAATATATAAAAATCACATTTTTAACTCGAAGTTCAATATATAAAAATCACATTTTTAACTCGAAGTTCAATATATAAAAATCACATTTTTAACTCGAAGTTCAATATATAAAAATCACGTTTTTAACTCGAAGTTCAATATATAAAAATCATATTTTTAACTCGAAGTTCAATATATAAAAACCATATTTTTATTCTGAAGTTCAATATATAAAAATCACATTTTTAACTCGAAGTTCAATATATAAAAATCACATTTTTAACTCGAAGTTCAATATATAAAAATCATATTTTTAACTCGAAGTTCAATATATAAAAATCACATTTTTAACTCGAAGTTCAATATATAAAAATCACATTTTTATACTGCTAACTTCTTAGTAGATATCGTATCTTTATATCTTTATACATATAATAAAAAATCGCATTTTTATTATATCGCTAAATATATAAAGATCAAATTTACATACATATAAAAATTCGATTATTTTTCTAACTCTTCTCATGTATAAAAATTCGATTTTTCCCTAACTCTTTACAAAATTTAAAACATTTTATAAACAAAATCCTAATCTTTTTGTTAAACAAAAACAAAAATCAATTTTTATAACACATAAAATAAATCAGTTTTGATATAATTAAAAACCAGTTTTTTTTATATATAGAAAAACCCTACATTAAAAACTGAAAATAAATAAAACATGGATTTAAAAACTCACGTTGCGTATCGAAGAGAGGGGGCACTAGCGCCTGAGTGGCGGTCGGAGGCAGCAGTGGTGCTCGATGGAGGTGGGACTGGCGCAGGCGGGGTCGACTTCGGTGGTGGGGTCTTCAGTGCTGAAGCGAAGGGGTGAAGGGGGGGTTACGGGTTTGGGTTCGAACTGAAAAAGGGCGTCGTCCTTCGATCGAGCTGACGGAGCGAGGGAAGTTGGATGGAGGGGGAGGAGGTGCGGTGGCGCCAGGGGGACGGTGGGCGGCTGTCGCAGTTTCTTTTTAGGTTTAGGGTTTTTTTTTTCTTAGAAGTCAACGGTAGAAAAGTGGGGGTAGTTAAAGAGATATATATATTTATTTTTTTATTTTTTTATTTTTCCATTCAAAAAGTATCTTTTAAATTCGAACTCGAAACGAGGCCCAACGACTGCCGTCCATAGCTAATTACCCCCATTCCGAACACAATGGGATATGTATCGCAAGTTGATTTGACCGTTTCGATCCGTTTTCGTTAAATCTACTTTTAAATCGCTATACTGAATTTTAAACGTACATTTCAAATTACCGGGGTCACATAACAACTCTATAAATTCCATAAAAATATTTTCTAGCTTCGTATTGACGATACGGTCCTAACAAAACTAATTTCGTCGAATTCTGAGACGGTTGGAAAAATGGCCAATTTCCAGTCGATTAAAATCAACTGAAACCGGTCAAACGCGTTTTCCTTTGCCACGCTCACATATTGATTCAGAAAATTATGAAATTTGGAACCTAGCAATAACTCGACATCACGGACCCAACAAAACTGGTTTCGTCGAAATCCGAGGTCATTTGCAAAATGTCCATTTTTAAGGGCCTGAATTCCATAGCGACTATTCAGAATTTTCAACTGGACATATCTTTTGATTCCCGCTATGAAATCTTGATTTTTCGGATTCGTTGGAAAGATACTATCAAATAGATCCTATGATTTCTGGTTTCACTAAAATCCGGATTGTTTTGCACCCGGTACATTCAATTGAAGTTTGAAATCGAATTATCGAACTACCGCGCCATTTTCAATTCTATTTATAATTATATATAAATATTTATATTCTAACGACGGCGTATATAATATATACGTCGAATTATATTCAAAATAAATTTCTCGTCGATATTATTTAAAATAATTCATTTTAAATAATCAAAATTCGCTAAAATAGCAAAAATAAAAATTTCAAACTGGCTCGCATTTTACGGGTTGTTACACCCTCGCTGTCCATCATCCACATAAGTAAAATGTCAGACCGTGTAAAAACACTGACACGACTCCTAGCTAGGAAGAAACGCATGCCCTTCTTGAGGTCCTCCTCCCGTTTCTGGTTCATACCGGGGTGTGAGGCTCGCGAATTCACGTTATACACAAAGCTACACCACACAGGCGGTGCTTTGATCATCTATCGCAAGACTTTGTTTTTCAACAGAAGCCCTGATCACTACATCTTAGGATGTCACATAGGCAATTCACACCATGCAACTGATGACTATCAATCACATAGAATAAATTCCAATGTCCGATACACAATCCATTTACAAGTCCGTTCTGGGTCGGAACGAAACCGAAGGCACTATATACCTCGCAAACCCATCGACCTCCACGTACGTCTGGACGATCACCACTCATTATCCATATTTCGGGATGCCTCCCAATCAGGACATCAGTTACCATCCAAACGAGGTGAAGATTTCCGGTCTTCAACCACCGTCTTCATCTTCGATTTCTTATCGTTGATTCAGTTATTCAGAATGGGGTAAACTCGGTCTTTCTGAGCAACTCGCGTATATAATAAACAAGTGCTACACAAACACAACATACGCATCATTTCAATTCATTAGTCACTAACCGTCAATCAGTAAGAGAACGATTTCCCAGATATTAACCCCGAAGGCCGAAACGAACATCAGATCAAAATCCAGGAAACCATTCGACTTAGCTAACTTTCAGTTAATTTCTAAACTTCACATCCATATCGTTTATAATATTTATAACGATTTATCGCTATTTTAATTTATTTTAAAATAGCTAATTTATTCAAACGACGCTTCGGGCCATAACGCGGCCGTGGCACTGTTTTTCTTTAGATTTGATTTACACATATCTGAAAATCTAACCATTGGACCTTCTCAAAATTTACATCATTACAAAGATCTTTTCAAAACGAATCCAACGGTTCCAGTTTCGGGAAAATCCGACGTTCGGATCTCCCGGTATAATCGTTTGAAGTTTCGATTTCAAAATATAATCGATTCTGGCGCTGTTTTTCTTTATGTTGGAATTAAACATTCCAGACAATCCAACGGTTGGATTTTTACAAAGTTGGTGCCGTTGGAAAGATATTTCCAAAGCGAACCCAATGGTTACGGTTTCGGGAAAATCCGATGGTCGAATCTCCCGCACTAATCGTTTGAAATCACGGTTTCAAAATACGAACTGCAACTTCGTTATTCGATATATTTCAATTCTATATATATATATATATATATATCGATTCTTCGATTTCAAAACTGTATGGTTTTCATACATTTGATAAAAATGATATTTTTATCTAACTGTCTTCTATTTCAACACTTCACTATTTTTAACATTTCATGTATATAATAAAAATGTGATTTTTAATGTAAAACCATTTATTTCAAAACTCGACTATTTTATATAGTTAATATAGGTGATAAAAATAGGATTTTTATTATAAAACGATTTATTTCAAAACAAGATTATTTTATATGGTTCATATTGATGATAAAAATAGGATTTTTATTATAAAACAATTTTTTTCAAAATACGAATACCATTCAACACATGAATTTCAATTCAACAAATGAATTTCGATTCAACACATGAAGGTTTTCTATAGTTTGTATATATAGAGTAAAATGTGATTTTTATATTTAAAACACGAATACCATTCACAACATGAATTTCTATTCAACAAATGAATTTCGATTCAACACATGAAGGTTTTCTATAGTTTGTAAATATAGAGTAAAATGTGATTTTTATTGCAAAACTATTTATTTCAAAACATGAATGTCGTTCAATAAATGAATTTCTATTCAACACACGAATATAGTTTCAACACATGAAAATAATTCTAACACATGAATATTATTCAAAATTTTGGCAGCATAACGGCAGGGTAGTTAAAACCAGGACCGTCCCTAGTACGGCTCCTCGCTCTACCTTAAAGCCTCGCAGCTTTTGACAATGGGGAATCATGCATCTAGTTCGCACGCAGGCGGCATATATATATTTTTTTCATTTCCACAAACTAATCCTATGTGGTTTCAACCAAATATTTCTCAACCACAAACGGGTATTTTTCAACCACTATCAATCAATTCTAACCACAAACAATTTCCATCAACCAATCGCTATTAATCAATTTTCACACCAATCACAACCAATAAATGTCGTCCATGGTTTGTGGACGAGGGGCGTATATATATATATATATATAGCATTTCACTTCTATTTCAACACATATATAATTTTTACAACGCATATATAACTTATACATCGAACATACAACTTATACAATGCTTATACATGAGGTGTACAATGCTTGTATAACCCATACATCGACTATATAATTTATACATCGTTGTTTTCCATATCGTTTATAAATTAGAAATCTCACATTGGGTTCCACTCCACCAAAAATAGCAGAAGGCTCAGAAAAATATGTGGTCTCTTCTAAATTGTAGAAGACGTCCACACGAGTCCACTGTCTCTTGTTTCACTGAATTTCGTCAACACATGAAGAAGATATGATCTTTCAAAATTTGCAACGGTATAAAGGTGTTAAAACAATTAAAAATAAACAAAACCGTATACCTTTCAATATGGTTCAAAACTAGGTTTTCACCTTTCTCGAAATCCGCACAACTAGGGGCCGATCGGCCTGCGCCACAGCATCGGGGCTGGAGAGGCGCACCTGCGCCTAGAAGGGGGAAGAGTTCGACGCAGCAAGGGCGGCGGAATCGAGGCGCGAACGGAGCAACTTCAGGAGGTTGGTTTGAACAATCCACTCAACGAAAAATTCAGCAATTGTTATGGATTTGGAGATCTCGCAGAGTGCTACAAAATCCTCAACAGGAGAAAGGTGTAATCTCGCTTGTAGGAGGAGGAATCGGGGAGGAAAGGATTAAAGGGGTTTCCGCCTTCAGATCTGCTCGCGTCGGGGAGAGAGAAAATCGTATGGGCCAATGAGATTTTTCCATTTATTTATATATTTTTAAATTTCGAAAATGCTCCCTTTCACACACGAACCCCAATCCAAACCCAACGACTGTCGTCCCAAGCATTTTACCCCCATTCTGAACACAATGGGACATGTTTCGAAGGCCTATTCGACCGTCTCAGTCAGTTTTCCTTCAACTTAAAATATATAACATTCAATATTCGATTTGAACATACATTTCAATTTGCCAGGGCCACAAACTAATTCTAAAAATTCCAGAAAAATAAATCTAGCTATGTTTTGATGAAACGGTCCCAACAAAACTAGTTTCATCGAATTCTGAGACCGTGTGAAAAAATGGCCCTTTCTGGTCGATCCAATTTAATAGAAATCGACCAAACACATTTTCCTTTGCCACACTCACATATTAACTTCAAAAATTATGAAATTTGAAACTTAGCAATAGTTTAACATCCCGGATCCAACAAAAGTGGTTTCGACGAATTCCGAGGTCGTTTGCAAAATGGCCATTTTCACGGGCTATATAATTTCCATAGCGACCATCTGAAAATTCATTTGGCCATAACTTTTGCTTTCCGCAATGAAACTTCGATTTTTCAGATTCATTAGAAAGGTATTCACTAACAGATTTAAATATTTTTGGTTTCACTCAAATCCGTTTTGTTTTGCACCCGGTACAGTCCGTCGAAGTTTGAATTCAAATTTTGAAACTACCGCGCCATTTCAGGCCTTGTTTATAATTTAAAGTAACTATATTTATTTTCAAACGTCGATTCAAACTCACTTTTCCTTGCTATTATTTAAAAAATTTATTTTAAGTATTTAAAATCCACTATTTTAGCCAATTAAAATTTTTTAAATTGGTTCAGATTTTCCGGGTCGTTACAATCTCCCCCACTTAAAACTTTTCGTCCCCGAAAAGGAACAAAGTCAAAAGTGGTTTGATTAATCAACTCTACGTTCAATCTGGCTTCCATTCTCCAACTTTTCAGTTTCTGAAAATTTTCAAATTCTTCAAAAATTTGGCTAACACCCGGAATTTTCGAAAAATTTCGCCATAAGCTCCTTTGTACGGGGAGGGGTTTGTAAATTTATTGGGCCGTATTTGGTACCCAATAAATCCTAATAGACATACACATATTTATAGTGATATATTCTGGTGTTTACAGGGGAGCGTGTATAGATAATAACTCCAGAGAATAAATTCTCGTCACCCTGTCAAAGCCTGAGGGAGTGTGTATTTTAATTGCTCCAGAGGATAAATCCTCGTCACCTCGTCCCATGTGGGAAATAAATAATCCATGTGCCGTATCTAATGACTAGAGAGACGTGATTATTGTCAACTCCAGACCCGTGTGGGGTTTTTTATTAATCTGGCAATTTATCGTTACATTTTAAATAGTTCATATTAGTCATCAGTTCAACCTGTAAAAAATAGTCATCGCCATACAAGCCTCTCGCTCGTATGGTAAATCTTCCACCACTTCACACAAGCTCCAAATGCTTATGTGGTATATGACGAAGTATGCCTATCTTCAGAACTTTGCCATGCAGTGTAGTTCAAAATTAATTGTTACTATCCTATGGCAATGTTTATTATTTCACACAGAACAACCAGCACTCCGCATCCAATGGCATTCATAGGAGTTGATATAATAATATTTCGCATCCAACTCATTAAGGTTTACCTATTTGTTGGGCACGCAAATAATTTCTTTACTCAACAGCTATCCATTTACCGGTTCAAACATATATAATGCACATGTATATATATTTCTATCTATTTTCATATCAGTTCCATGTGTGACTCAATCGAATAAATTCTACCATTATTCTCTTATTAATTAAATTAACTATCATTTCAATAATTTAATTAATCCAATTTACTATCACACAATGCAAACAACAAGCAATTTGTTTTTAACTTTTTAACTTTTCAAATATATATCTTTTATATATTCAAAAATGATATTTCTAAAACCAGACTATATATATAATCACAAATACGTTATTTAAAAACATATAACTCTCGACTCGTTCTGGGGCACTTCTGACCTCATCTCTAACGAGTTGTTCTGATTCTGCTATACTCATACTAGGATATTGCTGATCCTATCTGTAATGAGTTACCCGTCCTAGAACTGTAACAACCCGTATTTTCAATAACCTGTTATAACATAAATCGAGGCAGAATTTAATTCAAAATTCTGAATCAAGGGAAACAGGCTATGCCATTGCGTTCGTCTCGGAAAAATACGCGAAATAGAGTCCGAGTTTTCGAAAATCGGAGTCCGTATGACCCGATTAAGGCCCAACGAAGTTTTCAGAAAATTTCAAAGTAAAAACAGATTTCAAATTCAAGTTTGAAATTGGAAATTTGGGCCAGTTTGGGCCAGGCGGGAAAATTCCCGCCAGAGCACCCAAGTCGACAGCCCTGTCGACTTGGGAGTCGACTTGGTTGGACCCAAGTCGACAGCCCTGTCGACTTGGCTGTCGACTTGGTCCAGCCGGGCTGTTTAGCCCGGTGCACCATTTTGAGATTGTGTTGAGTTTGGGGGCCAGATTCGGTTTTGAGGGCTGAGATTGGAACTAGGGTTTAATCCTAGGGTTGAAACTAGTCCTAATCTATATAAATAAGGCCCTAACCTAACCCTAAATCATCATTAATCAATCCTACAACTAAACTATGGCAAAATCAATCCTCTCATGGCCTCCACTCTCTTCATAAATTCCTAAATCAATTTCTATGAGAGATTTTCCATGCATACAAGTGTTTTCAAACTTGTATGAGCATTATTAGCTTGCATTCAAGTCAAGTTTCCATATTTATATCATAAAGCAAGAGTTTTGATCATTTTGGCTTAAGGGTTTTCTATTAAAGCTTGCATTTTGGGTTTAATTGGTTGCATAAGGGCTTTGTCATATTTCCTAAGCATTGTAAGCCCTATTCTACTTTCATACTTAAACTCTAAAGTTAAATGTATGATAAGCAAGTTTATATGCAAGTTTGCTATGCTATGATATGCAAGTCTATCATGTTGTGATATGCAAGTTTATATGCAAGTATGTAATGTTATGATATGCAAGTTTATATGCAAGTATACCATGCTATGATATGCAAGTTCATCATGTCATGTTATGCAAGTTTACCTTGTTATGCTATGCAAGTATGCCATGTTATGATATGCAAGTATGTTATGCAAGTTTGGGATGATCATCTTGTTCATGTTATCATGTTATGCAAGCTTATCTTGAGTATGTGAACATAAAGCTTCAAGCTTTATGCTAAAGGTTGCATTTTGGCAACATGTAAGTTATCATATCTCTTATGATAACTTGCATGTGAGGCTAAATGCGAACTTATGGCCATTTCTACATGTCATTTAGCACCATGTATCACCAATATGCCAAGTTTGGTTTTATGCATGCTTTTGGGGCCTAAAAATGTAATATGCAAGGGTATGAACACATGAACATTTCACATGCCACCATGTTAAACTTGTGGCTTCAACACTTTTATGTCACGATTATGCCAAGTTCCCTCTTTCTATCCTTTATGCGCTATTGCGATATGTAAGCGATGGGATTGCGTTTGGGTTTGGGTAAACTTAAAAGACGTAAAAACATAAGCTTGGGAATTTACCTATTAAGTTAGGTCTACCCATTGGGAATTTACCTATTAAGTTAGGTCTACCCAATTGCTTGAAAACTTGTAATGTGTTTTGGAAACATGATGGACATGACACTTAGAAAATATAAGTGTGACAAACTCGAGGTTGGGTTGAGTTTGTAGCGTACACCTACCCGGAACCGACCGGCTTAACTAGTGGCTACAAACAATAGGACCCAATGTGAGAAGTTGGCCATGTTGTAACTTGAACCCGAGGTTAGACCAAGTTGTGGTGTAAAGCTACCCGGACCCTCCTGGCTTAACTAGTAACCACAACAAGGTCTAATGTGAGAGGTTAAGGCGCATTAAATTAATTAATGCCTCATGATTAGGGTTAAGTCATGGTCCACTTAATACTTAACCAATTTGGGCTTGGTAGACTAATCGGGGTTAAGTCGTGAACTCATCGTTACACTTAACCAAGTTAGTCCATGATTAACAAGAGGGTTAAACCGTACTTAACCCACTAGAAAAATCCTAGCAATGGGGGTCCACTCCAGCAGTAATCCCAAGTTCGTATCATTATGGCCCTAGGGTCTAGGCTAGGGTGTGGGGCACGAATTACTGGGCTGGAGGTAAGCGACCAATAAACGACGGCAGAGTGGTACGCCGGTGTAGTTCCGGGCGGACCATGGTCGTGCACATAGTCCAAAGCCGGGGAAAACATGCACGGGTACCAGTAGATCGAGACTGTGCACGCATGATTATGGTGTCCAGGGGTTGACACCCTAGGGCTTGATACACCCGACGGGAGACCCGGCACAGTCTGACTACAATTATGTTTGGGCCGTATTGACACCAACACGTGATGAGTTAGGCTTAGGGAGCCGATCGACTAGACCGTTTGGTTGGACCTTGTATTAGGGTCATTTCATGTTATTGGCCCAAAGCTTGGGCCAAGGTATCAATACTTGTTTATTCCAGTCATGTTAGTTTGCTAGTACACCTGTGGTGCAAAACCTTAAACCTGATTATGCGATGACACCTTTATCTACCTTGTTAGTTAATCATCATGCTAGTATGTTGTTATCCTTATGTTCATCCCTGCTGCTCATGCCAGTTAACTTTATCAGTTTACATTGATTGTAGTAGGGCTTACTCAGTCTTTTTGACTGACCTGTTTTCTTTCGCCTCTTTTCTTCCGTTCCCCCCCCCCCCCCAGGTTCTCAGGGAGGGAATATTGGAGCTTAGCTGGATTTCTGATCGCTTGCTTGTGGGATCTTAGCTCATGTACGGTCTTGACATGAAGCTAGCTATGGTTATCATTAATTTTGGGAATAGTACTTATGTATTTCAGTTTTCAGTGAGGTGGTTTTTATCTAGACTTGTTTATTTGGAAAGTTGACATTATGTTGTACCAGACTTGTTTTGAAATGGTTTGAAATCTTCCGCTGTTTTATCTATGTTATTTACTCTGTTTACATATATACATATGTTCTTGTTCTGCCTTGACATATCATTATGCATGTTTACCTGATTCAAACGCCCCTCCAAAGTCAGAGTGCTTGCAAGAGTCACCCTGGCGGAGGTGGGGTGTTACAAGAACACTACTGGTTCTATTTCTGACAAGTTCGTTAATATGTTATATTCCAGAACTAAGCTTAACCAAAGCTCTGATACCAAAATGAGACGACCCCAAACCCCGTACTGATAGCGGCAAGGGTAATCCTTGGAATATAACACATAAACAGATAACAGCTGAACAGAAATAAATAAATACACCAGATAATGAACAATAGAAGATACTGGATAAATGTAATCATCAGTGTTACACAGTATATAGGATCATACTTAGTAAAAATACAGTTCAGCTGTACATAAATGTCTACAGCGGAAAACAAACATAATATGTACAACAGGAGCTGAACAGCATAAAAAGAGATAATGAATAGAGTCCATCTTCAGCTCCAGCTATCCAGAAAGAGTCTGCTAAACCTGAATACAAGGTTGCCCGTGTAGAAAAAGGGGCACCCGGGTTTGAAAGTGAAACAAACTACAAGTCAGTCATGGGATTGGTATGAGAAATCTACTCAACACATTTAAAATATGGCTAATCACAGGACCACGCCAATTTCGTGGAACGGGTTTACTCCATCGGATCGCCAGTGCTTTAAAACAACTAATTCTTTTAAACATCGCAATGCTTTTTATAAAAATGAAGCCATTATAAGACTCATTTCCCGTCACACAATGCAACGCAAACCGGAGGATAGAGTTTTACCTTATAATGGCCAAAATATGCTTGATACGAATAAAACAAAAGCATTTAATATTATTACTAGTGTTTATATGTTTCAAAAACAATTTCTAATCATAACTATCAATCATAGACGGCACGGGTACCATATATCATGTCGCCATATATATATACACTCAAAACCGCACAGTCACGTATTTGGAAATTGGATTTCCGTCATGAACCAAGGCAAAAGATAGTCCTTACCGAATTCGAGACTGCTTAGCCCGAGCCCCAGGAACAGCCGCAACTGCCCCTTGGATAGTCAGGGCCGGTCCACCGATGTGGATTATTATGCCTGAACAATACGTTTCCCCGCCCTATGGGGTGTAAATGAGCCAACGAATGACTCCATCGGTCCCGGATCGACTGATATAACCGAGGCGCCTCGCTATCCATCATCCACATAAGTAAAATGTCAGGCTTTGTAAAAACACTGACACAACTCCTAGCTAGGAAGAAACGCATGCCCTCCCTGAGGTCCTCCTCCTGTTTCTGGTTCATACCGGGGTGTGAGGCTCGCGAATTCACGTTATACACAAAGCTACGCCACACAGTCGGTGCTTTGATCATCAATTGCAAGACTTTGCTTTTCAACAGAAGCCCTGATCACTGCATCTTGGCATGTCACATAGGAAATTCACACCATGCAACTGATGGCTATCAATCACATAGAACAAATTCCAATATCCGACACACAATTCATTTACAAGTCCGATCTGGGTCGGAACGAAACCAAAGGCACTATATACCTCACAAATCCATCGACCTCCACGTACATTTGGACGATCACCACTCATTATCCATATTTCGGGATGCCTCCCAATCAGGACATCAGTTACCATCCAAACGAGGTGAAGATTTCCGGTCTTCAACCACCGTCTTCATCTTCTATTTCTTATCGTCGATTCAGTTATTCAGAATGGGATAAAACCAGTCTTTCTAAGCTACTCGCGTATATAATAAACAAGTGCTACACAAACACAACATATGCATCATTTCAATTCATTAGTCATTAACCATCAATCAGTAAGAGAACGATTTCCCAAATATTAACCCCGAAGGCCGAAACCAACATCAGATCAAAATCCAGGAAACCATTCGACTTAGCTAACCTTCAGTTAATTTCTAAACTTCACATCCATATCGTTTATAATATTTAATAACGATTTATCGCTATTTTTATTTATTTTAAAATAGCCAATTTATTCAAACGACGCTTCGGGCCATAACGTGACCGTGGCGCTGTTTTTCTTCAGATTTGATTTACACATATTTGAAAATCTAACCATTGGATCTTCTCAAAATTTACATCATTAGAAAGATCTATTCAAAATGAATCCAACGGTTCCAGTTTTGGGAAAATCCGACGGTCGGATCTCCCGGTATAATCGTTTGAAGTTTCGATTTCAAAACACGAACTGCAGCTTCGTTATTCGATTTAATATAATTATATATATATATCATCGATTCTAGCGCTGTTTTTCTTCAGATTGGAATTAAACATTCTAGACAATCCAACCGTTGGATTTTTGCAAAGTTGGTGTCGTTGGAAAGATATTTCCAAAGCGAACCCAACGGTTGCGGTTTCGGGAAAATCCGACGGTCGGATCTCCCGCACTAATCGTTTGAAATCACGTTTCAAAATACGAACTGCAACTTCGTTATTCGATATATTTCAATTCTATTTATATATATATATATATCGATTCTTCGATTTCAAAACTATATGGTTTTCGTACATTTGATAAAAATGATATTTTTATCTAACTGTCTTCTATTTCAACACTTCACTATTTTTAACAATTCATGTATATAATAAAAATGTGATTTTTAATGTAAAACCATTTATTTCAAAACTCGACTATTTTATATAGTTAATATAGGTGATAAAAATAGGATTTTTATTATAAAACGATTTATTTCAAAACAAGATTATTTTATATAGTTCATATTGATGATAAAAATAGGATTTTTATTATAAAAAAATTTCTTTCAAAATACGAATACCATTCAACACATGAATTTCAATTCAACAAATGAATTTCGATTCAACACATGAAGGTTTTCTATAGTTTGTATATATAGACTAAATTGAGATTTTTATATTTAAAACACGAATACCATTCAACACATGAATTTCTATTCAACGAATGAATTTCGATTCAACACATGAAGGTTTTCTATAGTTTGTATATATAGAGTAAAATGTGATTTTTATTGCAAAACTATTTATTTCAAAACATGAATGTCGTTCAATAAATGAATTTCTATTCAACACACGAATATAGTTTCAACACATGAAAATAATTCTAACACATGAATATTATTCAAAATTTCGGTAGCATAACGGCAGGGTAGTTAAAACCGGGACCGTCCCTAGTACGGCTCCTCGCTCTACCTTAAAGCCTCGCAGCTTTTGACAATGGGGAATCATGCAACTAGTTCGCACGCAGGCGGCATGTATATTTTTTTTCATTTCCATATACTGATCCTATGTGGTTTCAACCAAATATTTCTCAACCACAAACGGGTATTTTTCAACCACAATCAGTCAATTCCAACCACAAACAATTTCAATCAACCATTCGCTATCAATCAATTTTCACACCAATCATAACCAATAAATATCGTCCATGGTTTGTGGACGAGGGGCGTATATATATATATATATAGCATTTCACTTCTATTTCAACACATATATAATTTTTACAACGCATATATAACTTATACATCGAACGTACAACTTATACAATGCTTATACATGAGGTGTACAACGCTTGTATACCCATACATCGACTATATATTTTATATATCGTCATTTTCCATATCGTTTATAAATTAGAAATCTCACATTGGGTTCCACTCCACCAAAAATAGCAGAAGGCTCAAAAAAATATGCGTTCTCTTCTAAAATGTAGAAGACGTCCACACGAGTCCACTGTCTCTTGTTTCACTGAATTTCGTCAACACATGAAAAAGATATGATTTTTCAAAGTTTGCAACGGTTTAAAGGTGTTAAAACAGTTGAAAATAAACAAAGTCTTATACCTTTCAATATGGTTCAAAACTAGGTTTTCACCTTTCTCGAAATCCACGCAACTAGGGGTCGATCGACCTGCGCCACAACGTCGGGGCTGGAGAGGCGCGCCTGCACCTGGAAGGGGGAGGAGTTCGATGCAGCAGGGGCGGCGGAATCGAGGCACGAACGGAGCAACTTCAGGAGGTTGGTTCGAACAATCCACTCAACGAAAAATTCAGCAATTGGTATGGATTTGGAGATCTCGCAGAGTGCTACAAAATCCTCAACAAAAGGAAGTTGTAATTTCGCTTGTAGGAGGAGGAATCGGGGAGGAAAGGATTGAAGGGGTTTCCGCCTTCAGATCTGCTCGCGTCGGGGAGAGAGAAAATCGTATGGGCCAATGAGATTTTTCCATTTATTTATATATTTTTAAATTTCGAAAATACCCCCTTTCACACACGAACCCCAATCCAAACCCAACGACTGCCGTCCCTAACGTTTTACCCCCATTCTGAACACAATGGGATATGTTTTGAAGGCCATTCGATTGTTTCAGTCAATTTTCCTTCAATTTAAAATATATAACATTCAATATTCGATTTGAATGTACATTTCAATTTTCCAGGGCCACAAACTAATTCGAAAAATTCCAGAAAAATAAATATAGCTATGTTTTGACGATACGGTCCCAACAAAACTAGTTTCGTCGAATTCTGAGACTGTTTGGAAAATGGCCCTTTTCTGGTCGATCCAATTTAATAGAAATCGACCAAACACATTTTCCTTTGTCACGCTCACATATTAACTTCAAAAATTATGAAATTTGAAACCTAGCAATAGTTTAACATCCCGGATCCAACAAAAGTGGTTTCGTCGAATTCCGAGGTCGTTTGCAAAATGGCCATTTTCACGGGCTATATAAATTCCATAGCGACCTTTCTGAAAATTCATTTGGCCATAACTTTTGCTTTCCGCTATGAAACTTCGATTTTTCAGATTCGTTAGAAAGGTATTCACTAACAGATTTAAATATTTTTGGTTTCACTCAAATCCGTTTTGTTTTGCACCCGGTAAAGTCCGTCGAAGTTTGAATTCAAATTTTGAAACTACCGCGCCATTTCAGGCCTTGTTTATAATTTAAAGTAACTATATTTATTTTCAAACGTCGATTCAAACTCACTTTTCCTTGCTATTATTTAAAATATTTATTTTAAATATTTAAAACCCACTATTTTAGCCAATTTAAAAATCTTAAATTGGTTCAGATTTTCCGGGTCGTTGCAGAATTTTGAAATATCGAGTTGTAAATTCGGATATATTTATTTTGGAGTTATATGATATTGTATGTGAATATATATACACGATAATATTAATTTATTAATATTAAATTAAATTGTTTTTAAATATATTAATATTTAAACGGGTTTATTTAGAGCTTTAAAAATAGCCACTTTTACAAATGACCTCTACTTTTGATAAAACTAGATTTGTTGGATCTGGAATATTGAATTATTGTTAGATTTCAATTTTCGTGATTTTTGGAGTCAGTATGTGGCTGTACGAAATTTTAATGTGAAAAACAGTCAATAATTTGACTTTAAAATAAGCTATGCGAGCAAACGGAGTCGGAATTCGACGAAACAAGTTTCGTTGGGTCTGTAATGTCGAACTGTAGCTGTATATCCATTTTTGTCGAATTTGAATGTTGCATGTGATCATAGGGATTTTTAATGACAAATACAAACAACGTTATAATAAAAATAAATAAAATAATGAATAGAAAATCATTATTTATCTCCTATAAATACCCTTACCCCTTTACTAAACGTAGACTATTTCCTCCTTTAGTCAACTACCTGTATGCCTCCAAAGAAATTCCTTTCAGTAAAAAATTAAAAAGGGTTTGATACTTTGAAACATCGAAACAAATCATGGAAATTTCCATAATTCTTGAAACATATGTTTAAAATGCTCAAGGATTTCTCTTCCGTGCTGTCTTGTTTTCCTGGGGTTCGAACCCAGTAGTGTTTGCTGTCTAAAAGTAGCGCATGAGCTAGGTTGATTTTTGGGTGAGAATTGAAGATGGAATTCTCGAATTGGAGGTTGTAGTGATGATCGTATGGTAGTTTCGAGTTTATAAGTGATTTTCTGGTGAATTCAAAAGAGAGAAATGTTGCGACTACACTTAGCTTGCTTGTGAAGAACTGACTGACACGAATTAAAGGGGTAGTTTGAGCTTCATTTGAATCGGACGGGGAGGAAGAGATCGAGGAGAGGAGTTTTGATCAGACCTTGCATATTACGATGGATTGTATAGGGAGAACGCGGAGCTTAAAGAACGGAAAATAGCCGTGGATTTTTGTTTGCTGTAGAACGATGGAAGAAGAGGAAGGGCGGGTCTGAGAAATTGAAATGGGTTTGTGCCTTAGTGTAACGACCCGTATACTATGCATCATAGGATCGTAGGATATTTATTTCTTTCACATACGAAGTCGTATGGTCATGTAACTTTGGGAGACGACTATTGGGGTCATTTCCCATATTCATGATTTTTCCCGATTTTTAATTGACCATTTTACCCCTAGTTGGCACTGTTTTGGCCATAACTTTTGACTGAAAATGAATTTTGATCTGAAACCACTTCCATTGGCTTCGGATGATGGTTTCTCTTTCCGTAGAGTGGTCACATAAGCCAAACGGACTCACCGTTTGGGAGATATGGCTGAAACAAGTTTTAGATGATGAAAAAATAGCTTAATTGGGCTTAACCGGGTGATTAACAGCTAGGCCCAAAGGGGAATTTCGGGATTAGGAGTTTAAAAGGGCTGTTAGGGTTTGGAGAATACCTTTTTCTCATTTTTCAGCCGTCACTATTCATTCCTCTTAACATAGCCATGGCCTCCACCCTCTAAATCTCTTCAAAACACCTCTTAATCACTTTCTAATTGAAGATTAGGCTTAGCAAACATCAAATCAAGGAGTATTAGCACGAGAACCGAGGTAGAGCTGCTGTGTAAGATTGGGAACAACGCCAAATCAGAGAATATTTCAGTTTTGGGGTTTTAGTTGTGGCCAAGGTGAGTGATAACATCGTTTTGACACTAATTACAGTTAATTAAGGGTGATTAGTGAAGATTAGCGAATTTATACACTAATAAATTCTGGAAAAATGTTTAGAAATTCTTAAATAATATTTCATGCCTCTGTTAGAAAATTTAGACGATTTGATTAAGTTTTACTAAGTATGTGCTTAAACATGATTAAGAAGGATTATAGGAAAATGTGAGGTTTTAGCCACTTTTGATCTATTTTGATTCATTTGGATTGTTGTTTGGTGTTTGTGGTTGCTCTTACATATTGCTATGACTCTATGGTATATTTTATGATTGATTAGAATAGTTAGATTGGTCGAAAGCGCCGTCGAATGGCGTAGAAAGCTCGCTGGAAAGTTGCAGAAATGTGCAGGTTCCGAACCGGATCGGATCGGAGAAGGGGGTCGGATCGGATTTGTGAACCGACCGAGGGGATTCGAACTGGATTGGAACTTGTCACTGGAGGAGGCTTGGCGAGAAGGAAGCCATTTGCTAAGAGTTGGAGTGGACGAGGGGATCGGATCGGAACTATAAAGAGCGGATCGGATCGGGCTATGGAGCAGGATCGGATCGGAGTAGGCCAGGGGACGGGATCGGATCGGAGCAGGCAAGCTGGAGGAGGGATGAACCGACTGGAGCGTGACATCCGAACCGAACCGACGTCTAAGGGGAAGGATCACCGAACCGAACCACACGCAGGAATACACCATGGAGCATTGCACCGAACCGAACCGTGTTATACGTATATATCCGAACCGAATCGAATTCAGGACCACTTCTATGCGACGACTCTTTTGAAGACCAACTCCAACTCGATCAAAACCCGAGATGCAAAGGAAGTCCAAATGAGGAGTTAGAGCTCAAGATTTAGATGGGAATCAACGAGTTCGCTTCATGGTTGGGCTTTGCTGCGGGACGCGTGCCAAGGAGTTATCGATGTCTATAGCTTTGGACCACTATGGTGGGAGGTACGAAGGCGGATTCAGGGCCATCATGGCATCGGTAGAACCAAGGGCTACAACCAATGAAGTGGGTCATTGAAATGTTTGGTCATGACTCCATATGTTTAGCTTGGTCATAGCAGGGTTTCTACAAGTCGGGATTCGTCGTTACCTCAGTTTGTCTAGTGTTCCAAAGTGGTAGATATCGTACGCTTTAGGCACTGAGAGAGAGATGTGAGGATGGTTGCTATGGATGATTTGTTTGCTATCATTATGACATGCACACCCCACCCCCGTATTCTTACACTATTTATTATGGCGCCTTAGAGTATTGTACGGTATGTGGTACTAACTCTTTGGTTGCAGGTCCAGGTTCAGGTATGGTTTAGTATACCTGTTATCATTCTGTTTAGATGTTTATCGCTCATACCAGGCTTTATGTCTGACCCAGAGTTTTATGTCTCCTCTTATTACTCTGGGTGCTCACACGAGCAGACTAGAGACAGGTTAGCTGGTGATGCACGGGTAGATGATCCGGAGACGAGCAGGAGGCTTCCACGTACTATATACATAATATTCTCCCGGTGTTGTTGAAGATCACTGCTTGGGCATTGGTGGTGCATCTTCTACTTTAGCTTTCTTTTGTTTAGAGACAATAAATTTGGAAAATTGTAATAAGCTGTATTTGAATTTCCGCTGCTCTGATGATTGATGTTGATTTTAGTTATCAGCTTATGTACTGTTTCACCTGTTTTATGTCAAGTATGTTGTTAATATATTTTATTCCACGCGCTGTGAGACATTCTACAGGTTCCTTGATTAGTTCATTTTCTTCTTTCTTTTTCTTCTGGCGACCGTCCCGTGCTAACTGGATATGTGTACAGCACACCTTTGGAGTAAATGTCGGTTGGTGCGGGGCGGGTCATCACATTTGGTATCAGAGCTCTAGGTTGCGTAGTTAACCTAGGGAAGTTATCAGGGAGATATAATATACGTATACGAGAGAGCGTATTTGTGATTACTTTGGTTTTCAAAAGCTATATATATATACTATTACTAGTATGTGGATGAAGTCGTACTGCACTAGCACCACTATGGAGTCGTTAATCGTTTCCTTTTTCAGATTGACGATGAGCCGATATGTTAGAGGTACCGGTAGAGGGGCCAATAATGGGAATGCTGCTGACATGAGGACGATGTTTACTGACCTCATGAGAGAGATGCTTAGAGATGTACAGAGAGCAGCCCCCAATGGTGGAAATGGTGGTGGTCCAGTAGTGCAGGCGCCAAGAGTCGACTTCGCCAAGCTGAATAAGGACTATACGAGTCTTGGTGGGAAGTCATTCCACGGAACGGAGTCGGCTACGGATGTTCAGGATTGGTTGGATAGTTGCGAACGTATCTTCGAGGATTTGGGTATCGAGGATGCGATGAAAAGAAAGCTAGCATCCCGTCAACTGCAAGGGCGGGCAATGAATTGGTGGAATGCTATAAAGGCAGCTACTCCCGAAGATCAGATTACTTGGGAGCAGTTTAAGGCTCGCTTTAGTGAGAAGTTCATTCCAGCTGCTCAGAAGTCAGTGCTGCTTAAGAAGTTCTTGGAGCTCAAGCAGAATGGCAGTGTTGTCTCGGAGTATATTGCTGAATTTGACACTTTGTCAAAATATGGGTTATCTCTTATTGATACTGCCGAGAAAAAGAATGAGAAATTCATAACTGGTTTGGATCAGTACTTGGGGGAAAAACTTATTAACCACATCGGTGAGACGTTTGAATTGATTGTGGGGAAAGCATTAAGATCAGAAAGTCTCTACCCTAAGCCGAAGACTGAGGTTGCATCCGCAGATGAGCCAAAGCCACAAGCAAGTGGTGGAGGCAAGGGTGGTTCCCAGAATAAGAGAAAGCAGAATCAGACTAAGGATGGCCAGAAGAAGAAGAATAAGCAAGATGTTGAGTGCTTCAGCTGTGGTAAGAAGGGCCATTATGCTAGTAATTGTCGGGCCAAGCCAGCGGATAGGAAGTGCTTCAACTGTGGCCAAATGGGACATCACAAGGACAAGTGTCCACAGCCACCTAAAGAAAAGCAAATGGTGAAAGCCTACGCTCTTAATGTTATTCCTTCTTAGTCGAATGCCCCAACTGCGGCGGAGAAGGGAAAGAATGTCGTCATTCAAGGTATGCTTTCTGTTTACGATGTTCCTGTTAGAGTTTTGTTTGATACCGGAGCTTCCAGTTCTTTCATATCTAGTGACCTGGTAGATAGGTTGGGATTGGAGCCCGAGATTGTCGATAGACCTTTAGTAGTGACGAACCCGATTGGTGGTTCGACTAGCCTTAGCATGATTTGTCGTAATGTGGTCTTATCGAGTCATGGATGCATGTTTGTTTGTGATTGCTTTGTTTTGGGCTTTACTGGGTTTGGCATTATTTTGGGAGTAGATTGGCTCCGAAGATATGGGGTGGTGGTAGACTGTGAGGGCTTTTTGGTGACAGCTAGAGCGGATGATGGGCGGAGGATAGTGTTTGGTGGTCTACCCAGTAAGGGGGTATTGGCTAGTTTTCTAAACTCCCTCGACATTCCGCATAGTGAGTTGTCAGGTTTGCCCGTGGTTGGCCAGTATCCGGATGTTTTTGAAGAAGTGACCGGACTTCCACCACACCGAGAGATTGAGTTCCGTATTGATTTGGTAAAAGATGCCAGGCCTATAGTGATGCCACTTCGTCGTATGGCACCGAGGGAGCAGCGAGAGCTCGAGGTGCAAGTCAGCGATCTTTTGAAGAAGGGATTTATCAGAAGGAGTGTTTCTGAATGGGGAGCACCAGTTGTGTTTGCTACCAAGGCGGATGGTTCCCTTCGTTTGTGTGTAGACTACCGCGAGTTGAATAAAGTGACGAGGAAGAACAAGTATCCTCTACCGCGGATAGATGATTTGTTCGATCAGTTGAGTGGCGCGAGAGTATTTTCTCAGTTGGATCTCGCGATAGGTTTTCATCAGCTTAGAGTGGAAGCTGAGAGTATAGCTAAAACGGCATTTCGAACGCCGTCTGGATTTTATGAATGGTTGGTTATGCCATTTAGGCTGACTAATGCCCCGGCATATTTTGTGGATCTTATGAATAGGGTATTCAGAGATCAGTTGAATAAGTCTGTCCTTGTGTTCGTTGATGATATTTTGGTCTATTCGAGGACAGAGGAAGAACACAAGGAACATTTAAGAGTAGCGATGGAGGTGTTGAGAAAACACCAATTGAAAGCAAAGTTTTCTAAGTGTCACTTCTGGAAGAGGGAAGTGAGGTTCTTGGGCCATGTTGTATCAGAGAATGGTATTGCCGTGGACCCGACGAAGGTGGCTACGGTACAAGATTGGCCTACGCCCAAGAATGCAACAGATGTAAGAAGTTTCTTGGGATTAGCTGGATATTATCGTAAGTTTATCCAAGGTTTCTCCAAGATAGCAGCACCATTGACCCAGTTGACCAAGAAGAATCAAGCTTTTGTCTGGGATGAAAGGTGCGAGAATGCATTTAAAAGTCTAAAGGACAAGTTGACAAGCACACCAGTGTTAGTCATTCCTAAGGGGGAAGAAGAGATGACGGTATACACGGACGCCTGTGGTACCGGACTGGGTGCTGTATTGATGCAAGGCGGTAGGGTTGTAGCTTATGCAAGTCGGCAATTGAAACCGCACGAGAGTAGATACCCTACCCATGATTTAGAATTGGCAGCGATCGTGTTCGCGTTAAAGATGTGGATACACTATCTCTTGGGAGAAAGATTTGAGCTGTTTACAGATCATAAGTCGTTAAAGTATCTCTTCTCTCAGAAAGATCTGAATCTCCGTCAGCAGAGATGGTTAGAGTTCTTAGCTTCCTATGATTTTGACATCGCATACACACCGGGAAAGGGCAATGCGGTGGCTGATGCATTGAGTAGAAGACATGCCAGCTTAGGGGCTATGTTCCTTGAATGGAAGCAACTAGAGTATATCGCGGGGTTTGATTTCAGACCAAAGTGCGAATTGGATCCAGAAATGTTAGCAAGTTTGACGATCAGACCCACTTTAATTGAACGGATCGGCTCTAGTCAGAGGGACGATCCTAACCTATTGGAAATCATCTCCAAGTTAAAGATGGATATCAATGAGGAGATGAACAAGTATGGGCTTGATCGAGATGGATGGCTTAGAAAGAATGGAAAGCTTGTTGTACCCAATGTCAAGGGATTGAGAGATGAAGTGCTTAGAGAATGTCATCACTCAAAGCTGACTATACACCCCGGTGGTAACAAGATGTATCGAGATATGAAGCAGACCTATTACTGGGAAGGGATGAAAAGAGACGTTGGGAAGTTTATATCCAAATGCATGAATTGCCAGCTAGTTAAAGCCGAGCAAAAGAAGCCTAGTGGGTTATTACAACCATTAGAAATTCCCGAATGGAAATGGGAGCAAGTCTCGATGGATTTCATCGATGGTTTACCAAGGACTAGATCGGGACATGATAGCATCTGGGTGATTGTGGACCGATTGACTAAAAGTGCAAGGTTTATACCAGTCAAATCAACCAGAACGGCAGCTAAGTTAGCAGAATTGTATATGAAGTGGGTAGTGAGATTTCATGGAGTACCTAAAAGCATTGTGAGTGACCGAGACCCGTTGTTCACTAGTGGGTTTTGTAAGAGCTTACAAGAGGCTCTAGGGTCAGAGTTACATCTCAGTACCGCATATCATCCTCAGACCGACGGTCAGATGGAGAGGGTGAATCGTATTTTGGAAGATCTCTTGAGAGCATGTATATTGGATTTTGGTGGATCATGGGATGGCCATTTGCATCTAGTAGAGTTTGCATATAATAATAGCTACCAATCCAGTATCGGTATGGCTCCGTTCGAAGCTTTGTATGGAAGACCGTGCAACTCGCCATCATGTTGGATAGAGACTGGCGAGAAGTTTATGCTTGGACCAGATGTGGTGAGGGAAACTTCAGATAAAATCAAGACCATTCAACAACGAATGAAGGCTGCCGAAGATAGGCAGAAGAGTTATGCTAATAAGAGGAGAAGAGACTTAAAATTCTCCGTTGGCGACTTGGTGTTTGTCAAGATTTCTCCGTTGAAGAGCGTAATACGATTTGGCAGGAGAGGCAAGTTGGCACCAAGATTTGTTGGCCCATTCCCTGTTCTTGAACTAGTTGGGAATTTGGCATATAGAATTGACTTACCAGAGAAGACGGCGGGAGTTCATAACGTATTTCATGTTTCCCAACTAAGGAAGTTCGTTTACGACTCAGATATGACTATTTCACCTGATCAATTAGAGGACTTCGAAGTAGAACCCGAAGCGGTTGGGAACCGTAAGCCGGCCCGTATTGTCGAGCACGACATGAAGCAACTTCGAAGAAAGGCGGTGAAGCTAGTCAAGGTTCAGTGGGGCGAGGACGAGAATGATTGCACTTGGGAGACAGAGGAGAACATTAGGAAGACGCACCCGGAACTCTTTGCCTGGTAAGATTTTGACTTCGATTTAGTTTTCCGCATGCTAGGATAGGCTTGTTTGCTTGTTTGATTGTTGTATGTGGTTGTTAGGCATGCGGGATCCTTTGCATGTTTTGGGTTAAGGAATTTCGGGGACGAAATTTCTTAAGGGGGGAAGAATGTAACGACCCGTATTCTATGCATCATAGGATCGTAGGATATTTATTTCTTTCACATACGAAGTCGTATGGTCATGTAACTTTGGGAGACGACTATTGGGGTCATTTCCCATGTTCATGATTTTTCCCGATTTTTAAATGACCATTTTACCCCTAGTTGGCACTGTTTTGGCCATAACTTTTGACTGAAAATGAATTTTGACCTGAAACCACTTCCATTGGCTTTGGATGATGGTTTCTCTTTCCGTAGAGTGGTCACATTAGCCAAACGGACTCACCGTTTGGGAGATATGGCTGAAACAAGTTTTGGATGATGAAAAAACAGCTTAATTGGGCTTAACCGGGTGATTAACAGCTAGGCCCAAAGGGGAATTTCGGGATTAGGAGTTTAAAAGGGCTGTTAGGGTTTGGAGAATACCTTTTTCTCATTTTTCAGCCGTCACTATTCATTCCTCTTAACATAGCCATGGCCTCCACCCTCTAAATCTCTTCAAAACACCTCTTAATCACTTTCTAATTGAAGATTAGGCTTAGCAAACATCAAATCAAGGAGTATTAGCACGAGAACCGAGGTAGAGCTGCTGTGTAAGATTGGGAACAGCGCCAAATCAGAGAATATTTCAGTTTTGGGGTTTTAGTTGTGGCCAAGGTGAGTGATAGCATCGTTTTGACACAAATTACAGTTAATTAAGGGTGATTAGTGAATATTAGCGAATTTATACACTAATAAATTCTGGAAAAATGTTTAGAAATTCTTAAATAATATTTCATGCCTCTGTTAGAAAATTTAGACGATTTGATTAAGTTTTACTAAGTATGTGCTTAAACATGATTAAGAAGGATTATAGGAAAATGTGAGGTTTTAGCCACTTTTGATCTATTTTGATTCATTTGGATTGTTGTTTGGTGTTTGTGGTTGCTCTTACATATTGCTATGACTCTATGGTATATTTTATGATTGATTAGAATAGTTAGATTGGTCGAAAGCGCCGTCGAATGGCGTAGAAAGCTCGCTGGAAAGTTGCAGAAATGTGCAGGTTCCGAACCGGATCGGATCGGAGAAGGGGGTCGGATCGGATTTGTGAACCGACCGAGGGGATTCGAACTGGATTGGAACTTGTCACTGGAGGAGGCTTGGCGAGAAGGAAGGCCATTTGCTAAGAGTTGGAGTGGACGAGGGGATCGGATCGGAACTATAAAGAGCGGATCGGATCGGGCTATGGAGCAGGATCGGATCGGAGTAGGCCAGGGGACGGGATCGGATCGGAGCAGGCAAGCTGGAGGAGGGACGAACCGAACCGACTGGAGCGTGACATCCGAACCGAACCAACGTCTAAGGGGAAGGATCATCGAACCGAACCACACGCAGGAATACACCATGGAGCATTGCACCGAACCGAACCGTGTTATACGTATATATCCGAACCGAATCGAATTCAGGACCACTTCTATGCGACGACTCTTTTGAAGACCAACTCCAACTCGATCAAAACCCGAGATGCAAAGGAAGTCCAAATGAGGAGTTAGAGCTCAAGATTTAGATGGGAATCAACGAGTTCGCTTCATGGTTGGGCTTTGCTGCGGGACGCGTGCCAAGGAGTTATCGATGTCTATAGCTTTGGACCACTATGGTGGGAGGTACGAAGGCGGATTCAGGGCCATCATGGCATCGGTAGAACCAAGGGCTACAACCAATGAAGTGGGTCATTGAAATGTTTGGTCATGACTCCATATGTTTAGCTTGGTCATAGCAGGGTTTCTACAAGTCGGGATTCGTCGTTACCTCAGTTTGTCTAGTGTTCCAAAGTGGTAGATATCGTACGCTTTAGGCACTGAGAGAGAGATGTGAGGATGGTTGCTATGGATGATTTGTTTGCTATCATTATGACATGCACACCCCACCCCCGTATTCTTACACTATTTATTATGGCGCCTTAGAGTATTGTACGGTATGTGGTACTAACTCTTTGGTTGCAGGTCCAGGTTCAGGTATGGTTTAGTATACCTGTTATCATTCTGTTTAGATGTTTATCACTCATACCAGGCTTTATGTCTGACCCAGAGTTTTATGTCTCCTCTTATTATTCTGGTGCTCACACGAGCAGACTAGAGACAGGTTAGCTGGTGATGCACGGGTAGATGATTCGGAGACGAGCAGGAGGCTTCCACGTACTATATACATAATATTCTCCCTGTGTTGTTGAAGATCATTGCTTGGGCATTGGTGGTGCATCTTCTACTTTAGCTTTCTTTTGTTTAGAGACAGTAAATTTGGAAAATTGTAATAAGCTGTATTTGAATTTCCGCTGCTTTGATGATTGATGTTGATTTTAGTTATCAGCTTATGTACTGTCTCACCTGTTTTATGTCAAGTATGTTGTTAATATATTTTATTCCACGCGCTGTGAGACATTCTACAGGTTCCTTGATTAGTTCATTTTCTTCTTTCTTTTTCTTCTGGCGACCGTCCCGTGCTAACTGGATATGTGTACAGCGCACCTTTGGAGTAAATGTCGGTTGTTGCGGGGCGGGTCGTCACACTTAGGTAAGTGGTGAGCCAAAATTAAACTTAAAATTTTAAGTTATAATTTAATTTAAATGATGTACAATCTTTAAATTAAATATCTCGATCATACTATGTCAGAGTTTCGAATGGTCAGATCCGTTGGGATCGTATAGACGAGGGCTACAAAATGGAACTGGTTCGGTGTGAATTGGAGCTCGTTACAATTTATAGCGAAATAAATTGCCTGATCCAAATCAATGATCGTTATTCGTTATTTGACGATAACTGTCCAATTGAGTAACACTCACTAACTCTGCTCAATTTATATTTTTATAATGTATTTTTAGAATTGATAAATTATGGTTGATTGTTGTGTGTTGATTGTCTGGATGAACTGCCAATTAATTGTTTAAAAATATAGATATAATTATATATATATATATATATATCGTTAATTATATATTGATTCTGTTTATCAGAATATTTCATATTAAAATGAAATTGATGTTATTTATATTGTTTAACATCTGTGGATGCAGGGGAACGATTGGAGGGATCCAACTGGATTCCTCAATATTTATAATACTGTTTTTTTCATATGTTGTGATATATGATGTGATATATAATCTGTTGTTTATTATGTGTGTTTGGATGATATTGAACACGGCTATTTGGTATTTTAAATACCATAAGAAATACTAAAATGTAAAAAGGGAATTTTCAAAGTGTATATTGAAAATAAAAATATATTTATATAAAATCAAATGATTTTATAAAAAGGAAATATTTGTAAAACAAATAGAATTGAAAAAGGAAATATTTGTAAAACAAATAGAATTGAAATAGAAATATTTGTAAAACAAATAGAATTGAAAAAGGAAATATTTGTAAAACAAATAGAACTGAAAAAGGAAATATTTGTAAAACAAATAGAACTGAAAAAGGAAATATTTGTAAAACAAATAGAATTGAAATAGAAATATTTGTAAAACAAATAGAATTGAAAAAGGAAATATTTATAAAACAAATAGAACTGAAATAGAAATATTTGTAAAACAAATAGAATGGAGATAGAAATATTTGGGAAACAATTAGAATTATAAGAGGAATAATTTGGGAAATAAATAGAATTATAAAAGGAAACCGGCGAGATATAAAAGAACTACGATGAGATGGATTTAAAGTGGATATTAAATAGAAATATGTTTTAACAGATAATTTGAGAAGATTAATTTATAAATAATGTTTTAACAATTAAGTAAATTATTTATCATTGGATAAATTGGATATATAAGTCTGAAATTATATAAAGAAGTAGAAATCGGTTTTAACATCGATATTTTTATGGAATGTAAACATAGCATTTATAAAGGGATTTATAAATGAGATTATAGGTGATTGAAATTGAAAATAAAATTTTGCATGAATACTTATATAAATAGAAGCATAAATGGAATTTGGAAATGGGATATATTTTTTTAAATGAAAAATCAAACTGATTGATTAGATAAAAGAAACATTTTCCATACGATGTGAATAATGGATTAAAATAAATATTTTATAAATTAAATAATTTATAAAGATAAATTGGGTTTTGAAATAGGAATTCGAATGGGAATTTGAATGAGATAGGAAATAGGGTTAAAATAATATTAGTTATTAGATGAGAGTTAATCGAATATTAGTTATTCGAATAGAGTTAATCGAATATTAGTTATTCGAATAGAGTTAATCGAATATAAGTTATTCAAATAGACTTAATCGAATATAAGTTATTCGAAGAGAGTTGATCGATTATCAGCTATTCAAATAGAGTTAATCAAATATTAGTTATTCGAATAGAGTTAATCGAATATACGTTATTTGAAGAGAGTCAATCAAATATTAGTTTATTCGAAAGAGAGTTATCGAGTATAGTCTATTCGAAAGAGAGTTATGCATTGAAATTCGATTATATCGAATTCGGGGAAGTATTATTTACTTTCCTTTTTTTAATCAAGATGTAAAGGTTATATTTTTAAGTTAGATATTTCGGAAGTACAAATTATAATGCTATCGTTATAATAAATGTTTTTTCGCAAAAGAATTGGATTTGAAAACTGAACAAGAGATTTGCATAAGCAAAGATTTGATAAGACCATCAGAAAATGAGTTAAGGAAATTAGAAACTGACTGGAGATTAGTTATGTTGAACAACTTTCTTATTATCGATCTGATGTTAGTTTCGGCCTTCGGGGTTGATATTCAGGGAATGGTCTTCTTACTAGTTTACAGTTAGAAATTGATGGATGTGGGAGGATAGTGATGCGTGAATAAGAAATGGAAATGTTTTCCAATATATATAACATATATTTTCTAAATTTAGAAAATAAGAATTCACGAATATACGGAAATGAGTAAATTAATGATAAATTAATTTAAAGGGAAAAATATTGATTGATGATTGATTGATTAAATTTCCATTTGGAAATGAGATCGTTGTGTATGTGGATGTTTTCATTTGACAGTTAAATAACCGACTATCAAAGTTTTGACCATTCTTCCGTTGTCAATACATAGAGACCGGGATCAGATTTATTATCTGAAAACCACTCCGTATAGGCATTAGTGTTGCGAATCAAATATAATTAAGGAAATTGAAGACAGAGTTTATGCAAGGGCTGTTCTGACAATCCTAGGTAGAAAGTGCCTAAGATGGTGAAACGACCCAAACTTCCCATTTCGGGAAAGCTCGGATTGAGCTGAGAACACGACGCATCAGAACACAAACAACAGAACACTTCATTGTTATTACAACAATTTACATCAGAGTACAAGAATATTCCAAAGTATGAATAAATATTACACATTGGAAATACCATATCAGCGATTTAAAATTACATAGCAGCGGAAAACAACACATAAGTGAAATGCGTTACGGAAAATAACAACTGATAGAACTGAAAGAAATACACGGATACAAAGCTTCCCTAATTTAGCCCCAATTATAATCCAGAATCCTATATAAAGAAATCTGCAAAACCAAAACTACTAGCTTCCCATGTGGAAAATATAGGCACCCAGAGTTTAGGTTAAAATAATAAACTCCGAGTTAGTCATGGGACTGGTGTGAGAACTAAAACAGTTATTAACTTTTTACTTTAAATGTGGGAAAAATCATGGGACCATGCCGTATAACACGGAACGGGTTTACTCCCCATGAATCTTAATTTAAAGTAAAACAACGCAATGCTTTTTGGAAAAATGAAGCTATTATAAGACTCAGGTCCCCTCACACAATGCAACGCAAGCCGAAGGATAGAGTTTTCCCTTATAAAAGCCAAACATGCTTAGTACGTTTAAAACAAATTATTTTGATACTAGTATAAGTGCATAGTGTCGAAACAATTTCAAATATAAATGTATCAATCATAGACGGCATGGGTACCATATATCATGTCGCCATACTAGTTCTTCAATTAAAACCGAAAAATGTCGTATTGGAAATTGGGTTTTCATCTATGAGTCGAGACTAAGGGTCGTCCTCACCGAATTCGAGACACTCTAGCCCGTGCCTCAGGATATAGTCACAACTGCACCTGGATCTTCAGGGTCGGTCCACACATACTTTAGTGGATTGGTAATTCCTAAACAATACGTTTCCCTGCCCTATGTGGCACAAAATATGAGCCACTAGGGACTCAATATCCGAGGTGCCTCGCAATCCATCATCCGCATAAGTAAAAATGTCTAGGCTCCATACCATGACACCACTTCTAGCTAGAAAGAAACGCATGCACTCCCTGTAGTCACTATCCCGTTTTTGACTCATACCAAGGTGTGAGGCTCGCAAATTTATGCTATACACAAAACTATGCTAATTAACGTTGTGCTTTGATCATCAACCACAAGACTCTGCTTTTCAACAAAAGCCTTGATCATTTTCATCTTAGCATGCCACACTGGCAATTCACGCCATGCAACTGATGTCTATCAATATATAACCTCTAAGCTCGTACGTCTCAGAGATGGGTGTTAAGCAAGAGAATAAATTCTCTACCACCAAGCAGATATTTATTTTATAGAAATCAATCAACACAGAATGAAATCCAATTTCAAACAAACATCCATTTACAAGTCCATTCTGGGTCTGAACGAAACCGGAGGCACCTTATTCCTCGTCCCATTTGTCTAATACAGGAGAGAGGTCCTTACACATCTGTCGATCTCCAAGTACGTCTGAACGATCACCACTTATTACCTTGTCTTGGGTGTACAGCCCAATCAAGACTTCAGTAATCATCCAAACGATGTGAAGATCTCCTGTCTTTAACCACCGTCTTCATCGTCGACTTTTAGTGGTCGTATTCATTATTCAGAATGCGTTAAACCCGGTCTTTCCGAATAACTTGCGTATTTTATAATCAATAATCAAGTGCTATATAAAAACACATCATATGCCTCATTCCAATTCAAAATATTCTTTAATAACATATTCACATTTTTGGGGAAAGGTCCCATTAATTTTATCAAATATAAATTCTTCTAAATTTATTCTTTATTCTTCATTTGGATATCAATTTCAAAAGATTTTGTTAACTAGTCGGGATTATCGAACCTTACCACAATAATCATTTATTATTTATTATCCCAATCCCGACCTATTCATCCCGTGGAGCAAAACTGGTAGTACTCCATATCTAACACCCACTGTGCTATCATTAAAATTTATTTCCCATTTCACGTTCAAATCAAATTAAAGATTTAAATATCGCCTGGAGTAAAACTGGTGGCACTCCATTCTCAATCATTTCATGAATTCAATAAATTTAATTATCTCATTCTCGTTTTATCTAATTAAAGATTCATTAAAACTCTAGTTCAGTTTTTTAAATCTCAAAAGTCATAACTTAATGATTATTCACATTTGAGAAATTAATCTTATCTTTGACTGGGTTAAAGAATCAATGTCGTTAAAAACACAATTCACAGTAAACCCAAATCAACTCCTGTTAACTATGAAATCTTCACGGAAAACATATCAGTATATAATTGACATAAACTCCGTATTAGACTAATAATATAAATGGAATAACAGCCAAGCCTTTTAAATTCCATATATAGTAATGGTCTTCATTCACAGAAGCTCATCTCGATTATTACCAATTCGAATTCCGTCCAATTCCAATTTAATATATTAAATTGGAAAATTTTCCATTTAAATCTTAGTAAAGATCTATAAATTTCAAATTATATTTTCATTGTTAATTGCGTTAAAGAACAAATGTCGTTTAAAACACAGTTCACGATAAATCCACAATCAACTTTCATTTCAGTTCCAAATAAATATTAACTTATTTGGAAAACTTCATTAAATCTTAATTTAAAGATTTATTCTTTTTTCAACTGGGTTTAAGAACAATGTTATTTAAGACACCATTCACGACAAACCCAATTTAACATTAAATAAAAGGCTCTGAATAGAAATTATATCTGCTTATATTCAATATCAAATTCTGAAATCAACAAATATTGTATTGGGAATAACGATATTTATATATCTTCCAAATTCCTCAACAATATCCGTATAATCACGGAATCCAATTTTGAAATATTCCGAAGATTATTTTTATTCAAATCCATTCCAATTCATGTATTGGAAAATTTTGGTTATGTTAAAACCATTTACAAATCCAATTTATTTAAAATATTGGATTATTATTTTGGTTAATAACTAGATCATTTCAATATAAATAGATTTTAATCTTTTCGAACTTGGAATTTTTCATCGAAAATCTTTCCAAATCGTTTGTTATAATTCTTCATAATTTTTTCATATTTTTGATAATTTTATTAAGGTCCGTATAGTCAGTTTCCAATATCGGCCAGCGAACTGCATCCATAGCGACTTTTTCAAATTTTATTTGGACATAATTTCAAATCCAACCATTAGATTTCAAATCTCCTATATTCATTGGAAAGATCTTTTCGATACGAAACCAACGGTTCCAGTTTTAGGAGAATCTGACGGTCGGATCTCCCGTTACATCAATTTGAAGTTAATGGTTGAAATTCGCGAACGGTCACTACGCGGCGCATTCTATTCAGGCCATTAAATATATATAATATATATTACATATATTTCATCGATTTCCATTTAAAATGTATTTTATAAAATATTTATAAATTCGTTTTAAAGCGATTCCAACTCCATTTTCAATTTTAAATCAAAATTGAATATTCTATATCTTTATCATATTAGAATGATAATATTTTCAAAATATTAGATTTTTAAACCACTTCTTTTCGATATTCATTATAAAGTGAATAAAATCGATCGATAAACCCGTTCGGGTTAAAATGGCGTTTAACTACATAACTATTTCTATTGTTCAAACATTTTATTCAATACATGAATATTTTATATAGTTTATACATTCAACAAAAATGATATTTTTATTGTTTAAACGTTTTATTCAACATATGAATATTTTATGTAGTTTATATATTCAATAAAAATGATATTTTTATTGCTCAAACATTTTATTCAACACATGAATATTTTATATTAAATATTCATTATTTTAAAATATTCTTTATTTTAAAATATTCTTTATTTCTGAATCGGAATGCGACTCGATCAATTATCATATAATTTTAGTTATATGGATTTCATACATTGCATGTATTCAACAATAATGATAAATAATCATTAAATAGTCCATTCACATCCAGAGTGAAATTTACAACTGTGTGAGCATTAAATTGAATAAATAATGCTCATCATAGTTTGTCGATCAATCAATTGACATATAATTAAATTCAGAGTAGGTGTGAATTAATTATCATCCCTAGACCCGTGTAGGGTTTTCAAACAACAACAGTTTATTTAAATAAATTATTGGTTAACAAATTAAACCAATTATAATTCGGTTTGAATTATTTTTCTAATTAGCCAATTCTCACTGGTTAAAATTATAAATAGAAATTTATAATTTAATTTTAACTACCACATTAATATTAACATTATTTTTAATGTGTTAAATATTTCAGCATCACAAACAACACACAATACAGTCAATTTAAATCGTCCATGGACGGTGGACGAGGGAGGTGAGCTAACAGGAACTGTATACAATTTATAATGATTAAACTAATAAAAATATACACTAGCAATTCTATATATTTTTATACATGAATATAATAACATGATAAAATATTATTTTGAGTGAGGGGTTCTCACCTTGATCGGTTTTCAGAAATCGATAAAATGATTATTTTAGTCAAATTAAACAGGACTTTTAATTTGATCAAAAATATCAACTAGCTCCAAAATCCTTCTGGTCCATTCCATGTTGTAGCATTTTTAGCCATGATTCCAACGCATCCAAAATTGCTGAATTCTGATTTGATTTGGATAAGATACAACAGTTTAAACTTTTATTACATTAATTAATCTCCTAAAATTAATCAATAACTTAATTATAATTCTTAATCACGGTTTAGCCTTCTTCCTCAAGGGGGTTTACTTCAGACATATACGATCCCACAAACCCATTTGATCGAAATAAAGAACCACCGTCGCTCGCCAATTTCGACCCTCTGTCGTCGATTAGGTGCCACCCCGACGTTGTCGTCTCCGTCACCTTCTTCCACCTCTAGCGTGGTCAAGCTCGGTCCTCTCTAGTGCGGCATAAGTCAACTCGTAGATGGTGACTTTGAGCCAAAATTTCTTCTATGTTACAGCACGAAAGCCAATCATAAACGTATGGATTGAAAGAGCGTAGAAAGCTCTACCATTTTTGCTTAATGGTCCTAATCTATTTCGAATTGGACTGTGTGAATTTGGGGTTTAAAATTGGAACGAATTTATCCATTAGATAAGAGAAGGCGGCGGTTGTTTATTGTGAAATAGGGTTAGGATTTCTCCCAATATATGTATAAATTTATTTATTAATATTTAATTCCTTTAATTGCTTCATGGCAAATTTTTACGTCCGAACTCCAAATCGAACCTAACGACCGTTACCCCTAGCTAAATACCCCCATCCCAGATACAATGGGATATGTCCGGTAAACCAATTCGACTATTACGATCAGTTTTCGTCAAATTAAAATAAAAACCAATATATATTGAATTTAAACGTATATTTTAATTTACTGGGGCCATATACTGACTCCAAAAATTACCGAAAAATAATTCTAGCTATGTTTTGACGATACGGTCCTAACAAAACTAATTTTGTCGAATTTGGAGACATTTTTGAAAAATGGTCATTTTTTGGTCAATCCAATTCAACTAAAATTGAGAAAACACGTTTTCTTTTGCCATTCTCTCATATTAATTCCAAAAATTATGAAAATTGAATCTAGCAATAATTTGACATTCCGTGTCCAACAAAAGTGGTTTCGTCAAAAACGGAGGTTGTTTCCAAAATGGCTATTTTTATGGGATATATATTATATTAAAAATATATATAAATTCCATAGCGATTATTTTGAAATTTAAACTGGACATAACTTACAATATATAAAGTGAAATCTCAGTTTCTTACATTCCTTAGAAAGATATTATTAAACAGATTCAAATATTTCTTGTTTCGTCTAATTCTGACTTAAATTGAATTCTATACATTCATTTGAAATTAGAAATCGAATTTTCAAACTGCCACGCCATTTCAGGCTCGTTTTATAATTAAAATAAATTTATACATTCTAACTTCAATTAAATTAATTTTTTAGTCGTAATTATTTAAAATAAATCATTTTAAATATTCAAAATCCATTAAAATTACTAAAATAAAAAATTTAAATTGGTTCTGAAAATCCGGGTTGTTACAATCTCACCCACTTAAAAATCTTTTTTTTCCTCGAAAAGGAACGGAGCTGAAAGTTGTTTAACTAACCAACTCAACTTTCATTCTGGCTTTTATTCTTCAGTTTTTCAGCTTCCTAGAATTTTCTAATTTCTCAAAAATTTGGCTAACCCCCTAAATTTTCGAATTTTTTTGCCATAACCTCCTTTGTACGGAGAGACCTTTAAAACTGCAACTAGCCTCACAGGGCACTCATCGACCAAAAAGAAAATGAAAAAGCCAAGCGGCTTTCCCGTCGGCTCATAAAATCATCAAACCCCAATAAATACAATAAACATGTACCTGTTTGTCGGGCACACAATTTTTTTCCCTCTTCTTGGCTTCCATGCTATTGCTGATTCACACATATATATGTACATGCATGTAATTGCAATAAATTTTCAATTCAGTTCAATATTACTTCAATTTGGCTAATTTACTATTTATTCACATATTGGTTAAATCAATTATCATTCCAATATTTTTATTAGTTAAACTAATAATCACACAACACAACCAGTAATCAATTAGTTGATTATCTTATATATATATATATATGTGTGTGTGTGTGTGTGTGTGTGTGAGTGACTTTTACGTATAGTCAAAAATCATATTTTTAGTGCAAATCACAACAATAAACTCTAACTAAGTTTTGGTTCCCACACCAGTCAATTGGAAATATATAGACATCCCACTTTCAAAACTCGAACATAAACATTGATGATGCCATGGTCATCATCAAAATCATCTCCGGGTGACTAGACTGTGATTCTACATCTACCCAGTATATTTGAGACTTCGTATACACGCTAGCTAGGCGTATATGCAAAATCTCTATATACTCGATTGTCCAAAATCAATATAAAAATAAAATAAAATTCTCAAATACGTATAATAAGATTTAATTTTCAAAACTAATTTTTTTAAGATAAATAATACTCTTTTAGCTCATTGTAGGGTATTGTTAACCCTATCTCCGATGAATTCTTTCGTTTGGTTCTACTGTGTCTTGTTCTCTAAGCTTTGTAAACTCTAATACCACGCTGAAATGACCCAAACTTCCCCTTTAGGGAAAGCCCGGATTGAGTTGAGAACATGACACACCAGACCACAAACAACAAAACACTTTTGTTATTACAACAATTTACATCAGAGTACAAGAATATTCCAAAGTATGAATAAATATTACACATTGGAAATACCATATTAGAAATTTAAAATTACATAGCATCGAAAAATAACACATAAGTAAAATGTATAGCAGAAAATAACAACTGACACAACTGAAAGAAAAACACAGAAAAAAGCTTTCTGAATATAGCCCCAGTTATAATCCAGGATCCTATAAAAAGAAATCTGCAAAACCAAAACTACTAGCCTCCCATGTGGAAAATATGGGCAACCAGAGTTTAGGTCCAAACAATAAACTCTGAGTCAGTCATGGGACTGGTGTGAGAACTAAAACAGTTATTAACTTTTTACTTTAATAGTGGGAAACATCATGGGACCACACTGTATAACATGGAACGGGTTTACTCCCCATGAATCTTAGTTTAAAGTAAAACAACACAATGCTTTTTGGAAAAATGAAGCTATTATAAGACTCAAGTCCCAACACACAATGCAACGCAAGCCAGAGGATAGAGTTTTCCCTTATAATAGCCAAACATGTTTGGTACATTTAAAACAAATTATTTTGATATTACAATAAGTGCATAATGTCGAAACAATTTCAAATATAAATGCATCAATCATAGACGGCATGGGTACCATATATCATGTCGCCATACTAGTTCTACAACTAAAACTAAAAAATGTCGTATTGGAAATTGGGTTTCCGTCAGGGGTTGTCCTCACCGAATTCGAGACACTCTAGCCCATTCCTCATGATATTATTGCAACTGCACCTGGATCTTCAGGGCCGGTCCGCACATACTTTAGTGGATTGGTAATTCCTAAACAATACGTTTCCCTGCCCTATGGGGCATAAAATATGAGCTACTAGGGACTCAATATACGATGTGCCTCGCAATCCATCATCCACATAAGTAAAAAATGTTTGTGTTCCATACCATGACACCACTTCTAGCTAGAAAGAAACGCATGCACTCCCTATAGTCACTATCCCATTTTTGACTCATACCGGGGTGTGAGGCTCGCGAATTTACGCTATACACAAAGCTATGCTAATTAAAGTTGTGCTTTGATCATCAACCATAAGACTTTGCTTTTCAACAAAAGTCTTGATCATTTGCTTCTTAGCATGCCATACTGACAGTTCACGCCATGCAACTGATGTCTATCAATATATAACCTCTAAGCTTGTACGTCTCAGAGATGGGTGTTAAGAAAAAGAATAAATTCTCCGCCACCAAGCCGATATATATTTAATAGAAATCAATCAACACAGAATGAAATCCAAAGACACACATCCATTTACAAGTCCGTTCTGGGTCTGAATGAAACCGGAGGCACCTTATTCCTCGTCCCATATGTCCAATACAGGAGAGAGGTCCTCGCATATCCGTCGATCTCCAAGTACATCTGAACGATCACCACTTATTACCTTGTCTTGGGTGTACAGCCCAATCAAGACATCAGTAATCATCCAAACGATGTGAAGATCTCCAGTCTTCAACCACCATCTTCATCGTTAACTTTTAGTCTTTGTATTCATTATTCAGAATGGGTTAAACCTGGTCTTTCCAAATAACTCGTGTATTTTATAATCAATAATCAAGTGTTATATAAAAACACATCATACGCCTCATTCTAATTCGGAATATTCTCTAATAACATATTCACAATATTAGGGAAAGGTTCCCATTAATTTTATCAAATATAAATTCTTTTAAATTTATCCTTTAATCTTCCTTTGGATATCAATTTCTAAAAAAATTGTTAACTAGTCGGGATTATCGTACCTTACCGCAATAATCATTTATTATTTATTATCCCAATCCCAACCTATTCATCCCATGGAGCAAAACTGGTAGTACTCCATATCTAACACCCACAGTGCTATCGGTAAAATTTATTTTCCGTTTCATATTCAAAACTAATTAAATATTTAACTATCGCCTGGAGTAAAACTGGTGGTACTCCATTCTCGATCATTTCATGAATTCAATAAATTTAATTAACTCATTCTCATTTTAATCTAATTAAAGATTCATTAAAACTATAGTTCAATTTTAAATCTCAAAAATCATTACTTAATGATTATTTAAATTTAAGAAATTAATCGTATCATTAAATGGGTTAAATAATCAATGTCGTTAAAAACACAGTTCACAATAAACTCAAATCAACTCCCGTTAACTATGGAATCTTCACGGAAAAAAATCAATATATAATCGACATAAATTCCGTATTAGACTAGTAATATAAATGGAATAACGGCCAAGCCTTTTAAATTCCATATATAGTAATGGTCTTCATTCACAGAAGCTCATCTCGATTATTACCAATTTGAATTCCATCCAATTCCAATTTAATATATTAAATTGGGAAATTTCCATTTAAATCTTAATAAAGATCTATAAATTTCAAATTATATTTTCACTATTAATTGGGTTAAAGGACAAATGTAGTTTAAAACACAGTTCACGATAAACCCATAATCAACTTTCATTTCAGTTCCAAATAAATATTAATTTATTTGGAAAACTCCATTAAATCTTAGTTTAAAGATTTATTCTTTTCTCAATTGGGTTTAAGAACAGTGTTATTTAAGACACCATTCACGATAAACCCAAAACCCAATTTGACATTAAATAAAAGTCTCTGAATAGAAATTATATCTTCTTATATTCAATATCAAATTCTGAAATCAACAAATATCTTACTGGGAATAACGATATTTATATATCTTCCAAATTCCTCAACAATACCCATATAATCACGGAATCCAATTTTGAAATTTTCCAAAGATTATATCTATTCAAATCCATTCCAATTCATGTATTGGAAAATACTTTTTATGTTAAACCCATTTACTAATCCAATTTATTTAAAACATTGGATTATTATTCTGGTTAATAATTAGTTCATTTCGATAAAAATATGTTTTAATCTTTTCGAAATTGGAATTTTTCATCCAAAATCTTTCCAAATTATTTATTAGGATTTTACAAAAAAATTCCATATTTTTAATAATTTTATTAAGGCCCGTACAGTCGGTTTCCAATATCGGCCAACGAACTGCATCCATAGCGACCTTTTTCAAATTTGATTTGGACATAATTTCAAATCCAACCGTTAGATTTCAAATCTCTCATATTCATTCGAAAGATCTTTTCGATACGAACCAAATGGTTCCGGTTTTAGGAGAATCCGACGGTTGGATCTCCCGTTACATCAATTTGAAGTTAATGGCTGAAATTCGTGAATGATCGCGGCGCGTTCTATTCAGGCAATTAAATATAATATATATATATATATATATATATTATATTATATCTCATCGATTTTCATTTAAAACATATTTTGTAAAATATTTATAAATTCGTTTTAAAACGATTCCAACTGCATTTTCAATTTTAAATCAAAATTGAATATTCTATATCTTTATCATATTAAAATGATAATATTTTCAAAATATTAGATATTGAAACCACTACTTTTCGATATTCATTATAAATTGAAAAAAATCGATCGATAAACCTTTTCGGGTTAAAATGGCGTTTAACTGCATAACTATTTCTATTGTTCAAACATTTTATTCAACACATGAATATTTTATATAGTTTATACATTTAATAAAAAAATATTTTTATTGTTCAAACATTTTATTCAACACATGAATATTTTATATAGTTTATACATTCAATAAAAATGATATTATTATTGTTCTAACATTTTATTCAACACATGAATATTTTATATGAAATATTCATTATTTTAAAATATTCTTTATTTTAAAATATTCTTCATTTCTGAATTGGAATGCGACTCAATCAATTACTATATAATTTTAGTTATATGGATTTCATATATCGCATGTATTCAACAATAATGATAAATAATCATTACACAATCCATTCACATCCAGAGTGAAATTTACAGCTGTGTGAACATTAAGTTAAATAAATAACGCTCATCACAGTCTGTCGATCAATCAATTGACATATAATTAAATTCAGGGGAGATGTGAATTAACTATCATTCCTAGACTCGTATGGGGTTTTCAAACAACAACAGTTTATTTTAAATAAATTATTGGTTAAAAAATTAAACCAATTCTAATTCGGTTTGAATTATTTTTCTAATCAGCTAATTCTCACCGGTTAAAATTATAAATAGATATTTATAATTTAATTTCAACTACCACATTAATGTTAACATTATTTTTAATGTGTTAAACATTTCAGCATCGCAAACAACACACAATACAATCAATTTAAATCATCCGTGGTATGTGTACGAGGGAGATGAGCTAACAGGCACCATATACAATTTATAATGATTAAACTGATAAAAATCTACACCGGTAATTCTTTATATTTTCATACATGAATATAATAACATGATAATTTTGAGTGCGGGGTTCTCACCTTGATCGGTTTTCAGAAATCGATATAATGATTATTTTAGTCAAATTAAATAGGACATCTAATTTGATCAAAAATATCAACTAGCTCAAAATCCTTCTGATCAGTTCTATGTTGTAGCATTTTTAGCCATGATTCTGACGCATCCAAAATTGTTGAATTCTGATTTGATTTGAATAAGATTCAATGGTTTAAACTTTTATTACATTAATTAATCTCCTAAAAGTAATCAATAACTTAATTAATTAATTATAATTCTTAATCACGGTTTAACCTTCTTCCTCAATGGGATTTACTCCAGACATATACGATCCCAAAAACCCATTTGATCGAAATAAAGAACCACCGTCGCTCACCAATTCCGACCCTCCACCGCCGGTCAGGTACCACCCCGATGTTGTCGTCTCCATCGCCTTCTCCCACCTCTACGTGGTCGAGCTCGATCCTCTCTGGTGCAGCAGAAGTCAGCTCGAAGATGGCGACTTTGAGCCACAATTTCTTCTATGTTATAGCATGAAAGCCAATCATTAACGTATGGATTGAAAGAGCGTAGAAAGCTCTACCATTTTTGCTTAAGGGCCCTAATCTAATTCGAATTGGATTGTGTGAAGTTGGGGTTTGAAATTGGAATGAATTTAGCCATTAGATAAGAGAAGGCGGCGGCTGTTTATTGTGAAATAGGGTTAGGGTTTCTCCCAATATATATATATATATATATATATATATATATATATATATATTTAATTCCTTTAATTTCTTCATGGAAATTTTTATGCCCGAACTCCAAATCTAACCCAATGACCGTCGTCCCTAGCTAAATACCCTCATTCCGAACACAATGGGATATGTCGGTAAGCCAATTCGATCATTACGATCAGTTTTCATCAAAATTAAAATAAAAGTCAATATATATTGAATTTAAACGTACAATTTAATTTATCGTTGCCATATACTGACTCAAAAAATTACCAAAAAATAAGTTAGCTATGTTTTGACGATATGGTCCTAACAAAACTAATTTCGTCGAATTTGGAGACCGTTTGAAAAATGGCCATTTTGTGGTCGATCCAATTCAACTGAAATTTACAAAACACGTTTTCTTTTGCCACGCTCATATATTTATTCCAAAAATTATGAAAATTGGAATCTAGCAATAATTGACATTCCGGATCCAACAAAAGTGGTTTCGTCGAAAATGGAGGTCATTTGCAAAATGGCTATTTTTAAGGGCTATATATCATATTAAAATATATATAAATTCCACAGCGACTATTTTGAAATTTAAATTAGACATAACTTACAATTTATAAAGTGAAATCTCAGTTTCTTACATTCATTAGAAAGATATTGTTAAACAGATTCAAATATTTCTTGTTTCGTCCAATTCTGACTTATATTGAATTATGTACATTCATTTGAAATTAGAAAGCGAAATTTCAAACTACCATGCCATTTAAGGCTCGTTTTATAATTAAAATAAATTTATATATTCTAACTTCAATTAAAATAAATTTTTAGTCGTAATTATATAAAATAAATCATTTTAAATATTCAAAATCCATTAAAATTACTAAAATTAAAATTTATAATTGGTTCTGAAAATACGGGTTGTTACAAATGGGTTTACAGAATAGTTCCTTCGGTCCAGGACAACCTGTATAGAAGAATGTCTGACAGAGTATATTTAACAGATCGCGTATGTTGATATTTTCAAATGTATTTACGTTTGGTGGCGGAGGAATTCGTTTCTCTTAGCTATATACCCATGGTATTTTTGGGGAAATCAATTTGTGATTTGGCGTGTATGACGATGTAGCATTCAAAGTAAATAATGGTGATCCGTACGTTATGGCCTCTAGCCTTACAACCGAGGAAAGGTATAAATCGGGTAGGTTGCATGGCTAAGTGGTTAGCTTCCAATTAGGGTTTATTGTCACCTGATCTGGAGAAAATCCATTTGATTCTTTAAACTATTTCGATGTTGTCCCTTTCGGGAAACGGTTTCTGATCCCAACCGTTGGTGATAATGCATTTGGTACACTCAAGCGAAATAAGTGACCGGTTATGTTTAGCCTGGGTTACGAGATGTTCTTGTTGAACCCGGTGTATTCCTCTCTAGAGATACACTGTCGGAAGGTGGTCCCATAACCTTCCAGTTGGAATCCATTACCTAATAAGCGCCCACGGTTATTGATTATATATTACGTATGTGGAACATGAGATGAAAGCATTCTGCTAATGATTATTTAGTTATGGTTGATAGACACTATTATAATATCAAAAGAGTTTTGATATAAAGATTATCGTTTCTTGCAAAAGGATCTTGAATGTTAAATCAAGTGTTTTGGATTCTCATATGGGAAAAACCCATTCCGTGTTATACGACGTGATTTTATTAGATATCGCTTAGTTTCCCAAACTGTTTTAAAGTGTTTATTTACACCAGTCCCATGACTGACCTAGAGTTTATTTTGTTTTGTTTACCCTAAACTCTTAGGTGCCTAAACTTTGTATGGGCAGTCAAGTAGTCGGGATTTTACAGATATACTGAGAGCTTGGAGCAGGAGGCTTCAGGATTATATAGCAATTGTTTATTTCCGCTGTGTTGTAAGTGTTGTACATTGATAATGATATGTATATTCAAGTACAGTTTGGTATTTCAAAGTTATGTTGTATAGTATATTTTATTTGTTCCGCCGTGAGATTCGTGTTACTCTGATGTTGTATCTATGTTCTTCTCCTTCTTCTATTCTAATTTTCTATCTTATATACTCTCACCCTCTAATTTCTTTCTATTAATGATCTAGAATGTGCAATTTTGGAATAGTTGACATGAGTTTTATGTCAATTTTCTAGGTCGAAAATCCTAGTTCGTTAGAGATTTTAAGTGGTTCTTCCGTTTATGAAGATCCATGATCTTCGATTTCTCCATCTCGATCGACATCTAATATCTTCTACACTTTTGTATTTGCTGGTCGGAATGGTTTTCAAATATAAATTCGATCCCGGTCTTTCCGTACCAACAATCGTATTGGCCAGATTTGATTGCCGATTATTTAACTATCAAATAAACAACCATTCAACCATAAAAATAAAACGAATTTACTGGTTCAGTACTCAGCATTACTTGGCCCGTTTAATTAATAATAATTAAACTGTTTAATCTTCTAATATTTCGAATATCGCTTTTCACTTCTTATTTAATATAAGAACATTTATAAAGTCATCATCATTTAAATACTTTAGAATTAAATCATATATATATCCTCAACTCTGGTTTCAATAAATTTCTCATAAAAACATCGTTATGAAATATCTTTCGTTTCATATCTCGAAAATAATAACTAACACTTCCCCTTTGAATTATTTATTCAAACTCATCTCGTTAGTTGCTTACATTTCGACAATACCATTATGTTCACACAAAATCTCTTTTTATTTTCGTTACTTCAACATTCATTAGCCCCTGACCGTAAACTGGTAAGCGAATAACTTCCTAAGTATCAACCCTGAAGACCGAAATCAACATCAGATTAATACTCAGAAAACCATTCAACTCAACCTATCTTCATTTAGGATCCAATTCTTAAATTCCATATATTAACTCCTTACCAGCCTACATTAATCGACTTCTAATTCATTCAGCCATTTTCCATTTGAAAATATCATTCCAGTTCCATGCCTATCACTTAATTTCATTAAGTATCACCAATTCCAAATTAACACTTCGAATTCACATCTTCTTTATAAACCTTGTTTTGTAAAATCTTAGGTTTTAATATAAACCCCTCTTATATCTTAATTTCTTTTTTACTTAGTTTAAATGTTAAGTAAATATCTATTTTAAGCTATCGTATTCACTTAAAATCCCTTTTATAACTTAGTTATAAAAACCGAGTTTTAATATAAACCCATTTATTAACTCCTTTCAAACCTTAACTGTATTTCATTTCGAATATGATTGCTTACTTAAATGAATTTATTTTAAATAATAATATCTTAAATCCTTATCAATTAAAATAATAATTTATTTCATTATTAACTACTGTATGAGTAGTTAAATTCTTTATTAACTAAATAAATAATAAATTTCCTCTTTATAATCTTAATAAAATTCAACAACTATTTATTAACTTATTTCATTTGGTTCATTAACATCAAACTAATTTAATAATCAATTCAAGTTGAAACGGTCGACTTGATTAACTCAAATACGATTAGTTCTTTAACCAATTCCAATTTAATTCCTCCTTTAAATTTATTAATAATATAATTAATTTAAATAACTTCATTTAATTGTTACTTAGAACAATTAATCCAATTCCTAACTGTTTGGTTATTTTCTGCTCATGTGCTTATAATTCTTATTAACATAAGAATTTGCATTATAAAACCATTTAATAATTTCCTATCAACTTAAATAATAAATAATAAATATTTATTTCTTTTAAATAAACTTTTGCTCAAATTTATAGATTTAAAAATCTATCTGTAATGACCCAAACTTCCCAGTAAAGGAATGCCCGGATTGCTTTGAGAACAACACACGTCAGAACACAAAACAAAAGAACATTTTAATTTAATATTCAGTTAGTGGAATTAATTGACATATGAATTAGAAAGAATGAAAAAGATTCATTTTAATGTTAATATACATTTCAATGTAAAAGAATGAGTGATTTATTTATTTTAATAAATTGATTAAAATAAATAAAAGGGTTGTTTTAATAAAACCAAGATTTTCCAGTACATATATCGGAATGGATTTGAATGGAAATAATCTTCAGATTAATTCAGTATTGGATTCTGTGATTATACGGATATTATTGTGGGAATTTGGAAGATATTAATATCGGTATTCCCGATTTGGTATACGTTAGTTTTCAAAATTTGATATTGAACATAAATCGATATAATTTTTATTCAAAGCACGATATTTAATATCTGATTAGAATTTGGGTTTGTCATGAATAGTGTCTTAAATAACACTGTTCTTAAACCCATTTGGGAAAGAATAAATCTTTTAATTAAGATTTAAATAAGATTTCCAATTATTAAACATAAATGAAAATTAAGTGAAACTGACTTTTGGGTTGATTGTGAACAATGTTTTTAAATGACATTAGTTCTTAAAACCCGATTGACAGTGAAATTGTGACGGCCCGCCCCGCACCAGCCTGCATTTCCTCCAAAGGTGCGCTGTACACATGCCCGACTAGCATAGAACGGTCGCCAAAGAAAGGAAAGAAGAGAATGAACTAACAAGGAACCTATAGAATGTCTCAAAGCGCACGGAACAAAATATAATAATTACATAATCTTGACATAAAATAGGCGAGACAGTGCATAAGCTGAAACTAAACCAACATAGCAGCGGAAATCCAAATACAGCTTATTACAACTTTCCAAATTACTGTCTCTAAACCAAAAGAAAGCTGAAGTAGAAGATGCACTACTAATGCCCAAGCAGTGATATTCAACAACACAGGGAGAAAACTATATGTATCATACGTGGAAGCCTCCTGCTCGTCTCCGGATCAGCTACCCGTGCATACCCGGTTAACCTGTCTCTAGTCTGCTCGTGAGAGCACCCCAGAGTAATAAGAAGAGACATAAAACTCTGGGTCAGACAAAAAGTCTGGTAGGAGCGATAAGCAGCTAAACTGAACAATAACAAGTATACTAAACCATACCTGAACCTGGACCTGGACCTGCAACCAAAGAGTTAGCACTACATACCGTACAATACTCTAAGGTGCCACTAAACAGATGGTGTAAAGATAACAGGGTGGGGGTGTGCATGTCATAATGATGGCATATAAGTCAACCATAACAACCATCCTCACATCTATCACTCAGTGCGTAAAGCATACGATGTCCACCACTGTCAATCACTAGACCCATCGAAGTAGTGACGGAGTTCGACTTGTACAACTACTGCTACTACCAAGCTTACAACATGGATTCATGACCAAATCTTTATAAATGACCCCACTTCATTGGTCTATAGCTCTTTAGTCGTACCTAGGCCACTGTGGCCCTGGATCCATTCAAGTACTCCCTACACATAGTGATTCAAGGTTACAGACATCGACAATGCCTTAGCACACGTCCTGCAGCAAAGCCCAATCATGAAGTTCACTTATTGGTTCCCAACTGGATCCTGAGTCAAAGCTCCTCATTTGGACTTCCTTTGCATCTCGGGTTTTGGTCGAATTGGAGTTGGTCTTCAAAAAGAGTCGTCACGATGAGGTAAAAGTGTACATGTGGTTCAATTCGGTGGTCTCGATCCGGTTCGATTCGATGGTTCTGACTCATGCCTTGATCCATTCCTCCTCGGTTCAGTTCGGTTACCCATGCTCGGTTCGGTTCGGTCACCCATGCTCGGTTCGGTGGTAAAGTGACAGGGTCCTCCTTATAGTGTCAAGTTCCGGTCCGATCCACCCTTCCTTGTTGTCTCTTTCGTTTGCATGCCTCAGAAGATGCCAGCTCCGATTCGGTTTGGTAGCCAATCCGATCCCACGCCCTAGCTCCGATCCGATCCCCTTTTTGTCTCTCCGATCTGATCCTCTGCCCATCTCCAACTCTAAGCAAATGGCCTTCCTTCTCGCCAAGTCTCCTTTAGTGCAAGGTTCCGATCCGGTTCGGCTTCTCTGCCCAGTCCACCATCCGATCCGAGCCCTCTATTCCGATCCGATCAGAAACCCTGCACATTTCCCCGCAACTTTTCCAGCGACTGTTTTACGCCATACGATGGCGTTTTCGACCAATCTAACAGTTCTAATCAATCAAAAAATGTACGACACAGTCATAGCAACACGTACAATCAACCATAAACACCAAAATAACCACTATAGCATGTAAAATGGAACAAACATACCCAAAATCCCATATTTTCCCTTAAGCATGTTTAGGCAAAACTAATGATATGATTAGTAAAACTTAATCGAATTAACCCAAGTTTCCAATAGAGGTCTAAAACATTATTTAAGAATTTATAAATATTTTTCCAGAATTTATTAGTGTATAAATTCGCTAATCAACACTAATTACCCTTAATTAACCATAATTAGCGAGGAACTTTGCAAATCACTCACCTTAGCCACAAATAAAACCTTTAGAACTAAAACACTACTGTTTAGGCGCAAATACCAATGCAACACAGCAGCTCTGCCTCAATTCTTGTGCTAATCCACCTTGATTTGATGTTGCTAAACATAATCCTTGATTAGAAAGTGATTTGGAGGTGTTTAAGAGGTTGGAGGCCATTATTAGGGTTTCTAAGAGGTAAGTGACGGCTAGAAAACTGAAATAGAATGAAAATCTAACTCATTTCAGCCTCCCCTTAACCCTAATCCCAAAATGGGTTATGGGTCCATTCACTAATCACCCTATTTGGCCCGGTTAAGCAGTTTTTCACCTTCCAAACCTTATTTCAGCCATATCTCCCAAAGGGTAAGTCCGTTTTTCACATACGACCACTCTACGGAAAGGTAAACCATCATCCGAAGCCAGTAGAAGTGGTTTCAGGTCAAAACTCCTTTTCAATCAAAAGTTATGGCCAAAACAAAATCAACTAGGGGCAAAATGGTCATTTAAAAATTGGCAAAAATCATGAACATGGGAAATGATCCCACTGGTCGCCTCCCAAAGCTACATGACCATACGACTTCGTATGTGAAAGAAAGAAATATTCTATAATCCTACGATGCGTAGAATGCAGGTCGTTACACTCTCCCCTCCTTAAGAAATTTCATCCCCGAAATTCCTTAACCCAAAACATACAAAGGATCCCGCATGCCTACCAATCATATACAACAATCAAACATGCAAAACAAACAAACAAGCCTATCCTAGCATGCAGAAAGACTAAATCGAAGTTAAAATCTTACCAGGCGAAGAGTTCTGGATACGTCTTCCTAATGCTCTCCTTTGTCTCCCAAGTACAGTCATTCTCATTCTCGCCCCATATAACTTTGACTAGATTCACCGCTTTCCTTCGAAGTTGCTTCGTATCATTCCCAACAATACGCATAGGCTTGCGGTTCCCAACCACCTCGGGTTCAACTTCGATATCATCCAACTGATCAGGTGAAATAGTCACATCTGGGTCGTGCACGAACTTCCTTAACTGGGAAACATGAAATACGTTGTGAACTCCTGCCATCTTCTCTGGTAATTCAACCTTGTATGCCAAATTCCCAATTTGCTCAAGAACTGGGAAAGGACCAACAAATCATGGTGCTAACTTGCCTCTCCTGCCAAATCGTATTACGCTCTTCAACGGAGAGATCTTGACAAACACCAAGTCGCCAATAGAGAACTTCAACTCTCTTCTCCTCTTATCAGCATAACTTTTCTACCTATCTTGGGCAGCATTTATTCGCTGTTGGATAATCTTAATCTTAGCTGAAGTTTCTCTTATCGCATCGGGTCCAAGCACAAACTTCTCACCAGTTTCTACCCAACATGACGGTGAGTTGCACGGTCTTCCGTACAAAGCTTCAAACGGAGCCGTACCGATACTGGATTGATAACTATTATTATATGCAAACTCTACTAGATGCAAATGGTCATCCCATGATCCACCAAAATCCAATATTCAAGCTCTCAAGAGATCTTCTAACACTCGATTCACCCTCTCTGTCTGTCCATTGGTTTTAGGATGATACGTGGTACTGAGATGTAGTTCTGATCCCAACACCTCTTGTAAGCTCCTCCAAAATCCACTAGTGAACAACGGATCTCAGTCACTCACAATGCCTTTGGGTATTCCATGAAATCTCACTACCCACTTTATATACAGTTCCGCTAATTTAGTTGCCGTCCTATTTGACTTGACGGGTATAAATCTTACACTCTTAGTCAATCGGTCCACAATCACCCAAATGCTATCATGGCCCGATCTAGTCCTTGGTAAGCCCTCAATGAAATCCATTGACACTTGTTCCCATTTCCATTTTGGAATTTCTAATGGTTGTAGCAAACCACTAGGCTTCTTTTGTTCAGCTTTAACTAGCTAGCAGTTCATGCATTTGGATATAAACTTCCATATGTCTCTGTTCATCCCTTCCCAGTAGTAGGTCTGCTTCATGTCTCGGTACATCTTGTTACCACCAAGGTGTATAGTCAGTTTTGAGTGATGACATTCTCTTAGCACTTCATCTCTCAATCCATTGACATTGGGTACAACTAGTCTTCCATTCTTTCTAAGCCAACCATCTTGATCAAGCCCATACTTGTTCATCTCTTCGTCGATTCCCATCTCTAACTTTGAGATGATTTCCAATAGATTAGGATCGTTCCTATGACTGGAACCAATCCGCTCAATCAAAGTGGGTCTGATCATCAAACTTGCTAACATTTCCGGATCCAATTCGCACTTTGGTCTGAAATTATATCCAGCGATGTTCTAGTTGCTTCCATTCTAGAAACATAGCCCCTAAACTGGCATGTCTTCTACTCAATGCATCAGCCACTGCATTGCCCTTTCCTAGTGTATATGCGATGTCGAAATCATATGAAGCCAAGAATTCTAACCATCTTTGCTGTCGAAGATTTAGATCCTTTTGGGAGAAAAGATACTTTAACGATTTATGATCGGTAAACAACTCGAATCTTTCTCCCAAGAGATAATGTCTCCACATCTTCAATGTGAACACGATCGCTGCCAATTCCAAATCATGGGTAAGGTATCTTTTCTCATGCGGTTTCAGTTGTCGACTTCCATAAGCTACAACCCTACCTCCTTCCATCAATACAGCACCCAGCCCTGTGCCACGTGCATCCGTATATACTGTCATCTCTTCATTCCCCTTAGGAATGACTAACACTGGTGCACATGTCAACTTGTCCTTTAGACTCTTGAATGCATTCTCTCACCTTTCGTCCCAGACGAAAGCTTGATTCTTCTTGGTCAACTGAGTCAACGGTGCTGCTATCTTGGAGAAGTCTTGGATAAACTTACGATAATATCCAGCTAACCCCAAGAAACTTCTTATGTCCGTTGCATTCTTGGTCATAAACCAATCTTGTACTGTAGACACCTTCGCAGGGTGCACGACAATACCATTCTCTGAAACAACATGGCCCAAGAATCTCACTTCCCTCTTCCAGAAGTGACACTTAGAGAATTTTGCTTTCAACTGGTGTTTTATCAATACCTCCATCACTATCCTCAAATGTTCCTTGTGTTCTTCCTATATCCTCGAATAGACCAAAATATCATCCACGAACACAAGGTCAAACTTATTCTACTGATCTCTAAATACCCTATTCATAAGATCCACAAAGTATGTTGGGGCATTGGTCAGCCTGAATGGCATGACCAACCACTCATAAAATCCAGACGGCGTCCGAAATGCCATTTTAGCTATACTCTCGGCTTCCACTCTAAGCTGGTGAAAACCTGTTGCGAGATCCAACTGAGAGAATACTCTCGCGCCACTCAACTGATCAAACAAATCATCTATCCACGGTAGAGGATACTTATTCTTCCTCGTCACTTTATTCAACTCGCGGTAGTCTACACACAGACGAAGGGAACCATCCGCCTTGGTAGCAAACACAACTGGTGTTGCCCATTCAGAAACTCTCCTTCTGATAAATCCCTTCTTCAAAATATCGCTGACTTGCACCTCGAGCTCTCGCTGCTCCCTTGGTGCCATATGACGAAGTGGCATCATTATAGGTCTGGCATCTTTCACTAAATCAATGCGGAACTCAATCTCTCGGTGTGGTGGAAGCCAGGTCACTTCCTCGAAAACGTCCGCATACTGGCCAACCATGGGCAAACCTGACAACTCACTATGCGGGATGTCTACGGAATTTAGAAAACTAGTCATTACCCCATCACCGGGTAGACCACCAAACACTACCCTCCGCCCATCATCCGCTCTACCTGTCACCAAAAAGCCCTCACAGTCTGCCACCACCTCGTATCTTTGGAGCCAATCGACTGCCAAAATAATGCCAAATCTAGTAAAGCCCAAAACAAAGCAATCACAACCAAACCTGCATCCATGACTCGATAAGACCACGTTACGACAAATTATGCTAAGGTTAGTTGAACCACCAATCGGGTTCGTCACTACTAAAGGTCTATCGACAATCTCGGGCTCCAATCCCAACCTATCTACCGGGTCACTAGATATGAAAGAACAAGAAGCCCCAATATCAAACAAAACTCTAACAGGAACATCATAAACAGAAAGCATACCTTGAATAATGACATTCTTTCCCTTCTCCGCCGCAGTTGGGGAATTCGACAAAGAAAGAATAGCATTAAGGGCATATGCTTTCACCACCTGCTTTTCCTTAGGAGGTTGCAGACACTTGTTCTTGTGATGTCCCACTTGGCCATAGTTGAAGCACTTCCTATCCGCTGGCTTACCACAGTTGAAGCACTCAACATCTTTCTTATTCTTTTTCTGGCCATCCTTATTCTGGTTCTGCTTCCTTTTATTTTGAGAACCACTCTTGCCTCCACTTTCTTGCGGCTTTGGCTCCTCTGTAGATGCAACCTCAGTCTTTGACTTAGGGTAAAGAATCTCTAACCTCAGTGCTTTCCCCACAATCGATTCAAATGTCTCATCGATGTGGTTAATAAGCCTTTCCCCCAAGTACTGGTCTAAGCCAGTTATGAACTTCTCGTTCTTCTTCTCGGCAGTATCAATAAGAGATAACCCATACTTCGACAAAGTGTCGAATTCGGCAATATACTTCTAGACAGCTCTGCCATTCTGCTTGAGTTCCAAAAATTTCTTAAACAACACTGGCTTCTGAGCAGTTGGAATGAACTTATCGCTAAAGCGAACCTTAAACTGCTCCCAAGTAATCTGATCCTCGGGACTAGCTGCCTTTATAGCATTCCACCAATTCATTGCCTATCCTTGCAGCCGACGAGATGCTAGCCTTCTCTTTATCGCATCCTCGATACCCAAATCTTTGAAGATACGCTCGCAGCTATCCAACCAATCCTGAACATCCGTAGCCGACTCCGTTCCGTGGAACGACTTCCCACCAAAACTAGTATAATCCTTGTTCAGCTTGGCGAAATCGGCCCTAGGCGCCTGCACTATTGGACCACCACCATTACCAACATTGGGAGCTGCCCTCTGCACATCCCAAAGCATTTCCCTCATGAGATCAGTAAACATCGTCCTCATGTCAAAAGAATTCCCATTATTGGCTCCTCTACTGGTACCTCTTGCGTATCGGCTCATCGTTCAATCTATAAAGAGAAAACGATTAACCATCTCTATAGTGGTGCTAGTGCAGTGCGACTTCATCCTTAACTATACTAATAGTATATATATAGCTTTTGAAAACCAAAATAATCACAAATACGCGCTCTCATATACGTATACTATTTCTCCCTGATGACTTCCCTAGGTTAGCTATGCAACCTAGAGCTCCGATACCAAGTGCGACGGCCCGCCCCGCACCAGCCTGCATTTCCTCCGAAGGTGCGCTGTACACATGCCCGACTAGCACGGAACGGTCGCCAAAGAAAGGAAAGAAGATAATGAACTAACAAGGAACCTGTAGAATGTCTCACAGCGCATGGAACAAAATATAATAATAACATAATCTTGACATAAAACAGGCGAGACAGTGCATAAGCTGAAAACTAAACCAACATGGCAGTGGAAATCCAAATACAGCTTCTTGCAACTTTCCAAATTACTGTCTCTAAATCAAAAGAAAGCTAAAATAGAAGATGCACTACTAATGCCCAAGCAGTGATCTTCAACAACACAGGGAGAATACTATATGTATCATACGTGGAAGCCTCCTGCTCGTCTCCGGATCAGCTACTCGTGCATACCCAGCTAACCTGTCTCTAGTCTTCTCGTGAGAGCACCCAGAGTAATAAGAAGAAACATAAAACTCTGGGTCAGACAAAAAGTCTGGTATGAGCGATAAGCAGCTAAACAGAACAATAACTGTAACACCCCGTAACTCTGTTACACTAAGATTCACAAATCAAGGCAGAATTAAAAGTTAAAATCAAAATCAAGGGAAACGGGCTGCGCCACTGCGTTCATCTCGGAATTCTGCATAAAAACGAGTCCGAGTTTGCGTAAATCGGAGTCCGTATGAGAAAGATATGGCGTCCGAAAGATTCAGTGAAGTTCAAATTTCAAAACAGGGCCGAAAAAGGAGTTCAAATTCGAAAACAGACCCAGGTTGGGCTGGGCGGGAATTTTCCCGCCCAAGGCACCCAGGTCGACTGGGTAGTCGACCTGGGTCACCCAGGTCGACTGGGTAGTCGACCTGGGGGTCGACCCCCCTGCTTTTTCCAGCTGTCTGCACTGGTTCGTTCTGATGTATCTGGTTACGTTTTCTGACCAGGTTCGTCCACCTAACACTATATAAACAGCCCTGGTCTTCTTCTCTATTCACAATTCTTCTCTACCCTTATGCTGCAAAGATACTTAGTGAACATGGCTTCTTCTCCTCCTCTTAATTAAATAATAAATAGAATAATATATATAAAATAAATCAAGACGAGGAGATGCTGCTCAAAGACTTTCAAGAAGAAAAGATTCAAGCTAGAATTCAAGTGAAGATTCAAACGACTGCAACGGCTATTTTTCTACGAATCTAATCTAATCTCTGTAAGTCAGTTATTTCTAGATTTGAACATTTTTCTCTGTTCGTGACATGAAATTAAAGGAATAAAAGAATATGCCAAATCTCTCTCTCTCTCTATTCGAATCAGTGCCTATACTCTTGAATCTAATTAAGAACTGTTATGATTCGAGGACAAATAAGACCGTGACTATGAAACTATGGAACTTAAAACCATTGCCTATGACTATAGACATTGCCTATGACTACGAACGTTGCCTATGACTGTGACTGTGGCTATGCGGATTATTTCCTTGACTAAACCTATGCCTTTGATTAGAAAACATAAACTATTGCCTACGACAAAACAAGGACATCTGTGATTAAACACCTATGATTTATGACTAGGAAAGTGTTGCTTAAGTTCTATGATTATGAGATTAAACCCGATTATTTATTCTGCCTGTCCTTGGTTTTCTTCGGTTTTAGACCATAGGAATTTACCTATTAAGTTAGGTTTACCCATGTTCTTGAACCTGTGTCTCTATTCTGTCTATCCTTGGTTTTAGACCTTGGGAATTTACCTATTAAGTTAGGTCTACCCATGTTCTTGAACCTACGTCGTTATCCAAACCTTTTAGGCCAGTTATTATGTCCATCCTTTTTCGTAGCATCTTTGGTTCATTCCCTATTTTCTACGAGTCTAGATTTATCCATAATCTAGATTTAATCGAAATTATACGAATGGTGGGAATACGATTTGGGCATAATGTGAAATGTACTAAAAACATAGTTACAAACTTGGAATCTGGCATAAATTGGGAACATGAATTATGGCATGTTCATAGAAATACAAATTGGATAAATTTAACATGAATTATAAGATGTGCAATTTGAATCCAGTATTGACATGTAAATCTAGCATTTACATGAATAGTGAACTAGAGTAATAAGTCTAGTTTGACGAGAATTAGAATGTTGAATCGGAATTGGATTAGCTAATTTGGCACGGTAAGTATATTGGCATAAATGTGAAATTGGCCATAATTGAGAATAACTGTTAGATTGAGAAAAATCATGGTTAGTGACACTTAATTTGGTATAGTTTACATACCAAAAAACATAAATATGTTTTAGGAAGGGAAATGGGCCATAGAAATAAATGTAGACAATTTACATTAAAAGAGTAATTGGGAAATAAGTAAATTAGGAATAATTTACCTATAGAATCTGGCCTAAATGAGGAAATGTGAATTTAGACAAATTAAAGGTTTATTAACGACATCTCTTTTAATAATAAGCCAGAAAGTTCTAGGGTGACAGAGAGGATAGTGTCTAGGCTTGAGTTTGGAAAATACAAGTTTCCTGCTCTCCCTGGCTATCCCTAACTGATCCGACGGACGGGATGGTTACTTTCAAAACCTGATTTGAAAACTAATCGAAACCCCTTTGAACTTAGAAAACACGAATATGCCTAACCCGAGGTTAGACTGAGTTGCGATGTAAACCTGCCCGGAACCAACCGACACATCCTGTATTCACAACGATATCTATCTAATGTGAGTGGTAGCGGCTTTAATTTATTTAGTTAAAGCTAGAACAAGAATGGTAGGGTTAAGTTAACTAAGACACTTAACCAGTTCAACATGATAACTAGACTGATAGGTGGGGTTAGGTTCAGACTGACACTTAACACAGTTAAGCTAGAATAGGAGGGTTAAGTCCATAGGAACACTTAACCAACTTAACACAGTTAAGCTAGAATGGGAGGGCTAAGTCCATAGAGACACTTAACCAAACTCAAGGTAGCAAAACGAGACTTGTAGGGGTTAAGTAAAGTTAATACACTTAGCTAAATTAATATGTTAACGAGACTAGAGGTTGGGGTTAAGTAAAATCTAATACACTTAGCCAATTTTGATATGTTAGCTGGGCTAGACTGTAGGGTTAAGTAAACCTGAACACTTAACCATCAGATAAAGGAATGAGGTTAAGTCTAAAACATGAAGGGATAATACTTAACCATTAATAACATGTTAGTTAAGACAGACGGGCAAGGTTAAGTTAAAAAGGAACACTTAACCAATACAGGGTGAATGGGTAGGGTTAAGTAATAAGAAATACTTAACCAATATAACTTGGTTTGTGGTGGGGTTAAGTCAACATGAATTACTGATAAAACTTAACCAGTATAACAGGATGAATGAAGAGGGTTAAGAATTGACTAATGACACTTAACCAATCCAAATTGACGGGAAGGGGAACAAAGCACTAAACCTTAGTTAAGAAAACAACGATTCTGGAAACTAAGTGGTAAATCTTAGTTAGTAAAACTAAGTAGTAATCCTTAGTATAACACGGGAAGGATCGAATGTCCATCTGAGTAGAAAGAAGCCTCCAACGAATTGGGTTACGAAGCCCGAGGCTTCGAAGGGACGTGAGGGTACTCTTGGTATCCCTCTGTGAGGCTGCAGATGATCCGCCTGGGCCCACAGAGGTTAAGGTCTGCGTAGAAGAACCAGGGGTATGCCTTGGTTGCAATACATGGCAACCTAAAGACTAGGATGGACCGGCATGATTCGGCGAGCAAGCGGTAGCTCTGTGATAGCGACTCGTCGTCTACCATCCATCTTGAGTCAATCGAGATACGTGAAGCGGAAAGGCGGAGAACTCCAAAAGACCATATACTTGCTATCTAGTTATGGGTGAGGATGGCCATAGGATAGAGGGGCACCGGGGGCCGGCGTATAGTTCTCATTTTTCAAGGTGTGCCTTTCATTAGTTGAGGGATGGGTCAAGTGGGACCATAGCCACTGGAACAAAAACTGACCTTAGCATCTGCATCGGCAGATATCTGAAAGCTCCCGACCGAGTTCTGTATTCCTTGATTTGCCCTGACATAGGACTCGGACCGCACATTATGGGACATGTGCATCTAGACAAGCGATAACGATTCGCGATACATGCGTGGGGAAGTATAGGAACATATACCACTCTAGGTAGTGTGTCCTAGACTTGGGGGCATCGTTCGACAGGCAGCACTAGTTGGACTAGGTAGCATAAATCCTGAATTCGAGAAGCGTTCGGCAGATAACGTAAACTCTAGTTAAATCTTGAAGGCACTTGGTGGAAAACCCTAGATTAAATCTAGGTAACAAATAAATAAATGGATGCCTGAAGGCGATGGAAATGATAGGGATTGGGATCACGTTAGCGTTACTAGTTGGGACATTGGTTAGCTGGTGCAGAGATAATAGAAATCCGTATAACAAGGAAATGACGAAGCGGCGAAAGTATTAGAGAACATCCAGTTTATCTTATCTTAGCATACCTTGTGTTGACCTTGTCTAATCTTGCTGACCCTATCGTCATGGTGTTATCTTGTATTCAGTTAATTCATGTCGTTTTGTTTTTCCATGTTCACATGCTAGAAGTTACTGAACTTACTCAGGCTTTATGTCTGACTTTGTTTTTCTTTCGTCTTCTTTTCTTCCGTCCCCCCCCCCCCCCCCAGGTAGTAAAGGAGGGAATAGTTTAGCTCAGGTTAAGTTGGACTGCCACTTTTTCCCAGCTTGAAGGTTTGTCGAAGTTTGCTTGGATTCTCTTTTCAGATGCTATGGCTGGCTCTTGCTAAAATTGGGGAATATAAATGTTGTTTTTATGCTTCTTTATTTTGTAAGACCGATGATACTCTGATATTGTAAAGAAACCATTGTACAAACTATTTTATCAATAAAGCAAAGTTTTATTTTCCGTTATTTAATTTCTGTTTGTCTTGTAATTTATCTGCATCTTTTACCCTAAATGCTCTATAGAACTTAGTGCATTCCCTTTGTGAGTGACACTAACGGACGTGGGGTGTTACAATAACAGGTATACTAAACCATACCTGAAGCTGGACCTGCAACCAAAGAGTTAGCACTACATACCGTACAATACTCTAAGGTGCCACCAAACAGATGGTGTAAAGATAACGGGGTGGGGGTGTGCATGTCATAATGATGGCATATAAATCAACCATAACAACCATCCTCACATCTCTCACTTAGTGCGTAAACCATATGATGTCCACCACTGTCAATCACTAGACCCGTCGAAGTAGTGACGAAGTTCGACTTGTACAACTACTGCTACTACCAAGCTTACCACATGGAGTCATGACCAAATCATTACAAATGACCCCACTTCATTGGTCTATAGCTCTTTAGTCGTACCTAGGCAAATGTGGCCCTGAATCCATTCACGTACTCCCTACGCATAGTGATTCAAAGTTACAGACATCGACAACCCCTTAGCACACATCCCGCAGCAAAGCCCAATCATGAAGCCCACTCATTGGTTCCCAACTGGATCCTGAGTCAAAGCTCCTCATTCGGACTTCCTTTGCATCTCGGGTTTTGGTCGAATTGGACTTGGTCTTCAAAAAGAGTCATCACGATGAGGTAAAAGTATACATTTGGTTCGGTTCGGTGGTCCCGATCCAGTTTGGTTCGGTGGTTCTGACTCATGCCTTGATCCATTCCTCCTCGGTTCGGTTCAGTCACCCATGCTCGGTTTAGTTCGGTCACCCATGCTCAGTTCGGTTTGGTGGTAAAGTGACAGGGTCCTCCTTATAGTCTCAAGTTCCGATCCGATCCACCCTTCCTTGTTGTCTCTTTCATTTGCACGCCTCAGAAGATGCCAGCTCCGGTTCGGTTCGGTAGCCGATCCGATCCCACGCCCTAGCTCCGATCCGATCCCCTTTTTGTCTCTCCGATCTGATCCTCTGCCCATCTCCAACTCTAAGCAAATGGCCTTCCTTCTCGCCAAGTCTCCTTTAGTGCAAGGTTCCGATCCGGTTCGGCTTCTCTGCCCAGTCCACCATCCGATCCGAGCCCTCTATTCCGATCCGATCAGAAACCCTGCACATTTCCCCGCAACTTTTCCAGCGACTGTTTTACGCCATACGATGGCGTTTTCGACCAATCTAACAGTTCTAATCAATCAAAAAATGTACGACACAGTCATAGCAACACGTACAATCAACCATAAACACCAAAAAACCACTATAGCATGTAAAATGGAACAAACATACCCAAAATCCCATATTTTCCCTTAAGCATGTTTAGGCAAAACTAATGATATGATTAGTAAAACTTAATCGAATTAACCCAAGTTTCCAACAGAGGTCTAAAACATTATTTAAGAATTTATAAATATTTTTCCAGAATTTATTAGTGTATAAATTCGCTAATCAACACTAATTACCCTTAATTAACCATAATTAGCGAGGAACTTTGCAAATCACTCACCTTAGCCACAAATAAAACCTTTAGAACTAAAACACTACTGTTTAGGCGCAAATACCAATGCAACACAGCAGCTCTGCCTCAATTCTTGTGCTAATCCACCTTGATTTGATGTTGCTAAACATAATCCTTGATTAGAAAGTGATTTGGAGGTGTTTAAGAGGTTGGAGGCCATTATTAGGGTTTCTAAGAGGTAAGTGACGGCTAGAAAACTGAAATAGAATGAAAATCTAACTCATTTCAGCCTCCCCTTAACCCTAATCCCAAAATGGGTTATGGGTCCATTCACTAATCACCCTATTTGGCCCGGTTAAGCAGTTTTTCACCTTCCAAACCTTATTTCAGCCATATCTCCCAAATGGTAAGTCCGTTTTTCACATACGACCACTCTACGGAAAGGTAAACCATCATCTGAAGCCAATGGAAGTGGTTTCAGGTCAAAACTCCTTTCCAATCAAAAGTTAAGGCCAAATTAAAATCAGCTAGGGGCAAAATGGTCATTTAAAAATCGGCAAAAATCATGAACATGTGAAATGATCCCACTAGTCGCCTCCCAAAGCTACATGACCATACGACTTCGTATGTGAAAGAAATTAACATTCTACGATCCTACGATGCGTAGAATGCGGGTCGCTACAGAAATTTAGATTGGTAATTCATAAATCTTTTAATTAAGATTTAACGAAATATTCTAAAGAGAAATTTTCTATTTAATATATTAAATTGGAATATGATTTTGGGTTTATTGTGAACGATGTTTTTAAGCAACATTTGTCCTTTAACCCAGTTAAAGGCAAGATTATTTCTTGAAAGCTAAATAAGCATTAAATAATGATTCTTGAAGATTAAAGCTAAATATAGTTTTAATAAATCTTTAATTGGATTGAGTAAGGATAAAAGTAATTAAACTTACTTAATTCAAGAAATGAACGATAATACAGGGAGCATAATACAGAAACAAGGAAGTAGATATTTGTAATGTAATCTAATTAATTTTTTAATTATTTGGTTAATATTAAAATAGTCGTATCTCATTCAAACGAAAACGAAATCAAATGATTTCAGATACGCTGGAATCGTGAAGAGGAAATCAACGTAATAGAATCGACTAGGACCAAAACAGAGAACGTTGGAAATTTAGTAAAATCAAGGTGAGATCTCTAAAATTCAATTTTAAATTTAGAAAAATATATTTGTGGTGAAACAATAAAAATCATTGTGATCGTGACTACTTGATTGAACTATTGTTGTCATGAATGGTTGATATTGGTTGAGACGAAATTGATTTCATTTGTGGTGAATTCACATGTTGTGAAAATGGATTGAATTGTGTAGATCTAGAATTTGCTTATTCATAAAACATTGTTTTTAATCCAATGTGACAATTCTAACATAAACGATGTTTTACTCTAATTTGTCAATTCTAACATAAATGATGTTTTTATTCTAATTTGTTAATGATAACAAAATGTTATTATTATTATTTTTTGACCTATGAAAATTTTTCATAACATAAACATATGATAAAAATGTGAATTTTTATCATGCAACAATTTTAATAACTAATGAACATTTTTATATAATAAAAATATGATTTTTAATGTTTCAATATTTTTATATCAAACAAATGATCACATTTCATCTTTTCTACATATACGTAAAAATATTAATTTTATCGTCAACACATTTTTTTTCATTTCAAATAAATGAACATTTTTAATCTTTTCAACATATACGATAAAAATGCGAATTTTATCGTTAACATATTTTCATTTTGACTAAATGAATATTTTCATTTTCAACACATACGGTTGGTTTTACCTGCTGTACTGGAGGATGAAGGGATGGTTACAAAGCCTACCGGATTTCGCGGTGTCGTTACACTATCTCCGGTTATAAAATAAATTTTATAACTTCATTTCTGTCGATTCACTTGACGGAAAATCCATATTTATAACATGATTGATTTATAGGCCATGTGGTGCCAATTACCCAACCAATACTATCCATTGGTTAATATCATAACAAATGTTGAAGTACGATTCAACAATCAATAAACAAATCAATCATATAATCATGTTGGTCATACAACTCATATAATGTGATATGAAAATAAACAATAAATTCAAGGAATCCAGTTGGATCCCTCCAACCTGTTTCTCCCTGCATCCAAATAAGTTATCTCAAATAATATCATACAATTTAATAAACAGATATAATACTTAATGAACAACCAATAACAACAATCCAAGCACTCAAATTTAAATTCAATTCGTTTATATTATTATAAACGTAACCAACAAGGTAAGTTACCTTGTTTGGAAATAATCGTTAAAAATAGTGGTTTGTTCAAATTAAATTAAACGAATGTTTAATTTAATCAGTTTAGTCAACACATAAATATATATATAGCATCCATCAAACAATTAACAATCATAACACACAAAACAAATCTCGACTTATATAAAATATATGTGGGATAAAAACTGAGTGAGTTATACTCACTTTGATTTGATTCATTTTTTAACCGGTTCGGTTATAGTTAAATTAAATAGTCGTTTAATTTTAACTATAAATTTTCAATTGATTCCACAACTATCCAAATTTGTTCCAGAATATTGTGCTCGTCCATATGATTTCAGCGAATCTTGTTTTCATCGGATTCTGGCTACACAGTAAAAATAATACGAGTTTTAAATATTTAAATTGACTCAAATTTAATTAATTACTTAATTAATAATTATAATGTTAATCAAGTTACGTTTATAATTAACTGCCCCTTCACTACTTCAAATTCTATCATTTCCCTTCCTGTTCCTTATGATACCCATATGTCCTTGTTCTTGAAACTAAAACAGTCTAAAAATTAACAAATATGTAAATTCTTAATTAAACAATTCATTTACACAATTACTTTTGGTTTAAATTTTTGACCCAAATAAATTCTTTTACTGCTTCGTATATCACGTGAACCCGACCCAGTTTTCAGTTATACCTTTGTTTTCGTTCATCTTCTCCTTTCAACAATCACGCGTTGCTTCATCCTCTCGTTCCCGTTCTTCACGTTGCTTCAGGATAGAAAATGGCGGACCCTCTTTTTGTAATCCCCCATCTACCTTTGTTTCCATAAAGCTGCCACGTATTTTCCCTTCGTAAATTTCTACATTCCTTTCCACTAAAACTGTAACTGCTTTTCACGCACCTGTCTGCCATTCATTTCTTTTTGACTTCCCTCACCAAATTAAAAGATTCTGCCCGTCCCACTTCAGAATACCCTCCACGCAACTACAACAGAGACTACCACCATTGTTCTTTACCATGTTAAATTCAGTTCCTTCATTCTAACCTCCTTTCATGTTTTAACCAAAACAGGCCCCCCACGTCATAATGTTTAGTTCCAATCTTCTTTGAATTCCCAGTATTTGTTTTTGTTTAAACCCCATCCACGAATACTGACTTCATGTCACTTTGTTTCCATATTCACGTCTCTCCCCTGTACAAAACCCTGTACCATATTCCCCCAGTAATCCTTCATTCATTCCAAAAACATTGATGCCTCTTCTTTTCTGACATTTCCTTCTATATGACTTCCTTGTTTAAAACAAAAAACAAAACGTCTTCACTTTTGTTTCCTGCTACTTCGATATACCCAAATAACTCACGCTGCCATCCTCTTCACATCACCGTGCCTATCACCAGTCCACCAATGTCCGATCAGAAAGCCCCATCTTATACGTCGCAATTCGCACTACTTTCGGCTTAGGTATCATTCGACTCGACACCTCCCATTTCCGCAGGTCATCACCAAACCGCCGTGCCTTTCAGTCAAACCCAATGTCACCTCAATGCGCAGATCCCCATCATCACCAGTCGAAGTGAAGTGCTTGTCGAGCTAAAAGTTTTTCTAATTGGAACGGTTTGCTATGGATGATTAGATTCAAAGATTAAAGAGGAGAAAGGTCGGTGAATGCTGTTTGTTGATTTTGTTTGGTTGAGGTGGACATTTCATTTGATCAGAACGATAGAAATTTTAGGGTTTCATTGTATGAAGGGTATATATAGAGGTTAAATTTATTAATATTATATTAAATCGAAACTTAGACTCGAAGTAATGTGATAAAACTACTACAAGCGATATCCGCTTGAGATGAAACACATAATCCTAGCATAGAAAAATATTTCGGACTCGATGGGACAAGTTTCGTCGAATTCTGATATCGTTTGTAAAAAGTCCTTTATAAATCACAAGTGAAAACAAGCATTAAAATTTCCCACGATCACAAAATAAATCCAAATAACCTAGAACTTGAAACACTACAACACTTCATCATTACGTTTTTAATAAAATTAGTTTTGCTGAAAACGGAGTTCGTTTGCATATCGGTTATTCAATTTTACGCGTAAAACAACGCTATTTTGGACACCAAAAATACCGGTCTCCTAAAACAATAAACAATATATCTATCCTAACTTTAAACGTCAATACAAATCCAACGGAATTCGCTTAATTTGACTGTTATCTCGAGTTATGATTAAAAAACCCTTTTAAGTCGAATTAAATTACTAAATTAATTGCTATAATTTATAAATAATTCCATAGCGACTATTCTAAAATTTGAATTGCACATAACTAACAACTATAACATGAAATCTCCATTTTTCTCTTTTACTAGAAAAATATGATCAAACAGATTCAAACGTTTTCTTGTTTCACCGAATTCCAACTTATATCAGATTTCGTATATTCAACAGAAGTTCAAAACGTAATTTACGAACTACGGCATTTGTTTTTATAATTATATATAAACTAAACATTTAAACTTCATTATATAAATGAAATATATATTTTAAATCCATTAAAATTTCAAATCAATACTTAATATAATAAGATATATTAAATATCTGACTACCAAAAACACGGGACGTTACACATATACTTTTATGATAATCTGCTTCCTTGAATTCCATGGATAAATGAACTCTTTTTTATCTTAACTTCTCATTCACTTCCTATCTACACACACAGAGATAAATAAATATATATATATATATATATATATATTCCCAAGATTTCAGAGACAACCAAATAGTTTTTGTTCGAATTTTCCACTTTTATTCAATTACTCCTAAATCTTCCCAACCAAGCACAATTTAAATTTTCAAAATAATAAATTCATTATTGACCTACTAAAATACCCATTATAATTCATTAACCACTATAGTAGGTAATCAAATAAACCAGGATTATTACAAAATAATAATAATAATTAATTATCAAATATGAATAGATTAGGTTTACAATCCAACCCCAATGGTTACACACAAAAAAATTAAATACATTGTTCAAATATTTTGTTTGTACTGTCAATCGCATTACACGATAAACTTGCTTTTTTATAATACTTCATTCATATCATCAAATGCATTTCACCTTAAACAATCTTTTTTGTTAAAAAACTCTAATTAAGTGTGTCATTACTATGGCATCGAGCGCAATATTAGTTCAAATACGTTGTTCGTACCATTAAAGACATTTCTTATTAAACATGTTTTTCTATTTAAATACATCAGTCGAACTATCGAACAAATTTCACGGTAAACATGTTTTTCCGTTCAAATACCATGTTTAAATGTATCGTTGTCGTCGAGATGAACATGATAATAAACTTGAAAACTTGTATAACGGACTTGAAAAAAGACGAAAAGGCTATGACAAGGCTAACGAGGAAGAGCTAACATAGATAAGATTGCCCTACACTCCACTTTCTTTTGTCTTTGTTTTACTAGGAAATATATATATCACATTCAAGTTGACTGAAAAGGGTCTCGTATATCTGAAGATGGTGAAAACGCGTATGAAGATATTGTAACGACCCGTATTTTTTACGGTATATAAATAATTTATCTAATTATTTAAATAATATTTTGGTTATTTAAAATGACCAGATTTAAATAATATTGAATATTTAATTAAAATAAATAATATAAAAATATATTTAATTTTTGAAATAGTTAGAAATAGTGGAATTCACAATATGGTGTGAATTGGATCATCTGTGATATTTAATTCAGTTTAGAATTGAATTAGAATAAAGAATATATTATTAGAACGACAGTTGAACGTATAATTATACTATAATTATAATCGAGCTCGAAATAGCGCTGTAGTTCGTAATTTGGCGATTTGAACTTCAACTGAATATACAGGGTCTGTTTTAAATCGGATTTCTGTGAAACAAGAAATGTTCAGAGCAAGTGAAGCATATTTTTCTAGTGGAAGAGAAAAATTGAGATTTCGTCGTGTAGATTTTGATTTATTTCCAAATCAAATTTCAGAAAAGTCGCTATGGAATTCCTTTATAATTTATAAAGGAATTATTTATATTTTAAAAAGGGATTTCATTTTAAATCGAACATCAATTTATATCGGGGTTTGAAATATCGAGTTAGAAATTCATATAGGATTATTCTACAGCTGTATGGTATTCCACTGTGAATATATATGATAACATTTATTTTTAAATATTAAATTTAATTATCTTTAAATATATTTATATATTTAAAAGGGTTATTTAGAGCTTTAAAAATAGCCAGTTTTGCAAACGAACTCTGAATTCGACGAAACTAATTTTGTTGGATCCGCAATATTAAATTATTGCTAGATTTCAATTTCCGTGATTTTTGAAGTCAATATGTGGCCATACGGAATTTTAATGTGAAAAACAATCGATATTCTGACAGTTAAAAAACGCTGTGTGAGCAAATGGAGTCGGAATTCGATGAAACCAGTTTCGTTGGGACTGTAATGTCGAACTCTAGCTGTGTCAATTTTCATGATTTTTGGGTATTGTATGTGATTATAGGAATTTTTATTCAATAGATGCACATAGCGATGGCTTAAAATAAAATAAAATAAAATAATAAATATAAAAATAATATTTCTTCACTATAAAATACCCTTAACTTTCTAAACCTAAAATCACTTTCTTCAACAGTCAAACAATGCGCCGTTACCCCAGAGAAAATAAATACATAGTGAAATGCTTTCTTTGAAAATCCCAATCAATTCAAAGAAAATTCCACAAATAAATATATATATATATATATATTCGAGTTCCTGGGTTCAAGTGCTTCAGACTGGTAGTCTCCGTTTTGGGTGTGATGCCTCTTTGTGGTGCTTGGATTTTGACACAATAAACTAGGGCTTCTAGTTTTGTAGAGTTTTAGGCATCGATGTTGGAATTGGAGAGTGTATTCGTCTTCGTAGCAGTGATTAGCACCTACCGTGATTTTTTTGGGGTATTTCGAGACATAAAGTGGCGCGGTCACTGTTGGAGACCGTGGTGAACGGCGGAAGCAAGCTTGACGAAAGGGATACTGGGTGGTAGGGTTTTGGATGAGGAGTGGTTGGGAGGCCTTGGCCGTTGATTTCGTGAAGTAAGGATGAGGTTGTGGAGGAGGATGGATCGAAGAATGGTTAATGGCGGAGTGGGATTCTGGGGTTGCGGGATGTCCACGTTGGAGAAGAAGGAAAAAGGAGCGGAGCGGGTTTAAGGTGTTGGTCTTGGGACGCAATTTGTTGGGTGAGGCCCAAATGGGATTTAATTGTCTAAGTATTTATTTAATTTAAATATATATATCGACTTTGTAATATCATAACTTCTACATACTACATCAGAATCACGAATGGTTGGTCACGTTAGAATCGTATGGATGGCGCCTACCCAATGGAACTGACTGGGAATAGATTGGAGTCCGTTACAATTTATAACAAAATAAATTGTCCGTCTGAATCAAATCGAGCAATGGTTATCGTTATTAACTACGAACTTCCAAAGTGAGTAAATCTCACTAACTCTGAATAGTTTACATTTTTATAATGTATTTTTTTGAACTAATAAGTATTGGTTGATTGTTGTGTGTTGATTGTTTGGATGAACTGCTAGTCAGTTGGTTGAAATTATAGATAACGATATATATATATATATAGGTCGTTAATCAAATATTGGTTCTGTTTAGCAGAATATGAAATATTGAAATGAAATCGATGTTAATTATATTGTTTAACATCTGTGATGCAGGGAGACAGGTTGGAGGGATCCAACTGGATTCCTCAACATTTAATTTATTGTTATTCATATATTGTAATATATGATATGATATAATATGTTGTTGATTATGTGTGTTTGAATGATATCGATCATTGTGAATTGGTATTTTAAATACCGTAAGAAATACAGGGATATGGAAAAAGGGGATTTTCAAAGTGTATTTTGAAAATGAATTATTTATATAAAATCAATGGATTTTATATATAAAAGGAAAAGGATTTTGAAAAGAAAATAATTATAAAATTGAAGGATAAGTTATAAACGGGAGTATTTGTAAAACATTTACAAATAGATTTGAAAAGGAGTATTTGTAGAACATTTACAAATAGATTTGAGAAGGAAAGTATTTGTAAAAACAAATAGAAAAGGATATATTTGTAAAACATTTACAAATAGAATCGAAAGGATATATTTGTAAAACATTTACAAATAGAATAAAAAATGATATATTTTAAAAACATTTCCAAATAGAATTTAAAAGGAAATATTTGTAAAACATTTACAAATAGATTAAATGGAAATATTTATTTATAGAATAAATAAAGTTTTAAAATGAATATTTATAGGAAATAAATAGAATGTTATAAACGAGATATTTATTTAGAAAATAAATAGAAAGATAAAAAGGAAATATTTATTGGTTAAATAAATAGAATTGAAAGGAATATTTATTTGTTAAATAAATAGAATTATATCAAAGGAATATTTAGAAAATGAACTGAAAATGGAAATTTGTTTTTAACAGACAAATGGAAAAGATATAATTAAATGGAATCAAATAGAAATCTGTTTTAATAAATGAATTGGGAAGATTAATTTATAAATAATAATTATAAATTAAGTAAAATATTAATCATTGGATAAATGGAATATATAAGTCAGGACTTATATAGAGAAGTAAGAATCGATTTCAACATCGATATTTGAAACTGAATATGGACGTAGAGTTAACCAAAAGAGTTAATCAAAATGTGTTAATCAAAATGAGTTAGAGGAGTTAATCGAATTTGAGTTAATCGATTAGAGTTAGAGTTAACCGGTTAGAGTTAATTAGTTAGAGTTAACCAGTTAGAGTTAATCAGTAAGAGTTAATCAGTTAGAGTTAACCAGTTAGAGTTAATCAGTTAGAGTTTATCGATTAGAATTAAATCGAACTAGAGTTATTCGAATAGAGTTAATCGAACAAGAGTTAGTCAAATATTTGATACTCGAATAGAGTTAATTGAATTAGAGTTAGTCAGATTGGTGTTATTCGAATATAGTTTATTCGAAGAAAGAAATTATCGAATATTAGTTATTCGAAAGAAATTATCGAATATTAGTTATTCAAAAGGAGCTAATCGAATATAGTTTATTCGAATAGAGAAAGGAGTTAATCGCATATAGTTTATTCGAATAGAGAAAGGAGTTAATCGAATATAGTTTATTCGAATAGAGAGAGGAGTTAATCGAATATAATTTATTCGAATAGAGAAAGGAATTAATCGAATATAGTTTGTTCGAAAGGAGTTAATCGAATATTAGTTATTCGAAACAAGTTAATCGAATATTAGTCATTCGAAAGGAGTTATCGAATATTAGTTATTCAAAAGGAGTTAATCGAATATTGGTTATTCGAAAGCAGTTAATCAAATATTAGTTATTCGAAGGGAGTTAATCGAATGTTAGTTATTCGAAGGGAGTTAATCGAATATAGTTTATTCGAAAGCAGTTAATTGGTAAGAGTAAATTAGTTAGAGTTAATTGAATAGAGTTAATCCAGTAGGGTAAATCAAATATAGTTAATCCAATAGAGTTAATCAAATAGAGTTAACTGATAAGAGTAAATCGATTAGAGTTAATCGAATAGTGTTAATTGAATAGAGTTATTCGAATATAGGTTATTCGAAGAAGAGAGATTATCGAATATAGTCTATTCGAAGGAAAGAGTTATCGAATAAAGACTTATTCGAAAGAGAGCGATTTGTTAAAGATTTAAAAGATAAACTTTGACTATTTCGAAGTTAAAACGTTGTTCAGTTAAGGTCTGAGAGGTAATTATACCCCAACTTGATTGACTTCCTTCTTAACTAAGGAATGGTAAGGTTTGATAGTGAATGATGGTTAAGTGAATTTAGTTAATGAGTGAAATGGTTTGAGTTGGCATGGCGATGTTTGATTTAAACATCAGTTAAATCCAGTGAAGGAGTTTTGGAAATGTTTTCCAAATAAGAATCAGAAATGTTTTCTGATAATAGAAAATAAGAATTTAGAATATATGGAAACAGGAGATAAGTAAATTAATGAACTAAAGAGATAAATGTTAAATGATGATTGATCGATAAAATTTCCATCTGGAAATAATATCGTTGTTTGTAAATGTGTTTTTCTTTGATAGTTAAATCACAGACTATCAAAGTTTTGACCATTTTTCCGTCATAAATACAAAGAGATTCAGTTGGATTTTTATCCAAAGAACCACTCCATATGGGCGTTAGCATTTCGAATCAAATAGATCGAAGACAAATTGAAGACGGAGTAAAGTGCAAGGGCTGTTGTAAAAGTCCTAGGTAGAGATTGCCTAAGATGGATGTACGGAATAGTGCCTTCGGTTTGTCCAGTCCCAGGACAACTTGAATGGACGAATGTCTGACAGAGTATATCTGGTAGATCGCGTAAGTTGATTTTTCAAAAGTATTTATGTTGGTGGCGGAGGAATTTGTTTCTCTTAGCTTATACCCGTGGTGTTTTTAGGGAAATAAATTTGTGATTTGACGGGTATGATGATGTGACATTCAAAGTGAATGAATGAGTAAAGTTGTTGAAAGATACGTTATGACCTTCAGCATCATCAACTGGGAAATGACAGAAATCGGGCAGGCAGCATGGCTAAGTGGTTCGCAACCAATTAGGGTATATTGTCGTCATCTAGAGAATATTCATATTTGTTACTTCTTTCAATTCTTTATCTCCCGGGAATGGTTATGTTGGTTTACCATTTGTAAGGTGACAATATATTCGATACACTCAAGCGAAATGAGTGGTCGGTCATATGTGGCTGAGTTGCAAGATGTTCTTGTTGAACTCCAGTGTATCGCTTCTAGAGTACACTAAGCGGAATGTGGATCCATACCTTGTCATAGTTGGAATCCATTCCCCAAATAAGAGCCTGTGGTTTTGATTATATATTATATATGTAGAACGTTAGATGCAAGCGTTTCTACTAGATTGATATTACTTGTGTTAGACATTATTATAATATCAGACAAGTATCGTTTTACAAATGATTTTGGTTATCGTAAGGTAAAAACCATCCGTGTTTGTGTGTGGATCGTTCTTATAATTATTCTTTCTTTTGAAAGGATTTTGAAAGTTAAATCAAATGATTTGAGTTTACTCACACCAGTCACATAACTGACCCAGAGTTTATCTTGTTTTGTTTTCCCTAAACTCTTGGGTGCCCAATTTTGTACGGGCAGTCAAGTAGTCAGGATTTACAGATACTTGGAGAGCTTGGAGCAGGAGGCTTCAGGATCATATAGCTATTGTTTATTTCTGCTGTGTTGTAAGTGCTGTACTTTGGAAATGATATGTATATTCAAGTACATATTTATATATCAAAGTTATGTTATATATTATATGTTATTCATTCTGCTATAAGATTCGTGTTACTCTGATGTTGTATGTTCTTCTTCTTCTTCTTCTTCTATTATAAGTTTCTATATCTATTCTCACCCCCTGTTTTCTTTCCATTAGTTTTCTGATTTCCAGTGTAATTTGGGTTGGACTTGTGTTAATTAGTTAGTTCAAATTGGACAGGAATTTCGGGACACTACAGTTGGTATCAGAGCCAGGTTAAGTAATTACCTTGGCTCTGTGGCGTGACTCAGTTGAGATGGGATTGGTAATTCCCTAGATTGAGTTGAGTGTATATATACGAGAGAGCGTATATGTTATTTGATATAAACATTGTTTTATTTTGTGGGGATTTATTGGTTGAGTGATTTATGAATTCTGGCCGATAGTGGGGCACCACAATAGCGATAGGGATTTCTAAACACTCGAATACGATGAACCAACACGGTATGTTTTGAAAGAGGGTAAATGAAATAATTTTACCCGAATTATATTTTGATATAAAGGAATGATTAGGATTTGAATTATTATCATATAATTGAATGTGTTGGTTGTTATTATAATCAAATAAGATTATAAAAAGGTGAAATGGTTATAGGTAACCAAGTAGAATTCATATAAAGTATCATATATGAGAATTTAAAATCCTAGGAGATTTTAAATTGTTTACAAAATTTGGAAGGATATTTGAACTAATTTCAAAATGGAAATGTTTAATAAATGAGTTTTGAAACATGATATAGTATTAAACTCACTTTGATAGCTGGGAAATAACTCTGATGATGCTGGCCACATCCTCAGTGTTGATTTTTGAGTTCTAAGTGATGGATTACTACAAAAGGTGTTCATTTTGAATTGTTTTGAGAAAAGCAAGTTGGTTTGAATCCGAAAGGGAATATTTGGTTTTAGAAAAGCAAAGCTGTTTAAAATTCCCCAGGAATAGACTATTTGAATTAAAAACAAATTTAAATAGAAACTTGTGAAGACAAATTGAAAGTGAGTTAAAGCCAGTTAAGTGGAAGCTGTATTGAAATGGAATAATATCAAGTCAAAGTAGAATTTGGCTTGGATATAAGCGAATGGTTGTGTTGGAGATAAAAGTGATTGGAGTTTGATTGGGATGACATTGGTATATGCTGAATTAGCAGCAGATGTAAAGGATATAATGATATGCCCGACAAAAAGGTACCAGTTTATATAATATATTGGGTATGAGATTTTGATGAGCCGAATTGGAAAGCGCTTGGTTGTTTGATTTTCTTTTGGGTTGAAGAAGGCCAAGAGATGCGAATTGGAGTTTGAGCTAGTGACCAGGATAAAGGAGGCGCTGGCGAAATTTTTCGAAAAGTTAAGGTGTTAGAAAATTTTTGAAAATTTTCGTTGATGAGAATTAATTAATAATTTAATTAAAATTAAATTAGTTCAGTGGAAACTGAAGTTAAGAAGTGAACAAATAAGTTCTAACCAGTAATAGGGTTTGTTTTCTACCTTAGAAATTTCGAGGATGAAATTATTTTAAGGGGGGAAGAATGTAATGACCCGTATTTTTTACAGTATATAAATAATTTATTTAATTATTTAAATAATGGTTTGGTTATTTAAATTGACCAGAATTAAATGAAATATAATATTTAATTAAAATAAATAATATAATAATATATTTAATTTCTGAAATAGTCAGAAATAGTGGAATTCACAATATGGTGTGAATTGCATCATCTGTGATATTTAATTCAGTTTAGAATTGAATTAAAATAACGAATATATTATTTGAACGACAGTTGAACGTATAATTATATTACAATTATAATCGAGCTCGAAATGGCGCTGCAGTTCATAATTTGGTGATTCGAACTTCAACTGAATATACAGGGTCTGTTTTAAATTGGGTTTCTGTGAAACAAGAAACATTCAGAGCAGGTGAAGTATATTTTTCTAGTGGAAGAGAAAAATCGAGATTTCGTCGTGTAGATTTTGATTTATGTCCAAATCAAATTTCAGAAAAGTCGCTATGGAATTCCTTTTTAATTTATAAAGGAATTATTTATATTTTAAAAAGGGATTACATTTTAAATCGAATATCGATTTATATCGGGGTTTGAAATATCAAGTTAGAAATTCATATAGGATTATTCTGGAGCTGTATGGTATTCCACTGTGAATATATACGATAATATTTATTTTTAAATGTTAAATTTAATTGTTTTTAAATATATTTATATATTTAAAAGGTTATTTAGAGCTTTAAAAATAGCAAGTTTTGCAAACGAACTCGGAATTCAAGGAAACTAATTTTGTTGGATCCGCAATATTAAATTATTGCTAGATTTCAATTTCCGTGATTTTTGAAGTCAGTATGTGACCGTATGGAATTTTAATTTGAAAAACAATCGTTATTCTGACAGTTAAAAATACGCTGTGTGAGCAAATGGAGTCGAAATTCGACGAAACCAGTTTCGTTGGGACCGTAATGTCGAACCCTAGCTGCTGTCAATTATCATGATTTTGGGGTATCGTATGTGATTATAGGAATTTTTATTCAATAGATGTACATAGCAATGGCTTAAAATTAAATAAAATAATAAATATAAAAATAATATTTCTTCACTATAAAATACCCTTAACTTTCTAAACCAAAAATCACTTTCTTCCATAGTCAAACGATGCGTCATTACCTCAGATTAAATAAATACACAGTGAAATGCTTTCTTTGAAAATCCCAATCAATTCAAAGAAAATTCCACAAATAAAAATATATATATTTTCGAGTTCCTGGGTTCATGTGCTTCAGACTGGTGGTCTTCGTTTTGGGTGCGATGCCTCTTTGAGGTGCTTGGATTTTGACACAGTAAACTAGGGCTTTTAGTTTTATAGAGTTTTAGGCATCGATGTTGGAATCGGAGAGTGTATTCGACTTCGTTGCAGTGATTAGCACCTGCCATGATTTTTTTTGGGGTATTTCGAGACATAAAGTGGCGCGGTCACTATTGGAGACCGTGGTGAACGGCGGAAGGGGTACTGGGTGGTAGGGTTTTGGACGAGGAGTGGTTGGGAGGCCTTGGCCGTTGATTTCGTGAAGTAAGGATGAGGTTGTGGAGGAGGATAGATCGAAGAATGCTAAATGGTGGAGTGGGATTCTGAGGTTACGGGATGTCCACGCTTGAGAAGAAGGAAAAAGGAGAAGAGCGGGTTTAAGCTATTGGTCTTGGGCCGGAATTTGTTGGGTGAGGCCCAAATGGGATTTAATTGTCTAAGTATTTATTTAAGTTAAATATATATCGACTTTGTAATATCATAACTTCTACATACTACATCAGAATCACGAATGGTTGGTCACGTTAGAATCGTATGGATGGCGCCTACCCGATGGAACTGACTGGGAGTAGATTGGAGTCTTTAACAATTTATAACAAAATAAATTGTCCGTATGAATCAAATCGAGCGATGGTTATCGTTATTAACGATGAACTGCCAAAGTGAGTAAATCTCACTAACTCTGAACAGTTTACATTTTTATAACGTATTTTTTTTGAACTGGTAAGTATTGGTTGATTGTTGTGTGTTGATTGTTTGGATGAACTGCTAGTCAGTTAGTTGAAATTATAGATAACGATATATATAGGTCGTTAATCAAATATTGGTTCTATTTAACAGAATATTTCATATTGAAATGAAATCGATGTTAATTATATTGTTTAGCATCTGTGATGCAGGGAGACAGGTTGGAGGGATCCAACTGGATTCCACAACATTTATTTTACTGTTATTCATATATTGTAATATATGATATGTATAATCTGTTGTTGATTAGGTGTGTTTGAATGATATCGATCATTGTGAATTGGTATTTTAAATACCATAAGAAATACTGTGATGTGGAAAAAGGGGATTTTCAAAGTGTATTTTGAAAATGAATTATTTATATAAAATCAATGGATTTTATATATAAAAGGAAAAGGATTTTGAAAATAAAATAATTATAAAATCGAACGATAAGTTATAAAAGGGAGTATTTGTAAAACATTTACAAATAGATTTGAAAAGGAGTATTTGTAAAACATTTACAAATAGATTTGAGAAGGAAAATATTTGTAAAAACAAATAGAAAAGGATATATTTGTAGAACATTTACAAATAGAATCGAAAGGATATATTTGTAAAACATTTACAAATAGAATAAAAAATGATATATTTGTAAAACATTCACAAATAGAATTTAAAAGGAAATATTTGTAAAACATTTACAAATAGATTAAATGGAAATATTTATTTATAGAATAAATAAAGTTTTAAAAGGAATATTTATAGGAAATAAATAGAATGTTACAAACGAGATATTTATTTAGAAAATAAGTAGAAAGATAAAAAGGAAATATTTATTGGTTAAATAAATAGAATTGAAAGGAATATTTATTTGTTAAATAAATAGAATTAAATCAAAGGAATATTTAGAAAATGAACACGAAATGGAAATCTGTTTTTAATAGATAAATGGAAAAGATATATTTAAAGTGGAATTAAATAGAAATTTGTTTTAACAGATAAATTGGGAAGATTAATTTATAAAAAATATTTTGTAAATTAAGTAAAATATTTATCGTTGGATAAATGGAATATATAAGTCAGGACTTATATAGAGAAGTAAGAATCGATTTCAACATCGATATTTAAAACTGAATATGGACGTAGAGTTAACCAAAAGAGTTAATCAAAATGTGTTAATCAAAATGAGTTAGAGGAGTTAATCATTTAGAGTTAGATTTAATCAGTTATAGTTAACCAGTTAGAGTTAACCAGTTAGAGTTAATCAGTTAGAGTTAATCAGTTAGAGTTAACCAGTTAGAGTTAATCAGTTAGAGTTAATCGATTAGAATTAAATCGAACTAAAGTTATTTGAATAGAGTTAATCGACCAAGAGTTAGTCGAATATTTGTTATTCGGATAGAGTTAATTGAATTAGAGTTAGTCGGATTAGTGCTATTCGAATATAGTTTATCGAAGAAAGAAATTATCGAATATTAGTTATTCGAAAGAAATTATCGCATATTAGTTATTCGTAAGTAGTTAATCGAATATAGTTTATTCGAATAGAGAAAGGAGTTAATCGAATATAGTTTATTCGAGTAGAGAAAGGAGTTAATCGAATATAGTTTATTCGAATAGAGAAAGGAGTTAATCGAATATAGTTTATTCGACTAGAGAAAGGAGTTAATCGAATATAGTTTGTTCGAAAGGAGTTAATCGAATATTAGTTATTCGAAAGGAGTTAATCGAATATTAGTTATTCGAAAGGAGTTATCGAATATTAGTTATTCGAAAGGAGTTAATCGAATATTGGTTATTCGAAAGGAGTTAATCGAATATTAGTTATTCGAAGGGAGTTAATCGAATATTAGTTATTTGAAGGGAGTTAATCGAATATAGTTTATTCGAAAGGAGTTAATTGATAAGAGTAAATTAGTTAGAGCTAATTTAATAGAGTTAATCCAGTAGGGCAAATCAAATAGAGTTAATCCAATAGAGTTAATCAAATAGAGCTAACTGATAAGAGTGAATCGATTAGAGTTAATCGAATAGTGTTAATTGAATAGAGTTATTCGAATATAGGTTATTCGAAGAAGAGAGATTATCGAATATAGTTTATTCGAAGGAAAGAGTTATCGAACAAAGATTTATTCGGAAGAGAGTTATGTAAGGAAGTTTGTTAAAGTTTTAAAAGATAAACTTTGACTATTTCGAAGTTAAAACGTTGTTCAGTTAAGATCTGAGAGGTAATTATACCCCAACTTGATTGACTTCCTTCTTAACTAAGGAATGGTAAGGTTTGATAGTGAATGATGGTTAAGTGAATTTAGTTAATGAGTGAAATGGATTGAGTTGGCATGGCGATGTTTGATTTAAACATCAGTTTAAATCCTGTGAAGGAGTTTTGGAAATGTTTTCCAAATAAGAATCAGAAATGTTTTCTGATAATAGAAAATAAGAATTTAAAATATATGGAAACAGGAGATAAGTAAATTAACGAACTAAAGAGATAAATGTTAAATGATGATTGATCGATAAAATTTCCATCTGGAAATTATATCGTTGTTCGCACACGTGTTTTTCTTTGATAGTTAAATCACAAACTATCATAGTTTTGACCATTTTTCCGTCGTAAATACGGAGAGACCAGTTGGATTTTTATCCAAAGAACCACTCCGTATGGGCGTTATCATTTCGAATCAAATAGATCGAAGACAAATTGAAGACGGAGTAAAGTGCAAGGGATGTTGTATAAGGCCTAGGTAGAGATTGCCTAGGATGGATGTACGGAATAGTGCCTTTGGTTTGTCTAGTCCCAGGACAACTTGAATGGATGAATGTCTGACAGAGTATGTCTAGTAGATCGCGTAACTTGATCATTTCAAACGTATTTACGTTAGTGGCGGAGGAATTTGTTTCTCTTAGCTTATACCAGTGGTATTTTAGGGAAATCAATTTGTGATTTGACGGGTATGACGATGTGACATTCAAAGTGAATGAATGAGTAAAGCTGTTGAAAGATACGTTATGACCTCCAGTCTCATCAGCTGGGAAGTGACAGAAGTCGGGCAGGCAGCATGGCTAAAGGTTCGCAACCAATTAGGGTATATTGTCACCATCTAGAGAATATTCATATTTGTTACTTCTTTCCGTTATGTATCTCCCGGGAATGGTTATGTTGGTTTACCAACTGTAAGGTGACAATATATTCGATACACTCAAGCGAAATGAGTGGTCGGTTATGTGTGGTCGAGTTGCAAGATGTTCTTGTTGAACTCCAATGTATCGCTTCTAGAGTACACTGAGTGGAAGGTGGATCCATACCTTGTCATAGTTGGAATCCATTCCCCAAATAAGGGCCCATGGTTTTGATTGTATATTATATATGTAGAACGTTAGATGCAATCGTTTCTGCTAGATTGATATTACTTGTGTTAGACATTATTATAATATCAGACAAGTATCGTTTTACAAATGATTTGGGTTATCGTAAGGTAAAAACCATCCGTGTTTATGTGTGGATCGGTCTTACGATTATTCTTTCTTTTGAAAGGATTTTGAAAGTTAAATCAAATGATTTGAGTTTACTCACACCAGTCACATGACTGACCCGGAGTTTATTTTGTTTTGTTTTCCCTAAACTCTTGGGTGCCCAATTTTGTACAGGTAGTCAAGTAGTCGGGATTTACAGATACTTGGAGAGCTTGGAGCAGGAGGCTTCATGATCATATAGTTATTGTTTATTTCCGCTGTGTTTTAAGTGTTGTACTTTGGAAATGATATGTATATTCAAGTACAGATTTATATATCAAAGTTATGTTATATATTATATGTTATTCATTCCGCTGTGAGATTCGTGTTACTATGATGTTGTATGTTCTTCTTCTTCTTCTATTCTAAGTTTCTATCTTATCTATTCTCACCCTCTATTTTCTTTCTATTAGTTTTCTGATTTCCAATGTAATTTGGGTTGGACTTGTGTTAATTAGTCAGTTCAAATTTGACCGTAATTTCGGGACACTACAGATATACTACAAATATCTTGATGTCAAGCATACGTGTGATACTTCTCTTTCAACAAAAGCATAAATTTAAAGATATATCTAGTTCCCATATCTTCTACTCCAACTTGTCCAGTGGTTTTTTTAAATGCTGGAATATTTGATATTTCCATGCGATAAAAGAATGGGTTTAAAATATGTGCATTGCACCTACTAATAAATATCAAGTGAGTTCACACAACATGTGCTTATATTTACAAGGTAAATTAGTATAACTGCACGACAGTGGAAAATCGACCGTTAAGGTATTTAATATAAAATATAAAATCATTTGTTAAAATTTAGTTTAGTATAGATTTATTTAAAAAATTATAATGGGATTTAAAAGAAATTAGAAGTAGATGATAAAATGTAAATTTAGTTCCATTACCAATTCTGAAAAGGTTATAACCTTACATATTTATGTGTAAAAAGAAGAAAAGCAATATCTGAAAACCAAATTTTAGAGAACATATGGAATATAATAAGTCATAATATGGGATTCCTTCAATTTAAATATTAATGTAGTGGAACATAACCACGTCAAAATACAATCCGAGCAAAGCATAGAATGATTTTGTTTTTTAACTAACTAAACCTAATTAGTACGTGGCACTGCACACATATGCACTTGTGCATGTATTACAATGTACAAAGACAAAAGATATGCATTCATGTGTAAGTATCCATATATTGGTAAATCAAAAGCACCAAGAAAACAACCAAATTTTGGTGAGAGCATATTTGAATCCCAGACATAAAACCCTCCTCTTGAAACTACCTCTCTATATATCCTGTACAAGTCAAGGCATTTTGCATTGAGTGTAGCATCAAGAAAATATGAAATTCCTCCTTGTGGCACCAGACGAGTGTGCCCTCTAAGGATCAAGAACTGCATTACATACATTAAAAATTCCTTTTAGAGCATTCATGGATATGAGGCTGATTACATCCATGTTTTTCATTGGCAACGGGTTTATAGGTACATGTGTTACATGCAGAGAATTTGCCACGGATTTTCTCTGGCTAGGAGGTGGAAGCAATGATTTATGCTTCACTGAAACAACAAAATAATTATCTTTTATTTGATTACAATCTAACACATTGTTGTTGATAGTCTGAGGTAGATACAACATCATTTTGTGACGTTTGGTGCGAGGAATCGGTTTCAAAGCAGCAATATTCAGTCTTTTAAGAGAGTCTGCAGGTGGTATATGGGTTCCTACTATAAGACCAGTTTCTTGCTTAGGATAGGATTCCTGATCCAGTTTTTTCCTATTACTTTTTAAATGGGCAAACCATCTAGGCAGACGAAAGTGAATTCTAACATCTTTATGTGGGCCTTCTCCTTTACAAAAGAATAGAATACGGTCTGTATCTTCTTTTTTGAAGCAACGGGTTTGCCTTGAATGCTTACAATGCCTAATGCCACTGAACCCAAGTATGATAATTCTGGTGCAAGAAGTTTAAGAACTTGAGCAGCCCAAGAAGGAACTGAGCATCGAGAAATGATGACTTAGTTTGCTCATTATTTGGTGGAATATGATATGAGTTTCCAGAAGCTGGTCATCAAAGCAAGTCGGTGCACTTCCAGAAACTAACAGAGAGATATGAGCATTGCTGCATGTTGTTAGAATTGTTGTGATTTGGCGATATTTAGATCACGTATATGTTGAAGCTTTGACCGGTTATTTGTCGAGTATATTTGAGATATATTCTTACGGCGAATTGGATATTTTACCAAGGCTTTATGTTCTCCTATAAAAGCATCATCTAAGATTGGAATAAAGACATGAGATTAAGACTGAAATAGTTGATCTAAGGTTTGCAGTCGTTCTTCATTGTTCTTCTTCTCCAATAGAAATTGTAGCCATCTAGATATTCTTTCCCTTTCTCAATAGGTTATTGTTTCAATTGTAATTTGTTTACTTTTGGTTTTTGATCCATTCAGTGTAAACAAAACTTGGTTTTGTGAATCAATAAAGAGGGTGGTTGTGTAACACCCAACACTTTTCTGAGCTTAAATTTCGATAAAAATCGAAACCCGAACACATCCAAGCATGGAGCATGTAAATCTGGTACATGCAAATAAATGAGCATGAGCATAATCAAAATACAATAAAATAACTCACAGCGGAAACAAATAGGATAGACTCAAGTAAAAAATAGGATAGACTCAAGTAACTACCTTTTTGAAAGTAAATCACTTTGCCAATACCGAGCATGAGAGAGAACGAGAATCGAAAGCCAAGCCTAAACATCTAAGAGAACCCGACCTTCTTTATGAACCTGGAAGGTTGTAATAAGGAGTGGGGTCAGAACTACAAGTTCTGGTGAATAAGAAAAGTACAATACAAATTACAATACAAAGACGTATCCTGTTTGGTTCAACCCAAGATATATGCCTATCAAGGCTAGTAATTCTAACCTAGCCTTGTAAACATTTACGCATGACTCTAAATACTCTTCCCAAGGTAGCATTCCCAATGATATCGATACCGATATGGAACATTTACGTACATATCTATGAAGCATTTAAACTAATTATCAAGCCAAAAAGTAAAGTCCTCAACTACGGAGTTTACTTATTCATAAGTGTATACGCAACCACTTAACGACTCATTATCGAATGATAGATATTATGGATTCCTCCTATCGCTTAAGACCCTAGGCGGACCTATTGGTCATCTGATACCTCTCGATGATTTACTCAACATTATTATAATTTAGAGGACACTAGTTACAATACATTACTAGTTAAGGCTTCCGTCATTCACGCATATAAACCCATGCCTCGCATAAGGTGAGAGACGGTTACTCATCGCTTAAGACTAATAGTCCCTATTGGTGGAATCTCGTTGTACCATATAGCTGACATTATTGGATGATCTTCTTAGATGCTTAATACTTCTCATAGGATAGGTAGCCCTATAGAATGACCATACCAGATGTTTTTGAACCCAGGTTTAGGTGGGATTCACACACCATTTAAGACCCCTAACTAAGTGACCTATTTCGAGGTGGACCCCTTGAACCAAGCCTCTTAAGACCTAAGGAAGTGAACTATTCATGAAGATTATCAAGTTCGCACCCATTTATCCTTTAATGCTTCTATTTATGGGAGGTGGGCTACGCGATCACTTAATATCTTTTTATAGATGGATCTAACCACCTAAGACGTTATTCCCAAAGTATTCTACATTATTGAGTTATTCCCGTTTAGTTTCTCTTTATGGAAATACCATACGCACACGGTTAATTATCGTCACGGTTTCCTATGGTCAATATTGATATTTTACATCAATAATCGACCAAGTCCAATTCTATCTTTTAATTATAAGTTCTTGATTAACTAGTATAAATGAGGAAATTTATATCCTTCTTAGCCCATAATATTTATTTAATTATCTTCCTTATTGGACTTGGTATTTAAACAGAAATCAATACCTATTCAACCCCTTTTTATTTCATTCGTTTCTGTTTAATAGGGTTGTTGCCATTTATGACCATAATGGTCATATTTTCCCAAGGCAACCATTAATCTTTAAATACCATTTATTTCCATTGATTATAATTAATGTCATTTATGAGTCTAATGGTCATAATTTTCTTAAGACATTAATTAACAATGAAATATCCTTATTTTATCAATCCAAAAATATCCATTTGTTGTACCCCAATAGACACTAATTTATTATCTGGTATTTAAATGGCCTCCAAACTAACGGTAGATGCAATTAGATTTGGAAACTCAAACGGTGAAGGTCGCCCTCCAGATCGATCTTCTGTTCAGAGAGCGGGGAAAGAAGTGGTAGAATTGGGGCCAGTTGAATCTTCACATGTGAGAGAACAATGGCTCGCTTTTATTTTGACCTAGGGCTGGGAATCAAAGCAATCAAAATCAAATGCGTTCGACATTGATGACGATCGTTTAGATGGGTAGATTTAGGGGAAGAGGATCATCGCTCACCGCTATGAATCAAGACATGTTGGCCGGCGGTTTGATGGGGTTCCAGTAACCCGAAATACTACTCGTCATGCAGTTCGTCAACCTGGTGTTAAGGATTTTGGGGGAACGGACATTCAATTTAAATTTGATACTCCGATGGTCCAGCGCTTGAGAAGTGGCAGCTCTTCTTTCTACAATAAAAACTGGATATCTAGACAAGATCATGTCTTAGTGGGTCGATCAATGTTTTGGATCAAAGCGGCCACTAGTGGTATTAGTCAAGCACAAGATAATTTTGTAAATTTATCGTATATTGAACCCATATTAATAAATAAGAAGAAGAAGGCATGTGTTTCAGAGAGCAAGTCTTCTAGATTAGCTGATAAATGGAAGAACTTAATAATTTTCTATGTGTATGGTACTCGCTGTTATCACATATATCTAAAAAATATGTTGAACGGATGTGGAAACCGTCAAGAAATTTTGTTTTACTATCAAAAGAAAATGGTTTTTTTATTACACGGTTTGAAAATAATGTTGATTGTGAAAACATTTTGAAAGGATGCATGTATATGTTCGATAATAAAGATATAATTTTGAAAAAAATGGAATGTTGAAATGAGATTTAAAAAAGATCTATTATCTTCCATGCCTTTGTGGGTCAAGTTATCTAATATTGAATTAGAATTGTGGGATAGAGAAGCATTAAGTGCTATTGCTTATGTGCTGGGAAAACCAATCAAGATGGACAAAACTATGGCAGATGACTCAAGGGTGGCTTTTTCTAAAATCCTTGTTAAAATGTATGTGTGGTCTGATTTTCCAAATGAAGTGGATGTGGTTTTTCATATGGGAGAGGAGCTAAAGGAGAAAGTTGATTATCTTTACAAACCAATTTGCTGTAAAAACTATAGAGTATTTGGTCACTCAACCGAACAATGCAAAACAAAAAACGAAGAAGTTTGGGTACCAAAAACTACAACAAATATAGTGGGAACAAATATTTCAGCAGATGCGAATACACTAGATGGGGTGGACAATATAGATTATGGTAGTAAGGAGATTAACTCTACAAATGATGAGCAAACTGCAGAAATGGCTAATATGACAGTAGATAACACTATTGTGATCTCTAATAATACTCAAGAAGCATCACTTGCTACTGTGGACAAGGTTGATCAAGGAAACGTTAATATTATAGTTTTTGAAAATATTTTACAACATAATGAGGAGCATACCAACTATATAAATAAACAGGTAATTAGTGTTCAATTATAGAAAATACTTTTGATTTGCTGGCACAAAAGGAGAATGATACAATATACACATCTGAAATAGCAATAACGTGTCCCTTGTGAATATGACTTAATCAAATCAAGATACACATTTCAAGGCTTCCAATACTGATGAAACTGTAGATGATCATGTCGAAGATTGGGCAGATTTTGAAGAAGAAGACTTGGTTGAGCAAATTGCAGTTAATGACCAAGAACCTGCTCCTCTTGATAAAGAAATTGATGTATACGACAATGTAGAGAAAAACAAAAAATTCTTTGATGAAATGGATGCATTGTATAATAATATTAAAAAGAAGGGAAATGTTTCTTCAAACTCTTTTGCTCCTTCTAAAGTAATGACAAGGAGCTAGAGAAAAATAAAATGAACATTGTAGCATGGAATGTTAGGGGATTGAACGCTCCAAACAAATTTTCAAAGTTGCCAAGTTCCTTAACAAATTCAGGCCATCTGTTATTGGCCTGCAAGAAAATAATCTAACTGACGAAAATGCTTGGTCTGTTCATGTTCAGTATAAATCTTATTAACATATTTCTATCATAGCAGAGAATGCAAGGGGTTTAAAGCGTAGAATGAATTATTATTTTTTTGCTAGTAATCTTCTGTTAGATAGGGAAAAACTTTGGATGTAAATTCCAAATGAAGCTAAAAGGTTAATTTGTCGTGGTTGGTTTTGGGTGATTTCAATAATATAACTTCTCTAAGTGACAAAAAGGGGGGTACTGTTGTCCCTTTCATATTTATATCCGGACTTATTGATTGTATTGTAAGCTCTGGGCTTTAGGAAATTAACATTGCTTGTTTTAAATTTACTTGGAGGAAGAAAGGAGTTGCAACTAAAACTGATAAGGTGAGCAATTTTCTAGTTAAATTCCTGGAGTCAAATGCTTTTGGCTATGCAAATCCTATTAGCGACCATATCCTTATATGTATCTATTTTAGGATGGAGAAGAGAATCATAAAGAACATACCTTTTAGATATATTAATTCCTGGCACTATAATGAAGGATACATGGGTTGTGTTCTTGCTGCCCTCGAAAAATTGTACTTCTATTTTTGGGAGGGGAAAAAATTGCATAGATTTCAATTATTCTTGAGAGAATGCAAAATCCAATTGAAGGGCTAGAACTGCCATAGAACAAAAGATGAAAATGTCATTAAAATAATGGAAGAAAATAAAAAAGGTTTTCTAGAGGTAATGGATGATTTTCTTACGGATCATGTTATTTATGACAGCCTTAAGACGGCTTACAATGGATGGAAGGAGCAAATTTTTATTCAGTATATAAATAATCGACAGAAAGCTAAAATAAGTTGGTTAACTAAAGGCGACTCTAGCACCAAATTTTTTCATGCATAAATGTCATTTAGAAAGCATATAAATAATTGGGGCAATGTGTTTCTGTAAAATGGTGAGTTAAAACATGATGAGGAGTACATGGAAAAGGAGGCAATAAAATATTTTTCTAGAATCTTTATGTTTGATTATCCATGTAATAAAAAAATTCAAGACATAAATTGTAAAGTCATCAATGAGAGAGGATGCAATCACCTGACCACAAATACCTATACGGAGGAGGTCTGCAAGGCAGTCTTCTCCATCCCTGATGATAAAAGCCCAGGCCCAAACGGTTTCTCTACAATTTTTTTTTTAATTTTATTGGATTGAGCTAAGAGATATCATGCTAGACATGATTCAAGAAGTTTTCAGAACTAGTAAGGTAGCAAAAGGTATTAATCATATTTTCATCACTCTCATTCCAAAAATTGACAAACCATCAAATATCACTGATTATGGGCCTATTTCATGTTGTAATGTGACTTATAAAATTATATCCAAAGTGATTTGCAATAGATTAAAGCCGTACCTTATGCATTTAATTTCGGAAAATCAATCTGCTTTCATTCTGGGAAAATACATTGGTGAAAACATTCTTTTCGCACATAAGCAAATCAGACAATTAATAGAAATGGAAGTGGAAAAATGTGTATCAATATTGATTTACAGAAAGCGTACGACATGATTAACAGGGAGTTTATATGTCACATGTTAATTATGATGGGTTTCCCTAATATAATTGTTCATATTATTAGTACGTGCATTACCACCCCAACATTCTCTATTTTAATTAATGGGAGCCCGAACGGTTTTATTCTTAGTAATAAAGATTTAAGACAAGGTGATCTGCTTGCACCTTACCTATTTTGTGTAGCGATGGAATGTTTTTTTATCTTAATGTTTAAGGCAGTTGGAATGAAAGTTGTGGAACCTATTTACAAAAATGATCCTATTATCACACATTTGATTTGTGCTGACGATCTGATGACTTTTCTAAAGCCAAAATTAAAGGTGCGAAAGAGATAAAGAAAGTTCTAGAAAATTTGAGGGATGTAGCAGGTCTAAAACTTAACAACATCAAATCAAGAGTTTTTTCAGCAAAGGAGTTTGTAATAAACTGCAAATTTTACCGCTACTTGACATAAAGGAAGGAAAGCTTCCTATTAAATACTTGGGGATCCCTCTATTTACGAATTATCAAAATTTTGCTGATTGTGGAGAGCTCTTTGATAAAATAAGTAAAAGAATGGACAACTGGGATTGCAGATTATTATCTATGGCTGGGAGAGTTGAATTTATTCGTTTAGTCATCACCCCGATGGTTATGTATTGAATGTTGACTTATAAACTACCTATGGCTACTATTGGGAAGATCAACAGATTGTGTGAAAATTTCATTTGGGCTAGGAAAACTCATAAGATAGCTTGGGATACCTTATGTATGCCAAAATTTGAAGGGGGAGTAGGTCTTCGATGCTTTCAAGATATAAAAACTGCTACTGGCCTTTAATTACTTTGGCATTTTATTAATGGAGACCGTCTTTAGAAAAATTGGATGGCTAGTAGATATTATGCTGGGGATCAGTTCTGGGTGATGAAATGTGATTCAAATAGCTCTTGTACTTCGAAACCTATTCTTAAACATAGAAATTTGGGTCTACAATACATTAAACGGAGTATTGTTAATGGTCGAGATTCTAAGTTATGGTTTGACCCATGGATTAATAGTGATATTTTGGTTAACTTGTTGGGCTGGGATTATCTGAGTATTTGTGGTGGTGATAATTTATCGGTTAGTAGGGTTATACACAATGATATGTTCAATAATAATAATCTTTTAGCTATTAGAATGGTCTTTGATAAAATCAGGGAAGTCACTATTCATAATTCATATGGCAAGGACTTTTGAAGCTGAAAGGATAAAACTAATGGATTCTCCTTCTAATCTGCATGGGACTTATCTAGAGATCATTATTCCGAGCTCGACTGGTGTAAAGTGACTTGGCACTATATTAATAGTCTTAAAATGTCTTTGTGGGCTTACAAAGCTATGTTAAAGCCCCTAAGCACCAATTACAGAATGATTTCATAGGGATACGACGTGAATCCTAACTGTGTGTTATGTACTGATAATGTTGAGGACAGAGAACACTTGTTTTTCTTTGCCCATTCGCTTCCTATTTTTGATTCGTTGTAGGATTAATTTTGGATTGCCACCTTCAACCGAGGATCCTATGTTATTGGAGAATGATTTTCTTCTTCTTAAATCTGTATTTCATCAAAGAGGCTTTATTCAAGACATTTCCTTCTCCAGCATCGTCACAACTATATACCTTATCTGGAAGGAGAGAAATGAGGGAATTCATAACAATCAGTGTAGGGATAAATTTCAACGTTGGGAACTTATAAATCTAGATACAAATTACTTGCTGTGAAAATCAAATATATGTATACAGAAGCACGCAGACATGAAGACCATCGAGATATGGGCCATAGATCTTAAAGATGAAGGCTAATTCCTTGCGTTTGGGTTTTGGAGGATGATGGTGGATTTCATCTTTCGTTTATTGCATAAGGGTTTCATTTAGGAAAGTAAAGTTAGAAATGACGGATGATGTAGGTTGCCTGTTTTGAGATGTTAAGCTTGATTGCAGTCTCGGGCTTTCACGTTGGGTTTATGCCCTATTTATTTATTTTTTACTTTTTGGGCCATATTTTCCAATTTTTTACGTTTTCTGCTATTTGTTGGGCTATTGTATCTTGTTGAATATATTCCTTTTGTACTTCGAACCTTGTACAGTTTTTATTGAAGAGTTGTCAATAAAACGTCGCACTCTTTTTTCCTATCTAGTAATTACGCTAAGTACTAGCTTAGGTTTTTAACAAGGTGGTTTACCCATTTTTTTTATAAAAAAAAAATATGCACCAGACCTCTCACATTAAGCCTGCCGCTTGTGGATGTTGGATTCGTTGGGTGGTTCCGAGAAGACTTCTACCACAAGTTGAGCTTAACCTCGGATTTTAGCGCAGTTATAATTCAATTCCCTAATTGGGGTTTACAATGTTAATCATAGTCAATTTATAAATTGTAACCAGTAGGCTTAAATGCCTAATTAAATTTGTTTCTCCAATCAACGTCGGTTATAATAGCTATTTATTTATTTATGGCCCTATTTATAGCAATCAATTACACTAATTGCTATAATGGTCGCCACAAATATATTCATTTAATATGGATTACCTTTGCATGTATAATTCCAATGAATTTCGATCAAACATTCAAACATCCATTATTATATATATATATATATATATATATATATATATATATATTTCATTGTTTACATAGGTTTGGATAGTGTAACACCCCACGTCCATTAATGTCACTCACAAAGGGAATGCATCAATGTCCATGAAGTGTTATTGTTGTATAGAACAGATAAATTACAAGAACAAATAAATAAAACAACACAACGGAAGATAAAACTTATTTTATTTCATCATAACTCAAAACGAGTTTACATAAGTAGTTTCCAAAACCATTACAACAGGATCAGTAGTCTTTTCCAAAAACTTCAAAGTACATAAAGAAGCAAATACTTAAATAACATAAATGCATAAATCCACACTGAGCATAAGCAAAGCCATAAAGATGAGAGAGTCCCAAGCGATACATCTACTCTCTTCAAGCAACTAGAAGAAATCGGCATTAAGCTGTAGTATTCCCTCCTTGCAAACCTTGGGGGGGAGGGAAGGAAGAAAAGAGGTGGAAAGAAAAGGGGTCAGACATAAAGTCTGGCGAATGCGATAACTTTAACAATATAATTATCAAAATAACTAGGATAAGGCATAAGCTGGGAAAATAAGGAAATGACTGTGAACAATTGAGTATGACAGAACAAACAAGGAAATAATACGAACAAAGATAACGTTAAAGGCGCCCCTAATCACTATAAGATAATTGCTACACTGCACCACTATTAGTCACCCTAAAGGTTGATCCCGCCTACAAAACTTAATAATGATAATGGTAGTTTAGTGTACCCCTAGCTACCTTCATAGGTGATGTCTGCCCCTATCTCCACTAGGTGCACCCACTACCCCCATTCAATCGGCTCCCTAACTCGTAGATACCCATGTTGGCCCCACAGTGGGGTGTATCACTCCCCAAAGTGGCAACTCGATACAACCAAAAATGCATGGCTTATATCTACACGATGCAACAACGTCTTACCAACCAGCCCGGGCCCACACACGCATATGAACCCGTTGGACTTGCGTTGTCACCGCTGACCCGTTTTGACCTCTTACAATCAAACCCAGTACGCGTGTCCCGTCCTCGATTTGGGTCGAGCCCACAAAGATACTTAATGGGTCACTGGTTTGAAAAGGGCCCCCATGCATTACACAAGCTTTCCACCTACGCTTGGTCCCCTCTAAGGTTTTTCCCCACTTAACCCCATTCTTAATCATGTCTTTTTACATGTTTCAATCTTGGTTAAGTGCATCTAGTCGTATTTCAAATGCCACCCAAGGCACCAACTTAATTCCACATACCACCCAAGGCACCCACTTAACCCCCTCATGTCCCACTACATGTTTATCTGGTTAAGTGTTTCTTAATTCATTAAGACCGTAACCTCGTAAAGACCTCCCACATTAGACTGGCTTTTGTGGCAGCTGGATTTGTCGGGCGGGTCCGGGCAGTCTTACACCACAAACGAGTCTAACCTCGTGTCTTTACAACTGTTACGCATTTAATTTATGCCTAAGACCTCCCACATTAGACAGGCATTTGTGGCAGCTAGATTTACCGGGCGGGTCCAGGCAGTTTTACACCACAAAAGAGTCTAACCTCGTGTCTTAAGCGATTAATTACACATAATTAGTTATCCCCAATTTGAATTAATTTCCCTATTCAAACTGCCAATTAATTACAAATTTAACTATGTCCATAATTGACTCAATTATGTCCATCTATTTATGGTATATAAAATTATACCAATTAACATCACATTTAAGGCATTTATGCCAATTCTCAATATTGAATCTCTTAATGTTATCCCATTTCCCCACGTTGTACGTTCATTCGTTTAACGTAAAATATACGTTAGACTCGAATAGTCTAACTTATGGAATAAAGAGAAAACATCACAACATGTATAGAATAAAAACTAGATCTAAACATAAGGGGTGAACTTGCATGTGTGAATAAGGTTTTTCTTCCAAAAACTTGCATAGGCCAAAGTTACGAACTTGCATAAACTATGGATGTCATAGATCTAATCATAAGGTGTAAACTTGCATAGGCAATAGTTACAAACTTTACATTACATTATTCATACTCCAACATATATATACTTGCATGTGTGATTTATACAACATAGACCATGATGTAAACTTGCATCTAACTCACACATGTCATGGCCTAACTTTGGATCCAATTTACACATAAAATAGATGTCATGAAACATGTAAGGTTGTATATGATTCTCACTAACTTGCATACGATTCCTATCTAAATTAACATCTAAACTTGCATACACACATATGATTTAACATATGAATCAGTTCTAACAACATAACCAAACTAGCATATGAAACATCATTATGAATTGATTGTACATAAGCCAACAATTAACATAGATTTACAACATAGATGATAACATCACGGCTTCACAACATAGATAATAACATCATAGATTTACAACATAGATAATAACATAACGGTCAATGATTCACAACATAACCATATAATCCAAATCATAACTCAACCCAATTAAATTGTTAATTATCTTATTAAAGAAATCAAACTCACAAAAAGAAGGTCTTGCGTTCTGAAATCTGAGTTCTGAAATTGATTTAGCTCGCCTTTGTAGTAGATTCGTTATTGTTTAGATTAGAGTTGAATAGAATTGAGTTGATTAGATTTTCCTCCCTCTAATTGGTGGCGGCTACTCTAGGTTATAAGATGACAGCATGACGGCTATAGTTCAAATTTTTATTTTGATTTTTAGGGTTTGAGTCTACCCATGTTTATATAGAATTTCAATTTAATTATAGTTGTCGGATGATCTTAGGGTTAATCAGAACCACTCAGTCAAGATAGGGTGACACCTCAGCCCTAATGACTCAGCAAGGAGTCAGAAAGGACTCAGCAATGAGTCACAATATGGATCAGATCACACCAGAAAGCTGTGCAGGCTTCCTGCTTAGCCTGGGCGCACTTGGCAGGTGCGTCAGTGCAACATTTGTACTGGCGCACTTCCCAAGTGTGCCAGTGCAATTTTTTTTCCTGATTCTTCCGCCTAACTTCGTTCGTCCATATCTCCTTCATCCGTTATCCGTTTTACGCAAACTCGGACTCTATCTCAACCAGAATTCCGAGACGAACACAATGGTGCAACCCATTTCCCTTAAATCTCACATCTGAGATTAATTATTCTTGAATTTAGTTAATTCGATTATTCAAAGATTCGGGGTGTTACATTCTCCCCTACTTAAAGGATTTCATCCTCGAAATCTCTAAGTCAAGAAGAACGTATCCTACCATCCAATCATCTATCTACTCAACCATCAACCACTAGCAACCGTGGTCCTTAAAAGATTTCTAATGATTTTCATGTACATATGCATAGTGTGTGTATATGTCTGTATATTAATGCTAAATCAGGCGGTCCACTGATTCAGTCGATCTCCTTAATGCAAATAATAATAGTGCCATGTATCCATCATGTATGCAGAGAACCCTATACATATCATTACGACATGTGCGCACAACCATCCATTTAAATGCAACATCCATATGATACACACATTCAATGTACGTTCATTTTACTAAATACATCCATTTATATGCAATATGAAAGTGACTGAGCCGATCTAATGCCCAAAGTGTGTGTATATGCATCTACGAGCAGCCACTAGCAAACACTTGCATCCACATGCATCCATCATACCTAACATGTCTCAAACACATGTTTCAACCATAGGACTACCCTAGCTAAAGGTCAAAGATACTAGAGAGAGGACATACTAAGGATAAAACAAGTACAAGCTAAGCGATAAAAGAGAAATTAAAAGACATACCCTAAAAAAGAAAAGGGTATAATGAACGCATCTTCTCTTCCGTCTCCCAAGTAGCGTCGCTCTCATCATCTCCCCATTGCACTTTGACTAGCTTGACCTCTTGATTCCTCAACTTCTTAATATCCGACCCAAGAATGCACGTAGGAGCTCGTCGAATTGTCGTGTCACGCTTTATCTCCACCTCTCTGAGCAAGCTCGGCTCTACCACTTTCGCGGTCTCGTGCAAGCACTTCCTCAAATGTGATACATGGAATACGTCGTGCACATCACTAAGTCTATCGGGCAACTCCACTCTATACGCCATCTGCCCAATCCTCTCCGTAATAGGAAACGGCCTTATGAACCTTGGTGCTAACTTCCCAACGGACCCAAAGCGAACAACATTCCATAATGGAGACACCTTGATAAAGACCATGTCCCCAATATCAAACTCAAGATCTGTCCTCCTCTTGTCCGCATAAGATTTCTGCCTATCTTGCGCCGTCTTCATTCTCCTTCGAATCAAATCGATCTTTTCCGAAGTCTCTCTAATCATATCGGGCCCAAGTAAGATCTTATTCGTAGATTCCCACCAACATGAAGGCGAATGACACGGCCGTCCATAAAGAGCCTCGAAAGGTGCCATGCCAATGCTAGACTGAAAGCTATTATTATATGCGAACTCTACCAAAGGAAGATGCTCCTCCCATGTACCTCCAAAGTCTAAAACACATAGCCTCAAAAGGCCCTCTAGAATACGATTCACCCTCTCGGTCTGGCCGTCCATTTGAGGATGATATGCGGTGCTGAAACATAACTGAGTCCCTACCGCCTCTTGCAAGCTCTTCCAAAACTCGCTAATAAAGATAGGATCGCGATCGCTCACTATGCTAGAAGAAACACCGTGCAAACGAACTATCTCTCGAATGTACATGGAGGCTAATCATGGAGCTGTCCTCTTACTCTTCACGGGAATGAAATGGGCGCTCTTAATAAGTCTGTCTACCATGACCCAAATCCCCGTATTACCCTTCCTCAATCTCGGTAACCCGTCAACAAAGTCCATCGAGACACTCTCCCACTTCCATTGTGGGATCTCCAATGGGTGAAGCAACCCACCGGGCTTCTTTTGCTCTGCTTTTACTTGTTGGCACACCAAGCATCTAGCGAAAAACTCGGCCGCATCCCTCTTCATACCGGCCCAAAAGTAAACTCGTCTCATGTCCATGTATATCTTGTCCCCACCGGGATGAATGGTCATCTTCGAACGATGTGCATCATCAAGAATGGTTTTCCTCAAGTCCTCGTCTCGTGGTACACAAAGTCTACCATCCCTACGTAACCAACCCTTATCATCTAGGGTATACCTACTGAGATGGCTCGGTGACTCCCCCTTATGAGCTTCTCTACTAACTCAACCAACTGTGGGTCATCTCGCTGTGCCTCACCAATCCGTCCCAAAAGCATAGGTCTGACCTCTAAGGATGCTAGAAAACCGGATACAAAGTCAATGGAAGGTCTAAAGTCAAACATAGAGATGAACTCTAAGCTTCGCCGCTCAACAAACAACGGACTCAAGGACAACCTTTTCCTACTTAAGGCGTCTGCCACCACGTTACCCTTGCCAGGGGTATATGCTATCTCGAAATCGTAGGACACTAAGAATTCCATCCACCTTTGCTGACTTAAGTTCAAGTCCTTCTAAGAGAACAAGTATTTTAGCGATTTGTGGTCAGTGAACAATTCGAATTTCTCGCCAAGAAGATAATGGCGCCAAGACTTAAGCACGAAAACAATAGCGGCCAACTCTAGGTCATGCGTAGGGTAATTTCTCTCATGTACTCTCAACTGCCTTCCTCCATAGGCTATTACCCTTCCCTCTTGCATTAAGACTGCGCCTAGTCATGTCCCACAAGCATCGGTATAAACGGTAAATGGCTTACTCCCGTTTGGCAACACTAAGACTGGGGCGGTGGTCAAAGCTCTCTTTAAACGTTGGAACGCATCATCACAATCTACATCCCACGTAAAAACTAGGTTCTTCTTCGTCAAACGCGTTAATGGGGCTGATATTTTTGCGAAGTCCTTGATAAACCTCCTATAGTAGCCAGCCAACCCCAAGAAACTTCTCACTTCGGTAGCATTTTTAGGGACCTTCCAATCTTGGATGGCCACCACCTTCGCAGGATCCACAGCTATCCCTTCTTCGGAAACCACGTGCCTTAAGAATCACACTTCCTTCCTCCAAAAGTGACATTTAGAAAATTTAGCTTTAAGGTTATGCGCTCGAAGGGTCTCCAGCACTTCCCTAAGATGTAGGGTATGCTCTTCCTCGCTCTTAGAAAATACCAAGATGTCATCCACAAAGACCACCACGAATTTATTAAGGTACTCCCTAAACACCCTACTCATCAAGTCAACAAAGTATGCGGGGGCGTTTGTCAAACCGAAGGGCATCACAAGCCATTCATAGAAACCGTCCGGAGTCCTAAAGGCAGTCTTGTCTATGCTATCCTCAGCCACTCTCAACTGATGGAAACCAGTGGCTAAGTCCAACTGCGAAAACACTGAGGCCCCAACTGACTGATCGAAGAGATCGTCAATCCTCGGCAGTGGGTGCCTATTCTTCTTAGTAAATTTATCAAGCTCTCTATAGTCCACACAAAGTCTAAGGGACCCATCCGCCTTCGTGGAAAATACTACTGGAGCACCCCACTCCGATATACTATGTCTTATGAACCCCTTCTCAAGCAACTCCCCTACTTGCTTATTGAGTTTCCTCCTCTCACGAGGGGCCATGTGGCGTACTGGCAGAGATACTGGTTTTGCATTATCTACAAGATAAATACGAAAGTCTATCTCACGTTTTGGGGGTAGACCCCTCACCTCATCGAAGACATCAACATATTCATGGACTATATGAACAGAATGTAAATCATCATTGGATGCGTCAAGTGACTAAAGATAACTAAGCATCACCGATCCTCCAGGGTCATAAGAAATATCAAGGGTCCTTCCACTACGAGTCAACAATTTTGCTACCCTTTGTTCACAATCTAGGATGGCACCATATCTGGCTAACCAATCCATCCATAGAATCAACCCATATCCCATGAAACCAAGCACAAAAGCATTACATTCAAAACCAACGCCTAAGATAGACAATCTCAAATCCCTACAAACCATGAATAAATGAGCCGATCCACCAATAGGATTTGAGACTACAATGGGATCCACAACAAGACTAGTATCTAAGTGCAGTGTTTCAACTAATAATGTAGAGATAAACGAACGTGATGCGCCAGAATCGAATAAAGTACAGATAGGATGATCAAACAAAAAAACTAAACTCTCGACGGAAATGTTTCTACCTCGTTCTTGCAGTGGTGGGACCGCGAGAGCCTGGACATGCTCCCTTGCCTGCCCTGGTGCCACAAGAGCCTGAAGCTGCCCTCTAGAATTTCTTTTCCCTTGTCTTTGTTTCCCTGGGAAGTCCTTAACTAGATGACCTGCCTCTCCACAGTGGAAACAGTCAGTCTTCTTCTTTTTCCTACAGTCTTTACTCAGATGGCCTGGTGTCCCACAATTAAAGCACTTCTTCTTTCCTTTGCTATTATTGTTCTTCCCGCCTGTCTTGTTTTGTTGTTGTTGCGGTTTCTTTTGACCCCCTTTCTTCTCAGGTGCCTTATTAGCCTTGGCGTCTTTCTCCTCTTCATGCATAAGCGCCATATCAACTAGCCTCTCAAAGGCGGCACCGATAGGGATGTGGGTCACAGCAAACCCATGTAGTAGCTCGTTCAAACCCTTAACAAATCTCAGGGCCTTCTTTTCGGGTGTATTCACCAAGTCCAAGCCAAATCTTGCCAACTGATTGAACTTGTTGATGTACTCTTTTACTGACAGATTCCCTTGCTTCAACGCCAAAAATCTTTCCATATATAAATTCTCTTCAGCCCGTGAGAGAAACTTTGCCTCAAACCTACGCCTGAAATCCAGCCATGAATCAACTGGACGCTCTCCATTAGTCACCTCCCACCAAAACAAAGCTTCGTCCTTCATCAACCAAGCAGCCAATTAGACCTTCTTACAATCATCCAAATCAAAAATGCTAAACAGATCCTCCACTTCTTTCAACCAATTTCTAGCTTTAATGAACGTTTCAGACCCACTAAAAGATTTTTCACCCATCGAACGAAAGACTTTACATATCTTGGAGAAAGTATCTCCACGCGGAGGAATGACTAGAGCTGGGGAAGGAGGAGGAGGAACGTTGGCTAGTCCCGCGGCAGCGGCCCTAGCCTCGAGATATTGACGAAACCAACCGGGTACATGAACACCCTCTGGTATCTCAGATGCTCCAGACATGCTGAAAAAGAAAAAGAAAGAGTTTCAAAACAAGGGAAGCGAAAGAGAGATGTATGGCTTGCGGGGATTATGCTCTTTAAAGTTAACTTTCCTTGAAAATTTGCTTCTTTAAAACAAGTTTTTGAAAATACTTTCTTGGAAATAATACTTTTGAAAACACTTTTCAAAACTTTTTAAATGTTCTTGTAACCATAGCTCTGATACCATGTGTAATACCCCACGTCCATTAATGTCACTCACAAAGGGAATGCATCAATGTCAATGAAGCGTTATTGTTGTATAGAATAGATAAATTATAAGAATAAATAAATAAAACAATACAACGAAAGATAAAACTTATTTTATTTCAACATAACTCAAAACGAGTTTACATAAGTAGTTTTCAAAACCATTACAACAGGATCAGTAGTCATTTCCAAGAACTTCAAAGTACATAAAGAAGCAAATACTTAAATAACATAAATGCATAAATCCCCACTGAGCATAATAAAGCCGTAAAGATGAGAGAGTCCCAAGCGATGCATCTACTCTCTTCAAGCAACTGGAAGAAATCAGCACTAAGCTGTAGTATTCCCTCCTTACAAACCTGGGGGGAGGAAGAAAAGAGGTGGAAAGAAAAGGGGGTCAGTCATAAAGTCTGGTGAGTGCGATAACTTTAACAATATAATTATCAAAATAACTAGGATACGGCAAAGCTAGGAAAATAAGGAAATGACTGTAAACAATTGGGTATGACAGAACAAACAAGGAAATAAGATGAACAAAGATAACGTTAAAGGCGCCCCTAATCACTATAAGATAATTACTACACTGCACCACTACTAGTCACCCTAAAGGTTGATCCCGCCTACAAAATTTAATAATGATAATGGTAGTTTAGTGTACCCCTAGCTACCTTCATAGGTTTTGTCTGCCCCTATCTCCACTAGGTGCACCCACTACCCCCATTCAATCGGCTCCCTAACTCGTAGATACCCGTGCTGGCCCCACAGTGAGGTGTATCACTCCCCAAAGTGGCAACCCGATACAACCAAAAATGCATGGCTTATATCTACACGATGCAACAACGTCTTACCAACCAGCCCGGGCCCACACACGCATATGAACCCGTTGGACTTGCGTCTCCACCGCTGACCCGTTTTGACCGCTTACAATCAAACCCAGTACGCGTGTCCCGTCCTCGACTTGGGTTGAGCCCACAAAGATACTTAATGGGTTACTGGTTTGAAAAGGGCCCCCAAGCATGACACAAGCTTTCCACCTCCGCTTGGTCCCCTCTAAGGTTTTTCCCCACTTAACCCCATTCTTAATCATGTCTTTTTACATGTTTCAATCTTGGTTAAGTGCATCTAATCGTATTTCAAATGCCACCCAAGGCACCCACTTAATTCCGCATGCCACCCAAGGCACCTACTTAACCTCCTCATGTCCCATTACATGTTTATCTGGTTAAGTGTTTCTTAATTCATTAAGACCGTAACCTCGTAAAGACCTCCCACATTAGACTGGCATTTGTGGCAGCTGGATTTGCCGAGCAGGTCCGGGCAGTCTTAAACCACAAACGAGTCTAACCTCGTATCTTTACAACTATTGCGCATTTAATTTATGCCTAAGACCTCCCACATTAGACAAGCATTTCTGGTAGCTGGATCTGCCGGGCGGGTCCGGGCAGTCTTACACCACAAAAGAGTCTAACCCCGTGTCTTAGGCGATTATTTACACATAATTAATTATTCCCAATTTGAATTAATTTCCCTTCAAGCTGCCAATTAATTACAAATTTAACTATGTCCATAATTGACTCAATTATGTCCATCTATTTATGGTATATAAAATTATACCAATTAACATCACATTTAAGGCATTTATGCCAATTCTCAATATTAAATCTCTTATCCCATTGCCCCACGTTGTACATTCGTTCGTTTAACGTAAAATATACGCTACACTCGAATAGTCTAACTTATGGTATAAAGAGAAAACATCACTACATGCATAGAATAAAAACTAGATCTAAACATAAGGGGTGAACTTGCATGTGTGAATAAGGTTTTTCTTCCAAAAACTTGCATAGGCCAAAGTTACGAACTTGCATAAACTATGGATGTCATAGATCTAATCATAAGGTGTAAACTTGCATAGGCAATAGTTACAAACTTTACATTACATGATTCATACTCCAACATATATATACTTGCATGTGTGATTTATACAACATAGACTATGATGTAAACTTGCATCTAACTCACACATGTCATGGCCTAACTTTGGATCAAATTTACACATAAAATAGATGTCATGAAACATGTAAGGTTGTATATGATTCTCACTAACTTGCATATGATTCCTATCTAAATTAACATCTAAACTTGCATACATACATATGATTTAACATATGAATCAGTTATAACAACATAACCAAACAAGCATATGAAACATCATTATGAATTGATTGTACATAAGCCAACAATTAACATAGATTTACCACATAGATGATAACATCACAGCTTCACAACATAGATAATAACATCATAGATTTACAACATAGATAATAACATAACGGTCAATGATTCACAACATAACCATATAATCCAAGTCATAACTCAACCCAATTAAATTGTTAATTATCTTATTAAAGAAATCGAACTCACAAAATGAAGGTCTTGTGTTCTGAAATATGAGTTCTGAAATTGATTTAGCTCGCCTTTGTAGTAGATTCGTTGTTGTTTAGATTAGAGTTGAATAGAATTGAGTAGATTAGCTTTTCTTCCTCTCTAATTGGTGGAGGCTACTCTAGGTTACAAGATGACAACATGACAGCCATAGTTCAAATTTCTATTTTGATTTTTAGGGTTTGAGTCTACCCACGTTTATATAGAATTTCAATTTAATTATAGCCGACAGATGATCTTAGGGTTAATCAAAACCACTCAATCAGGATAAGGTGACACCTCAGCCCTAATAACTCAGCAAGGAGTCAGAAAAGACTCAGCAATGAGTCACAATATGGATCAGATCACACCAGAAAGATGTGCAAGCTTCCTGCTCGGCCTGGGCGCACTTGGCAGGTGCGCTAGTGCAACATTTGTACTGGCGCACTTCCCAAGTGCGCCAGCGCAATTATAATTTTTTTCTGATTCTTCCGCCTAACTTCGTTCGTCCATATCGACTTCATCCGGTATCCGTTTTACGCAAACTCGGACTCTATCTCAACCAAAATTCCGAGACGAACACAATGGCGCAACCATTTCCCTTAAATCTCACATCTGAGATTAATTATTCTTGAATTTAGTTAATTCGATTATTCAAAAATTCGGGGTGTTACAGATGAATAATGTATATATATTTATATTCATATTTTTGTGTAGTTAACGTAGTTATTTTCTTTTTTATTATTATCGTTAAGTTTAATAATTTGGTTCAACTAATATCCAAACATTCCTTTTGTATTCAATTTTGCATTAAGGTTTTAAACCTTGCAAAAAGACCATCAATAGCAATCATTGTAAACTATGCCTAAATATTGCAATAAACATATTTTCACACTACAAGAAATACAATTTATGTATGTTTTGGAATAGTTGATGCAAACAACGCACAAATATGTATATGTATATTTATATGTAAATTTACACAGCTTCAGCCTTTTTTCAAATATGCTTATATATTTTTAATCAAAATCACATAATTCATCGTTTAACACTGTAACTAGAGATCTGGAATAAAACAGCTACATCTTACAATGTTTCATTGGACTGATTTCTAGATCTACAGTGTTCTGCAATAATCCCAATATTTTGAAACTGTAGGAAATATGTATTAAGCCTACAAATTTTAATATTATTCAAACCACAAACATATACTTTAAGGTTTTGACAACATTTACAAATAGATCTGACAAGCATCGTTTCACATTTAACAATATTATGAACATAACTAATAAATGTTAGGCACATATTTTTAGATATAATACAAACGAGATAATTAAGCTATTGTAACTTCGTATATAAATTTCCCACTCACCTGAAAGCATCCAAATCTGAAATCTGAACAACATTTTAGGCTTATAATTCCTAAATTCTTACAGATCTACATTTATTCTGAAAAGGGGATAATTTCGTATCTGTAAAATTGCAAGAAAATAGGAAAAGAGGGGAAAATCTAATGAAGAATAGCTTAGCCATCAATTCATATCCTCTTCCGATTAAATATGATAATCCCTTTCAAATCCATATGATTTATGTTTAATTGATTGTATATGAATACATTTTAGAGTAAGAAATTTGATTTGAAGAGAAAGGGAAATGGTAGAGCTTTATTGCCTACAGATTTATATGGAAAAGAATGAGGCATTACCCCTTTATTTATAGGAGTGGAATTGGCCATGAACCATTAGATTTATTTTAATAAACATCCGTCCATTTATATAATATTATATATAAACAAAACCATCTTAACCTACCCATCACTAGGCGCTTCAGGCCCGAAGAGGTTGACCACTGCCCCAGGGGTGTCGGCCGCCCTTTGGCTAATTCGTTCAGTGTGGGCTGGTTATAAATGGTAGGATATATTATATTTATTTGTTTATTTATTTTTGTCTATATTTCATCCGTAACATTTTCACATGGACTCCGTTCGCAAAACTTCGAACAAAGAAGTTGACCAAAATTCCAAGACAAATGCAACGACTAAAGTTTCGTAGTCATATTCCACTGTTTGCAGAAATGCCTATTTTTTGAGATTTAATTAAATAACTAGTTTATTGTCAAAATTCTGGGTTGTTACATTCTTCTCTTCTTAAAAGGAATTTCGTTCCGAAAAAATGACATCTACATATCATATCCTACACAACTAATTTGGGTGCATCCACTTTGCAACCATATGCGCATGTGCCCAGTGTACATAATGCATTTCAGCCACAAAATATGTTTGAAAAATGGTTCTAAATCGGATGCTGCTACATGTATGCATTAAATTAGAACACTTTTGAAAACATGATGCAAAACATCTTAAATACATTTCCAGTTCTATATGAATGCAAATTTCGAAAATTCTCTTTCATCTACAAACCCCACACGATGATGAATATAAGTGTGAAAAAACCTATTTTGCATCCAAATCTTACCATCCAAAACGTCAACGTATCTAATCGCTTCCTAGTAAATCTCTCCTAAACCGGAAAAAGGAAATTAATATGGAGAATTTTAACGTTTGCTTCGTATTCTATTTCCCATCCTATAGTGGAAATTTCACCTCAGTTATCCAAAGTACTCAAAAAAAAATTCCATCTACAGACCATAAAGGAGACTTAGAACAAGCTCTGAAATGTAAAACGAGTTAATTAGCAACTCGCGCATATTGCTGACAAGGTATGAAAACAACGTTTCCAAGGCCAAAATAGCCTTTTTCTGAAACACCCCACGTCCGTTAATGTCACTCACTAAAGGAATGCATTAAGTTCTGTGAAGCATTGTAGGTAAACAGACATAGAATAATTACAAGACAGATATAAATAAAGATAGCAGTGGAAGTTTCAAAAAATTTATTTTAGACATAAATCATAATCTCGTGGTTTATAATACCATAATTCATAAAGCCATTACAACAAAATACTTCTGTCTTGCATAATCAGAGTACATAGGAATTGAAAGAATACATTATTCCCAATAAAAGAGTAAGCCATAGCAGAGACAAAGACTTGAGCCATACTTCAACGGTAGCTCCTAGCAAGATGATATCCAAATCCTAGCTAAGCCTGGGTGTTTCCTCCCTAACAACCTGGGGGTGGAAACGGAAGAGAGAAGGAAAAACAAAAAGGGGTCAGACATAATGTCTCCCTCTGCCCGGCCCATGCACGCACATGTCCCCAGTCAGTTTGCGCCGTCTACACCACCCATCACGTTTTGGATCTCTTATAATCAATTAGTAAGCATGCCCCTTCTCCGCCTAGTACGGAGTTCTCTACTCTGATACCAACTACGGGTTACTGACTAAATTGGGTCACACACAATATGATACAAGCTCTCCCCTTTGTCTTGTATCCCCACTAAGTTTTCCATCGACTAAAAGGGTGATCTTTAATTACATAGACCTAAACTAGTTATATATGTATACCCTAAAGGGTGATCTTTAATTACATAACTCCCACACAATATGATACAAGCTCTCAGCTTTGTCTTGTATCCCCACTAGGTTTTCCACTGACTATGTATACCCTAAAAGGGTGATCTTTAATTACATAGCCCTATACTAGTTATGTATACTCTAAAGGGTGATCTTTAATGACATAACTCCCATACAATATGATACAAGCTCTCCTCTTTGTCTTGTATTCCCACTAGGTTTTCCACTGACTATGTATACCCTAAAAGGGTGATCTTTAATTACATAGCCTTATACTAGTTATGTATACTTTAAAGGGTGACCTTTAATTACATAACTCTATAATGGTTAAGTTTGTGGGCTTATATATAAAAACATTACCCACTAACCCAAGATGTACTTAACCCTTCCACTTTGCTTAATCAAGTTTACTTAACCTCAACTTAAGTCTAAGTTCACACAATCCCTGTGGAATAGATTTGGTTAAGTAGTCCAATTCATTACCATGTCCATTTATGGTTTATAATGGGCTAGACCTCCCACATTAGGCCTACAACATGTGGATTCTGGATATGTCGGTTGTTCAAGGCAGTCTTTTTCCACAGTTGGGCTTAACCTCATGTCTTAGCCCGATTCGTATTTACGTACTTAGACCACCCGCATTAGTTTCAACATTAGTGGCTGCTGGATATGCCGGTCGGGTCCGGGAAGACTTCCGCCACTAATGTAACCTAACATCGTGTCATAAGTACAATTAAAATTCTTAATTTTAATTACTAACATTCCATTTTTAATTAATTTACCAATAAATTTATCCTTCCCTTTTATAGGTGTCAATACCTATTTTGCAACAATAATTTGAATTATATATCCATAAATGGTCATATTCAAATTATGCCATTTTTACCCAAAATTTCCTATGCCATTATAGGTAATTTATTTTACGTTTCCCCATTTGAATTATATGCTCATTTCATATAAATATTATATAAACTATGCCAATTAAAAAATCCCTTTATCCCCATTCCTAACTAACGTATTCACATGTGTTTTGGCGGCATCGAGGCTACAAAGTAGCCTCGTCATAAAAATAAAAGGGAACATGATAAGGGTGGCAGCTCAACATGTTTTAGCATAAATATTAACATAACTGGCATATAACTAAGTGAATGGACATGTGATAATTATCATAATAAAGTGGACATCAAATTAATAACTTGTGTTTAGGCAAGCACAATGAGATCGAGATTCAATATTAGGTGTCCAATTACCTAAATCTGGAATAGACTTGGTGGCATAATAATAAGTTTAGATTCACATGTCAAGTTTACCACATATACCAAGGTGTCATAATATAGCAAGTGAAAGGTGATTAACACCAAAATCTAGATCCAAGTAATGTCAAATTAATGGATGTACTATCAACCTAACATGGTTACAAATCAATGTTCATATAAACGTCATATCGAATCACCATAATCAGATCTAGAAAGTTAGATCTGTATTAACAAGTTCACATGTACCACAATATAATTGTAACTCAAGATTCACATAGGAAACATAGCAGAATGTCCAAATATTAGATCTAGGTAAAATGACTTAGTATGCTTGCATAAGTTCATGATTTACAGCATATACCCAATTCATAGTCTACCACAATTCACATTTATCTATTTAAACCTAAAAGTGACTAGCACTCACAGAAAAAGAACGGATCTTGAATTCTGGGATCTGATTTCTGAATTTTTTAAACTTAACCCTTGGTGTAGACTTTGATTTTTATCTTCTAGCTTGAATTTGATTTGTTATGGTAGAGGCTAGGTTAGTTTAGGATGCAAAAGCATATAGGCTCATGAATGATTTTAGCTTAGATTAGGGTTTAGGTTAGATGTATAGGATTAGTTAGAGCCTTTCGATTAACTAGGAGATCATCAGAACCACACAGCTCAAAGACGCGTCACCCAGCCAATTAAAAGAGGCCACGTCTGCCCTAAAACTCAAAAATCGTCATTAACAAATAAAATTGCACCATGTGTGCAACATGATGCGCAGCAGCAGGGCTGTTGACCCCCGCATGTCATATATATATATATATATATATATATATATATATATATTGTAACAACCCGAATTTTAGTAACATGTTAAAACCATAAATCAAGGAAGAATTAAATTCTGAAATAAGAATCAGGGAAAACGGGTTGCGCCATTGCGTTTATCTCAAAATTCTGCTTGGAAACGAGTCCGAGTTTTCGAAGAACGGATTCCGTATGAGGGAGATATGACCCTCCGAAGTTTCAAAGATTTTCAGAACAGAAAAACAGCTCGAATTCGAGTTTGAAATTCGAATTCAAACCCCAGCGCAGACTGGGCGGGAATTTTCCCGCCCAGGACCAGGTCGACCTGAGGGTCGACACTATGGTCGACCTCCCAGGAGCCAGGACGACCCTATGGTCGACCTGGGGGTCGGCCTGGAGCTGAAACCCAATTTTGATCCTGGGTTTATTCTGAAGTTTCTGGTCTCGTTTTCAGTCTAAGTTCGTTTGTCTAATCCTATATAAACAGCCCCCTAACCCCATTCTCTTTACACCATTTTATTCTCTCCTTATGCTGCCTCTGAAATAATTGAAATAAATAAATTAAAATAAAACACGAAGACTATTTCTTGAAGACTACGGCTAGGAATTGCATATTGGGGGTTTTCTTCTACAATCAAATCGAGATTCAACGATTCAACAATTCGACGACTAGTTTCTAGATTCAACTTCTGCATCTCAATTTCTTAGTCCACAATCTGTAAGATCTAGTTACTTTGAGATTTAAACTTGTTAATTGTAATTTGGACATGAGATAAAGTGAAATTGGACTTAAGTATGATAATCGATTCACATCTATTCTAGTTTCCATCTTGGATCTTGACATTGGGAATATTACTATGAAATCAGTTTGGACCTATTCATGTTGTAAATCAAACTCTTTCATGTCCATAGTATTATCATGCCTGTGATGTTGAATCAACCTACTTTTCACAAGTTTGGATTATCACCTTTATCATGACTATCACCTTATTATGCTAGATCTGTAATCCTAATGTTTTGGGCTATTATTCTATATGCCAGTGATGTTATAACCAATTATCCCAAGTTATACCATGCTAAATTTATCCCCTTGTGCTCGTTCTTTTGCCTATCATAGTTTTGATGTTATTCCCTTTTATTTTGGATTTGGATTTACTTGTAATCTAGATCGATTCACGTTTACGTGCGAAGGGAATACGATTTGGGTAGATTAGGCAAAACATGAATTAGTTATGAACTTGAATCATGAAACTTGACATGAAACTTGACATGAAACTTGCCATGAAACTTGACACGAACTTGACATGAAATTTGAACATGGACATGACACTAGAATGAACTTGAAAATGGCCAACTCGAGGTTGGGTTGAGTTTGCTGTGTAATTCTGCCCGGAACCGCCCGGCAAATCCAGTGACTGCAAACAATAGGATCCAATGTGGGTAGTTGGTCATATCACGCTTGAAACCCGAGGTCAGACTGAGTTGTGGTGTAAATCTGCCCGGAACCGCCCGGCATATCCAGTGACGACAACAACGGGTCTGATTTGAGAGGTTGGGGGTGCATTAATGAACTAATGCCACATGATAGGGTTAAGTCATGAACATGAAAGACAACCCTTAACCAACTTGACACATGATTAGTAGGGTTAAGTCATGAAATTGAAAGACAACACTTAACCAACTTGACATGCTAGACTGATAAGGGTTAAGTCACGAATTTAAATGACAACACTTAACCTGTTGGACGGAAACCCTAGTTACGCGGTCCATTTCAGCAGCAACCCACTTAGATGTATCATGGTACCCTGGAATTAGGCAGGGTGGGACACGATTACTAGGCTGATTGTAAGCGACCAGAACGACGGCCGAGTTGGTGCGCCAGTGTAGGTTCAGGCGGACTATGGTCGTGCACGTAGTCCGGAGTTGAAAAAGCAGGCATTGGGCATCAGTAGCTTTACACTGTGCATTCTTGATTCGTGTCGATGGTTGGCACCCTAGGGCTTGATACACCCTATAGTGGACCTAGCACAGGTGACTACATTCGTGATAGGGACTATTTTCAAAATGGTTTACAAAGAAGCATTTTTTAAGAAAAGTGTTATTTTATTTAAAGGCTATTCCCCAAAAGCCATTAGCACCATCCTTTGTTTCCTCGTTTGAATCTTTTCTTTTTCATTTCAGCATGTCTGGGAATCTTAACCTTCCAGAGGGTGTGCCAATACCTGGCTGGTTCAGGAGGTACTTAGAGGCTAGGGCCAACGATGCAGGCCCAGTAGACATTCCTCCTCCAGCTGCAGCGGTTCCTCCTCCTCGTGCAAATGCTTTCTCGAAGATCTGTAGAGATTTTAGGGCCATGGGTGGAAAAGATTTTAAGGGAACTGAATCATTTGTATAAGCGAGGAACTGGCTCAAAGAAACTGAGGATCTGTTCGTTATCTTCGAGGTGGACGATACGCAGAAGGTACAGTTGGCAGTATGGTTGCTCAAAGACGAAGCTTCCTATTGGTGGGAAGTCATTAACGCTTAAAGGCCTGTTGACACATGGATGGATTTCAGGATAAGGTTTTAGATGAAATTCCTCTCACAAGCTGAACGAAGTCTATAGCTGGAAAAGTTCTTATCTCTTAAGAAAGGAAGTATGACGGTCAAGGAGTACGTCTATCAATTCAATCAGCTGGCCCGGTTTGGACTGGACTTAGTGAATACTCCTCATAAGAAGGCTCTCCGTTTTGTCAAGGGGTTGAATGAGCCACTTCACAGCTTGGTTATGACCCACATACCTATGGGGGCTACTTACGAAAGGTTAGTAGACATGGCACTCTTAAATGAGGAAGACAAGGGCAAGAATGAGGCAAAAGCAGAAGTGCCTCAAGATAAGAAGGGGGAAGGGTCACATAACAAGAAGGCTGATCCAAAGAAAGGCGGGAAGAACAACAAACCCCGTGAAAAGAGAAAGTGTAATTTCTGTGGCATTCGTGGACATCTGGTCAAAGACTGCAGGAAGAAGAAAAGGAAGACGGGTGGCTGTTTCCACTGTGGTGAGACAGGACACATGGCTAGGGCATGCCCAAGGAAGCAAGGGCAGGGAGCTGGACCTTCTTCTGGAGGACAAGTCCACGCTCTCACGGTACCTCCGCAAGAACGAGGTAGAAATATTTCTGTCGAAAGTTTAGTCTATCTTTTTGATCATCCTGTTCGAACCTTGTTTGATTCTGGCGCATCGCATACTTTTATTTCTTCTGATATTGTTGAATCTCTGCACCTAAGTACTAGTCTAGTTGAGGATCCCGTTATTGTTTCAAATCCAATTGGTGGCTCCACTCATTTATCTATGATTTGTGTCGATTTGAGGATTTCTATCTTAAGCGTAGAATTCACGTGTAATGCTTATGTTCTCGGATTTATGGGATACAGCTTGATTCTAGGCATGGATTGGCTATCCAATAATGGAGCCATTCTCGATTGTGAACGAAGGGTAGTTAGACTCGTGACTCGCCTTGGTAATACCCTTGAAATTTCTTGTAACCCTATGTGTCATGTTTTGTTATCTAGAATCTCTTGACTCGTCTATCAATGATTTGCAATCAGTAAGGGTAGTCCGAGAATATCCCGATGTCTTTGATGAGGTTAAGGGGTTACCCCCTAAACGCGAGATAGATTTCTGTATATATCTTGTTGATATTGCTAAGATAGTTGCATTGCCCGTTAGACACATGGCTCCCGAGAGAGAAAAGAGTTTAGTAAGCAAGTTAAGGAGTTGCTCGAGAAAAATTTCATTAGGCGAAGCATTTCTGAATGGGGTGCTCCGGTGGTATTCGCAACTAAGGCGGATGGTTCGCTTTGTCTATGCATAGATTATCGTGAGTTAAACAAGCTGACTAAGAAGAATAGGCACCCACTACCGAGAATCGACGACTTGTTCGACCAGCTTGTAGGAGCGTCTGTTTTCTCTCAACTTGATCTAGCTGCAGGATTCCATCAACTTAGAGTGGCTGAGGATAGCATTGACAAGAATGCGCTTAGGACTCCGGATGGTTTCTTCGAATGGCTTGTCATGCCGTTTGGTTTGACGAATGCACTCGCGTACTTCGTAGACTTGATGAGTAGGGTGTTTAGGGAGTTCCTTAACAAGTTTATGGTGGTCTTCGTGGACGATATTTTGATCTTTTCAAAGGATAAGGAAGAACATGCTAGACATCTCAAGGAAGTCATGGATACGCTTAGAGCACACGAGTTAAAGGCTAAGTTCTCCAAGTGTCATTTTTAGAGAAAAGAAGTTCGGTTTCTTGGACATGTAGTTTCTAAGCAAGGTATAGCTGTGGACCCAGCAAAGGTAGTTGCGGTGCAAGACTGGAAAGTTCCTAAGAACGCAACGGAAGTGAGAAGCTTTCTCGGTTTGGTGGGCTACTGTAGAAAGTTCATTAAGGACTTCGCTAAGATTTCATCCCCTCTTACTAGGTTAATGAAGAAGAACCTAGGTTTTGCATGGGACATAGAGTGTGACGTTGCTTTTCAAAGGCTTAAGAGAGCCCTTACCACAGCTCCAGTTTTGGCATTACCCGATGGAGGAAAGATGTTTACGGTGTACACAGATGCGTGCGGCACGGGATTAGGCGCTGTCCTAATGCAAGAAGGGAAAGTGATATGCTACGGGGGTACACAACTTAAAGTTCATGAGAATAACTATCCCACACATGACTTGGAATTGGCCGCGATTGTTTTTTCCCTTAAGTCTTGGCGCCACTATCTTCTAGGTAAGAAGTTCGAGTTGTATACCGATCACAAATCGATTAAGTACCTCTTTTTCACAAAAAGATTTGAATCTAAGGCAATAGAGGTGGATGGAATTCTTGGCATTGTATGACTTCGATATAGCTTATACCCCTGGCAAGGGTAACGTGGTGGCGGATGCGCTAAGTAGGAAAAGGTTGACTTTGAGTCCTTTGTTTGTTGAAAGGAAAAGTCTAGAGTTTATAGCAACTTTGATTTCACACCTGTAGTTGAGTCGTTGGCTAGCACATTAGCATCTCTTGAGTTAAGGCCTACGCTTCTAGACCAAGTAGGGACTTCACAGAAGGAAGACCCACAGATAGTCGAGATCACGGACAAGTTGATTAGAGGTGAGATGTCAAGTCACCTCAGTAGGTATGCCATAGATGACAAGGGATGGCTAAGGCGTGATGGTAGACTATGTGTCCCACAAGTGGGAGACTTAGTAAAGAGAGTTCTCGAAGAGATGCATCACTCGAAGATGACTATACATCCCGGAGGGGATAAAATGTACAAGGATATGAAGCGCATTTTCTTTTGGAACGAAATGAAAAAGGACGTGGCGGAATTCGTCTCTAAGTGCATGGTGTGCCAACAAGTAAAGGCCGAGCCGAAAAAGCCCGGTGGGCTATTGCATCCTTTGAAGGTTCCGCTGTGGAAATGGGAGAGTGTCTCGATGGATTTCGTGGATGGATTGCCTAGGTCAAGGAAGGGCAATAATAGCATATGGGTTATAGTAGATAAACTTACGAAGAGCGCTCACTTCATTCCTGTGAAGAGCAATAGGACCGCATCATGGCTAGCGTCTATATACCTTCCAGAAATAGTACGGTTGGATGGAGTTCCTTCTAGTATAGTTAGCGATCGCGACCCGATTTTCACTAGCGAATTTTGTAATAGTTTACAAGAAGCAATGGGTACACGACTAAGTTTAAGCACGGCCTATCACCTACAGACGGATGGACAAACCGAAAGGGTAAATAGCGTACTAGAGGATCTTTTGAGACTATGCATTCTGGAATTTGGTGGTACTTGGGAAGATCACCTACCTCTCGTTGAGTTCGCGTATAATAATAGTTACCAAGCTAGCATAGGAATGGCACCATTCGAAGCTTTATACGGAAGACCGTGCAAGTCACCAACTTGTTGGTGGGAGTCGACAGACAAGCTCATACTTGGACCCGACGTGATAAGAGACACTTCCGAGAAGGTTGAGTTGATACGAAGACGGATGAAAACGGCCCAAGATAGACAGAAATCCTACGCGGACAAGAGAAGGACAGACCTAAAGTTGGAAGTCGGAGATATGGTCTTTATAAAAGTTTCTCCTTTACGCAATGTGGTTCACTTTGGAGCGGTTGGAAATTTAGCACCGAGGTTCATAGGACCGTTCCCTATCATCAAGAGGATTGGACAGATGGCCTATAAGGTAGAGTTACCCGAGAGGTTGGCTGGAGTACACAATGTCTTTCACGTTTCGCATCTCCGAAAGTGCTTACATGAGTTTGCCGAAGTGGTTGAGCCAAGTATTCTTGAAGGCGTAGAAGTGGAAAAGGAAGCAACATTGAGGCGAGTTCTGATTTGTATCTTAGGAACGGAGATCAAGAAGCTAAGGAATCGAGAAGTCAAGCTAGCTAAAGTACAATGGAGTGAAGCCCAAGAAGATGCAACTTGGGAAACCGAAGAGAAGATACGCGCGCTATACCCAATTCTTTTTTAGGGTACATTCTCGATCTCTTTTTCCTATAAGTTTACATACCTTCGTATCATATACATGCTTTTGCTATCCATGTTTGTCTTGTTATCTTCTCGATCCTATCTTGAGAACCTTAGGTAAAACCCTTTTTGGATGTAAACATGTGATTGAAACATGTTATGGTTGATGATTGCAAGTGGTTGCAAGTGGTCGCAAGTAGTTGCTCGTGGTTGCATAACACACATTAGGCACTAGATCGGCTTTGTCACATATTTCATATTGCATATGCATAGGTACTTATACTTGTATATGGATGGAAATTTGATATGTTATCATATGGATGTTTCATATGGATGAATGGTTTTGCACTCATGTAGATATTATATTAGGAAATTACATACCTATTGGATTCATTACACTAACACATTTTGCATTAAGGAGGTTTACTGAATCAGTAACCGCCTGATCTTTTGCATTAGGTAAGTACATATACGCACACTCTTGCATAAGTTCATACAGCATTAGAAATCTTTTAAGGACAATGGTTTCTTGTGGATGATGGTTGCGTAGATGGTTGATTAGATGATAGGATTCATTCTTCTTAACTTGAAGATTTCGGGGACAAAATCCTTTAAGGAGGGGAGAATGTAACAACCTGAATTTTAATAACATGTTAAAACCATAAATCAAGGCAGAGTTAAATTTGAAAATAAGAATCAGGGAAAACGGGTTGCGCCATTGCGTTCGTCTCGAAATTCTGCTTGGAAACAAGTCCGAGTTTTCGAAGAACGGATTCCGTATGAGAGAGATATGACCCTCCGAAGTTTCAAGGATTTTCAGAACAGAAAAACAGCTCGAATTCGAATTCGAAATTCGAATTCAAACCACAGCGCAGGGTGGGCAGGAATTTTCCCGCCTAGGACCAGGTTGACCCGAGGGTCGACACTATGTTCGACCTCCCAGGGGCCAGGACGACCCTATGGTCGACCTGGGGGTCGACCTGGTCCTGAAACCCAGTTTTGTGCCTAGGTTCATTCTGAGGTTTCTGGTCTCGTTTTCAGTCTAGGTTCGTTTGTCTAATCTTGTATAAACAGCCCCCTAACCCCATTCTCTTTACACAATTTTATTCTCTCCTTATGCTGCGTCTGAAATAATTGAAATAAATAAATTAAAATAAAACACGAAGACTATTTCTTGAAGACTACGGCTAGGAATTGCATATTGGGGGTTTTCTTCTACAATCAAATCGAGATTCAACGATTCAACAATTCGACGACTCGTTTCTAGATTCAACTTCTGCATCTCAATTTCTTAGTCCACAATCTGTAAGTTCTAGTTACTTTGAGATTTAAACTTGTTAATTGTAATTTGGACATGAGATAAAGTGAAATTGAACTTAAGTATGATAATCGATTCACATCTATTCTAGTTTACATCTTGGATCTTGACATTGGGAATATTGTTATAAAATCAGTTTGGACCTATTCATGTTGTAAATCAAACTCTTTCATGTCAATAGTATTATCATGCCTGTGATGTTGAATCAATCTAATTTTCACAAGTTTGGATTATCGCCTTTATCATGACTATCACCTTATTATGCTAGATCTGTAATCCTAATGTTTTGGGACTATTATTCTATATGCCAGTGATGTTATAACCAATTATCTCAAGCTATATCATGCTAAATTTATCACCTTTTTCTCGTTCTTTTGCCTATCATAGTTTTGATGTTATTTTATTTTGGATTTGGATTTACTTGTAATCTAGGTCGATTCACGTTTACGTGCGATGGGAATACGATTTGGGCAGATTAGGCAAAACATGAATTGGTTATGAACTTGAATCATGAAACTTGACATGAAACTTGCCATGAAACTTGACAAATACTTGACATGAAATTTGAATATGGACATGACACTAGAATGAACTTGAAAATGGCCAACTCGAGGTTGGGTTGATTTTGCAGTGTAATTCTGCCCGGAACAGCCGGGCAAATCCAGTGACTACAAACAATAGGATCCAATGTGGGTAGTAGGTCATATCGCGCTTGAAACCCGAAGTCAGACTGAGTTGTGGTGTAAATATGGCCGGAACCGCCCGGCATATCCAGTGACCATAAAAACAGGTCTGATGTAAGAGGTTGGGGTGCATTAATGAACTAATGCCACATGATAGGGTTAAGTCATGAACATGAAAGACAACACTTAACCAACTTGACACATGATTAGTGGGGTTAAGTCATGAAATTGAAAGACAACACTTAACCATCTTGACATGCTAGACTGATAAGGGTTAAGTCACGAATTTAAATGACAACACTTAACCTGTTGGACGAAAACCCTAGTTACGCGGTACATTTCAGCAGTAACCCGCTTAGATGTATCATGGTACCCTGGAACTAGGCAAAGTGGGGCACGATTACTGGGCTTGTTGTAAGCGACCAGAACGACGGCTGAGTTGGTGCATCAGTGTAGGTTTAGGCGGACTATGGTCGTGCACGTAGTCTAGAGTTGAAAAAGCAGGCATTGGGCATCAGTAGGTTTACACTGTGAATGCTTGATTCGTGTCCGTGGTTGGCACCCTAGGGCTTGATACACCCTATGGTGGACCTAGCACAGGTGACTACATTTGTGACAGGGCCATATGACACAGACACACGACGAGCTAGAACTTGTAGGGAGTCGATCGATTAATGGATTGTTCCGTAGGACCGCGAAATGGGTCATTTCATGATATTGGGCTAAGGGATCATTTCATGGTTAATATATGACAGGAGTTTGGGACACTAGTATAGTTGGTGTAGTGAATCTTGAACATGCGATGCTATACTTGATTTATCATGTTATCTTAGCCTATCTTGCCCATCTTGACAGCATCCTTATGTTTACTTTCAGTTTATATATGTCATGTTACCTTTACCTGTTTTTATGCTGAAAGTCACTAGGACTTACCAGTCTTTATGACTGACCCATTTTCTTTTGCCTCTTTTTCTTTCGTCCCCCCATCCCCCAGGTTCTCAGGGAGGAAACTCTAGCACTTATCTTGGATTTCTCTTGCTTTCGGTTCAGCTCATGTACGGTTTGATCTTGAGCTCTGTTATGGTTGCATTTCTGCTATCTTGGGGAATTATGCTATTTTTGTTGTTTAAGCTTTTATGCTTCTTTATTTATGCAAGACAGAATTTGTTGTAATGGAAAATGATTACTTTGGATATTTGGTACTTTGGATGTAAAAGGTTACTCTTTTTGAAAGAAATGAAATTTAGCTTTTGATTCTTCCGCTGTTTTATTTATGTTCTGTCTTGTAATATTTCTGTGATTGTTTACCTTGATAACGCTCCTCCAAAACTAGTGCATTCCCTTTGTCAGTGACCCTAGCGGAGGTGGGGTGTTACATATATATATATATATATATATATATATATATTCTTTTTTAACTATCTTTCCAATTAACCCTTTTCACACTAAACCACTTTTTTTAATTGAACAATATTCACACTAAGCCACTTTTTAGCCATTCCCCTAAAACAAAAATATAGGGCTGGTGGGGATTGAACTTAGAACCTCTTATGTACAAGTCACATGCTCTAACCAAATGAGCCACTAAGCCTTTTGTTTATAAACCTTAGAACAATGCTAAACACTATTCTTTTCTCATTCCACTTTTTCATGTTTTGTTGCAATATTTAATTAAAAGATATCTTTTTCATCCTAAATTGGTTTTCTGCAAACCATAGGTTAAAATTGATTAGAAAATCGCCACGAACGCAATGATGCTAATTTCGTGACCAAATTCCCGAAGCTCTTCAAAATTTCCTTTTTATTTCTATTTAATTGTTCGTATGCATTTCTTCGCATTTCATGTATTGCATTTAATTTCTTTTATTAATCTTTTTTCTTCATTTCACTGCATGAACTTATTACATACAATTTTATTATCATTATTTAATTTTTCTCTTAAATATATCTATGTATATAATATATATACATATTTTCACAGTTTTAATTTCATTAAAAATACGGGGTGTTACATTTTCTTATTGTCGTTAACATTTCTGTCGCATCCTTGGTTCTATTGCACTGCTAAAATGCGCACACATATTATCCAAAAATCTTCCTTACGCTGTTAATGTGACCAAAAATTGAAATTTTACATAAAAATAAATTTCTGCTTTAAGACTTCTTATATTTATTTTGAAAATTTTCTTCCGATACCATTTCAATTTCCATATGAGATTCATCTGAAAATCAAAATTTTGGTAGCATGCGCTTTGCGCCATTTAAACCTTTTATTTTAATGTAAAACATATGTTTTAAACATGCGGTAACGGCCATACCCAAATTCTACATTCCCATGCAAACCGAAATAAAAGAATGTAAATCAATAAAAAAAAATAAGAACAATAAAAGTTTTTTTTCAAACAATGTTTGCAAAAGGTTTTAAAAATGTATTTCGTGGAAATTTAAACGATTCAAGTCACATGTTGGCGAAAAAGGAAGTCAGTCATGCAAAAAATGCAAAAACTGAAATCACACCAAAAGATGAAGTACATTTTAGCTTAACAAGGAATGGTGATTTATTTATACCCGTGACGAAAATAACGAAAAACCGATCCTTTGCTACAGTTTATCCGACACAAAATTCTATTCTTTCCAGCTCTAGAATAACTGTTTATTAGACAAGAAAAATGAGATTTCATTCAAATGGATATGCGTGAATGACATAAATATTTTCAAACATAGAAATTTCATTAACATAAGTCGTGCGATATAAACAACACTAACAGTTACAAGCACGAATTTCCATAAAGCCAAGAATCAAATGCTGGAAAGGATAACAACAAAGACGACAATAAAACAACAACACCGAAACTCCCAAAACAATGGCTATAAACAACGAGATATCTTGCTCCTCAACTGGAGCTCTAACTATTTTTATGACATTAGATTAATCATATCACGGTAGCAAAAATGATCAATCTCGGATTACAAACACTGCTGGTGTTGTTGGAGGTTCCCACATCACCGTCTTTTCTAAGAGAGATTTTATGATGAGAAAAGAAACCTACCACAAAACTCCTTCTCATGAAAACCCACTTAATATTGTCAGAAGACAAAAACGGACAGGTGAAATTATAGAAAGTAACACCATGAGACAACACACAAGAACAACAAGCTGAATCAATTATGGTGCGGCACTAAATTACGCCATCGATCAAGCAAAACATTAATTTCTTCACCATGGAATAAATCTAGTCATAACTTCTATTCTTTAAAAAGATGTGCTAAACCGGTCACACATTTACATGGGCAGTTTGAATATAGATTATCGAACTCAAGAACCGACATTAAGAAGAAAAAAAATGCTGCAAAATCTCCAAAGTCGATCAAACAAATAACCGTTCAAGTCCGCGTACAACACGGATGCCTATAATATATCATCAAGATTCTCCTCAGGAAAACCATCCAAAGATAGCTAAATCTTCATCTTCGAAATGATGATCGCCTTCATCAAAATCTGTCTTAACAAGATATAACAAAGGCGGATGCAACACAAACAACAACCTATTCTAAGATCTCGAAGCAAAGGACTGGTGCAAGTCCAAATGGCACGATTAATTTTCTTAACCCTAAAGCGATGAGACCTTTTTGCTCATTCCAATCCACCCAAAAGATAAGGATGAGACTTAAATGGTACGAGTAAGATCAGATAGCGCAATTAGATATTATGGACTAAGAAATGCTCCGAGAGAAGAAATCAGATTTAGATCTTGGAGTATAAGTGTGGCAAGATCTAATTTGCAAACAAGCGCGGAAGAAGGAGGAGATAAGGTGAAACACCCCACATTTTTAACATAATTAAAAATGTACAAATATGTATATATGCATAGATAGGTAAATAATGGTGATGTATAATGAAAAATTAATTCATACATTGAAGAGTAAGGAAATTAATGCGATAACAATGTGTGTAATCGAAGAGATGATAAAATAAAAATACTTAATTGAAATATCTAGAATTAAGTAAAACCGACATCACATTGCGTCCGTCTCGGAATTCTGGTCAAGATAGATATCTGGTTTGCATAAAACGGGCATCATATGAAGAAGTTATTAAGCCTAGAAGTTTGTATGCGCACAAGAGAAATATATATATGTGTATATATATACACAAACAAATTAAAATATAAAATAAAGAATAAAATAAGGATTGCATGTAATAAATACATGCACTGAAAAAAAATGTAATGCATGCATTAAAAGAAAGAAAGGATTGGTTGCATGCAATATAGATATGTTGCATGCACTAATTTGCAAACACAGTGCATTAACATTAAAAGAAAAAGATTCATGCAATGGTTTAATTTAAGTATTGTAACTAACATGAAAAAGAGAAGTAAGGATAGAACAATAATTATCATTGTTCTAAAACTTATTAACAAAAGACTTCATAGCTTAGTTGGTTAAGACATTGGATTTGTAACATGGAGGTCGGGGGTTTGAATCCCGGCGGCGTCATAATTTTTATCTTTGTTTTAGAGAGGGCCAACTGAATATGCAAATATATGTACGTATACAAATTCAAAATTTAAAAGGATAAGAATGTACATATAAGGAAATAAAGAAAATATATGTATATATATGAGAATATATATATGCATAAATATATGTATACAAAAGATAAAATTCAAGATAAGGCTACAGGCAATGAAATATGGCAAGAATCAAATAACGGTGCAACATCGTTTGAATTTTGAAAATAAAACGAAAATTATGCGTATATATATACGCGTAAAATGGTCGGTAGAGTAATTGTATACATATAAGAATATTTCATGCGAATAAAACAGTTAAATAAATTCTAAAAATTCAAAAATCAAATTTCTACGCCAAAACAATTCAAACATTCGAAATTCGAATTTCTGCGCCAAAACAGCTTGAGGAACTCAATGCTGACCCAACGTTGCGTGTACGATAAGATTTGGCTAGATTCATCTGCGAACCAGGACTATTTTCTTAACTGGGTTCAATGCTGACTCAGCGCTGCATGTATGATAAGGTCTTGAGCACCTATATAAACACCCCTAAGGCTACAGTTTTCTCTACACATCTTCATTATACCTATACTCTTCCCTAATTCATATCAAAATAAATCAAAGACGGGGTTATGCTGCTCAAGTTCTTCGTTAGAATTCAAGTAGAGAATCAAAGGCAAATTCAACGACTTCAACAACTATTTTCTAAGAATCAAATCTAAATTAGAGGATCGATAATCTACGTTAAGGGATAGCTTTTCAATTTCATAAATCAGATCCCAGAATTCAAGATCCGTTCTTAAATCAGTGAGTGTGATTACAATACACTTCATGCATAATAGTATTATTATCGTTCTTCATTCTCAGTTAAAATTCAAGTTGCAATTTAAAATAATCTTTGTATGCTTAATCTATTCCTCTTCCCTATTCTTCCTTTTTATTTTTGAAACTTTGGCTACCTTAGCCAAGGTCAACAACGCGTAAATTATATAACGAATCAAATATGGCAGATATTCTACAACTTACATCGGGATTATTAGCTGCAATGTATAATAGATTCGTAAGTGGATCCACACCTGAAATGCTTGCTAATGAGTTGCCTACAAAGCTTTTAAGTCTGAATGCTGATTACGCTACTAATTTCTTTTTTTGCTATCCTTATTGCTTGCACAACACAAAAGAGAGTATTAGCTTGGCTTGTGGAACCTTCTCACATTAAAATGTCTAATTTCAAATGGCAAAATTATTACATAGCTATTTAATGCATTAAATATGTTGGGTCTTTCGGTTCTCGCAAGCGATTTTCCTCTCACAAATGCAACTGTAGTAGCTTTTAGAAATAAAATGGTAGGTAATCACATTTGGGATTGCAAATTGAGATAGCCAAAGTTCGGCGAAACCTGCGCAGAATTATTGCTGAAAGGAAAGTGGGTTTCAATCTACAGAGTGTTAAGGCTGCTGGCAACATGATCATGAACGCTATTCTTAATAAAGATGGCTTGGATGCAACTTTCAACTAAGGATTCATGTGGGTTATTTCATAAACGCGCCAGAGGTGAAAAAAATTATCTATCGAGAAGTTTTGCAGCAAGGAGGTTAAGTTTAGTGGATGGAGCTAGTGCGTGCAAGTTTGCTTGCATGCCTAACCTTTAGGAAACAGTGACCTCATCATGGGTCCTCCTATATTTTCTATTGTGTAATTTTTCTATCTTTTTTCATGTATTAGTTAGTTTTTCTTCATAGCTATGTATTTTCTTTTATGAACGAATAAAAGCATACCGATTTTCACTATACATACATATATATATATATAAGAGAGAGAGAGGATACATCATAAGATAGAGGGATGGCAAGTCAAAATGTTGAGCTTATTAGGAAGAGGAGAATTGTTCATATCGTGATCACACCTACTATACTATACTGGATGTTCGTTTACCAGATTCCCGGATACACTCTCGACAAACTACAAACTAAATTCGCGGATTTTTTTGGGGTGATTCTAAGAACAAGGTATCTTGGAGACAGCTATGTAAACCATGACATGAAGAGGGTGCTGGCCTTAAATTATTATTTGATCTAAAACGGGTTGCATGTATTAAACTGCTTTGGAACTTTTTCACTAAGGATAATTTATGAAGTGCATGGATGAAGAGAAGGTATAGTTACAATAAACAATTATGGTCCATGTATATAGATAACAACGCATCCTCCACGTGGAAGTCCATGCTTCGATTGCGAACAAGCAACAAACAACTACTGAATAAAATATTTTTTGATGGTAACCGTACCTCTTTATGGTTTGAGTCATGGCTCAATTGTAAGGGTTTGGTAGACCTTCTTGGCATGAATAGATTTCAAAAGATTGGCAATCTGGATGATAAGGTCAGCTTGCTCTTTCGTGACTCTACTTTGGATCCTTCACTTCATTCAGGGACTTGTGAGTTTGATGCTAAATTTCAGACTATTCTGGTCTTTCCAGATAGGCAACAAGATAAGAGTGGTGAGATGGAGGAACTTTTTCCTTCAATACAGCATGGCAGTAGGTCAGAGAAAAGGGTGTTTACAAACCTATCTGCAATGTTATCTAGCATTCGAAATATAGTAAACAAATGGGGTTTGTTTTCTATCTTGCGACATTAGACGGACTTAGTACCTAAAGTAGATTACAAAGATTCGACATTCTTTCAAACATATTATTTCTTTTATGCAACAAACACAAAAAAAGTTCACAGCGTCTCTTCTTCTCATGTGATTAATTGGCTATATGGGGATCTATTAAGCTGAAACTAATTCTATAACCTGATGTACTCCCTACCTTAAAAGATAAGGCAATGCTATTGTTATCAACATTTCAATTGAGGGATCAAATTCAGGATATCGCGCTTGGCGCTTTCACAGTTGCTATTTACTCCTTTTGTAAAGAGAAAAATTCTAAGATGTTTCCTAATTGCAGTTCGCAATGTTCTACTGAACATTCATTAATCGAGAAGGAGATCCATTACCTAGTACGTGGAAATAGCAGGAAGACCATCAAAATGCCATCTAACTGCATGTTGCTAAGACGATGGGGAATTGAGTTGTTTGACTCCAATTAGCGGGATTTTGTGATGAAGGAGATTTGAATTTAGTGGGCTTTTGGCTTAAGTGGTTTTATTTTATTTTGTTTGATTGTAACTGCCGATGTAAATGTGTTATTTTGACACTCCTGTACTGTTAATATGTGGAACTTATATGTACTATTTTCCCTTATAAGGTACCTAGTAGAGGGATTACAAGGTTTTGATGAGGCATATAACGAAAGCATATGATTGATCATTTAATAAAGCGTACCAATTTTCATATATATATATATATATATAATATTAATATATATATATATAACGATATGAGTAAAGCAAACCCTTCGTTGTTTATTTGATAATTTCTTTGCGTAATGGTACGTAGACATACTTTGCACGTACTTTTCATGATGAGTAATAAACTATTCATTGGAGCATATAAATTGATGTTTAACATACGCACGCTATGATTTGTTGAAGATCAATTACATTCTTGCAATATGTGCTCAAATAAACTCAAAAATAATGAGTTACTAATATATTTTTTATCTTCGATTAATTTCTTAATCAATTAAGAATAAAACGATCCATTGTTTTCAAGGTTACTTGTTGAGTGCTTTTAATATGAAGGTTACAAAAGAGTGGAAAAAGAAAAGCAACTTATAGACTTTTTGACCATCCATATAGCATTTTTGTCATGGTTATAATAGTATGTCATGTGATTAATTTTTCCTCCCACTACACTATAAAATGAATTAATAAAATCTTTTCTTTTGTTAGAGTATTTTGAGTGCTTTACCATGTTTATCAATGCACCATCCGGTATTTTTTTGTCTTCCTTTAAAAAATTGATAGCCCAAACATTGGTATGCAGACAATAAATAATGTGAGATATTGGACTAAGAGGAAATTTCTAAAATGAAATATTGCATTAAGTTTCTTTTTCTTAATTATATGGTAGAAAACCAAAAACACAAAATAGAATTGAAATATTAGGACTAAGCATTATCCTTAAATGTAGATTTCAATATGTTATACGTTAACATATAATATAATTATTGAACTACAAAAAAAAATGAATTTCTAATACCTCAAACGTAAGCTTGATTTAGACGAATGTTTGGTATATGGTGCAAAATAATCATTTCTAACAACCATACAAAATGCACAAGGGTGAAGAACAATTTTATTCATATAAAAATTCGAAAATCCATTGAGAAGAAGCGAAGTGTGAATCAAATAATAAAATCACTAATGTACAATTTTACAATGCATCTTTATGGAAATTTCAGTAAATCTTGTTTGCACCTTTACATCAAAATCCTAAATCTTCATATACATTTATTTATTAGAAAAACAAATTTCAAATACATTTTGTAATCGATTGTAGTTCATTAAATGATAGGAAATACCCCAAAGCATGAATTCCATTATGTATTATATATGATCTATTCATTAATGACATAGCTAGGAAAGTATTATGTTGTTGCATTTGATATGAGTTCAAATAAATTACATATATGTATAAAAAGGTAAAATATAGGTAAGTTGATTCGACAAGGATTCGTGGTAAGTAAGACCACCGTCGTCAAATTATCAAATTATTAATTTTCCTAACGTGAAAAAATAAATTAAACCGAAAACGACAAGTCTCACGCTAAATTCAATCAGGGAAACAACTCGAATTTTTAGAACTCCCTTAATTTAGTAAGATTAAATGAGAATAAGTTTGAAGAAAATGAGGCTGTTACATAAGAAATGAAGGGTGACTTGATCATGTATAAACAATAACAAAGGTTAATATTGGTGATAAGACGCATCACATTAGCATCTCACTTTCCCACCTCTTCCACGATGATTAGGAAAAATCACATTAATCTTCAAAGGATCGAAAGGAAGATAAGATGACTTTTTGATTTGTCGATTGTGATGATCACCTAATGGAACTTGCATTGAATAGCATAAAGAAGCATTGTACATGTGTCAGACTGATATAGGACAATCATTGAAAAAGAAACAAAAGCAATTTGTCATATATATCTCAATGTTTGAATATAAAATATAATAAAAACAAATACAATAGAATAAGAGTGAAATGTAATAGAGTGAAAACATCATTTCTGTAAAACCAATGAGTTATGTACAACAAGTGGTAATGTCTACTACATCAAGTCCATATTGCATATCCCTCAGAATATATATGTGACACCCCACGTCCATTAATGTCACTCACTAAGGGAATGCATTAAGTTTCATGAAGCGTTATAGGTAAAAAAGAACATAATAGCACAAGACATACATGAAAAATAGCAGCGGAATTAAATACATTATTTAAATCAAGACATCATGGTCCCAAATACTGAGTTTACATCATAAGTAACTAATTACATTAGTAATTTGTCTTGCCAAAAATATCAGAGTACAAAAGCATAAAATCGTATTTCCCAGTGAAGCCATAAGAGAGTTAACCAGAAGTCAAAGCGATACATCTATATCCAAAATCCAAGCTAAGCTGAAGGAATCCAAATCAACTCTAAGAACTTCCACCCTGAGAACCTGTGGGGGGGGGAACGGAAGAGAGAGAAGAGGAAACAAAAAGGGTCAGACATAAAGTCTGGCGAGTCCAGTTAATTTTAGATATAAATAAATAAAAGTATCATGGCAGGTATATATAATACAGGATGAACAAGATAACAGTAACAGTAACAAGTGTAAACTGAGTAAGATAAGATGAATAGGATATATTGCGCTTCTTAAATACATTTCTCTGTACCGTGCAGATACTAGTATATCAGAAGTAGAATGATCCCTACTAATACTCTTCCATTACATTTTCTTGATTATTAGGTTACCGGGATTAATAGCACTCAAGACTTATACGCGCATCGTACCATTTACTTTCCCATGGATTTACCTAATACAATATATGTAGTTATCCCTCAATATTAAGATACACCCCATGGTACCCCACTCGCACGGTCTTCATCGTAATTAAGCGGACCCTCATCCTACGCCGGAGTGACGTACGGATCTCTATATAAAATGTTACGTTCCGCATATATCTATCATTACTATGTTACGTAAGCGTATGGACTGCCACCATCGATCGAATCAGATTTCTTATCGAAATAATGCCCTCTAGTCTACGATACACCACCCAGAGCAGATATGCAGATATCTAGACTATCCCACGTATGTACTGTAATTGTAGCTCGATGCCTCAGTCGCACGTCCTCTAATGTGCACCGATTCTGCGATAGGGCGATACTAGAAACACGGAACTCGACCGAGAGCTTTTTCCATATCTGTACAGGCCTGTCTTTAAAGAGCCTCTATATACAGTTATACCTAGGGTCTGTTTTCGTGGTGGCTATGGCCCTACCTTTGCCTCTTCCTCAACTAGTAAAGACTATAAGAGCTAAGCGACCGCCCCTAATAATAACCAATCTAAACATCCATGTGGCGTCTACCCTCAACTCCATACCTCGATAGTGAAATGTGAAATGGTATCTTCGGTTTAGCCCTAGTCTTTTGCATCCCGCTGTTTGTCGATGACGGATATCCGACGGTCTACTATCTGTGTTGGTCATGACTCTCTCTACCTCCTCGTGAGGCAACCAAAGAATCACCCTAGTGTCACCTCGTCATAGCATTCTGACTGTATAGCTACATATGGAGTCAAGGCCCGCCCACCTAGTAGTTACGCACAGACCCAACGTCTGCGAGTACAGCCTAAGACATTTGTCACCACACGAAGGACTACTAGGAGCACCTTACGTACTTCAGGAAGCCGCGTGCTTCCCCTTCCCATTCCTTTGGAGCCGTCATAACAATCAGATGAATGTGCGCTCCCCTCGTGTCTTATAACACCTCGATGATCTACCCCATTGGGTTATTCACCCTTAGACGTATAGACTGGTACAAGCGCCTTTCTTTAATATGTTGTTAGACCCTATGTCTAAACAATCTTTTACGCGTTTGCCTTACCTCACCGGGTTTCAATTTAACTTGGTTATTCCCATTCATATTGAATTCTTATTCAAATTACCAAGTTTCACTTGCGTATTAATTTCAGTCATATAACTTAATCCATTTAAGTTTATTAATAAGCCCACAACATGTTATTTTCTAGATTGTGGCTCAAGGTATGTAATCCACAATCTATTTTATATTCTTGCTTGGTTATATCATTACAATAAAATGTTCTCCTTAATATGTTATTAAGTATATCTCAATTCACATGTTTCCTTATTAACATGTCACTTACCATTTATGATTAAATATAAATTAATATTTTACATGTTTTCCTCATTCTTTTTGATTTAATCATAAATTCAATTTATACCGTCACTACAACTTATCGTTGTTTACTTAGCAGATTATTACTCATACCTAATTCTATCATTTCTACAAGTTATGCTCACCCTACAAGGTGTCTTTTAATTACATAACTTTATTATATTTTCCACCGGTTATGTATACCATTGGGTGTCTTTAATTACATAACCTTATTGGGTTAAGTTCATGGGCCTATATGTAAATATTACTCACCCCCTCTATTTTATTTAACCCACCCACTACCCATCCAATTTTACTTAACCCTAACTTAAGTTCATAATCGTACAATCCTTATGGGTTAAATTAGGTTAAGTAGTCTAATTCATTACCATGTCCAATTTTGGTTATAATGGGCTAGACCTCCCACATTAGGCATACAACGTGAGGATGCTGGATATGCCGGTCGGGTCCGGGAAGTCTTTTTCCACAGTTGGTTCTAACCTCGTGTCTTAGCCCGATTCGTATTTTCACACTTAGACCTCTCACACTAGGTTCAACATTAGTGGTTGCTCGATATGCTGGTTGGGTCCGAGCAGACTTCCACCACTAATGCAACCTATCCTCGTGTCATAAGTGCAATTACATTTACTAATTGTAATTACTAGAAATTCCATTTTTATCCAAATCTACTTATGTCATTATAGGTGATTATTTCTCTTTTTCCCCACATTTAGTTATACGCCCAATTCACTATTCAAATCATAGACTTTTACGCCTCTTTTCTATTCACCTTTTAATTAGGCACCATATGCTCTTTTTCCCAAGTTATAACTCAAGGCATATACATACATACATATATATGTGTGTGTGTGTGTGTGTGCGTGCGTGTGTTATGCACAAACCAAAATCTACATATTTTCCAATTTTTGTCCCTACTTCATATTCACATATTTCAATACAAGTTATACCCAAATTCATATTAACATATATTCCAATCTACGCCCAAATCATATTTTCCAATGTTCGCTTAAATTCATATTCATGTTATACAACACGATATATGTCCCTAAATCCATATTTGTATATTTCGACATTTTATGCCAAACTTATATTCTTATTTTTACAATATTAATTATGCCCCAAATTATGTCTTTTCCAATCATTCTAAATTTCACATGTTCGCAATTTTCAGCGTTAGGGCTAGGCCCGAAGCTGGCCTGGCTATATAAAAATAAAAAAGGAAAAAGTGGGAGAGAAGAGAATCAAGAATAGGCATAATAATTAATCAATAATAAACTGGTAGAAATAGGCATAAACTGAATAGGCATATTATGACAAGATTTAACATGATGGCGATATGAGCATATAAAAGCAGATCTGATAACTATGTCATAATAGAATTGATTAGGCACCGATTCAAAATCCAGTTTTTATATGCATATCAAGATTACTATTTAAATATTCAGATCTAAAAATAACATGAACTCACAATGAATAGATCTAAGGAATTGGATCCAAATTACTATGAAGAACATGTTGAATAAGTTGTTGTAGCCATCGCTGAATTTGTATAATGTTTGCTGAATTAGATTTGGAGTAGATTAGGCCATTCAATCTTCATTGCAGCGGAACTTCGCCGTCACCATTGTTTTCAGATGAATAAAACCTAGGTCTAGGGTCCTTTGTTTAGGAGTAGCGGAGCAACCAAGACCTTCAGATTGGACCAGAAGCCATCAGAATCGTCCACGTCAGAGAAGCTTCTAGATCCCTGGGTGAATCGACCCCCATTCAGGTGGGTCGACCCCTAGGTCGACCCCCATGAGCCGGGGTCAACCCAGCAGGGTCTCGAGTCGACTTCGAAATGTTGGCCCTTCCTCGATTTGCATGCCGGATTTCCGTTTTTGCTGATTTTTGAATATTTTTGAATTTTATATGTGTATATATCTTCCCTATATGCATACTAACTTCAAACCTTAATAAATTCTTCATACGGTGTCCGATTTACGCAAACCAGGTGTCTATTTTATCCGGAATTCTGAGATGAATGCAATGGCACGGTCCGTTTTACTTAATTCTGAATATTTAATTAAGTTTTCCTTAATTCATTGTTAACAGTGTATTTCACACTAATTATTCTTTAATTCATTATCTTTAGTGTCGTTAAAATTTTGGGGTGTTATATTCTCCCCTACTCAAAGGATTTCGTCCCTGAAATCTCTAAGCTAAGAAGAATGTATGTCCTAACATCCAATAATCATACATCCATCTAGCAATCACATGCATCCATTGTCCTTAAGGAATTTCTAATGCTTTTATAACATACGCAGTAGTATGTGTAAATATACGTAAACTAATGTGAAAGATCAGGCGGTCTACCTATTTAGTTGACCTCCTTAATGCAATGTATGTTTGTGCCATGCAACCAAAATGTATGCAAATCATCTTAATCCATGTAAGTTCTATATGTATGCACAATCATCCATCCAAATGCAACATTAATGTAACCATAATCCATAAAAAATTAAAATGTACAAACATCAATATGAAATATGTAAATGATTGAGCCGATCTATGCCTATTGTGTGTGTATATGCATCCACGAGCAATCACTAGCAACCACTTGCATCCATCAAACATAACATGTCTAAAACACATGTTTACATTCATTAGTTTTCTACCTAAAGACTCGATTGATAGGAGATATTCAAACGATAGATACAAGTATTAATTTGAAACTTGGAAAAAGAAGTTAAGGACAAATTCTTGAAAAGGAAAGGATATGAAGCATGAATCTTGTCATCAGCCTCCCAAGTAGCGTTCTCGCGGTCCTCTCCCCATTGCACTTTTACTAGCTTCACTTATTTGCACAATTTCTTAACTCCGATCCAAGTATGCAAGTTGGAACTCATCCCATTGTTACTTCCTTCTCTACTTTCACTTCCTCTCGCAAGTTTGGATTCACTACCTCGGACTCTATACATTTTATCGCCTCTTGAATGAATAGTTGTCTTAGAATGACGAGCTTCCTCAAGGACTGTCTTCAATAGGTGTCCCATTCCGAGATAATTCACCTATCAAACCTCTTCTCAAGTAGCTCCCCCTACTTGCCTACAAAGTTCCCTCTTTTCTTTTGGGAGTCATATGTCGCACTGGCAATGCAACTCGCTTTGCATTGTCCACCAAGTATATGCGGAAACCAATCTCATGCCTAGGGGTAAACCCCGAACCTCATCAAAACATCAGGATACTTGCAACTATTGGTATAGATCGCAAATCATCGATAGATATATCAAGAGGTTCTAGGAGACTAAGCACGACAGACCCCTTTGAGGTAATATCGAGAGTCTTTCCATGGCAAGCCAGAAGTCTAATAACCCTCCTCTCATAATCTAGAATGTCTTCATATATGTGGTTAATCAATCCATCCCTAGAATCAAACTGTATCTTATGAAATCAAGAACCTATGCATCGCGACCAAACTCGACACCTAACACAAAGATTATCAAACCCCGACAAATCATCGATAAATGAGCCGTACCTCCACTGGGGTTTGAGGCAATAACAGGATCCAAAACCATACTAGTATTTAGGTGCAGAAACTCAACTAAAGGTTCAGCTATAAAAGAATGCAAAGCGCCAGGAAAAGAATCCTAATAGGATGATCAGAAATAGAAAGCAATCCTTTGATGGAAACTTTCCTACCCCTATCCTGTCCACCGTCTATGAGAACATTAGCTTGCCCCAAAGAAGTTCCTGCCCTCTAGCCTTGTCTTTGTCTCTTCGGGCACTCCTTAATGAGGGTTCCTACCTTACCAAAGTGGTAACAAATGCCTTTTCTCTTTCTGCAATCCTTTTCCAGATGACCCACCGTTCCGAAATTATGGTATTTCTTCTTTTCTTCTTTGGGCTGTGCTCCTTAGCCCCAACTCCCTTATTCTCCTTTTTACCATCCTTGTGCAACATGCTAACAAGTCTCTTGAAAGATGCCTCCATCGCACGGAAATCCTTACAAGGCTTGAGACAAAATAAGACGCAGGTGAAACCACTGCGGCTAAAGATGGAGGATGGGCACTTCTTTGCCCATCGACATGGACCGTAGTTTTAACATGCCTATGGAACCGTGCCGAAATAGGGATACCCTTTCGAGAGGAAACGGTTCCCCAATCAAAAAGGAAAAGAAATCAAGTGGAGAATCGAGAAGATATTTATGGCTTTGGGAAATATGCTTTTCAAAAACAGACTTTTTATTTTAAAATACTTTGTTTTTGAGATTTTTTTTTAAAACCATTTTTAAAATATTTTACCCGATCTTATAACCATATGCTCTATTACCAAATGTGACACCCCACGTCCGTTAATGTCACTCACTAAGGGAATGCATTAAGTTCTGTGAAGCATTATAGGTAAATAAGAACATAATACCACAAGACAGACATGTAAAATAGCGGCGGAATTAAAAACTTTATTTAAATCAAAACATCATGGTCCCAAATACTAAGTTTACATCATAAGTAATTAATTACATTAATAATCTGTCTTGCCAAAAATATCAGAGTACAAAAGCATAAAACTGTATTTCCCTGTGAAGCCATAAGAGAATTAACCAGAAGTCAAAGCGATACACCTATATCCAAAATCCAAGCTCAGCTGAAGGAATCCAAATCAACTCTAAGAACTTCCACCCTGAAAACCCGGGGGCAAAGGAAGAGAGAGAAAAGGAAACTAAATGGGTCAGACATAAAGTCTGGCGAGTCCAGTTAATTTTAAATATAAATAAATGTATCATGGCAGGTATATATAAAACCGGAAGAACAAGATAATAGTAACAGTAACAAGTGTAAACTGAGCAAGATAAGTTGAATAGGATATATTGCGCTTCTTAAATACATTTCTTTGTACCGCGTAGATACTAGTATATCAAAAATAGAATGATCCCTACTAATACTGTTCCATTACATTTTCTTGATTATTAGGTTACCGGGGTCAATAGCACTCAAGACCTATACGCGAATCGTATCCATTTACTTTCCCATGGATTCACCTAATACAATATATATAGCTATCTCTCAATATTAAGATACACCCCATGGTACCCCGCTCGCACGTTCTTCATCGTAATGAAGCAGTCCCTCATCCTACACCAGAGTGATGTAAGGATCTCTGTATAAAATGTTACGTTCCGCATATATCTATCATTACTATGTTACATAAGCATATGGACTGCCACCATCGATCGAATCTGATTCCTTATTGGAATAATGCCCTCTAGTCTACGATACACCACCCAGAGCAGATATGCATATATCTAGACTATCCCATGTATGTACTATAATTGTAGCTTAATGCCTCAATCGCATGCCCTCTAATGTGCACCAGTTCTGCGGCAGGGCGATACAAGAAACACGGAACTCGACCGGGAGCTTTTCCATATCTGTACAGGCCTGTCTTTAAAGAACCTCTACATACAGATATAACTAGGGTCTGTTTTCGTGGTGGTTATGGCCCCACCTCTGCCCCTTCCTCAACTAGTAAAGACTACAAGAGCTAAGCGACTGCCCCTAATAGCAACCAATCCAGACATCCATGTGGCGTCTACGCTCAACTCCGTACCTCGATAGTGAAAGGTGAAATGGTATCTTCGGTTTAGCTCTAGTCTTTCGCATCCCGCTAGCTGTCGATGACGGATATCCGACGGTCAACTATCCTTGTTGGTCATGACCCTCTCTACCTGCTCGTGAGGCAACCGTCGAATCACCCTGGTGTCACCTCGTCACAGCATTCTGGCTGCATAGCTACATCTGCAGTCAAGGCCCGCCCACCTAGTAGTTACGCGCAGACCCAACCTCTGCGAGTACAGCCTAAGACATCTGTCACCACACATAGGACTACTAGGAGCACCTTACGTACTTCAGGAAGCTGCGTGCTTCCTCTTCCTATTCCTTTGGAGCCGACAAAATAATCAGATGAATGTGTGCTCCCCTCGTGTCTTATAACACCTCGATGATCTACCCCGTTGGGTTATTCACCCTCAGACGTACGGGTTGGTCCAAGTGCCTTTCTTTAATCTGTTGTTTGACCCTATGTCTAAACATTCTTTTACGTGTTTGCCTTACCTCACTGGGTTTCAATAAAACTTGGTTATTCCCATTCATATTGAATTCTTATTCAAATTACCAAGTTTCTCTTGCTTGTTAATTTCAGTCATATAACTTAATGCATATAAGTTTATTAATAAGCCCACAACATGTTATTTTTTAGATTGTGGCCCAAGGTCTGTAACCCACAATCTATTTTATATTCTTGCTTGGTTACATTATTACAATAAAATGTTCTCCTTAATACGTTATTAAGTATATCTCAATTCACATGTTTCCTTATTAACATGTCACTTACCATTTATGATTAAATATAACTTATTATTTTACATGTTTTCCTCATTCTTTCTGATTTAATCATAAATTCAGTTTACATCGTCACTACAACTTATTGTTGTTTACTTAGCAGATTATTAGCGTACCTAATTCTATCATTTCTACAAGTTATGCTTACCTTACAAGGTGTCTTTTAATTACATAACTTTATTATATTTTCCACTGGTTTTGTATACTACTAGGTATCTTTAATTACATAACCTTATTGGGTTAAGTTCATGGGCCTATATGTAAATATTACTCACCCCCTCTATTTTACTGAACCCACCCACTACCCATCCAATTTTACTTAACCCTAACTTAAGTTCATAATCGTGCAATCATTGTGGGTTAAATTAGGTTAAGTAGTCTAATTCATTACCATGTCTAATTTTGGTTATAATGGGGTAGACCTCCCACATTAGGCATACAACGTGCGGATGCTGGATATGTCGGTCGGGTCCGGGAAATCTTATTCCACAGTCGGGTCTAACCTCATGTCTTAGCCCGATTCGTATTTGCACACTTAGATCTCTCACATTAGGTTCAACATTAGTGGTTGCGGGATATGTCGGTCGGGTCCGAGCAGACTTCCACCACTAATGCAACCTAACCTCGTGTAATAAGTGCAATTACAATTCCTAATTGTAATTACTAGACATTCCATTTTTATCCAAATCTACCTATGTCATTATAGGTGATTATTTCTCTTTTTCCCCACATTTAGTTATACGCCCAATTCACTATTCAAATCATAGACTTTTACGCCCCTTTTCAATTCACCTTTTAATTAGGCACCATATGCTCTTTTCCCAAGTTATAAGTCAAGGCATATATATATATATGTTATGCACAAACCAAAATCTACATATTTTCCAATTTATGTCCCTAGTTCATATTCACATATTTCAATACAAGTTATGCCCAAATTCATATTAACATATATTCCAATCTACGCCCAAATAATATTTTACATAATTTATGCCAAATCATATTTTCCAATGTTCGCCTAAATTCATATTCATATTCATCTTATTCAACACGATATATGTCCCCAAATCCATATTTGTATATTTCCACATTTTATTCCCAAACTTATATTCATATTTTTTCAATATTAATTATGCCCCAAATTGTGTCTTTCCCAATTTCGCATGTTCGCATTTTTTAGCGTTAGGCCTAGGCTCGAAGGTAGTCTGGCTATATAAAAATAAAAAAGGAAAAAGAGGGAGAGAAGAGAATCAAGAATAGGCATAATAATGAATCAATAATAAACTGGTAGAAATAGGCATAAACTGAATAGGCATATTATGACAAGATTTAACATGGTGGCGATATAAGCATATAGAAGTTGATTTGATAACTATGTCATAAGAGAACTGATTAGGCATCGATTCAAAATCCAGTTTTTATATGCATGTCAAGATTACTATTTAAATATTCAGGTCTAAAAATAACATGAACTCACAGTGAATAGATCTAAGGAATTGGATCCAAATTACTGTGAAGAACATGTTGAATAAGATGTTGTAGCCATCACTGAATTTGTATAATGTTTGCTGAATTAGATTTAGAGTAGATGAGGCCATTCAATCTTCGTTGCAGCGGAGCTTCACCGTCACCAATGTTTTCAAATGAATAAAACCTAGGTCTAGGGTCCTTTATATAGGAGTAGTGGAGCAACCAAGACCTTCTGATTGGACCAGAAGCCATCAGAATCGTCCACGTCATAGAAGCTTCTAGATCCCCGGGTGGATCGACCCCCTTTCAGTTGGGTCGACCCCTAGGACGACCCCCATGAGCCTGGGTCAGCCCAGCAGGGTCTCGAGTCAACTTCATAATGTCGACCCTTCCTCGATTTGCATGCCGGATTTCTGTTTTTGCTGATCTCTGAATATTTTTGAATTTTATATGTGTATATATCTTTCCTATATGCATACAAACTTCAAACCTTAATAACTTCTTCATACGGTGTCCGATTTACGCAAACCAGGTGTCTATTTTAGTCGGAATTCCGAAATGAACGCAATGGCGCAGTCCGTTTTACTTAATTCTGAATATTTAATTAAGTTTTCCTTAATTCATTAGTAACAGTGTATTTCACACTAATTATTCTTTAATTCATCATCTTTAGTGTCGTTAAAATTTTGGGGTGTTATATTCTCCCCTACTCAAAGGATTTCGTCCCTGAAATCTCTAAGTTAAGAAGAATGTATGTCCTAACATCCAATAATCATACATCCATCTAGCAATCACATGCATCCATTGTCCTTAAGGAATTTCTAATGCTTTAAACATACGCAATAGTGTGTGTATATGTCCGTAAACTAATGCGAAAGATCAGGCGTTCTACTGATTTAGTTGACCTCCTTAATGCAATGTATGTTTGTGTCATGCAACCAAAATGTATGCAAATCAACCTAATCCATGTAAGTTCTATATGTATGCACAATCAACCATCCAAATGCAACATTAATGTAACCATAATCCATAAAAATTTAAAATGTACACACATCAATATGCAATATGTAAGTGATTGAGCCGATCTAGTGCGTATTGTGTGTGTATAATCATCCATGAGCAATCACTAGCAACCACTTGCATCCATCAAACATAACATGTCTCAAACACATGTTTACATTCATTAGTTTTCTACCTAAAGACTCGATCGATAGGAGATATTCAAACGATAGATACAAGTATTAATTCGAAACTTGGAAAAAGAAGTTAAGGACAAATTCTTGAAAAGGAAAGGATATGAAGCGCAAATCTTGTCTTCAGCCTCCCAAGTAGCGTTCTCGCGGTCCTCTCCCCATTGCACTTTTACTAGCTTTACTTCTTTGCACAATTTCTTAACCTCCGATCCAAGTATGCAAGTCGGAACTCATCCCATTGTTACTTCCTTCTCTACTTTCACTTCCTTTCACAAGTTTGGCTTCACTACATCGGACTCTATACATTTTATTGCCTCTTAAATGAATTGTCGTCTTAGAATGACGAGCTTCCTCAAGGACTGTCTTCAATAGGTGTCCCATTCCGATATAATTCACCTATCAAACCTCTTCTCAAATAGCTCCCCCTACTTGCCTACAAAGTTCCCTCTTTTCTTTTGGGATTCATATGTCGCACCGGCAATGCAACTCGCTTTGCATTGGCCACCAAGTACATGCGGAAACCAATCTCGTGCCTCGGGGGTAAACCCCGAACCTCATCAAAACATCAGGATACTCACAACTATTGGTACAGATCGCAAATCATCGATAGATATATCAAGAGGTTCTTGGAGACTAAGCACGACAGACCCCTTTGAGGTCATATCGAGAGTCTTTCCATGTCAAGCCAGAAGTCTAATGACCCTCCTCTCACAATCAAGAATGTCTTCATATATGTGGTTAACAAATCCATCCATAGAATCAAACCGTATCTTATGAAATCAAGAACATATGCGTTGCAACCAAACTCGACACCTAACACAAAGATTATCCAACCCCGGCAAATCATTGATAAATGAGCCATACCTCCACTGGGGTTTGAGGCAATAACAGGATCCAAAACCATAGTAGTATCTAGGTGCAGAGACTCAACTAAAGGATCAGCTATAAAAGAATGCAAAGCGCCAGGAAAAGAATTCTATTAGGATGATCAGAAATAGAAAGCAATCCTTTGATGGAAATTTTCCTACCCCTATCCTGTCCACCGTCTATGAGAACATTAGCTTGCCCCAAAGAAGTTCCTACCCTCTAGCCTTGTCTTTGTCTCTTCGGGCACTCCTTAATGAGGGTTCCTGCCTTACCAAAGTGGTAAAAAAATGCCTTTTCTCTTTCTGCAATCCTTTTCCAGATGACCCACCATTCCGAAATTATGGTATTTCTTCTTTTCTTCTTGGGGTTGTGCTCCTTAGCCCCAACTCCTTTATTCTCCTTTTTACCATCCTTGTGCAACATGCTAACAAGTCTCTTGAAAGCTGCCTCCATCGCACGGAAATCCTTACAAGGCTTGAGACAAAATAAGACGCAGGTGAAACCACTGCGGCTAAAGATGGAGGTTGGGCACTTCTTTGCCCTTCGACATGGACTGTAGTTTTAACATGCCTACGGAACCATGCCGAAATAGGGATACCCTTTCGAGAGGAAACGGTTCCTCGATCAAAAAGGAAAAGAAATCAAGTGGTGAATCGAGAAGATATTTATGGCTTTGGGAAATATGCTTTTCAAAAACAGACTTTTTTATTTTAAAATACTTTTTTTTGAGACTTTTTTTGAAAAACCATTTTCAAAATATTTTACCTGATCTTATAACCATATGCTCTATTACCAAATGTGATACCCCACGTCCGTTAGTGTCACTCACTAAGGGAATGCATTAAGTTCCGTGAAGTATTATCGGTAAATAAGAACATAATACCACATGACAGACATGTAAAATAGCAGCGGAATAAAAAACTTTATTTAAATCAAAACATCATGGTCCCAAATACTGAGTTTACATCATAAGTAATTAATTACGTTAATAATCTGTCTTGCCAAAAATATCAGAGTACAAAAGCATAAAACTGTATTTCCCTGTGAAGCCATAAAAGAGTTGACTAGAAGTCAAAGCGATACATCTATATCCAAAATCCAAGCTAAGATGAAGGAATCCTAATCAACTCTAAGAACTTCCACGCTGAGAACCCGGAGGCAACGGAAGAGAGAGAAGTGGAAACAAAAAGGGTCAGACATAAAGTCTGGCGAGTCCTATTAGTTTTAAATATAAATAAATAAAAGTATCATGGCAGGTATATATAAAACTGGAAGAACAAGATAACAGTAACAGTAACAAGTGTAAACTGAGCAAGATAAGATGAATAGGATATAGTGCGCTTCTTAAATTCATTTATCTGTACCGCGCAGATACTAGTATATCAGAAGTAGAATGATCCCTACTAAAACTGCTCCATTACATTTTCTTGATTATTAGGTTACCGGGGTTAATAGCACTCAAGACTTATACGCGCATCGTACCCATTTACTTTCCCATGGATTCACCTAAATACAATATATGGAGCTATCTCTCAAAATTAAGATACACCCCATGGTACCCCACTCGCACGGTCTTCATTGTAATGAAGTGGTCCCTTATCCTACACCGGAGTGACATATGGATCTCTATATAAAATGTTACGTTCTGCATATGTCTATCATTACTATGTTACGTAAGCATATGGACTGCCACCATCGATCGAATCAGATTCCTTATCGGAATAATTCCCTCTAGTCTACGATACACCACCCAGAGCAGATATGCATATCTCTAGACTATCCCACATATGTATTATAATTGTAGCTCGATGCCTCAATCGCAAGTCCTCTAATGTGCACCGAGTTCTGCGGCAAGGCGATACAAGAAACACGGAACTCGACCGGGGGCTTTTCAAAATCTGTACAGGCCTGTCTTTAAAGAGCCTCTACATACAGATATACCTAGGGTCTATTTTCGTGGTGGCTATGGCCCCACCTCTGCCCCTTCCTTAACTAGTAAAGACCACAAGAGCTAAGCGACTGCCCCTAATAACAACCAATCTAAACATCCATATGGCGTTTACCCTCAACCCCGTACCTCGATAGTGAAAGATGAAATGGTATCTTCAGTTTAGCTCTAGTCTTTCGCATCCCGCTGGCTGTCGATGACGAATATCCGACGGTCTACTATCCGTGTTGGTCGTGACCCTCTCTACCTCCTCATGAGGCAACCGCCGAATCACCCTGGTATCACCTCATCAGAGCAATCTGACTTCATAGCTACATCTGCAGTCAAGGCCCACCCACCTAGTAGTTATGCGCAGACCCAACCTCTGCGAGTACAGCCTAAGACATCTGTCACCACACAGAGGCTACTAGGAGCACCTTACGTACATCAGGAAGCCGCGTGCTTCCCCTTTCCATTCCTTTGGAGTCATCATAACAATCATATGAATGTGTTCTTCCCTCGTGTCCTATAACACCTAGATGATTTACCCCGTTGGGTTATTCACCCTCAAACTACGGACTGGTCCAAGCGCCTTTCTTTAGTATGTTGTTAGACCCTATGTCTAAACATTCTTTTACGCGCTTGCCTTACCTCACCGGGTTTCAATTTAACTTGGTTATTCCCATTCATATTGAATTCTTATTCAAATTACCAAGTTTCTCTTGCTTATTAATTTCAGTCATATAACTTAATCCATTTAAGTTTATTAATAAGCCCACAACATGTTATTTTCTAGATTGTGGCCCAAGGTCTGTAATCCACAATCTATTTTAATAACATGTTCTCCTTAATACGTTATTAAGTATATCTCAATTCACATGTTTCCTTTTTAACATATCACTTACCATTTATGATTAAATATAACTTATTTATTTTTCATGTTTTCCTCATTCTTTCTCATTTAATCATAAATTCAATTTACACCGTCACTACAACTTATCGTTGTTTACTTAGCAGATTATTATGCATATCTAATTCTATCATTTCTACAAGTTATGCTTACCCTACAAGGTGCCTTTTAATTACATAAATTTATTATATTTTACATCGGTTATGTATACCACTAAGTGTCCTTAATTGCATAACCTTATTGGGTTAAGTTCATGGGCCTATATGTAAATATTACCCACCCCTCTATTTTACTTAACATACCCACTACCCATCCAATTTTACTTAACCCTAACTTAAGTTCATAATCATACAATCCGTATCGATTAAATTAGGATAAGTAGTCCAATTCATTACCATGTCCAATTTTGGTTATAATGGGCTAGACCTCCCACTGTATGCGTGCGGATGCTAGATATGCCGGTCGGGTCCGGGCAGTCTTATTCCACAGTTGGGTCTAACCTCGTGTCTTAGCCCGATTCGTATTTGCACACTTAGACCTCTCACATTAGGTTCAATATTAGTGGCTGTTGGATATGTCGGTCGGGTCCGGGCAGACTTTCACTACTAATGCAACCTAACCTCGTGTCATAAGCGCAATTGCAATTCCTAATTGTAATTACTAGCCAATCCATTTTTATCCAGATCTACTTATGTCATTATAGGCGATTATTTCTCTTTTTCCCCACATTTAATTATACGCCTAATTCATTATTCAAATCATAGACTTTTACGCCCCTTTTCAATTCACCTTTTAATTAGGCACCATATGCTCTTTTTCCCAAGTTATAAGTCAACGCATATACATATATATATCTTATGCACAAACCAAAATCTACATATTTTCCAATTTATGTCTCTAGTTCATATTCACATATTTCAATACAAGGTGTGCCCAAATTCATATTAACATATATTCCAATCTATGCCCAAATCACATTGTACATAATTTATGCCAAATCATATTTTCCAATGTTCGCCTAAATTCATATTCATGTTATACAACACGATATATGTCCCTAAATCCATATTTGTATATTTCATATTCATGTAATACAACACGATATATGTCCCTAAATCCATATTTGTATATTTCCACATTTTATGCCCAAACTTGTATTCATATTTTTCCAATATTAATTATGCCTTAAATTATGTCTTTCCCAATCATTCCCAATTTCGCATATTCGCATTTTTCAATGTTAGGCCTAGGCTCGAAGGTAGCCTAGCTATATAAAAATAAAAAGGGAAAAAGAGGAAGAGAAGAGAATCAAAAATAGGAATAATAACGAATCAATAATAAACTGATAGAAATAGTCATAAACTGAATAGGCATATTATGACAAGATTTAACATGGTGGCAATATGAAGATATAAAAGCACATATGATAATTATGTCATAATAGAACTAATTAGGCCCGATTCAAGATCTAGTTTTTGTACACATATCAAGATTACTATTTAAATATTCATATCTAAAAATAACATGAACTCATAGTGAATAGATCTTACGAAATGGATCCAAATTGCTATGAAGAACATGTTGAATGAGATGTTGTAGCCATCGCTGAATTTACATAATGTTTGCTGAATTAGATTTGGAGTAGATTAGGCCATTCAATCTTCGTTGCAGTGGATCTTTGCCGTCACCATTGTTTTTTGATGAATAAAACCAAGGTCTAGGGTCCTTTATATAGGAGTAGCGGAGCAACCAAGACCTTCAGATTGGACCAGAAGCCATCAGAATCGTCCACGTCAGAGAAGCTTCCAGATCCCCGGGTGGGTTGACCCCCCTTCAGGTGGGTCGACCCCGAGGTCGACCCCCATGAGCCTGGGTTGACCCCCAAGTCGATCGAGTAGGTTCTCGGGTTGACTTCAAAATGTCTGCCCTTCCTCGATTTGCGTTCCAGATTTCTGGTTTTGCTGATTTTTGAATATTTTTGAATTTTAAATGTGTATATATCTTTCCTATATGCATACAAACCTCAAACCTTAATAACTTCTTCGTACGGTATCCGATTTACGCAAACCAGGTGTCTATTTTGACCAGAATTCCGAGACGGACGCAATGGCATGGTCCGTTTTACTTAATTCTGAACATTTAATTTAGTTTTCCTTAATTCATTGTTAATAGTGTATTTCACACTAATTATTCTTTAATTCCTCATCTTTAATGTCATTAAAATTTCGGGATGTTACAATATATGTGTACTATAAGAAAGACATTTAAAATATAAAGTAATATGCCAAGCTCTTAGCCTGTCCCTAGAATAGTTACAGTGTTACTCGAAACCTATTATTTGGTCCACTTAACAACAACGTCGATGAGTATTCAAGGTAATAGGATGAACATAAGATGTTGGATCAGGAAATAGTTTGGTATATGCGATAAATGGCTATCTAGAGCTATACGAGAAAATATGCTATTAGACAGGTTTAAATCTCATATTGACATATCCTTACAACCGAAGAGTCACCTAACTAGGATATGATACTCAAGTCGATAAACAATAAATGATACTGTGTTAGGATAGACCAGAAGAGGCTATGGTGCCTTCTTCACCATTTATATTCTTAATCCCTACTGCAATATCCTATAGGGTGGTAGCCTACCATGAGAAAGAGATAAACCATCCATAGCATCTATGAAACAAAACATAATTATCACATTTTAAAGCCTTGAATACATTGATAACACATAGGGATATCCTCGCTTATTGTGGCACCCCACCCCGAGATCCACCCTAATAAAGAGCATTAACAAGTAATATCATCTATTAGAACGGAGAATAGAGTAGATTAGGGGCGACCATCTGTAATGTTGCATTAGACAAATATTGAATACGTCGGTTGAGTGTATAATTCTTTCTTCCTTATATCAAGTGGATCGATATACTCAACACTTCTAACATAAAATTGTTAGGGAAAAGATTCCCAAAAACGCCTTGGGAATAAAACCCAACTTTGCTGAAAAACAAATAGGAATGGATTGATGGTAAAGCAAAACAAACAACAGATAGTCACCCGCAAAACAATCACGGATCAAACAATAAAAGAAAGAACACAAGATATTTATAGTGGTTCCACTAATGTCCTGTTTGTGTACGTCCACTTTGGGTGAGGAGATTTTATTACTTTTCTAAATAAGAAAATATTACAAGACTGATAATAGAGAAGAACAAAAAGAAATACAACTTTTAGAGATGACTAATACGTTAACCTAATCCCTATCCTTATACAAGGATTAATACTTGGGGTTGAAGTAATTGATTTATGGTTATAAATCAATGCCTAATTAATTCTCCAATTTATTTGCTCCTGATCAGATTCCTTGTTTATTAAACTAATCAGAGAATTAATTTCTTACTTCAATATCCAAAAAAAACTTTTTCATATTCTCCCACTGATGTAGGAAATTTATTGCCCTATCTAATTTTACAAAAGAGGCAATATTTTTTTTTTGATATCTTCCAAATCTTATGCAGTTAGAAATATTATTGATTATGGTGATACAATATTTCCATTTAGAGAATGTAATCAATTAATTGATTTGATTAATTAATTAATTGACTAATTTATTTGATTGGTTGGTTGAACCGATTTGATTGATTGATTTTATTATAGAATGAAAGAAATAAATGATTATATTTTTGATATATTTCTAAGGGGAAAACTGGATATTTTTCTAGGCTTTCTGTAACGACCCGTATTCTACACATCATAGGATTGTAGAATATTTATTTCTTTCCCGTATGAAGTTGTATGGTCATGTAACTTAGGGAAACATCTATTAGAGTCATTTCCCATGTTCATGATTTTTGTTGATTTTTAAATGACCATTTTGCCCCTAGTTGGTACTGTTTTGGCCATAACTTTTGATTGGAAAGGAATTTTGACCTGAAACCACTTCCATTTGATTCGTTTGATGGTTTCTCTTTCCATAGAGTGGTCATAATAGTCAAACGGACTTACCGTTTGGGAGATATGGCTGAAACAAGGTTTGGAGGGTGAAAAACTGCTTAACCGGGCCAAATCGGGTGATTAGTGAGTAGGCCCATAACCCATTTCGGGATTAGGGTTATGGGAGGGCTGAAATGAGATGGAGAATCATTCTATTTCAGTTTTCTAGCCTCCACTTATCACCAAGGATCCCTAAAAATGGCCTCCAACCTCTAAATCACCTCCAAATCACCTTTTGGTTAAAGATTTGGCTTAGCAACCCCTAATCTTTGGAAGATCTTCACCAAAGCAACAAAGGAGCTGCTATTTGGCATCGAGATTCGCATCAAATCAGAGCATTATTTCAGATCTTAGTTTATTTTGTGGCTAAGGTGAGTGATTTGCATAGTTTTGCACTAATTATGGCTAATTAGGGTTGATTAGTGTTAATTAGCGGATTTAAACATGATAAAATTCTGGAAAAATGTTTATAAAATTCGGAATGATATTTTAAACCTCTGTTAGAAATTTGGTTCCATTTGGTTAAGTTTTGCTAATCATATCATTGGTTTCACCTAAACATGCTTAGGGGGAAAATATGGGGTTTTGGGTATGTTTGATCCATTTTGACCTACCATGTTGATGTTTTGATGTTTGTGGTTGATTATGCATGATGCTATGACCGTATGAAATGCTATGTGACTGTTTAGAATAGTTGGAATGGTCGAAAACGCCGTCGAGGGGCGTAAACAGCTCGCTGGACAAGGTGCAGGGGTTCGGATCGCATAGGGGGTTGAGGGACGATCGGATCGCCATATGGGATCGTGGGACATCACCACGAGTCGAGTCATCTCCTCCGAACCGAACCATCTGTGCAAGGCCCACGAGACGAATCGATGCAGCGCCGTGTCCAAATTGAAGTACTCCGACCCGGATCGCCAATGAGCATTACGACCCGATCCGATCCACTCGTGCTTCATATCACGATCCGACTAGAGGAAGGCAGCATCCACGATCCGATGCACAACGAGACGATGGAGGAGCGCGATCCGATCCGTATGGGGTATTCACGATTCGACCAGAAGTGGAGACCCGAGGAGACTGGATTCACGAGACGATGGGGAGTGCGACCTGATCACCTGGAGGACCACGACCCGATCCGACGTAGGAGGCGCGACCCGATCCAATGAAAAATGCTGAAGGCGACTCGATCCGATCCAATCTGGTGACGACCAATAACCCGAGATGCAAAGGTAGTCCAAATGGAAGTTAGAGCTCAGGATCCCGGAACCAGTTGGGAACCAATGAGTTCACTTCATGGTTGGACTTTGCTGCGGGACGTGTGCTAAGGAGTTGTCGACGTTCATAACTTCGATTCACCACTAAGAATGAATGATGGGCTACTTATCAGTGCAGTAGGGTCATTATGACCTTAGGGGCAAAGTGATGGTAGCAAGACTACGTTATCAGTGCAGTAGGGTCATTATGACCTGAGGGGCAAGGTGATGCGTAGTAAGACTATGAGCCAACGCAGATGGAGTGAATAACTCCATGGGGCAAGTGGACATAGTAAGGATTAGTAAGGCTATGAGCCAGTGCAGTGGGGTTCTTGTGACTCCATGGGGCAAAGTGGACATAGCGAAGGATTTGTGGCTACGTTATCAGTGCAGTGAAGCCATTTATGACTTCATGGGGCAAAATGATCGTAGCAAGGTATGTTGGGTGATCGAAGTGGTGAATATCGTATGCTTTACGCACTGAGTGAGAGATGTGAGGATGGATGCTATGTTTGATTGTTTGCCATCATTATGACATGCACACCTCCCCCACCTCCGTATCCTTATATTGATTTATATGATACCTTAGAGTGTTGTACGGTATGTAGTGCTAACTCTTTGGTTGCAGGTCCAGGTTCAGGTATGTTTTAGTCTACCTGTTATTGTTCACTTTAAATGCTTATCGCTCATACCAGGCTTTATGTATGACCCAGAGTTTTATGTCTCCTCTTATTACTCTGGGTGCTCACACGAGCAGACTAGAGACAGGTTAGCTGGTGGTGCACGAGTAGCTGATTCGGAGGCGGGCAGGAGGCTTCCACGTATGATATATATATATACACATTCTCCCTGTGTCGTTGGTGGTCACTACTTGGGCATTAGTAGTGTACCTCATTTATCTTACTTTGGCTTTGAGACAGTTTGAAAGTTGTAATAAGCTGTATTTTGGATTTCCGCTGCTATGATGTTTAGTTCTGATTTTCAGCTTATGCACTGTCTCTCCTGTTTATGTCAAGTATGTTATTATTATATTTTGTTCTATGCGCTGTGAGACATTCTACAGGTTCTTAGTATGTTCATTTCCTTCTTCCTTTTCCTTCTCACGACCCGTTCCGTGCTAACTGGACATGTGTACAGCGCACTTTTGGAGTAAATGTCGGTTGGTGCGGGGCGGGTCGTCACACTTGGTATCATAGCTCTAGGTTGCGTAGTTCACCTAGGGAAAGACACTAGGGAGAGTTAGTACGTATTTGAGAGCGCGTATTTGTGATTACTTTGGTTTTCAAAATCTATGTATATATATACTATTAGTAGTATAAGAATGAAGTTGCACTGCACTAGTACCACTATGGGGTCGTTAATCGTTTCCCTTTTACAGATTGACGATGAGCCGATATGTTAGAGGTACCGGTAGAGGGGCCAATAATGGGAATGCCACTGACATGAGGGCGATGTTTACCAACCTCATGAGAGACATGCTTAGAGAAGTGCAAGGGGCAGTTCCCAATCCCGGAGCTGGTGTTGGCCCAGTAGTGCAGGCGCCTAGGGTCGATTTCGCTAAGTTGTGCAAAGATTACACTAATCTTGGTGGGAAGCCGTTCCACGGAACAGAGTCGGCCACAGATGTTCAGGACTGGATGGATAGCTGTGATCGTATCTTTGATGACTTGGGTCTTGAGGATGCGATGAAGAGAAGGCTAGCGTCTCGTCAGCTGCAAGGGCGAGCGATGAATTGGTGGAATGCCATTAGAACAGCTACTCCAGAGGATCAGGTTACTTGGGTTCAGTTCAAGGCTCGCTTTAGCGAGAAGTTTATTCCAGCTGCCCAGAAGTCAGTATTGTTTAAGAGGTTCTTGGAACTCAAGCAGAATGGGAGGGCAGTTTCTGATTATATTGCTGAGTTCAACACTTTGTCGAAGTATGGACTGTCTCTCATTGATACTCCTGAAAAGAAGAATGAGAAGTTCATTACTGGTTTGGATGGGTACTTGGGGGAAAGGCTTATCAACCACATCGATGAGACCTTTGAATCGATCGTGGGGAAAGCTTTGAGATCAGAGAGCCTTTACCCTAAGTCAAAGACCGAGGCTGCATCTGCAGAAGGGCCAAAGCCGCAAGCAGGCGGTGGAGGCAAGAATAGCTCTCAGAATAAGAGGAAGCAGGACCAATCTAAAGGTGGCCAGAAAAAGAGCAAGAAGGATGTTGAGTGCTTCAGCTGTGGAAAGAAAGGCCATTATGCTAAGGAATGTCGGGCCAAGCCAGCGGAAAGGAAGTGCTACAACTGTGGTCAAGTGGGACATCAGAAAGATAAGTGTCCGCAACCTCTTAAGGAGAAGCAGATTGTGAAAGCATATGCTCTTGATGTTATTCCTTCTTCGTCGAATGCCCCAACTGCGGCGGAGAAAGGGAAGAATGTTGTTATCCAAGGTATGCTTTCTATTTATGATGTACCAATTCGAGTTTTGTTTGATACCGGGGCTTCCCGTTCCTTCATATCTAGTGACCTGGTAGATAGGTTGGGACTGGAACCCGAGATAGTCGATAGACCATTAGTTGTGGCGAACCCGATTGGTGGTTCGACTAGCCTTAATATGATTTGCAGGAATTTGGTCTTATCGAGTCATGGATGTATGCTTGTATGTGATTGCTTTGTTTTGGGCTTTACTGGGTATGGCATTATATTGGGAGTCGATTGGCTCCAAAGATACGGGGTGGTGGTAGACTGTGAGGGCTTTTTGGTGACAGTGAGGGCGGATGATGGGCGGAGGGTAGTGTTTGGTAGTCTACCTAGTGATGGGATTATGGCTAGTTTTGTAAATTCCCTCGACATCCCGCAGGATGAGTTGTCAGATGTGCCCGTGGTTGACCAGTATCCGGACGTCTTCGAGGAGGTGACCGGGCTTCCACCACACCGAGAGATTGAGTTCCGTATTGATTTAGTGAAAGATGCCAGACCTATAGTGATGCCACTTCGTCGTATGGCACCAAAGGAGCAGCGAGAGCTCGGGGTGCAAGTCAGCAATCTTTTGAAGAAGGGATTGATTAGAAGGAGTGTCTCCGAGTGGGGAGCACCAGTTGTATTTTTCACTAAGGCAGATGGTTCCCTTCGTTTGTGTGTGGACTATCGCGAGTTGAATAAGGTGACGAGGAAGAATAAGTATCCTCTACCGCGGATAGATGATTTGTTTGATCAGCTGGAAGGAGCAAGAGTGTTCTCCCAGTTGGACCTCGCGACAGGATTTCATCAGCTTCGAGTAGCGGATGAAAGTGTTCCGAAAACGGCATTTAGGACGCCGTCTGGATTTTATGAGTGGTTGGTCATGCCGTTTGGGTTGACCAATGCACCAGCCTACTTTGTGGATCTTATGAATCGAGTATTCAGAGATCAGTTAGATAAGTTTGTTCTTGTGTTCGTGGATGATATCCTTGTTTATTCAAGGACAGAGGAGGAACACAAGGGGCACTTGAGGATAGTGATGGGGGTGTTGAGAAAACACCAATTGAAAGCGAAATTCTCTAAGTGTCATTTTTGGAGAAGGGAAGTGAGATTCTTGGGTCATGTTGTTTCAGAGTGTGGCATTGCCGTGGACCCTGCGAACGTGGCTACGGTACAGGATTGGCCTACGCCCAAGAATGCTACAGATGTAAGAAGTTTCTTGGGATTAGCCGGATATTATCATAAGTTTATCCAGGACTTCTCCAAGATAGCAGCACCGTTGACTCAGTTGACTAAGAAGAATCAGTCCTTCGTCTGGGACGGAGTGTGTGAGGATGCCTTCAAAAGTCTAAACGAGAGGTTGACGCGTGCGCCAGTGTTAGTCATTCCTAAAGGGAATGAACAGATGACGGTATACACGGATGCTTGTGGTACCGGACTGGGTGCAGTATTGATGCAAGGAGGTAGGGTAGTAGCTTATGCTAGTCGACAGCTAAAGCCGCATGAGAAGAAGTATCCTACCCATGATTTGGAATTGGCAGCGATTGTATTTGCGCTGAAGATGTGGAGACACTATCTCTTGGGAGAAAGATTTGAGCTGTTACCGATCATAAATCGTTAAAGTATCTCTTCTCTCAGAAAGATCTGAATCTCCGTCAGCAGAGATGGTTAGAGTTCTTGGCTTCGTATGATTTTGATATCGCGTATACACCTGGGAAGGGTAATGCGGTAGCCGATGCCTTGAGTAGGAGACATGCCAGCTTAGGGGCAATGTTTCTTGAATGGAAGCAACTGGAGTTTATCGCGGGGTTTGATTTCAGACCAAGGTGCGAATTGGATCCAGTTATGCTAGCTAGTTTAGCGATCAGACCCACTTTGATAGAGCGGATTGGTTCTAGCCAGAGGGACGATCCTAATTTATTAGAAATCATCTCCGAGTTAGAGATGGGTATCGATGAGGAGATGAATGTGTATGGGCTTGATCAAGATGGATGGCTTCGGAAGAATGGAAGACTAGTTGTGCCCAACGTAAATGGTTTGAGGGATGAAGTGCTTAGAGAATGTCATCACTCAAAACTGACTATACATCCCGGTGGTAATAAGATGTATCGAGACATGAGACAGACTTACTACTGGGAAGGGATGAAAAGAGACGTTTGGAAGTTTATATCCAAATGCATGAATTGTCAGCTAGTTAAAGCCGAGCAAAAGAAGCCTAGTGGTTTGTTGCAACCATTAGAAATTCCCGAATGGAAATGGGAGCAAGTCTCGATGGATTTCATCGATGGTTTACCAAGGACTAGATCGGGACATGATAGCATTTGGGTAATTGTGGATCGATTGACTAAGAGTGCAAGATTTATACCAGTCAAATCGACCAGAACGGCAGCCAAGTTGGCAGAATTGTATATGAAGTGGGTAGTGAGATTTCATGGAGTACCCAAAAGCATTGTGAGTGACCGAGACCCGTTGTTCACTAGTGGGTTTTGGAAGAGCTTACAAGAGGCTCTAGGGTCAGGACTACATCTCAGTACCGCATACCACCCTCAGACCGACGGTCAGACGGAGAGGGTGAATCGTATATTGGAAGATCTCTTGAGAGCGTGTATATTGGATTTTGGTGGATCATGGGATGATCATTTGCATCTAGTGGAGTTTGCATATAATAATAGGTACCAATCCAGTATCGGTATGGCTCCATATGAAGCTTTGTACGGAAGACCGTGCAACTCACCATCATGTTGGATAGAGACTGGCGAGAAGTTTGTGCTTGGACCAGATGTGGTGAGAGAAACTTCAGATAAGATTAAGATCATTCAGCAACGAATGAAAGCGGCCCAAGATAGGCAGAAGAGTTATGCTGATAAGAGGAGAAGAGATTTGAAATTCTCCGTTGGTGACTTGGTGTTTGTTAAGGTCTCTCCGTTGAAGAGCATGATACGATTTGGTAGAAGAGGCAAGTTGGCACCAAGATTTGTTGGCCCGTTCCCTGTTCTTGAACTAGTCGGGAATTTGGCATATAGAGTTGGCTTACCAGAGAAAATGGTAGGAGTTCACAATGTGTTTCATGTTTCCCAACTAAGGAAGTTCGTTCACGACTCAGATAGGGCTATTTCACCTGATCAGTTAGAGGACTTCGAGATAGAACCTGAGGCGGTTGGGAACCGCAAGCCGATTCGTATTGTGGGGCACGATACGAAGCAACTTCGAAGGAAGTCGGTGAAGCTAGTCAAAGTTCAGTGGGGCGAGGACGAGAATGATTGTACTTGGGAGACAGAGGAGAGCATTAGGAAGACACACCCAGAACTCTTTGCCTGGTAAGATTTACTTTGCGATTTAGTTATTCCGCATGCTAGGATAGACTTATTTCACTTGTTTTGTATGTTTGATTGTTGTTTTATGGTTGATAGGCATGCGGGACCTTTGTGTGTGTTTGGATTAGGGAATTTCGGGGGCGAAATTTCTTAAGGGGGGAAGAGTGTAACGACCCGTATTCTACACATCATAGGATTGTAGAATATTTATTTCTTTCCCGTATGAAGTTGTATGGTCATGTAACTTAGGGAAACATCTATTAGAGTCATTTCCCATGTTCATGATTTTTATCGATTTTTAAATGACCATTTTGCCCCTAGTTGGTACTGTTTTGGCCATAACTTTTGATTGGAAAGGAATTTTGACCTGAAACCACTTCCATTTGATTCGTTTGATGGTTTCTCTTTCCGTAGAGTGGTCATAATAGTCAAACGGACTTACCGTTTGGGAGATATGGCTGAAACAAGGTTTGGAGGGTGAAAAACTGCTTAACCGGGCCAAATCGGGTGATTAGTGAGTAGGCCCATAACCCATTTCGGGATTAGGGTTATGGGAGGGCTGAAATGAGATGGAGAATCATTCCATTTCAGTTTTCTAGCCTCCGCTTATCACCAAGGATCCCTAAAAATGGCCTCCAACCTCTAAATCACCTCCAAATCACCTTTTGGTTAAGGATTTGGCTTAGCAACCCCTAATCTTTGGAAGATCTTCACCAAAGCAACAAAGGAGCTGCTGTTTGGCATCGAGATTCGCATCAAATCAGAGCATTATTTCAGATCTTAGTTTATTTTGTGGCTAAGGTGAGTGATTTGCATAGTTTTGCACTAATTATGGCTAATTAGGGTTGATTAGTGTTAATTAGCGGATTTAAACATGATAAAATTCTGGAAAAATGTTTATAAAATTCGGAATGATATTTTAAACCTCTTTTAGAAATTTGGTTCCATTTGGTTAAGTTTTGCTAATCATATCATTGGTTTCACCTAAACATGCTTAGGGGGAAAATATGGGGTTTTGGGTATGTTTGATCCATTTTGACCTACCATGTTGATGTTTTGATGTTTGTGGTTGATTATGCATGATGCTATGACCGTATGAAATGCTATGTGACTGTTTAGAATAGTTGGAATGGTCGAAAATGCCGTCGAGGGGCGTAAACAGCTCGCTGGACAAGGTGCAGGGGTTCGGATCGCATAGGGGGTTGAGGGACGATCGGATCGCCCTATGGGATCGTGGGACATCACCACGAGTCGAGTCATCTCCTCCGAACCGAACCATCTGTGCAAGGCCCACGAGACGAATCGATGCAGCGCCGTGCCCAAATTGAAGTACTCCGACCCGGATCGCCAATGAGCATTACGACCCGATCTGATCCACTCGTGCTTCATATCACGATCCGACTAGAGGAAGGCAGCATCCACGATCCGATGCACAACGAGACGATGGAGGAGCGCGATCCGATCCGTATGGGGTATTCACGATCCGACCAGAAGTGGAGACCCGAGGAGACTGGATTCACGAGACGATGGGGAGTGCGACCTGATCACCTGGAGGACCACGACCCGATCCGACGTAGGAGGCGCGACCCGATCCAATGAAAAATGCTGAAGGCGACTCGATCCTACATATACCATTCAGTTACATTTTCTTGGTTATTATGTTATTAACAATATTAGCTCTTTAGACTGTACTCATGTCCCACTAGTAGGTTAACCTAATACAACGTATATATAGTTACCCCCAACTCGTCCAGATCCTCTCCATGTATATATACAGTCCCTTGTCGTATGTCGTACGGGCTTCATCATGTAAATCTATACTACTTTAATGTAGTGCCACCGTTATCGAAATCGTTTGGACTTCCACTCTCGATCTTGCTAGATTCCCTGTATCATCTAGATCTAATCTAAGGTTTACTATCAAGCGCTTCCTAGATACACCCAGGGTTTACGCTACTCAGGACCCCTGGGGTTTATGCTACCTATTGAACGCTTCTCGAATTCAGGGTTTACGCGACCTAGGTCCAACTAGGGATTATGCTACCTATCGAACGGTGCCCCCTAGTCTAGGACACACTACCCAGAGCGATATATGTTCCTAGACTTTCCCCACGTACGTGTCGTGAATCGTTATCGGTGTCTAGTTGCACATGTCCTCTATATGTGCAGCCCGAGTCCCGTGGTAGGGCAAATCAAGAAACACGGAACTCGGTCGGAAGCTTTAAGTTATCTGCCGATGCAGATGCTAAGGTCTATTTTTATCTATGTGTGACTATGGTCCCACTTGACCCCTCCCTCAACTAATGAAAGGAACCCAAGAAAATCAGGAACGAGAACTGTACGCAGGCCCCCTATGCCCCCATAAACCTATTGGCCAACCTCACCCATTACTAGATAGCAAGTATATGGTCTTTTGGAGTTCTCCGCCCTTCTGCTTCACGTGCTCGATTGACTCAAGATGGTAGGTAGACGACGACGTGCTATCACAGGGCTAATCTAGACATCGCCGCCTCACGCTGGTCCATCCTAATCTTTAGGTTGCCTTATATCGCAACCAAGGCATACTCTTGGTTCTTCAAATGTAAACCTTAACCTCTGTAAGCCAAGGAGGATCATCTGCAACCTCACAGAGGGATGCTAAGAGTACCCTCTTGTCCCCTCGAAGCCGCGTGCTTCGTAACCCAAACCGTTGGAGCGGACGTTCGCTCCTTCTCGTGTTCTACTTGACTAAGGTTTACTACTTAGTTCTCTTTACTAAGGTTTACTACTTAGTTTCCTGAATCATTCGTTTTCTTAACTAAGGTTTACAACTTAGTCCTCTTAACTAAGGTTTATTACTTGGTTCTCTTAACCAAGGTTTGATACTTAGTTTCTTTTTTTCGTATTCACCAAGTTACCCTTACTTATTAATTCAATTTATATTTAACCCACTTAAGTCCATTAATAAGCCCACAACATGTTATTTTCCAATTTCATAAGTTATTCCCTTTTAGGTTACAACAACATGTTATACTTAATTCGTAGTTAAGTATGTCTTATCCCACATATATGCTAATTAGGAGAACAACCCTCTAAACACCAGCCCCGAAGACCGAAATCAACATCAGATTGGCACCCAGAGAATTACTCAACCCAACCAACATATAAGATTCCAATTTACTTATTTTCCATTCATATAACTTATATCATTTTTAATTTCACATTTCCCCTTCCCAAACCACTTAATTTAAGTATATCTTTACATATAAGTTATCTCATCTTCCTTATCGTTTCCTACAACTTATCTTGTCCCATAAGTTATAATTTCCACCTATCATCCTTTCTTGCCTTTTTCAAGTTTATTCATAACAGGTTATTTATCATTCCCCATTTCTTGTCATTAATTTTAGATTTGATTTAACCCTTCCATTTACTTAACCCGTTACTTAAACTTTACCCAATTCAATTAACTTATGATACCGCCACGGGTCCCATCTGGTTAGCATATCTAAATTTTGTTTCACATGTCACTCGTGTCCCACTTAACCCCCTTTATTAAATTTTCCATATCTAACACATGTCTTACTACGGTTAAGTCTACCTTAGTCATGTTTTACATGTCATTTATATCACCCACTTAACCCTCTAACCATACCCGTGTCACCCACATGTCTTATTATGGTTAGTATTTCTTAATTTATTTATTATGTCGTAACGATGTATAACCTCTCACATTAGATGTCTGTTCGTGGCTGCTGGATTTGTCCGGCGGTTCCGGGCAGACTTATACCACAATGCGCATAACCTCGTGTCAAAAACCGTTACGCCTCTATTTCTTATCATTGACCTCTCACATTAGACGTCCGCTTGTGGTTGCTGGATTTGTCGGGTGGTTCCGTGCAGTCTTACACTACAAACGCGCCTAACCTCGTGTCATAGGCATTCATTAACAATCGTCTTTCACCCAAACCCCAAATTCATGTCGTGTGTTCCAAATTTAACTTGATTACAATTCATGTATATTCTAAGTGTCAAAGGCCAATTATAAATTTACAAGCATGTTCATGTTCATTCTAGATATCAAATGTCAATTACCAATTCACAAGCGTGTTCATGTTCAAGTTATATTTGTCAATTTCACGTTATGTGTCGAGTTCCATAATTACTAAAAAAACATGGTTTGTCCAACATATTCCATTTTTAATTATGTTTCTAGGATCTTAATGGCATATCCAATTTTCAAGTCTCAAATTCAAGCTTTATATATTTTTTTAATGTAAGTTACTCCAAATCACCAATTTTCAAGATCCTTTCCACTCATTCCATTTAAATAATCTCAATATATATACTTTGCCAATTATCCTAATATTTGCAATAATAATTGTTACGCCCCAAATCCCAAATTACAGATTATATTCCTCGATTGCATAAAATAAATTATGCCCAATATTCACAACAACAATTGTTATGTGACAAACCCTAAGTTACAGATTATATTTCTCGATTGTATAAAATAGATTATGCCTAAGATTTCCATATTCCAACCGCACGTATGCATAATAAGATTTTCGTCTAGGTTCGAGATAACCTAGATCCAAAAATAAAAAGGGAAAGGAGAATAAAAGGAACAATTATTATAACATGAATTAAATTAATGACCAGGGAATGATGAACGATAGTAATACTATTATGCAACAAATTAATTATAATTCCACTAACAGTGTTTTTGTGCTCCAATTCGTAGATCTTTGGTTTTCTTCTTTAATTCATGAATTTTGTAACGACCTGCATTCTACGTATCTAGGATCGTAGAATATTTATTTCTTTTTCGTATGAAGTCGTATGGTCAGGTAACTTTGGGAAACGACTATTGGGGTCATTTCCCATGTTCATGATTTTTGTCAATTTTTAAATGACCATTTTACCCCTAGTTGGTACTGTTTTGGCCATAACTTTTGACTAAAAAGGAATTTTGACCTGAAACCACTTCCATTGGCTCCGGATGATGGTTTACAATTCCGTAGAGTGGTCACATTAGCCAAACGGACTCACCGTTTGGGAGATATGGCTGAAACAAGTATCAGATAGTGAAAAACAGCTTAATTGGGCTTAACCGGGTAATTAGCAGCTAGGCCCAAAAGGGATTTCGGGATTGGAGATGTATATGGGCTGATTAGGGTTAGAAAACATTTCTTCCAGCCGCCTCTTTCATTCTTGAACCCTAACAACGGTTGCCAATATCTAGAAACATCCCCAAATCACCTTCTAATCAAGTTTTGGCTTAATCTACATCAAATTAAGGAGAGGAAACACGAAAGCAAGGTTAGAGCTGCTGTTAGACATCAGTATTCACCCAAATCAGCGAGGTTTCAGTTCTGAGAATTTTATTTGTGGCCAAGGTGATTGATTTGCATAGTTTTTGCACTAATTACGGTTAATTAAGGGTAATTAGTGAAGATTAGCGAATTTATACACTAATAAATTCTGGAAAAATATCCAAAAATTCGAAAATAATATTTTATGCCTCTGGTAGAAATTTGGTTTAATTTGGTTAAGTTTTGTTAACCCTATGATTAGTTTTTGCTTAAACATGCTTAAGGGAAAATATGGGGTTTTGGGTATATTTGATCCATTTTGACATGTAAATTCATTGTTTTGGTGTTTGTGGTTAGTTTGCTATGTTGCTATGACGGTTTGACATGTTTTGTGATTGATTAGAATAGTTATGTTGGTCGAAAACGTCGTCGAATGGCGTAAAACACTTGCTGGAAGAGTTGCAGGAGAAGTGCAGGTTCTGGACCGGATCGGATCGGATATGGGGGCTCAGATCGGATAAGTTGAACTGGGCAAGGGATTCGATCGGATCGGAACTTGACACTTAAGAAAACTGGCAAAAAGGAAGGCCATGCTAATTGAACTGGGATCAGATCGGATAGAGGAGGAGAAATCGGATCGGATAGAGGAGGAGAGGTCGAATCGGAGCAGGTGAAGAACGAGGGAGCTGATCGGAGCAGAAACATGGACTGGATGGGAGATGGCACCAGACCCGACCCGAAGTGGGACACCCGACCCGACCCGATGCGAAATGGAGAACCCGAACCGACCCGATGCGACATGGAGAACCCGAACCGACCAGATGCGACATGGAGGACCCGAACCGACCCGACAGAGAAAAAGGACAGAAAACCGAACCGATCCAGTGATGACCAAAACCCGAGATGCAAAGGTAGTCAAAATGGAAGTTAGAGCTCAGGATCCAGTTGGGAACCAATGAGTTCACTTCATGATTAGGCTTTGCTGCGGGACGTGTGCAAAGGGGTTGTCGATATTCATAACTTTGGTTCACCACTGAGAGATGGATAGTGGGCTTGTAGTGATAGTTGTACGGGATTGGATTCTGTCATGCCCCAAAGGATTAGGTGACCAAGGTAGTGGGTATCGTATGCTTTACGCACTAAGTGAGAGACGTGAGGATGTTTGCTATGCTTGATTGTTTGACATCACTATGACATGCACACCCCGCCCCTGTTATCTTTACGCTAATTGTTATGGCATCATAGAGTATTGTACGGCATGTAGTGCTAACTCTTTGGTTGCAGGTCTAGGTTCAGGTATGATTGGATTATACCTGTTATTGTATTGTTAGATGCTTATCGCTCATACCAGGCTTTATGTCTGACCCAGAGTTTTATGTCTCCTCTTATTACTCTGGGTGCTCACACGAGCAGACTAGAGACAGGTTAGCTGGTGATGCGCGAGTAGCTGATTCGGAGGCGAGCAGGAGGCTTCCACGTATGATATATATAGTATTCTCGCTGTGTTGTTGAAGATCACTGCTTGGGCATTAGGCGTGCATCTTCTACTTTAGCTTTCTTTTGTTTAGAGACAGTAAATTTGGAAAGTTGTAATAAGCTGTATTTGAATTTCTGCTGCTATGTTGGTTTAGTTTTCAGCTTATACACTGTCTTGCCTGTTTTATGTCAAAGATTATGTTATTATTATATTTTGTCCTATGCGTTGTGAGACATTCTACAGGTTCTTTGTTAGTTCATACTCTTCTTTCTTTTCTTCTGACGACCATTCCGTGCTAACTGGACATGTGTACAGCGCACTTTTGGAGTAAATGTCGGTTGGTGCGGGGCGGGCCGTCACATTTGGTATCAGAGCTCTAGGTTGCGTAGTTAACCTAGGGAAAGACACTAGGGAGAGATAGTATACGTATATGAGAGCGCGCATTTGTGATTACTTTGGTTTTCAAAGCTATATATATACTATTACTAGTATAAGGATGAAGTCGTACTGCACTAGCACCACTATGGGGTCGTTAATCATTTCCTTTTAAAGATTGACGATGAGCCAATATGCTAGAGGTACCGGTTGAGGGGCCAATAATGGGAATGCTGCTGACATGAGGACGATGTTTACTGACCTCATGAGAGAGATGCTTAGGGATGTGCAGAGGGCAGCTCCCAATGATGGAAATGGTGGTGGTCCAATAGTGCAGGCGCCGAGAGTCGACTTCGCCAAGCTGAATAAGGATTATACTAGCCTTGGTGGGAAGTCGTTCCATGGGACGGAGTCGGCTACAGATGTTCGGGATTGGTTGGATAGTTGCGAACGTATCTTCGAAGATTTGGGTATCGAGGATGCGATGAAGAGAAAGCTAGCGTCCCGTCAGCTGTAAGGACAGGCAATGAATTGGTGGAATGCTATAAAGGCAGCACTCCCAAAGATCAGATTACTTGGGAGCAGTTTAAGGTTCGCTTTAGCGAGAAGTTCATTCCTGCTGCTCAGAAGTCAGTGCTGTTTAAGAAATTCTTGGAGCTCAAGCAGAATGGCAGAGCTGTCTCGGAGTATATTGCTGAGTTCGACACATTTTCGAAGTATGGATTATCCCTTATCAATACTCCCAAGAAGAAGAACGAGAGGTTTATAACAGGCTTGGATCAGTACTTGGGGGAAAAGCTTATTAACCACATCGATGAGACGTTTGAATCGATTGTGGGGAAAACATTGAGGTCAGAGAGTCTTTACCCTAAGCCAAAGACTGAGATTGCTATTGTATCTGCAGAGGAGCCAAAGCCGCAAGCAGGCGGTGGAGGCAAGAATAATTCCCAGAATAAGAGGAAACAAGACCAAACCATGGATGGTCAGAATAAGAAAAATAAGAAAGATGGCGAGTGCTTTAGCTGTGGTAAGAAGGGCCACTATGCCAGAGATTGTCGGGAAAAGCCTGGGGAAAGGAAGTGTTTTAATTGTGGCCAAGCGGGACATCACAAGAATGAATGTCCAAAATCTCCTAGGGAGAAGCAGATCGTGAAAGCATATGCTATCAACGCTGTTCCTTCTTCGTCGAATGCCCCAACTGCGGCGCCGAAGGAAAAAGGTGTCGTTATTCGAGGTATGCTTTCTATTTAAGATGTTTTGATCGGGTTTTGTTTGACAAACCTGAGTTAGTCGATAGACCTTTAGTAGAGACGAACCTGATTGGTGGTTCGACTAGCCTCAGCATGATTTACCGTAACGGGGTCTTATCGAGTCATGGATGTATGCTTGTTTGTGTTTGCTTTGTTTAGGCTTTACTGGGTTTAGCATTATTTTGGAAGTCGATTTACTCCAAAAGGAATAGGGTGGTATTAGGTACCTACCTAGTGATGGCGATAGTAACTGGAGTTAAGAAAGATGAAAGGTTATTGTTGTAATAAGTTCTAGTTGTCTCTGGGAGGCAAATGAGTGCTCCAGTGCTAGATTGTTTTGCTAGTATCACCTCACGTGGGTTGTCGGAACTCGGAGGAGATGTTCCTTGGGTGCTTGTCTGATATTGGTTTAGGCCTTTGGGGCTTGTACTTGGGGAATGTCGAGTTTGACTAGGATGGTTTGCGTGAGGGATAAGTAGTCGTTGTGATTTTCATTGGATGATGCCTTGGTTTACTCGAGGAGTGATAGGGAGTCGTGACAGGATAAGACTATTCGATGGTATGGACTACCCCGAGTTAGACTCGATAGGATTATAGGATGACTCGAGTGGGACTCGAGAAAGATGCAAAGTAATGGATTTTTAGGATCCTATGCTTATGTTCTCTTTGGATAGTAGAACTTTGAAGGAATAGGATGAGTTCGTTGATCATGGAAGATGCAACGAAGGTTAGGACGATTCAAGTTAGACTTGAACTCGTAAAAGAAAATGGGTGTTCGTTGATCTTGGAGATGCAACGAATAGGGGGACGATTCATGTTGGACTAGGGTTGGTAGGTAATGGATACTCAAGACCGGGTCTGAGTTTATGGATAATAGATTGACTCGAGTTGGACTCGAGAAGGCTGCAAGGAATTGGATTGACTCGAGTTGGACTCGAGAGGGCAGCAAAATAATGGATAGACTTGGGTGGGACTCGAGTGTTTCAAGCGGACTAAAAGCAGGGGTATCTGGGGACGCCCGTTACGTTGGATCCGTTGGACGTGATCTAGTTATCCTTGGAGGATAAACGTACGTTGGACGTACGGTAGTCCGTCTGGAGGCTGGGCTTCCATTGGTTCTTGATATTGGTTGGACCAGACATACAAGAATCGACATATTGGGATTGGTTAGACCAGTCATGTAGGTGTTGACGTATTCATGGCTCTAGCAGGTGATAGATAGGATTTGTTTGATGGATGCTATGGTTGTTGTGTTTGTCCTTACCTTTCTTCTCTTGAGTATCACCTGTAGGATTCTGTTGAATGGAAATAGGGTAAGTTCGTTGATCATGGTGATATGACGAGTGTAAGATGCTTTACGTTAGACTTGAAGTATGTTGGGCATTGTGGAGCGTCCGTTGTCTTGGAGATTCAACGGATATAGGAGTTTCAGTTGGACTTGGACTCATGGGTAGTGTACCTAGATTCATTGGATGAGTCTAGTTCACCTTTGGAAGGTGAATGTACGTTGGACGTACAGTACGGATATAGGTAGAGTACCTAGATTCATTGGATGAGTCTAGTTCACCTTTGGAAGGTGAATGTACGTTGGACGTACAGTACAGATATAGGTAGAGTACCTAGATTCATTGGATGAGTCTAGTTCACCTTTGGAAGGTGAATGTACATTGGACGTACAGTACGGATATAGGTAGAGTACCTAGATTCATTGGATGAGTCTAGTTCACCTTTGGAAGGTGAATGTATGTTGGACGTGCAGTACGGATATGGGTAGGGTACCTGGGTTCATTGGATGAATCTAGTTCACCTTTAGAAGGTGAATGTACGTTAGACGTACAGTACAGATGTTGGTGTAGTGCCTAAAGTCATTGGATGGGTCTAGTCTGCCTCTAGGAAGTGAATGTACGTTGGATGTGCAATACGAATGTAAGAAGGACTCAAGTTGGACTTGAAATTACATTTGGAATGTAGTTGAAAATTTGGCATATAGGTTTGGATTACCTAAGAAAATGACAGTATAGACGAATGCCATAGTATCGGACTGGGTGCGACAGCTGATGCATTGAGTAAGAGACGCACCAGTTTAGGGGCTATTTTTCTGGAATGGAAGCAACTAGAGTATATCACGGGATATGACTTCAGACCTAAGTGTGAATTGGATTCAGAAACGCAAGTGAACTTGACGATTAGATCGATCTTGATTAAGTGGATCGGTTACAGTTAGAGGGACGATCCCAACCTATTGGAAGCTATCTCTAGGGTAGAGATGGGAATCGATGGCGAAAGAACAACTGTGCTTGGGAAGTAGAAAATGACATAAGAAACTCGTATCCCAAGCTCTTTGCCTGGTAAGATTTTAGCTGCGATGATTTTTCCCTTGTTAGTAAACCGCATGTTAGGGCAGGATGGTTCTGTTTGTTTTGTACGTTTGATTATTGTATATGGTTGGTAGGCATGCGGGATCTTTTGTATGTTTTGGGTTAAGGAATTTCGGGGGCGAAATTTCTTAAGGGGGGAGGGGGGGGGGGGGGGAGAGTGTAACGACCCGCATTCTACGTATCTAGGATCGTAGAATATTTATTTCTTTTTCGTATGAAGTCGTATGGTCATGTAACTTTGGGAAACGACTATTGGGGTCATTTCCCATGTTCATGATTTTTGTCGATTTTTAAATGACCATTTTACCCCTAGTTGGTACTGTTTTGGCCATAACTTTTGAATGGAAAGGAATTTTGACCTGAGACCACTTCCATTGGCTCCGGATGATGGTTTACAATTCCGTAGAGTGGTCACATTAGCCAAACGGACTCACCGTTTGGGAGATATGGCTGAAATAAGTTTCAGATAGTGAAAAACAGCTTAATTGGGCTTAACCGGGTAATTAGCAGCTAGACCCAAAGGGGATTTCGGGGTTGGAGATGTATAGGGCTGATTAGGGTTAGAAACATTTCTTCCAGCCGCCTCTTTCATTCTTGAACCCTAACAAATGGTTGCCAATATCTAGAAACATCCCCAAATCACCTTCTAATCAAGTTTTGGCTTAATCTACATCAAATTAAGGAGAGGAAACACGAAAGCAAGGTTAGAGCTGCTGTTAGACATCATTATTCACCCAAATCAGCGAGGTTTCAGTTCTGAGAATTTTATTTGTGGCCAAGGTGAGTGATTTGCATAGTTTTTGCACTAATTACGGTTAATTAAGGGTAATTAGTGAAGATTAGCGAATTTATACACTAATAAATTCTGGAAAAATATCCATAAATTCGAAAATAATATTTTATGCCTCTGGTAGAAATTTGGTTTAATTTGGTTAAGTTTTGTTGACCCTATGATTAGTTTTTGCTTAAACATGCTTAAGGGAAAATATGGGGTTTTGGGTATATTTGATCCATTTTGACATGTAAATTCATTGTTTTGGTGTTTGTGGTTAGTTTGCTATGTTGCTATGACGGTTTGACATGTTTTGTGATTGATTAGAAAAGTTAGATTGGTCGAAAACGTCGTCGAATGGCGTAAAACACTTGCTGGAAGAGTTGCAGGAGAAGTGCAGGTTCTGGACCGGATCGGATCGGATATGGGGGCTCGGATCGGATAAGTTGAACTGGGCAAGGGATTCGATCGGATCGGAACTTGACACTTAAGAAAACTGGCAAAAAGGAAGGCCACGCTAATTGAATTGAGATCGGATCAGATAGAGGAGGAGAAATCGGATCGGATAGAGGAGGAGAGGTCGGATCGGAGCAGGTGAAGAACGAGGGAGCTGATCGGAGCAGAAACATGGACTGGATGGGAGATGGCACCCGACCCGACCCGAAGTGGGACACGCGACCCGACCCGATGCGACATGGAGAACCCGAACCGACCCGATGCGACATGGAGGACCCGAACCGACCCGACAGAGAAAAAGGACAGAGAACCGAACCGATCCAGTGATGACCAAAACCCGAGATGCAAAGGTAGTCCAAATGGAAGTTAGAGCTCAGGATCCAGTGGGGAACCAATGAGTTCACTTCATGATTGGGCTTTGCTGCGGGACGTGTGCAAAGGGGTTGTCGATATTCATAACTTTGGTTCACCACTGAGAGATGGATAGTGGGCTTGTAGTGATAGTTGTACGGGATTGGATTCCGTCATGGCCCAAAGGATTAGGTGACCAAGGTAGTGGGTATCATATGCTTTACGCACTGAGTGAGGGATGTGAGGATGTTTGCTATGCTTGATTGTTTGACATCACTATGACATGCACACCCAGCCCCAGTTATCTTTACACTATTTGTTATGGCACCTTAGAGTATTGTACGGTATGTAGAGCTAACTCTTTGGTTGCAGGTCCAGTTTCAGGTATGATTGGATTATACCTGTTATTGTTTTGTTTAGATGCTTATCGCTCATACCAGGCTTTATGCCTGACCCAGAGTTTTATGTCTCCTCTTATTACTCTAGGTGTTCACACGAGCAGACTAGAGACAGGTTAGTTGGTGATGCGCGAGTAGCTGATTCGGAGGCGAGCAGGAGGCTTCCACGTATGATATATATAGTATTCTCCCTGTGTTGTTGAAGTTCACTGCTTGGGCATTAGGCGTGCATCTTCTACTTTAGCTTTCTTTTGTTTAGAGACAGTAAATTTGAAAAGTTGTAATAAGCTGTATTTGAATTTCTGCTGCTATGTTGGTTTACTTTTCAGTTTATACACTGTCTCGCCTGTTTTATGTCAAAGATTATGTTATTATTATATTTTGTCCTATGCGCTGTGAGACATTCTACAGGTTCTTTGTTAGTTCATCCTCTTCTTTCTTTTCTTCTGACGACCGTTCCGTGCTAACTGGACATGTGTACAACGCACTTTTGGAGTAAATGTCGGTCGGTGCGGGGTGGGCCGTCACAAATTTGATTTGACTTTTGATTTCATGCCCCAATTTACAGATCTGATCTTCCCTTGATTTCCTTTCGCGGCGTAGGTTGCGGATCCGAATCCCTTCTCTTTTCTTGCACGGTATTTTAGATCTGAATCTCTCTTTTGTTTTATTTGCAGTAGTTGAAATCCTAAATCTCATTCTTTTTAATTTAGGAATAGATTTGTGAAGAGAGAAAATGGATCCAAGATTTGGTAGAGACGAAGAATTGTTTAGATCCATCGAGGAAGAAGAAGAAGAGAATTCTCTCAAGATTGAGGCAGCATATAGTTACAATGACTTGGTGTGGAGAGAAAGAAAGGCTTAGGGGGTGTTTAAATAGGTTTAGAGTCAAAGAACGATGTTCAGAAACAAGTCCGGGTTCATAAAAATGAATCTGCAGTTAAAACAAGGCTTTCCTGACCAAAACAGGTCGACCTGGACCAAATAGGTCGACCTCCCTAAGGGGTAGGTCGACACTATGGTCGACCTCCCCCTTGGGAGGTCGACTTTATGGTCGACCTGCTATTTTTTTTAAGTTGGTTGATTTCTGAATTTTTCACTGAATCTTCTGAACGTCATAACTTCTTCATACGGAGTCTGATTTTTGAAAACTTGGACTCTATTCCATGCATAATTCCGAGACGAACGCAATGGTGATGTCCATTTTACTTAATTCCTGATATTTAAATTAAGTATCCTTATTTTATTATCTTTTCCGCTACATACACTGTTATTGAATCAATCTTTCTTTCTCTTTCATGCATTAATTAATTTCCATTGTACATCACCATTATTAACCTTTATATGCATATATATACATTTTTAGCTATATATAAAAAAATGCGGGTTGTTACAATCATCGCAAAGCTTAGAGTGATTTTGGATTGGAAAAATCATTTTTTATGTTGGATATGATGGCGCTTCCGAAGATGACTATTCTTTATTAGGGATTTTGAAGGCCTTAATGGTTTGGTTGAGGGAGATGAAGAGAAGCCCTCTGATATGGATGAGGGAAGATGGAAGAAGATGAAGATATTGGCAATTGGTTTGATTTGCATGTACCTTGGTGATTCGGTTCATGTTTTCGACTTAGGTCTTCACGTTGATGATTCTCGACGGATCCGGGGTGATCGAGGAAGGAGCTCAAATCAAGTGGTAGACGTGTATCGATTGAGGTGTGGTCGTAGTCCTTTAAATCAACTAGGTGTATCTCGTTGCCCTGAAATCGGGGTTGTTGGGTGTAACTCGTTGTCCTGAAATCGAGGTTGTTGGGTGTATCTCATTGCCCTAAAATTGAGGTTGCGGGGTGTATCTCGTTGCCCTGAAAATAGAGGTTGGTTTTAGTTGAGAGAAGGAGTCATAGAAAGAGCTAGTTGACTTATTTTGTGATTGTTGGAGTGTTGATATGAATTCAGATTAAGGTGGAGTAATTTGTGATTGGTGGTATCACATATCAATGGAAGTCAGATGACTTGTTTGTTGATGTGATTTCATATCAAGGTGGAGTGTTGTGATTTGTGACATGAAATCACATATGTTAATGAAGAGGATGCAATCAATTAATTGATTTGATTAATTGATTGATTGATTGATCAATTAATTAATTGAATAATTAATTTGATTGATTGGTCGATTGATTGACTGATTTGATTGATTTTATTATAGAAGGAAAGAAATGAATGATTATATTTTTGATATATTTCTGAGGGGAAAATTGGATATTTGCCTAGGTCTTTTATTCTCTATAAAATCAGCTTTCATGATTGGATTAGGGTATGACCGAATTGAGTTGAGAGATTGAGAGGCTGTGTGCCTCCCGGGCTTGTTCCCTGGAGAGGAAGATTAGAAATTGAGGGTTGAGAGAAGCTATTCCTCTTGGTGCCTCCAGATTGTCCAAGGGTTTGTCGTCGTTCTTCACGGTTCTTCTTCTCCAACAAGAGTTGTAGTCATCTAGATATTCTTTCCTTTTCTCAATGAGGTTATAGATGCATAGTATTTTGTTTATTTTTGGTTGTTAATCCATTGTATGTAAACAAAATTTGTTTTGTTGAATCAATAAAGAGGGTGGAATATCTTGTATTTGTGCATATAATTTCATATTTGTGTTGTTTTTCCGTAGAAATCATCTTTAAGTAATTAGGTGATATGATCCCAATCGCTTTCGCAAAGGCACACAAAACCACAACAAAAAATATGATGGTTGAGTATGACATTAAAAAAAACGATATATCACAAATAACAAATCACAAAATAGAATACATGAAAATAAAACAGCAGAGTGCAACAAATACATATGCAACAGATTTGAAAGGTTTCAAATAGACCATACGTAAATACAACATCTTCAAAAGAACAATATACAATGACTCGAATACACGAATACAACTAGAGAATGGCTCCAAAAAGATAAAATACAAGATGAATCAGCTAACCCTGAATCAACAGCAAGCTACAACTTAAAACAACTCGGTTTATCCTGAGCATTAACACACACGGGTCAATCTAGTTTACATATTAATTATAGTGGCAAATGAAATAAAAAATCAAGCAAACATAAATTCCCTTCCATAAGAAAAGGAATCTAAAGGTTATGAGTTAACACTAGAATCCGGATGCGGTAATTCCTTTTCATCAGTAAGGAATTCCATATCCTTAAGACATCAATATACATTACACAAGTCCACATTAATGCTAAGCGAGTCACCCAAGAAAACATGAATGACAAACTTAGATATTACTCTTAGCATGAGTCGCCCAACTTTGCGTTTTGGATATTTACACAAGATATCACTTAATACAAAAATGGAAGACTTAGAAAAGACTGAACTATAAAATTCACGAAAAAAACACTGAAATCACTGAAATTATAAGGATCACTAAGATCACATGAATCACTGGAACGACAGGAATTACTAAAATCACCATATGAACACAAATCTTTCGATAGCTTGAAGTGATGTATATGTATATAATAGTAGTCATTGCGAAAATGTTGAAATCAATAATGAACACATAACACAGAATTTGGATCTAGCACAGAATGACAAACCAAAGCTATGCATGCACGTGCTATCACACGAAAATGGCTTGATACCACAACCAGTACTTGTATTGCACATAAGGGCATCTGAATGATTCGAAGGTCCATAGAATTCACACAGGTTTGATAAAAGATTCACGTAGTTCACACAGAATTGACCCGGGTCTAATATTAGCGATCACACATGAATGTACGTTGAGTGTAATTTGTTTTTTGGGAGTTTTGCTGCTGCTTTGAATTTTGTAGCGAATTATAGAAATTCTGATATTGTGGAGGTTGATATGAATTGATACCATTAATTAGATAATTTTTTTCAGTTTATATTATATATATTTACCATCGTTTTCTACTAAATTGTGAGATACAAGTCTCATAAATGAGGAATATATGTCGATGACTGCAAATCAGCACCACCTTAAGATGTTGATTTTTATTTACAAAAATGGATTAAAAAGACCAATAACCGTAATTATATAATTACGACACTATTTTTATCTCTTTTTTCCTCGTATTTTCCCCCGTTTACCTATTTCCATTGTTATTCGATTTTGAGAGTTGGGGTTTTGAAAATTTTGAAGGAAACGAAGAGGCAGTAAAATAAAAGAGAAATAAAAGAAAATTTAGAATATTAAGTTAACAACTAAAGAAAATAAAGTCAAAATTGAAATAAATGGGGTGAGAAAAGTAAAAGGTGGAAAAGCAATTGGCGGATGAGAATAAATATGGCCTAAGATATATGATTTATATAGAAGAAGAAGAAGAGGGAATAAGAGGAGAAAAGAATGGGGAGAGGCAACGGTTAAAAAAAAAAAAGACCGTTCCTCTTAGTTGGTTAAGAGAACGTTGTCTCATTAGAGGCATAACTGACTTTTTAAACACCGTTTAAGGACAGGTTGTCCAAACAATCATTCGGTTTGCTTGTCATTTCAACACAATCCTGGGTGGGGAAACTCTGAGTGGGCTAAAAACATGGTTCTAAGCCATGTAATTGAAATCAAATACTCAGTGCGTTTGTTTAACAAATTTTCTTTAACAAAGTTACAAAACAACCGCTTTAAAAACATTTATTATAATTATAATATTGCTATGGATACCACTGGATATACCCTAAAACATTTACGGACATACTCCGCAATTTATATAAATCATCAAATCGTCGGCGTTCGTACTAGCACTGTACTTGCCGATGGCTATACTATTACGTATATCAAATCCATTAAATAAATCACGTTGGTCCTAGTAAATTTAAGGCAACAAATACTTGGCGAATACGCTTCCATTTTCATTTATTGTAAAATAGTTCGGCAACAGTAAATAACCATTTTTCAACCATGTCAAGTCATGATCCTCCACATCGCCATCATTAAAATGCACCGTTTAGGATGCGTTCGCAGTCTCTGAGCGTTCCACAATCAGATTTGGTGGCGTCCGACGCGTCGGACGCCAGAACCTCCCAACCACGCTCCCAGCCACGCCAAACGGAAGCTGGAAATTATCCTTTGGCGTCGGACGCGTCCGACGCAGGGATAATTAATTAATCAGATCTTACTTTAGCATGAAAGATTACTTAGCTTAGTTGGTAAGTACACATGGTTTGTTGGGAAGAGACCAGAGTTCAGGTCCTACCTTCAACAAAAATTTTAGTGTTTTGTTGTACACTGCATTATTAATGCTTACTGCCTAATGTAGACTATTTGTTAATGCTTAATGTAATTTTTCATTTTTTTTAACATGGTAAAAACACATTCTCTAAATAGATTTAACGGTCCAATTAAAAATCAGTACATAAATTAAATCAAAATCATCATTTTAACAATTAAATACCCCGCTCAGATACCACGTTCAAATACCCCGTTCACAGCTAAAAACACATTCCCCGTTCGCTACAATACCACGCTCAAATGTCACGCTCAAAAGTCACGCTCAAATGCCCCATCCGCGTTGGTTAAGAACGGCACCCTTAATATTTCATGAAAATGTCATGTTTCGTTTATTGCAAACGCACCCATAAAATATCTAAGAAAAAAACGGCATATTCAACAAGCTCAAGCCCATTGGGTATTAATAATAGCACTCTTAGTGAACGTTATATTTTTATAAATTTCTAAAATTAACCAAGTCTGCAAATGAGTTCCATTTGAATCACATTTTTTTTCTTTTGTCATTTTAACACGATATTAGTCTTTGGAACCAAAATGGACTTAAAGAAAGAAAGAAAGGGCTATGAAAAGAATAACAAGAAAGAGTTGACGTAAACAAGAATGCTTTACACTGGTCTTTCTTTTACTAGGAAATTTCGTATGTCGCATTCAAGTTGACTCAAACGGGGTCTCGTATATCTGAAGACTGGAAAAACGCGTGTGAAGATATGCCTATCTTGACGTCAAGCGTGTGATACTTTTCTTCAACTAAAAGCACAGATTTAAAGGTATATCTGGTGCCCATATCTTCTACCGCGACCTATCGAGTGGCTTTTCAACGCTGAAGTATTAGATATTTCCACGCATAGTTTTCATAATCTTTACCGTCATTCCAATCGCGAAGACTTAAAGTTCAAAATTTGATGGTTCGACCGGTTAAAACCGTGATTTTTTTTAATATAATTCATGCATTTATCAGCAATTTATATGGAGTAATATTTAAAAAAAAAATGCGATATATATGAATTATAAATGATCTTAAATTTCTAAAATTGAATTGATATACTGTTATCGTGCACAAGTAAATCAATATAACTATATTGTGTACACGATAGAACATCGCATAATGATAGAAATTTAACGATGATAAATATAATAAATTTTACATTGATATCGGAGAAATTGGTAGCAGTGAAAATTGAAGTGGTTGAATGTATAGTTAAATTTTAGGACAATGATGATTTTTGTAATATAGATTTATTTATTTTCTTCTAATTAATACAAATGATAAAAGTACGAGAAAATTGCAATGTGAAAAAATAAAAAAAAACCATAGTCTAATTGGTTGAACCATTAGTTTTAAGACTCGATTGAGATTCGTGAATAAATGAAGCTTGATTGAGTTTCGCGCTGTAATGATCAATAGTTCAATATTATTTGCGATCGGACCGTGGTTGGGTAGCGTCATAAATAATGTAATTCCACGCGAGAAAAGAATGGATTTAAGATATGTGCATTGCACCTGCAAATAAATATCAACTGCATTCATTCAACACGTGCTTATATTTATATAATAAATGAGCTGTGTGATATGGTTTGTTTGTGACATGTGAAATGTGAATCGCGAATTCCCATGCAAATATTACATACTACAACAATATGCGTCAAGAGAACTCTTCATTCCTTCTTCTTCTTTTTTCTTTTTTTTTTTTTTTTTTTTTTTTTTTTTTCTTCCATGGTACATGCAGATAACTTTCATGATTGAGTAGCAAACTATTTACAGAAAGATAAAAATTGGTGTTTAAACATACGTACGCTATGATTTGTTGAAGATAAATTACGTTCTTGCAATACGTGCTCAAATAGACTTAAAAATAATGAGTTACTAACTCTGATATTTTCATGGTCGGTTAATTTCTTGACCATTTAAGAATATAGCGATCCATTGTTTTCAAGGTTAGTTGTTGAGTGCTTTTAATATGAAGGATAGAAACTAGAAAAAGTGGGAAAAAAAAGTAACCAATAGACTTTTGGACCATGGACGTAGAATTCTTGTCATGGTAATAATAGTATGTCATGTGATTAATTTTTCCTCCTTCTGCACTATAAATTGGATAAATAAAACCTTCTCTTTTTTGGAATATCTTGAGTTCTTTGTCATGCTTATCAATACACCATTCAATAAAAAGAAAAATTCTTTCTTTAAAAACTTGATAGTCCAAACATTGATACGCAAACAATAAACAATAACTAATGTGAGATACTGGATCAAGAGAACAATTCTAAAATGAAATACTGCATTAAATTTCTTGTGCTTAATTATATGTTAGGAAATCAAAACATAAAATAGAATTAAGTGAAAAATTATGCTGAAGTACATTTTATTTTAGGGTAATAAATTTTAAGGAAAGCACTTCTAAATAATTAGTTTTAAGGACAATTTACAGAAAAAAGATAGAAATCGTTATCTTTTAAAGTTATATATAAAAAAAAAATCTTTTATTATTATTTATATGTAATTATGTAATTAGAAATGATAAATTCTTATATATTTTTCTCGTAAAATGTTCTTAAAACTGATTTTTCGGAAATGTTATCCTTAAAATTTATTACTCTAAAAAGATAAGTCTTTTAAGTGAAAATCCCCATAAAATTAAAATAGTAGGACAGAAATACTATCTTTATATGTAGATTTCAATATTTTATACGTAAAAAATATGATATCATTATTGAACTACAAAAATTAGATATGGATTTTTAGTGCCTCATAGGTAAATCTGTCGATAAACAAATACATCAACCAATTCAACGACTTATAAAGGTTTGGTTAACACAACTAACAAGAAGACTGTTAGGTTTGCGAGAGGGTTAAATCAACATCTCCAAGGTTTGACGATGACTCACATTCCTATGGAAGCAACATATGAGGCTTTGACTGAGAAGGTGTTGATGGATGAGGACAAGAAATAAGAAGTTAAGAATGATAAGGCCGGAGCTCCTAAATTTTTTTGGTCCTAAAAAGAAATGGTGGAATAAGAAGGGCGAGAAAAAGTAAGTTGAGAATCCTTAGAAATGACAGATCAAGACTGAGATAAAGTGCAATGGATGCGGGATAGCAGGGCGTCTCATTAGGGATTGCAAGAAGTTGAAGGGCAAGTGTTTACATTATGGGCAGGTAGGGCATTTTAATAGAGCATGTCCACAAAAGGCTAGACAAGGGACTGGTGCGTCGACAACTCAGGTGCATGTATTGGAGACATCTCCGACTAGTAGTGGTCCGAACAGAGGTAGGAAAGTTTATGTTGAAGATTTGATCTATCTGATTTTCTTAAATGCACTCTTTTTTATTCAAGGGCTTCTCATTCGTCTGTTTCTAGTACTTTGGTTGATTGTTTGCACTTTGGAATCACACTAGCCACCGATCCCGTAGTAGTTCCAAACACTGTAGATGGTTCAACGCACTTATCTATTATTTGGTGGGGTTTATAAATTTCTTTATAAGGTGTTGAGTTTGATTGTGATGCCAATGTTTCGGGAATTTCGGGGTATGGGATGATCTTAGGATGGACTAGTTAACCATTTAAAAGTTTTCAAAAATCAAATTATGAATACTTTGAAAACTAATGCTCTAATACCAATTGTCGGGAATGCGAATTAAGGATCTTAAGTCGAACTAAACATTAGAGGAGAGTGAATAGTATTTAATGAAATCGTATATAGTTTTTATGAAATCTTTTTGAATTAATTAGAAATAGTTGCAAAAAACAAAATATAATACTCACAAAATCAAACACACATGCAAAATAAAAAGTAAAAGCAATAAAAGGAAAGAACACACCAGAATTTTTATATTAGTTCGGAGTTACCCTACATCCAGTCTCACACAACTCTGGGTTGATGCAGATTTCTTTTCAATAATAATCTTCAAATACAATCCTCGAGTTCATAGACCACGTGGAACACCCCCACCTGTTTCCGAAGTGCAGCGAGACTCAACCGATTTCCTGGCTACAATCATACCCAATTGATTCATACGGGATACAACCACATCTTTTCAATCTCGGTTTTTGGAAGAAAGTCTCGATAGAACTTGATCTTCCGGTCTTTGATTACATAAACCCCTATAACCCTGAATAACACTTGAAATCTTGAGAGAGTTTGATGGAGAATCAACCTAGAATATAACTGATGTGATTCTCTTGGAAATTCAATAGAGTTTAACTATCTAATTCAAGAAATTAAAAGTAGAAATGGAAAGGAGAAAGGAGCAGAAGAAAATAACGAAAGTAGTCATGAAAATTCGAATTTCGAGGTCTATTTATAGTTGTCTAATAGTCATAATCTTTCAGGAAAAGTTTCGAACTGATAGACACAACTTTTGAAATTCAGATTTTAAATATAACGGTAACCATGTCGACATGCCTAATACCCCATGTCGACATGTCTTAGAGAATATTTGAAATTTGAATTCTTTTGAAAATAATGCAAATGATGTTCAAATAAATCAAGGTAATTCTGGAGTTTAAACATATTATTGTTCTATGTAATAAAATAGTATAATAGAGTAAAAATATAAATTAAAAATGTTTAATTATAATTTACAAAATGTGATATAAAAGTTAATTTAAAATTAAAAAATAATTGAACTTTAAAATTTAATAGCCAAAGCTATAGATAAATAAAAAACCTAAAAACTTAATATATATATATATATATATATAAACCTATAAATATATGAAAATAATAAAATCAAAACTTAAGTAATTATGTATTAAAAAATTAATATAAGTAAGAAATTTTAAATTAGGAGTAAATTTAAAATCCAAGAAATATTAAAAGATATATATTTATTTTAAATAGGGAGTAATTTTGAAATCAAATTTGAAAATTCAAAATAATTTAAAAATGATGAGAGATTAGAAAAAGAGATTTAGTGATATTACGAAGTTTTAACAATAAAATTTAGACTCCATAACTTATCCTGTTTTCTTGAACTCTTGTTACTCATGAGTCTTTAATCTTGAACTCTTGTTCTTTGAAATCTTTATTCTTGAATCTCTAAAATCTGTACAATCTTCAAATCAATACATGTATATAATTCCTACACACACACACACACACACACACACACACACATATATATATATATATATAGATAAATAGATAAAAGTGTTAGTATACATTTTATAACAATAATAGTTAAAACAAGGTTGTTGTCATCAAAACCATCATCACAACATCTCATTCCCTAACATAATCAATTTAATTAGATCTATCAACACTGGACAAATTAATCAAACACAAAATTTAATCAAATCTATCAACAATGGACAAATTAATCAAACTCGAATGCTTCACTTAAAAGCGAAGCACACATCTCATTCGTTCATCCCACTATGACTCAAGTTCATAATATATGTACTCTTATTTCTCTTACTTGCAATTTCATATTCAAAATTTTACATCAATACCTTAACGTTTTATCCACACCTACGTGTATCAAAGCTAGATTGCCTTCTTCCTATTCTTCATCTACCCATTCCTTTGGACATTCATAACAACATCAACCACCAAACACTGCATAATCGGAACCTTATTCACCTCTCATATAAAAAAGGCCTGCCCTCCCTACACAAAATCCACACTATCCTAGGTGTACCACCCACAAAAATCCACCTTCCACATCGCTTACTTCAGCGACTTCCTTTCCCCCTATAGTTAGGTTGAGGCGGGCCTAAACCCCACCTTCCACAAATCACCGGCATATGTTCCCTTATCGCCTTTTACGTCCCCGACCCGGCTCCCGCCTAATCCTCCTTTTTATCCTCTCACCTTCCGTCAGACTTCAGTCCTCTCCTCTCGCCTTTCTCCCTTTCGACCATTTCTATCTCCTTTCCTTGTCTGCCACCCTCCTTGACCACAACCCACGGTCCACTATTCACGAAGGTTAAAGAGTAAGAATCCACGTCGCCTTAAAGCTAAACCCGAAACACACTAAAATAACATGGTGTGGAACTAGATCTTGTACGTGAAAGCTACTCCCCCACCATGCACCCCACATCGTAATCTGACCTTGGCAACTGTGCCACCATTGACCTCAGCAGCCGTGCCTCAAAGCACTTTCCTCTGATTATAGAAGATAGCTTCATGTTTGAATTCATATTGTCATACCCATACTCTCCTTAAACTTAGATTTTTATTCCTAAATTTTGTTCATTCCTTTCACACCCATACTTTCAAACTCATACTGCCAAATTTTTTAAAGGGAGGCGTACCTTCCGTTTCCACTATCCTCTCCTTAAAATTAATTTTGTTAACTCCTAAATTCATCAATGGACAAAGTTTCACCATGGTGGTTGAAGTTTAGAAGGTGTCATATAAAACTTTCATAGGAAAAGAGATGGATGTTCTTATGTCTAAAAAGTAAAATTTTCCATGCTTAAATAATCAAAACTATGCTATTAAAACTACAAATTGTAGAAAATATCGAGCAATGCTCCTTTTGTGGACTCTGCTCTAATCTTAAAGCTTCTTTGAGTGAGCAATTTAATATAAATAAAGGATACAAAAAAGTGATTGTTGTCGATCAATTTTAACTCCTCTTGTGCGCATTTAATTCACACAATGTACCAATGCTCAAAACTTTCATGTTTTCTAACCCCTAAAATGAAGGTTCCGTAAAGCTAGAAATTTCTGCCGAATCTACAGAGATCCAAACAGAAATAGGAATACCTTTCTAGAAATGTTGTTTTTGCCGACGATTTCACCTGACAAGATTATCCCGTTGAAAGTCGATATCGATTCACCCTTAGAAAAGTTACTTCGGGATTTTGAGAAAGATGAGTCTGATGAGAACAAGAAGAGTGATTAGCATTGTTAGACTCAAAAGTTAATATTTTCCATGTTTATCCTTGGTTTTTATTTCCATTTTTATCAACTATTATAATTGCTTCATAAAATATTATAACGGACTTTATGTGTTGTTATATTATAACGGTAACGGGCTTTTAGTACTGCAGAATACTTTTGTCAGGAAATTCATGTTTTAATGTTTTGAAATATACAAGATTTCAAATATGTAAGGAAATAACCGAAACAATAGATAAAGATAAGTTCTTCAGCAAGTCCTCAACTCTGAAAGGTTCAATTCTCAACACTGTGATACTCGACCTGCCCCGAACATAAAGTAAAACCAAACACTCGAGTCCAAACTAACACTCTTAGATAAGTGAATCAACTCAAGTGAAATGTTCAAATGAAATGCATCGATAACTTAAAGGATGTTTGGGATTACCATCCTTTAGGTATCCGTTAAACTATTTACATATAATATAATAGACTATTATAATAATGTATATCGGTAAGTATAGTATTGAGAATAACATTAACGCGTTACCCATATCTCCCTTGACACATTTTATATAAGCATTGTATTCTATACAGCACGATGTACCCACCGTAAACTGGTGGCATTAGAGTGCACTCCATAGGTACAACGTAAACGAATGTCATCGTGGGTGCGTAGGATAATATGACAAGGCACACGAGGCAATATCCAGGGTATGGTTCTACCATTTCATAAAGCTGGGCAGATGGTAACGCATAAGCGCAACTGAAAAATCCGAGTGTGTGTACGACTTATGCAGGATCTATAATATGGCTATGCGGAATATGATATGATAACAATATATACATATACATATATATATATATATATCACAGATAACTTTAAATGTAGTAAAGTAAAGTAAAGTAGAGTAACGACACCAGGATTTTATACTGGTTCGGACCTCCCGTCCTACGTCCAGTCCCGAAGCTCCTCTTCGGCTTTTCACTAAACAACACCCTCTTTTCACCCGGAGGAACAGGTTCACAACACTACTTGATTTACGGGCTACAAGTTTACCCACTTGATTTCACGGGCTACAAGCTTACCCACTTGATTTCACGGGCTACAAGCTTACCCACACAGGACAATTACAAGAGTTTGACTTCTGATTGTGTTCTTCTTTCAACACTGATTTGCCAACGATTGAGTACACCCTTCCTCTAATCTTATCCTCAAGTATATGAATTGAATGCGAAGATTTGAAGGAAGTTAGTTGCTTGTTGAATCAAAATATGAGAAATATTATCAAGGATTCAATAAGTAACTTGAATTTGGGAGCTTTTTAGAATGCAAGAGTATTTAGAAAGTAAGATCAGAAATCAGAGCAAGAATCGGTGATTTGGATGAATGAAAGATGATGTATTTATAGCAAATGAGAAGTTGTAATTATTAGTGAAAAGTTGCAATCAAAAGGAGTGATTTTTAATGAAGAGAAATGGATGCAACTTTTCAAGAAAGAAGATGACTCTTCATGAAATTCAAAAATAGGTTGACAGGAAAAAATTAATAGGTTGACAGGTTTTTGACCGTTATTTCAAAAAGCTGTTGACCTGTTAATTTTAACAGGTTGACCTATTTAAGTTTAAAAAGCTGTTGACCTATTAAATTTAACAGGTTGACCTGTTTTTGTCAACATACATTAAAAATGAGTTTTCATGTATATTTTTTGAAGAGAATAAGAAGTATGATTATTTGAGGATAGATTTTAACATAAATAACTCTAAATAACCATCTTCTAACCTATAAAGCATTGAATCTTCTTTTTGTTGATCATGAAGCTCCTTCTTGTCATTAATCAAAATAAGCATTGAAACCGTTGACTCAACATTCTCCCCCTTTTTGATTGATGACTATATAGCTTGATATTTTAATCTTTATTGCTATCTCCCCCTGTATATAAGCTCTGTCTCCCTTTAAACATCTACATATCCATAATCTTAGCTCCATGTCATGATTTCCATTGATCTTTATTTTGTTGTTATCAATCGAAATTCTCGTGTCTCAACATTCTCCCCCTTTTTGATTGATGACAACACCTTGAATTTTCTCCCTTTGAATATAAAGCTCCCCCTGAATTTCTGCAACATTTGTGAGTAAATAATCTCACCTTTTGATTCCTGCATTAACAAATGTTAGCACACATATACTTTTACCATATTAAGCACATATATTTTAAATAGTATATGTAAAATATTTCTCCCCCTTTGTCATCGATTAAAAAGAATAAATGTCATAATAACCTCAATAATTGAGAGTAGTATAATTTTAAAATAGTATAAGAAATGGTGTTTGAGTTTGGAATTTGAAACGACGTGTCTTTATAAAAAAAAAGTTTTCAGAGAGACCGGTCGACCTATAAAATCAAGGCGGTCGACCTAAAAACTCTCGGGTTCGAGATAGAGGAAATAAGGCAAAACCGGTCGACCCCTTTTTTTCTAATCGGTCGACCTATTTTGTTGCTAAAACAGCATCGGTCGACATGAATTTCGGAACCGGTCAACCTAAAAAGTCTCTAGAAACTACATGTATTAAAACCGGTCGACCTATAGTTTTTGACCGGTCGACCTGTATGACCGGTCGACCTATATTTTGCCATCGATCGACCTAATTCTTCTCTGGATTGAAAATATTCAGAACAGGTCGACCTATATTTTTTAACAGGTCGACCTAATTTGTCAAAAATTGTTTTTATGCCTTATTTAAAAAAAACCAAACTCAAACAACATTTTATTATAATAATATATATTAAATACATGAAGAAAGAAATAAAACAAATATTAAAAGGAATATAAAATATCTCCTTAGATCCGTTATATTAAAATTATTTTCTTGGTTCCCATGGAGAATATTTTCCGCTTCCGCCTTCATTTTTGTTGTAATTCCTATCCCATGAATTTTGTATCCTCGATGACGATGAAATATTGAAACATGTGCTTTTTGATAAGCTAAATTTTCAAAGATATTTAGAGATACCGAATAGCCTTCTCTTTGTTGTGGTGTACCTGCAAAAATTATATGACATGTATACTTTTGGTACCCACTTGCTTTGTTTGGGTCCATGAGTTAGATGGAAGGTAACCATACCCAAGAGGGTTTAATGGAACCTTTAAAGATAAAATTTTTATTATTAACTACTGAATCAAAATAATCATCAATATATTTTTATCTGTTTTTCCAACTTACAGGAACCCAAATACTTAAGTAATCTCTATTGATATTCCTTTTCATACTTCTAGATCTATTATACAGATCTCTAGTCATAGAAGTATTCGAATTTCTATAATAATTGGATCTAGGATGAGCATTAGTACTAGCAGTAATATTTTTATTGTACATGAAAGCATATTTAGTACTATTTCTAAGATTAGTTTTATTATATCCTAAACCACTTTTGTCATGTAAAGGTCGAGATCTAGATAAAATCATGTTTAAATCACTTTGACCTTTATTAAATTTCACGAATTTATTTGTACATTTGATTCCACAGTCGCGATTGATATTTTCAAAAGAAACTTTGCTATTAATACCCTTATTTAATTCAGAATTCTTCCTTTTTAAAGTTCTATTCTCATTTTCGAGACAACTAATTTGAGATTCTGAATTATATAAAGATGATTGTAATTTTTCAACATTTTCTTTTGATTCAGAGATTGCTTTTTGCAAAATATTATTATTAGCTTTTAAATTCTCACATTCTTTAGATAATTCCAAATTCTTTTCAGTTAGAGTTCCATTCTCTTTTTCAAGAGACGAAATTAAAGAACTAGAATTATTTAAAGAATCTTCTAATGATTTATTTCTATTTTGCAAATGATCGATTACCTTTAAAAGAACATTGTTTTTATCTTCTAGTCGCTCATTTTCTTTTTGAAGGAAATCTTTTTGAGAAACAAGCTTTTCTAAGGTATTTTCAAAACATTTGGCTTGTTTTACCAAACGATTGTTTTCTTCTTTTAATTTGGAATTTTCTTTCTTGTAATTTTTTGACATAGCTAAAACGACTGTATTGAGTTTCAATAATTTTTCATGGTCTAACAAAAGATCTTGATATAATGAATCTGTACATACCGATTGTGATTTGACTTTAGCCATGAGACATTTGCTTCCTTGCTCTCTTGATTCCGCTTTGTTGCTCTTCCATTTTCTAAATCCTTGACTAGATTTCTTTATCGCCATTTGTTCTAAGATGTTGTACGATCTATAGAACACCAGGCTCTGATACCAATTGAAAAATCCGAGTGTGTGTACGACTTATGCAGGATCTTTAATATTGCTATGCGGAATATGATATGATAACAATATATATATCACAGATAACTTTAAATGTAGTAAAGTAAAGTAGAGTAATGACACCAGGATTTTATATTGGTTCGGACCTCCCGTCCTACGTCCAGTCCCGAAGCTCCTCTTCGGCTTTTCACTAAACAACACCCTCTCTTCACCCGGAGGAACAGGTTCACAACACTACTTGATTTACGGGCTACAAGTTTACCCACTTGATTTCACGGGCTACAAGCTTACCCACTTGATTTCACGGGCTACAAGCTTACCCACACAGGACAATTACAAGAGTTTGACTTCTGATTGTGTTCTTCTTTCAACACTGATTTGCCAACGACTGAGTACACCCTTCCTATAATCTTATCCTCAAGTATATGAATTGAATGCGAAGATTTGAAGGAAGTTAGTTGCTTGTTGAATCAAAATATGAGAAATATTATCAAGGATTCAATAAGTAACTTGAATTTGGGAGTTTTTTAGAATGCAAGAGTATTTAGAAAGTAAGATCAGAAATCAGAGCAAGAATCGGTGATTTGGATGAATGAAAGATGATGTATTTATAGCAAATGAGAAGTTGTAATTATTAGTGAAAAGTTGCAATCAAAAGGAGTGATTTTTAATGAAGAGAAATGGATGTAACTTTTCAAGAAAGAAGATGACTCTTCATGAAATTCAAAAATAGGTTGACAGGAAAAAATTAATAGGTTGACAGGTTTTTGACCGTTATTTCAAAAAGCTGTTGACCTGTTAATTTTAACAGGTTGACCTATTTAAGTTTAAAAAGCTGTTGACCTATTAAATTTAACAGGTTGACCTGTTTTTGTCAACATACATTAAAAATGAGTTTTCATGTATATTTTTTGAAGAGAATAAGAAGTATGATTATTTGAGGATAGATTTTAACATAAATAACTCTAAATAACCATCTTCTAACCTATAAAGCATTGAATCTTCTTTTTGTTGATCATGAAACTCCTTCTTGTCATTAATCAAAATAAGCATTGAAACCGTTGACTCAACAGCAACTACCGCCCACCTCGAACACACACTCTCATAAATTGAGGATGTACATCAAACCAAATCATAGAGGAACTAGGATAATAAAAGAAGAAATGTGTCCGATCGGGGGAACGACCCACTTGGCCTTGGTATAGCTCCTGTTTTAGTCATTTCAATAATGATCCAATGTTAAGATTATCCATCATCGTTCTCTTACTTCATTCCAGTACTGGTTGCCATTTATCCTACTTCGTTCTGGATTCTCCACTACATACATAATTATTAAAGTAGTTCCTATATTTGTAGAGAGTATGACAGGTCTCATCAACAACCAAACCCTTATTTCACATGGTAGTCATTTGTATTCGAAATCAAGTTTTGATGTCATAAATCAGTTAGCTTCAAGCATTGATTTTTATAACCATTTACTCAAAACAATTAAGTATTAGGTTCGTTTTCAAATTTCAAATCTCATATTTTCAAATGGTTCAATATCAAATTTAAATTTTGATTTTAGATTCATGCACTACAAATGTTGATACTAATTAAGATCTTTATCTTAAATCAGTTCAAACTTAATAGCATATATTAGAAATTGACTTTTATTTTAAAATAGTAAAACTTAATATAAAATAGTTTAATTTAAAATGGTTGTAAAATAATTATATTTAATTTAAAATTATCTGATAAAAATATAATTGTAAAATACAACAATAGTTATGTAAAATATTCAGGGTAGGTAGTGGTTCAGAGCAGCGGTCAAGGCTCGGGAAGGGTGAAAAGGAGGATGAGCAAGGGTTTGAAGTAGAGATGGTGGAATTTTTGTGTGGAGAGTATCTGAGTTGTTCGATTAAGGATGATGGGTCGGGGTAGAGCAACAAAGGTGCGACCTGTGTCAGGTAGCGGTGATAGAGGCGCCGGTGGTTGCTGTGGTGGTGGGTCGAGGCTAAGGGGATGAGGAAGCGGTGTTTTAGGTGATAAATGCTAGGTTCTGGTTTTGGGGAAGGGTTTATTTGAGGTGGCCGAGGCAAGGGACTATGCTATGGTAACGACGGTTTGTTGTAGGTGGTGGCAGGTGAGGGTAGAGGCGATGGTCTGGGGTGGTGACAGGTCGGAAATGGGCAGCAGCAAGAAAGAGAGAGAGAGGGGACATGTCAATTTAGTAGTGGGAAGAATAATTAAAAAGGAGATAACATGCTAGGTTCAGATTTTAAAGAGGAGGAGGATGAAAAGTACAAAGAGAATTTGATAGGGAAGACGGAATGAAGAAGAAGAAAAAAATTTACTTGATTTTGTCTTAGTATGCTTTTCTTCATGAAACTTACACAAAAAATTATGTGATTTTTAGAACATCAAGTGCTGGTTTGACTAAGCCAATAAATTCTCTCCAAAACCCATAAACTAATTTACAAAATACCAATATAAATACCAACGAAAATACAAGTGGAAACACAAGAGAGAAATACATTCAAATACGTATAAATACACAGTCTACGTTTACGCGTTTTGCAACGTAAATTGCAAATTCAGAGCAATAGAAATCTGATTTCAACGAAACGAAAAGCAGTGGACATCTTAGTATTTCGTGTGGTATTTTTAAAATATAAAATTTAAAACTTTTAAGATTTCAACTAAAATTCAAATTTTGACCAAATCTGACCAAAATTTGAAATTTCAGAAAATTTCTCATTTTATTAAATTTGATCAAACACAATATTCAGCATTAGAAATTCGTTATTTAAAATTAAATTCTAAAGTTAACTTGAATTTAGAATAGTAATATTGCTTAAGTTAGTTCAAATTTACAGGTCATTACATATAATATTATTTTCATCACAATAGTACAAAACACTACGCCATAGATTGCATACTGCAACGCCAGAGAAGTGATGCAGGAAGTGCCAAAAAGTGTTGCTATAGGGAAAAAATGACATGTGACAACACTTTTTCGAGGTTGTCTTTTGCCACGTTGCCTTAGAGTCAATGACAACACCTTTGCGACTATATAGTATCATCAGTACAGTTGTTGCCACAGGTACCACTGCAACAACAAATACCTTTTCACAACTGCCAAAAACAGTTGTAATATGTCTAGTACAGCTGGCAATCATAGTAAAGTCAACCTTTTTTACAATTATTTCTAACAGTTGTTAAAATTTGTTTGACGGCTGCAAAGTAATTACACCTCAACTGCTATTAATCAAAAAATTCATAATATTATAATAAATATTATTATCACATAGTATTTTATTCAAATAAATATTTTATTCAACATTTCAAATGGTACAAATTTTTGACTCCACTATTATACATTCACTCGTATTTACATACATTCCTTACTACGTTGTCACTCGATTCACTCATATACAGACTCACACATACAATCATAAACAAGAAAAAATATACGAAAATGATTATATATACTACTACCTTTATTTTTTTCCCTTCTGATGATTTTCTCGTAAAGTATGCGCAACTACCCCACGAGCATGTTTTCATCTTCCATAATGTTGTGTATCAAGGCTGCCACCTTTTGCCTCCTTTTAGTTTTGCTCCCAAGTTAGATGTTTAATATACCAACATAGCATTGTACAAAGGCTTTAGATCTTCTTCTGCTTTTAGCTTCTTCATAATACATTTGAATGTAAAATATAGAAAATGTGTTAAATACCATACTACATTCAGTATAGAAAACTAGCATACATACATGCCTAAACTGAGCTAAAGAAGATTGTACTTGTTGCTTACGAGTTTGCCAGCACTTGTTAAGTGATGCAAATAAACACTGGAGCATTCAGAATGAGGTTACTGTGAACATGCCAAACAGCATACCTGACATTGAACTTATTAGCAACATCTATATGAAACTTTTCCAAGGGATATGAGAGTCTAGTATTCTTTTCATCCTTAAACGGAGCGTATCCCAGTACCCATTGTGCAAATCAGATCCTATAAGCAAAAGATTTTTCTTCGCATATGTATAAAAATACATGTCACAGCAGTTTGCAAAGTATAGTACTAAATTAAGGAACACAAACCAAAATCAGCCTTGTAAACATTTTATGTCATTGTCCATGCATGCAAGGATTCAACAAGGTTTATAAAACTACCCGCACATGCATAGTTATTGAGTATTAAACTTAATAGGATAGACATGATCAAGTTATGCATAATAATACGTACCTATGGCTACTTAAACTAGTGAATACACCAGTGTGCAAATTAGTTCTTATGTGCCCATGGACAGGTCAGATTGATATGCTATTCCAAACACATGTAACAAGAAAACATGCCTACCTGATTAGCTGAACCATCAAACCTATATAATGTTGCTAATAGATATGTCATAAAAGAAGAACCACTACTAGATATGTCATAAAATAAGAGTCTAAATAGGTAGAGTCGGATATTCCATACTCTGGAAAAGGGTAACAGGTATATGCACAAGTGCAGTGACACTGTAGGAATCTACTAAATAACAACATAGTAATATGGTGTTGTGACACTGTAGGATTGGTTTAAAAAATAATTTGAACAAGTGCCGAGAATTCTTCAGCAAAAGACTTTGACTGGTATAAAAAATAGGCAAGAACAGTGATCAACTTAGATTGAAAAAAATGTTAAACTGCAATGCATCCATCCTTTCCACATGCCAATCACATAAGAGATGGACTCAGTAACACTCAAAGTCCTAGAACTCAACTTTGTATGATCACACCATAATCCCAAGTATGATGGTCAGAGCAGTAGAAACGTATAGAACACTTAAAGTATGTTCAACATGCAACACAGAATTCACTACACCAAGCTATAGTTTTAAATGAAAATAGTATAAAATACAGAAAAAATAACAATATTGCTGCTAGGCTTTATAAATTTACCTTGGCATTAATCTTTAGCAAAACATTAGCAAGGTACTGATTATTGACTTGCACTGGAGCAATGCATTGTGTGATGACCCCATAGTCAAACAAACATTTTCGCTTCCAAGGACCTAAAAATTTTCTCACTGTGATGGAAAATGCAATACATAGTAAACTTAAAAAAAAACCGATGAATTACCATAAATATCAGGTTTTTTAGGCTCTGGTAAGATGCAAAATACAAATTTGGGATAATTATCGAACATGGATTTCATCTGTTTAAGCATGGATTCTACTCTATCAAGATGGGGAGCTTTTTTCGTTGAATCATCCTCCTTGATAGATGCTTTTGGTTCATTCATTTTCTACACAGTTAAGTATCATTACATAAATTAAATGCAACAATATACTTGGAAATCAAAATAAGAAATTCATGACAAAATAAGTGCTCACAATTCCCATTGCCCAAAAACAGTTGATGAGATTTTGCTCAAGAGTTCCCCAATTGATCCGAGCAGAAAAATTCACTACCACCTAGTCTAGAATATCAGTAGGTTGAATTTTTTTTCTGCAAGCATCATATGCAAATGGTTTTAGTAATATGTGACACTATAAAAGCCTTTTGCTATTTAGCCAAAGTTCCATACATTATTTCTGAAGTTCCATCGCCCAGATCTTGGCGTAAGATCTTCACTGTGTCCCAATTTCAACTATGAAAACATCATAAACATTCGATATTGATGTACAATAAATAAAGACTAAATATTAATTATAAGAAACAATCAAGTGTCGTAGCATTTAAAAACGAAACATTTGGTGGTTGAAGAACACGACCGTCCACTTGTGTAAACTAAATGCGGTGAAGTAAAAGAAAACTGCGAAAATTAGGGATCTGCGAAAGAGAAATGAAATTGAATGGAGTTGATTTTGGATCAGAATTAATTTGGGGGTGAAGGAAAATTAGGGATCCAAATGAAAAGGAAACAGAGGAAAACAACGTGAATTATGTTCTAGCGGGAAAATGAAAATTTGGAGCAAAGAGACGAGGCAACGAAGTAAAGTTAGAATGACGCGGATTGATAACGTGGACCGTTGGATTGTGTTCACCCGGATTGATAATTTTATTAACACAGCTACCGCAACACAGTGTTGATATCTATGTTAACACCTTGAAGCGTGTGTTGCAATAGACAAAAATTAGCATAGTAATGACAACATTTTAGCTGGCAACACCTTGGATTTTTGTTGTAGTAGACCATCTATGACGTAGTGAAAGGTGGGATAATCATAAGTGAATATTAAGCTAAGATCCTTGAATTCAAACTTAATGCACAAAAACTTCTTTCCAAAAATTATATTGTAAATTAGGTCCTTAGAATTTAATAACTGAAAACTGCACACGATTATGCAATTATTCAATGAATAATTGCAGACATTTATGCAATTATACCAAAAATTGCAAAATTTTCAGCAATTTTCCTTTGAAAAATGGCGGATTTTTTGGCAATTTTTTGACGAATATTTACAGAAATTTCTGCAATTTTTTGAAAAACTACTGAAATTTTTGCAATTTTTTTGACGAAAAATTACAAAATTTTCCACAAATTTTCGTTAAATAATTACAGAAATTTATGCAATTTTATCGCATAAATATTTGCAATTATTTACTAAATAATTGCATAAATTTATATGATTATTAATTGACTTAATTCAAGAGATTACGTTTTCGATAAATATGTTTCGATTATTTTGAAACTTTTTTTTTTCAAAACCAATATAATATAACAAAAATGAGAAACTAGCCTTTCTCCAATGGCTCACAAAAACAGTTTTTGTAAAAAAATTAGAAAACTGTAAGCACACTCAGACAAAAAAACGATACAACACGACACCCTAGACTGCTGAAGAACACGAAAGCAAAGAAGCAACCAACAGGACACAAGGGAGGCAGACTAGTCCTCCAGATGCAGAATATCAGAGAAGGCGAAGTCATGATCTCACTCACTGTGTAGAAGAACAAGGAACGATAACAAGTGTCAGCCGAAGGAAGGAAGTTTGAAACTCCAACGGAAGGAATCTACTCCACCGTCAGACCATCCGCACCCTGCCCATCAGATAAGAACATCCGTAACAACACCAACTCCTAGAAGAACGAAAGCCATGTACCTAAAATCAGGCCTTGCAGCACTAGCAAACAACATAAGAGCTTTAAGGAGGCAATGAGCACGTAAAGAAAGCAAATACGAGAAAAGTAATGTAGAAATCAACTGATTCCCGCACTTGGAGTGGTTGATGCAGATTAAACACCAAAGGCACAAGCTAACCTCCTAGATCAGGAGCCAATTAGTCTATTGAAAGGCCTAACTCGAAAAATGAGCAATACATCACTCCTTACCTTCCTAATAACGGTAGGAGGGTCCATCGGCTCTTCGTCGAACACTGCCTTATTCCGCGAGCATCAAAGATACCAGTAGATTAAGCAAGGAGTTAGACGAAAGAGGATCGACTGAAAAGACTTACTTGAGATGCCGGTCCACCAGTATCTCAGTAAGTCAAAAAGAGAAGTGGCATTACCTCGGCAGTCCATCAGATTTTCGAAGTAATTCCAAACAGTCTTGGCACAAGAACCAAGGAAAACCACATGAACAACGGATTCCGAACTGCCTACACTACAGCATCTGCACCTTGAAACCATTGGGATGCCTATCCTTTGAAGGTTCACGTCTAGGGGTAACCCTTCATGAAAGGTTCGCTACATAAATAAAGAAACCTTCGGGGGAAGACGAACATCCCAGATGAAAGAAAACAGAGGGAGACGTGGGCACGGTGTCCTTACCGAGCTCCATGCCGCCTTGATCGAGAAGAGAGTACCGCCCCCGTCCCACCCGGGTCCACCACCATGTGAATCCGAAAAGGTCTTCACGGATTACATTCGTTTCTAGGTCTCATTAGCGTACGTGGGACAACAGTGTAATCCGTACCCGAAAGCCTATGGTACTTAGCATGAAGGAACAAAGCCAGCCTATGATACTTAGCATGAAGGAACAAAGCCCAAAGAAATTCGTTCGCTTCGAACCTATCTCACAGCTTGCAAGCAAAGATAGCGCACATGTTCTTAGGGTTCCGGGGACCCAGGCCTCCCTCACTTTTAGGATGACAAACAACGTTCCACGAGATCCAGTGATGTCGGGACGCGTTGTCCTTGGATCCTCAAAAGAAAGAGGAGGCCAAGGAACGGTAAGAACGAAAAAAGGACGAAGTGGGAGTCATAGCAGCATAGACATGAGATCCCACAAAGTCAAGAACAGACTTAAGGAGGACTAGTCTGCCTGCTTGAGAAATGAGAGCCGCATTCCAGCGAATAATCTTACCCCTGGCTTTGTCAGTTAGGGGATTGAAGATGGCGTTGAACTTTCTGCCTTTATATAGAACAATATCAAGGTAAGAAAGCAAGGGCGAGGCTAACTTGAAACCTGTAACGGTTTCGATCTAGGAAGATCTAGGAGGAAGCAGATTATTTTGAAACTTAATAGAAATTTTAGCCAATCTGTCACAAATAATAATTGTTTGCATAAGGTCCATGGATATGACATGCGCCAATATTAAACGATTTAAATGCGCATTAATGCAAAAGAAACTGCCTCAAAATACTTCTGCAATAAAAGCAAATAAAAAATAAAAATAAAAATAAAAAATAAAGATAGAGAACATTGCTACAGTTTTTTCATGTAAAGTTACAAATTTATCCCTTCATGTTGTCGCCTTCACTCTCCCACTCTATATACGCGTTTGCTCCACATTCAATTTGCTTTCCCTAATACTTCTTGTCAATTCAAAAACCCTTGAAACAACTTTCATCAAATTCAACTAACAAACAATCCAATAGAAGTCAGGTAAATCGAGATTATGTTACGATCGTGTTTGCGACCGTTAGAATTGTTATTCAATCGCTTCAAAAACAGCGATGAACTGCTTTGGCATCTCGATTTAAAGAAGCATGCGAGTGGGGATTTCTCGATTGCTGTCGTGCAGGCAAATAATTCCTTAGAGGATCAGGGGCAGGTTCTGACCTCTTCAAATGCTACTTACGTCGGTGTTTATGATGGCCATGGCGGTCCAGAAGCTTCGAGATTTGTTAACAGTCGATTATTTCCTCATTTGCATAGTAAGTTTTCATTTAATAATTTAATATGTACTCGGGTTTGATTTTTTATTTTTATTTTTTTGGTTTGTATTTTAATTCTTCGAGTTTACTTTAGCGTTAGCTTTTGACCAAAACAGATTTTGACCAAGTGGTTAACCTGATAATTTGTTAGTACAGAATGTTGTTTTCTTATTACCCAAACTTGTATTCAGGTCGTATTGAATTGTTCGTTGTGAAATATTGTACTCAAGGGAAAAAAAAGCTTCTTTACACTCACAAATTTATATGCTGTCCGTGTTATATTGGTTAATTATGGTCCCTCGGATGCATTTTTTTTTTTCTTATTTAGAAAAAATATATTTACAAGAGAAACAGTACCAATTCCCCCAGTAAATAAAGTGAATCTAATTAGATTTTCATTTTTATTAAAATGTAAAATAATAACTACAAAACATTTATTGGTCCATCAAGCCACCGGAAACTTTTTCTATGTATCAATTCTCCGGATTAAGAGGTTGGCCTTGCCCTAGGGAATTGGCTTGCTCGCCTTACTCTAAAGTTGGCCTTGAAGAGAAACAAAGTTGAATTTGCCTGATTGTTCGTTTCCTGTTTTGGACCATTTGATCAATAACAGTAGTTGGTTTATGTATTCCATATATAAATGTTGGATTGCTGGTGCCAAGTCAAGCTATGTTATTTAACAAGGTAAGGAGATTTGGAGAGGGTGAATGATTTTGAGGGGATAATCATAATGTAGTAGTCGTGATATATGAGATAGAATATACTAAAATTGCAAATAATTTTACTTGTTTCATAAACTTCGATTCATAAAATGTAATGCTAACATTTCAGATTCTTTTAATAGGATTTGCATCAGAGCATGGAGGGCTTTCTGTAGACGTAATAAAAAAGGCTTTTCATGCGACCGAAGAGGAGTTTTTACAGATAGTAAAACATTCATGGCTAACAAAACCACAAATAGCGTCGGTAGGATCTTGTTGTCTAATGGGGGCGATTACCGAGGATATGATATATGTAGCTAATTTGGGAGATTCTAGAGCAGTCCTTGGTAGAAAAGGCGCCAATGGACGGCCAATTGCTGAGAGATTGACATCTGATCATAATGTGGCACTTGAAGAAGTTAGAAAGGAACTTACAGAAAATCATCCAGATGATTCTCATATTGTTATTTACAGCCGTGGAGTTTGGAGGATTAAAGGAATTATCCAGGTTAGTCATAAAAATCTCAAAAATATTTGTTCACATTTTAAAGTGAATGAAACTCCTTCATGAGAAACAATGCATTTGAAGAACTCTGGAACATGGATTGGAGAACTATGGTTCTTTTCATATTATAAATTGCTAAATCGCTACAATTTGAAATTGGAATGGCGTAATCCTCTATTTAATGTAAATTTCATTTTAATCAACTCCTGAAAAAAGGAATCAAAACTATTTTTTATTAAATTTCTGAATGTGGTACTTCCATATATGAATTTTAATGTAACCACTAATCAACTTTCCTTTGAATTACCATGTAAAGGTAATTGCAACTGTCTGTAATGCTAAGATAGGTATGTCTATTCAAATTAATTTTTTTCCATGGATGATGGTATATGGGTATCATATCAAAATTATGTCAAAATGGGGTTTGGCTGTTTTTTTTATTTTGAAATAATAATAATAATAATAATAATAATAATAATAATAATAATAATAATAATAATAAGAAGTTCAAGTCCTATTCCTTTAAAAGAGTTTGCTGTGTTCCAAATGCTTCATATTTGAAAAGGGGGAAGGGACCTATCCAGCGTCATCTGAAGTTCCTGAACGTTTGATTTTATTACTAGGCCAGTTATTTTTCAGTTTTTGTTATAATTTAAAACGTCACAATTAGACTTCTTTCTGTCACGGGCTTCCCTTCTTATTGCCAAATTGTACTACTGCGTGAATTAGAATAGTCCCAACTTTATTGCACACCAGTAAATTGATGTCCTTATCCTTGACTTTTATCAAGTATGGTGACCAATCCGGTTATATGAGATAGAATTATTAGCGCTAAACCCACATGTCTCTCTCTGCAAGGCAAAATATGTGGGCGCAGTTGATCAACAATAACTTCAACTTTCACATGTTTGTTTGTTTTAGGAACAGAAGAAGTTGCTATTTACATTGATTATTTTATCTTCTACCATGTAGCATGAAATGCGACTAGGTAGACTTCGAATCTTTGGCAGCCAACCTTATTCCTCAGAATATTTTTCATGTATTGTTGCCGATGGAATATTCAAATTGGCCACCTTGAGTTCACGGTGTTAGTAAAGACCTTGACTATCATGTGGCCCATTTTATACATGGCAACACTTTACTGACTGTGACTTTTGACTCTGAGAGAAGGAGACAACAATAAATTAGGTTCAGGTATAGTTGGATAAGACCTACTTTGCCGCAGCCTGAAAGATAATTTTCACAACTTGTGCTATATCTCAAATTTTTTTTTATATTGTTTTTTTGTTAAAATGCGCTCATTTTTGATGACCCAACCTACTATTTCTTGAACTATCATTGCACAACATTGACTATCTGATTTTGAATGGTTCACTGGTTTGAATATGAATGACTTATGAAGTTATGTGCCATGCTCTATCTATTTAGATGATGCCTTCTTCACCTCGTTCAATTTATGTGCCATGCTCTGGTTTTCTGTGGCTCAACGCCCCCCCCCCCCCCCCCCACCACACACATGCGTACATACAGAGGCTCTTAATTTTATTTTTGCTTCGACAACCTTCTATTTATTCTGTTATATATTGAACTTGGTACTGAATTATATAAATAATGGGTAATGGGTGTTCTTTCATTTTTGATGTAAGTTTAAAAGATTGCATGCATTTCCGCAATGTCAAAATCTTTGTCGGCACATTAGGGAAAGGAAATAAAGAAAATAACAATTGCTTGATGAATATTTCTTGGTGTTGTATGTGTCATCGGTCTATTAAAAAAAATGTTGTAGGAAGTTTGTAGCATAAATATCATATTCATGCATTCTTTTTTTGTTCATGTCGGCTTATACCATCTTTTATCAGGTATCACGGTCAATTGGTGATGTTTACCTAAAGAAACCAGATTTTAGCAGCGACCCATTGTTTCAAAAATTTGTTGCTCCTGTTCCTATAAAGCGAGCTGTGGTAACTTCAGAGCCTTCGGTTTGCGCACGTAATTTAAAACCAAATGATATGTTTATGATATTCGCATCAGATGGTCTATGGGATCAATTAAGTGATGAAGCTGCAGTTGAAATAGTGTTCAAAAATCCAAGATCCGTAAGTTACCCAGCTAGAATGTCCTTTTTGCCATTGTGGCTCTTATTCTCGCTAATGTTCATCATTTTTCCACAATTATGCCCCATTTTCTTTTCAATTATAAACAAAAACACCCAGTAGTTGTATTTTACATATTGAATGTCCCACGTGTTTTGCCTAAGAACTGAAACAACGTAGAATTGCTAGTGCACACAATTACTTTCCTTGGTTAGCAAGATCATAATTGCTCTTCCTTCAATTTTAGACCATCTTATTTTCTCAAGTCAAAAAGCCTATTCGGCAGATTAAACATCTATGAACGAGAATAACCGAACTTACTTCAAAACAGAAGCAACTGTCTTTATATGAAGTCAAAAAGCATCTTTTGGTCATTTATCTTTGCAATATTCAAACTTTTAAAAAAAGAAATAGAAAAAAGAAAGCAACTTCTTAGTAACACAAAGGTTGATAAACCAAAGTAGAAAATACTTGGAAGTTTCAAGCTGAATATATGTCCTCAAATTGGTTAGTTTACTCAACTCTCAATAACACATACAAGTGCAGGGAATCGCGAAGAGATTGGTAAAAGCAGCCCTTACTGAAGCAGCCAAAAAAAGGGAAATGAGATACAGCGACATAATAAAGCTCGAAAAAGGAGTTAGACGGCATTTTCATGATGATATAACGGTTATAGTTATATATCTTGATCAACATAGAAAAGGGAAATCTGCATTGGAAGCAAATAAGTTCGATTACACCAGTGCGCCTGTCGATATATTTTCCTTCAACTCTGAAGAAGCAGAGGCACCTCTATGCCCAGTGAAATGAACTATGAACGCGCATATGCACGCGTTTACGTATATTTATACTGAAAACGAATCTCTAACAGGGACTTGGTAGATACTGATCCGGTTTATGTTATATAATAATGTTTTTAGTGTAGTATGTACATGATGGAGAACTTTTGAAATTTATTTACAGGTTAGAGTTGCCTGCAATTTTTGACTGTTTGTTGGTGTTGCAGAAAGAGTTGTTTTGTTATATGTTATTCGTTGTTTTGGTGCTGTAGTTGGGTTGAATAATGAAATGGTTTGTTCATAAATGTAGATGGCTTATATGAGTTTCGATACTGTATCCGTTGTTTCGAGAAGAATGTAACTAGTGAGCGACTTTGTTTGGGATGAAGCATGAAAGCTACCAGAGCAATGAGATGTGAATGCTACTAAAGTTAGGGCGGAATGCGATAAATCTTGGATTCGATCTCGTTGGACCTAAAGTGTCATGCTAGTATGGTGCATACAAACCATAGATGGTATATAAGTACTTGATTTCAAAAAAAAAAAAAAAAAAAAAAAAAAAAAAGAATCCGATATCCATCCGCATCCGTGTCCGAAAAACGGATAAATATCCGATATCCGAAAAACCGAATGTGGATACGAATACATAGATATCCACATCTGAATATTTTTAACATTATGTTCAAAATTATATGTATTTTAGTACAATGCATCAGATTTATTTATTGTTTTACTAAGTCGAAGGTTTATATCATATGCACTAAATGCATGTTAGTTACCCAAATCTATTTAATTTCATCATATATGCTTATTTTTAACACTTTAGTGATCAAAGAAATTGAAAAACAATCATGTTAAACTATAAATTTACATTTATATTTCATGATTTATCGATCGTTGACAGATAGTATAATTATCCGATATTCATCCGTATCCGCGGATACGGATATCCGAAAATAATTTTGGATACGGATACGGATATAGCACTATCTGTATCTATAAGTATTCATTGACAACCCTACTTATAGGGTAACAGTCAAACATAATATATCACATGGAGATGAAATCACTTGGACATAAACAATGGTGTTTCCCCGAGCTTAGCCAATCAAGGTTTTGATTTTTTTCATTTTGCAATTAAACCCCTAAAGGAATACGAGTTTAATTGCAATATTAAGAAAATCAGGCCTTCTGATTGGCTGGGTTCAGGGGAACACCCTTGTTTGGGTCCAGGTGATCAACGCCCTCTCACATGACGGTCTAATGTGGTTTTTGATTTGAGAATAGTTTGAACCTTTAAGAGCGTAAACCATCGTATAATTATGATCATTGTTTCAAAATCTCATTCGTTTCACTTGAGATTTCATTTCCAAAATTGAGCGAGAGATTTTACGAAAGGAGACATTGAAATTTATTTCAAATTATATTTGATACTGTTAAGTTCTCGAGAAAAACTTGAGAAATGATATCATACATAATTATGTTTTTTCATTTATATATTTATTTTTCTTCTCATGTAGCACCAAAGACAATTGCCCTCTATTTAAAAAAAGATGGACAAACATTTTCGCTTTACTTATAGTGAAGCTGTGAATACGAGGTGTATAACACGTCAATTGTACTAGTGTTATGATTGATTTTCAGAAAGCGGATAATGTATATGTTATGCAAAGATTAAGTTGTTAGAAAATAAAATAGAAGAAACAAGATTGAAGAGGAGTTTTATTATTGATGAATTGCTATTGTAAGATGATACAAACTGTATATAGAAGACCTCTATTTATAATACAAGAAATAAATACAAATAGGCTTGAATAATGTGAATGTGACCGCTGTATTGTTATAAAGACATGTGACCATTACTATGTTATAATAGGCATGTGACCGTTGCATTGTTATAATAGGCATGTGACCGTTGCTATGTTATAATAGGCATGTGACCATTGATTTCCCATTATTTCGTTACTCTACCTCAAACTAAACTAGTATTCCCATTTCTATCTCCCCATCCATCAACGACTTTTAGATCCTTCCTCAATCTCATAAAATTCTTGGTAGACAAAGCTTTTGTAAGTGTATCAGCTCGTTGATAATATGCGGGGACATGACAAACCGCCAGTTTTTCTATCTGAGTTTTTTCTCTAACAAAATGAAGGTCAATTTCAAGATGCTTCGTCCTCGAATGTTGAATCGGGTTGAGTGATAAAGAAACCATGCTCTTGTTATCACACCAAATGACGGGTCTTCGATTTAGAGAAAACCCTAATTCTTGCAACAACGATTCAATCTAAGTAACTTTTGTTGTCGCACTTGCTAATGCTCGGTACTCCATCTCTGTGCTAGATCTGGAAGCGGTCTGCTGCTTTTTAGTACACCAAGAAATAATATTGGAGCCAAGGTAGACACAGTACCCTGAAATAGATTTTCGATCATCAATATCATTGGCTCAATCTGCATCACTAAAACACTGTAAGTTGAGCTCTTTTTCAGGCTTTATAATTATGCCATGATTTTTTATGCCTTGCAAGTATCGTAAAATCCTTTTTAGTGCATTTCAGTGTTCTGATAGGGGGTTCTACATGTATTGACTTAGCTTGTTAACACTATAGCATATGTCAGGCCTTGTAATCGTTGCGTATTGCAGTGCTCCAATTATGCTTCTATATTGTTTGACATTGTCGATAGTTTCACCTTTATATTTTGACAGTCTTAGGTTGCTAATCATAGGTGTCGGCAAGGAATTAGCCTGATGCATTTTTGCCCTTTGAAGAATTTCTGAAATTTAATTTTGTTGAGATAAAATTAATTCTCTGTCAATTTTCTTAATAGCTTGTATTCCAAGGAAATTTTTTAGTTCCTCCATGTCTTTTATGGCAAAGTTTTGATTAAGTCTTCGTATGATGTTATCTATTACTTGATTGTTATCTCCTGTGATCAACATATCATCAAGATATACCAAGATATAAATATTTCCATATGCGCCTCTCTTCATATATAGTGAAGTATCCGATTTGGCTTGTGTGAAGTTCATGTTGGACAAAGTTAACTTAAGTTTCTCATACCAAGCTCTTGAGTTTTCTTTAAACCATATATAGCCTTATGTAACTTGCATACTTTATTGCCATAGCTGTAGTCTTCAGGTTGATACATGTAAACCTCTTCAGTCAACTCCCCATTTAAGAAAGCGTTGTTGATGTCTAGCTGCCTTATATTCCATCCTTTAATTATAGCAATGGTTAATATGACTCTAATTGTTGTGGGCTTTATGACTGAAGAGAAAGTTTCGTATAAATCAAATCCAAACTGCTGTGCATAACCTTTAGCGACCAATCTAGCTTTATATTTGTCAATAGATCCATCCTTTTTTCTTTTAATCTTGAATATCCATCTATATCCAATAATGTTTTTGTGTTTTGGTGGTGTTACCAAACTCAATGTATTATTTTTCATGAGTGCTTGATATTCAATATTCATGGCCTCTTTCCATTTCTCTGATTTTATTGCTTGCTCAAAGTTGGTCGGTTCTGCTTCAATAACTGAGGTATTGTACACTTTAGGTTTGAAAATCCCACTTTTCGACCTTGTTGTCATGTGATGTCTTGTGTGCATTTGTTGTGGCTGTTGATGTCTTTCAGTATTGCTGTTTGTTCCTGTATCTGCATTGCTGTTGATTTCTGCATCACTACTGCTCTGCATGTCTTGATTGATCTGATTTGTGTCCATACTTTCTGAATTATCATTTGTCTCTGCTGTATGTGCATTTATTTCTTACATGGAGTCATTTTGTAAGTTTTTATTAATTATGTCTTAATGATCTTCGCTAATGTTATCAGTTAATGGTTCTGCAAAAACTTGCTTGAATTGCTCCTCCTAACAAGATTTTCTGCATGATTCTCACTGATTTCCTTTTTACCTACAAAGGAAAATGTATTTTCATCAAACACAACGTGTCTGGAAATGTAAATTCTCCCATTTTTGTCTAAGCATTTATATCCTTTTTGGTTCTGTGCATACCCAATGAAAGTGCATGGGCTTGATCTCATGCTTAGTATGTGCCTATTGTAATCTCTTAGGCATGGAAAACATAGACAACCGTATGTTTTCAAAAAATTGCAGTCTGGTCTAACATTATATATCATATCATATGGAGTTTTGTTATCTAGAACTTTAGTTGGTAATTTATTAATGAGAAAAACTGAAGTGTAAAAAGCTTCATTCAAATATTTCATTGGCACTGAGCCTTGAGACATTAATGTTAGACCCATCTCTACTATGTGTCTGTGTTTTTTTCTACCAAACCATTTTGTTCGGATGTGTGAGGGCAAGTCAATCTATGTTTTATTCCCTTTTAGCAAAATAATTAGTTAAAGGTTTGAACTCTCCCACACCATCGGTTTGAAAATTTTTAACAGTACAATTGGTTTGTTTTTCAACGTGAATTATGAATTGTATGAAAGTATTACATGTTTGTGACTTATTCTTTAGCATATATATCCAAGTATATCTCAAATAGGCATCTACAATGGAAAGACAGTACGTGTTTCCTTGATATTAATTCAGTGGTGCTGGTCCCCACAAATCAACAGCTATCAGCTCGAGAGGTTTATTGTATCTAGTTTCAGAATCTCTGAAAGGAAGTTTATGACTTTTGCCAATTTGGCAGTGTGTGCATGTGTGTTTGATAGGTACACTATTATTAAAAGAAATATTATTATTGCATAAAACAGTTTTAACAACTTCAATACTAGGATGTCCTAATTTCCTATGCTATAAATCAAGATTACATTGTTTTCCATCTTCATTATATTCATTATTACTGCTGCTAACGTTAATACTGTAACACCCCGTAAATCAGTTAATACTAATATTCACAAATTAAAAGAATTAATATTGAGAATTTGCACGAAATAGCCTTAAAAAGACATATAACAAATTTGAGATATGTGAATTGCCTTAAAAGGCGAAAAATGGAATTAAGACATTAATTGGAAAATTAATGTGTAGAAATGGTCATAAGTTAATTATGGATTAATTTGAATTCATGAATAGGTGCGTGTGTGTATATATATATATATATATTTATATATATGGGCAGTTAATGTTAACATGAATAGAAGTTTATTAATTTGCTGAGTGTTTGCTGAGTCACTTCTAACTCATTGCTGAGTCAATAAGATAAACCCCATCGGGTCTGAATGGCTGCGGTTATTTCTAAGTTAAATCTAATGGCCTAAATGAATCCTAACATCTATAAATAAGTGGGTAGACTCTAACCCTAATTCACTTGAAAAATTGGAGAGCTACCGACATGCCGTTGCCATGGAGTTCAGCATAGCCGTCACAAACTAAAGAAGAAGAAGGCCTAATCTACAAACTAAATCTACTCAAATCAAATCAAAAGCTCTCTCTATTTCTCTTCTTTAAAATTGTGAGTATGCTGATTCTCACAATGTTATTATAAAATAATTCGATTAAGTTATGAATTGGATCACAAGAAAGTGATATGAATTGTTATGTATTTGTAAATTTTGTTGTGGATCTCTTATGCAATTATGTTATCATATATATGTTGTTATGTTGTAGTGATTATGTTGTAAATAATCCTATGCTATGTCATATGTGATTAATCATGCTATGCTATGTTATAAACCATGTTATGCCATGTTGTAAATCATGCTATGCTATGTTGTAAATCATATCAAGCTATGTTGCAAATTATGATATGCTATGTTGTAAATCTTACATATGTTGTAGATCTCATATTATCATATATGTTGAAATACTTATGATAATGATGTCATGTTAAGTTGTGTTGAATCATGCAAGTTGTAAAATCATGATGTTATTATTTATGCGAATTGGATCATGTTTAAAGTTTATGTTTTTTTTAAAATAGATCTTGAATATGGGAATTTGCCTATTAAGTTAGGTGTACCCATATACATGAATCTATGATTAAATGAATTTTGATTTTTGGGAATTTGCCTATTGAGTTAGGTGTACCCATATAAAACCATATTGTTAATGATGTTGATTCACACATGTCCAATACAAGTTTATGGAACTTGATCAAAATCATATTATGTGAATTATGAATAAGTTGACACCCTTAGACCCATGACATGTATAACCTTATGCAAGTTGTAATTTTGATATATGCAAGCTTCACCCCTTGTTAGTATTCATTTAGTCACATATATATGTTGTTGTTGTGAATATTTTCTTTTATGCTATGAGTTAGACTAAACGGGTCTAGCATACATTTTGCGAATAAACGTTCAAACGTGGGGTAGGGGTAATATTAAGAAATTAATAAATTAGAGTGCAATTGATATGATTTTGCATGCCTTAAATGGATGTCCATAATTGAGTCAATTATGGACATTGCTAAATTTGGAATTAATTAATAATTCAAATAGGGAATTATTAAAATTGGGGAAAGTGGATTATTAATAATAATCAATGCTTAGGACACGAGGTTGGACTCGTTTGTGACGTAAACCTGCCCGGACCCGCCCGGCAAATCCAGTAGTCACAAATGTCGGCCCAATGTGAGAGGTCCTAGGCCCAAACTAAAGCATAACAGTTGTAAAGACACGAGGTTAGACTCTTTTATGGTGTAAGACTGCCCGGACCCGCCCAGCAAATCCAGCTGCCATAAATGCCAGTCTAATGCAAGAGGTCTTTATGAGGTTATGGCCTTAATAAATTAAGAAATACTTAACCAGATAATCATGTAAGGTGGGACATGGGGGTTAAGTAGGTGCCTTGGGTGGCATGAGGAATCTAGTGGTTGCCTTTAGAGGCATTTGAAATACGATTAGACTTAACCAAACACACATGTAACGAACATGAATAGTGGGTTAAGTGGGATTGACTAAGGGGACAAGCTTAGGTGGAATGCTTGTGGGAGATAACGGGGGCCATTTCAACCAGTATCCCAAAACGTATCTTTGTGGGCTCGACCCAAGTCGAGGACGGGACACGCATACTGAGTTTGACTATAAGAGGCCAAAACAGGGAGCGGTGGCAACGCAAGTCCAACGGGTTTCATATGCGTGTGTGGACCCGGGCTGGTAGGTAAGACGTTGTTGCATCGTGTAGGTATAAGCCGTGCATCTCCGTTATATCGGGTTGCCACTTTATGGGAATGATACACCCCACTGTGGGGCCAGCACGGGTATCTACGAGTAGGGAGCCGATCGAAAAATGGAAAGTGGGGTACACCTAGTGGAGATAGGGGCAGGCGGCACCTATGTAGTCAGCTAGGAGTACGTAAAGCCATTAAGAAAGTTTCTAAGTGAAGCTAAGGGGAATCAATCTTTAGGGTGACTGGTGTGGTGCAGTATAGTGTTTATCCTTTAGTATTTAGGAGCGCCTATAACGTTTCCTTTAGCGATTGTCTATGTCCTTAATCTGCTCTTTCATAGACATTTCCTTGTTTTCCAGCTTATGCCTTAGTCCAGTTATTTTGATAATAGTATTGTAGAATTATCATACTCGCCAGACTTTATGTCTGACCCCCCCTCTTTTTCATCCTTTTCTCCCTTCAGGTCCTCAGGTTGGGCCAAGTTCCAGTGGAGTCTGATTGGATTTCTTATCTCTTGGAAAGCTTGGACTGCTGAAGTAAAGTCCAGCTTGTTATCTTTCTTTTTATTGGTTATTTATGTAATGGGATTATGTACTTGTTTTATCAAGATAGATATTGTACTTGACTTTGATTATGGTGTTATGATGTAATCAAACATGTTTTGACTTCTGCTGCAATTGAAATAAAGTTTTTAAATTTCCAAGTACTATTTTATATCTGTCTTGTTGAAATTTTACTGTTCTATATTCACCTAAAACCTCCATAGAAATTAATGCATTCCCTTTTTGAGTGACATAAATGGACGTGGGGTGTTACACGTGGTATCAGAGCATAAGGTTACCAGAACAGATAAAATTTTTAGAAAAATATTTTTCTGAAGTATTTTTTGGAAGAAGTGCTTTCAAAAACATGTTATTTAAAGAGATTTTTTATGAAAAACATAATCCCAAATAGCCATATCCTTATCTTTATCTTTCGAATTCTCCATTTTGAATCTTTCCTTTTTCGTTTCAGCATGGCTGAAGATCTTAATCTCCCAGAAGGTGTGACGATTCCAGGGTGGTTTAGGAGATATTTGGAGGCTAGGGCCACCACTGCAGGCCCAGCAGATGTTCCTCCACCCCCAGTTGCACCCATTCCTCCTCCTCCTCCTCGTGTTGATACTTTTGCAAAGACGTGCAAGGAGTTTAAAGCTATGGGCGGAAAAACTTTTCAAGGGACTGAGACGTTTGTGGAGGCCAGAGACTGGCTTAAGGAGACTGAGGAATTGTTGGATATCTTTGAAGTGGAAGATGGGAGGAAAGTCCGTTTAGCTGCTTGGTTAATGAAGGGAGAGGCCTCGTTTTGGTGGGAGGTCACTAACGGGGAACGTCCAGTTGATTCATGGGCGGATTTCAGACGAAGGTTTGAGGCAAAGTTTCTTTCAAGGGAAGAGGAGAATTTAAATATGGAAAAATTCCTGACATTAAAGCAAGGGAGCTTATCAGTGAAGGAGTATGTCAATAAATTTAATCAGTTAGCAAGGTTTGGCTTGGAGTTGGTGAACACGCCAGAGAAGAAAGCTTTGAGGTTCGTTAGAGGCTTGAATGAACCATTGCAAGGGTTGGCTATGACCCACATCCCTATGGGAGCCACCTTTGAAAGGCTAGTAGAAATGGCACTTATGCATGAGGATAAGGCAGTTGAAAAGAAGGGGGATCAGAAGAAACCCCAACAGCAAAATAAGAAGGGTGGTAAAAACAATAATGGCAAAGGGAAGAAGAGATGCTTCAATTGTGGGACGCCTGGCCATCTCAGCAAAGATTGTAGAAAGAAAAAGAAGACTGGTTGTTTTCATTGTGGAGATGCGGGACATTTGGTGAAGGACTGCCCAAAGAAGGGGCAGAGGGCAGGGTCTACCTCGGGAGGACAGGTGCAGGCTCTTATGGCACCAGGGCAGGCAAGGGGGCAAGTTCAGGCTATTGCGACCCCACCGCTGCAAGAAAGAGGTAGAACAATTTCTGTTGAAAGCTTAGTTTTTCTGTTTGATCATCCTGTCCGTACCTTATTCGATTATGGCGCATCTCATTCATTTATCTCTGCATCATTAGTTGAATTACTGCACTTAAACACCAGTTTAGTAGAGAATCCCTTGGTTGTTTCAAATCCAATTGGGGGTTCGGCTCATTTGACCATGATATGTTTGGATTTGAAAATCTCTATACTTAGCGTTGAATTTAGATGTGATGCTTATGTATTGGGCTTCACGGGCTATGGGCTAATTTTAGGAATGGATTGGTTATCTAGAAATAGGGCCATTCTTGATTGTGAAAGGAGAGTAGTTAGGCTTGTGACTCGCCTTGGTAATGCTCTCGACATCTTTTGTAATCCCATAAATTCCATTATGCTAAGTTATCTTGAATCGCTTGACGCGTCTGTAGAGAATCTGCGTTCGGTAGAGGTGGTCCGGGAATATGCGGATGTGTTTGAGGAGGTGAAGGGCTTACCTCCAGAGCGGGAGATAGACTTTCGAATTTATCTTGTGGATAATGCTAAACCCGTATCTTTGCCAGTGCGCCACATGGCTCCTCGTGAAAGGAGGGAACTCAATAAGCAAGTGAAGGAGTTGCTTGAGAAGGGGTTCATAAGACGTAGTATATCGGAGTGGGGTGCTCCAGTAGTATTTGCTACAAAGGCGGATGGGTCCCTTAGACTTTGTGTGGAATATAGAGAACTAAACAAGCTTACTAAAAAGAACCGACACCCACTGCCGAGGATTGACGATCTTGTTGTATATAACGGTGTTGTATACACAATTATATGATTTTTGTTTGATGATAACAACCAAATAAATATTACTTTAATGCGTTTGATATTGTACTGTTATTGTGAATCACAGACTGGAATATAATATTTATATTTAAATAAAATACAACTGTACAGAAAGTTAAATATTCACTGTATTTTATTTAAAATATGAATATTATATTTCTAATATTCAAACAGTACATCTATTTTAACTCCACTATTTAATCACTTCACATATTTGTACTTGTATATAAACAGAATAAAATAGACAAGCTTGTTTGACAACAATAAAATGATATTTTATTTCAATCAACCTTGTTTATTATAAATAAAAGTACAATTCTCATTTTTTCATTTTCTCCTCACTGCAGAAACAATTAGACACTCATTTTTCAGTTTCACTTTTACATTCACTTATTTACATACGCAACACTTTCTTGTTGTCTTCAGTCTTTAGTCTTCTGTCTTCACAGCACTTCACTGTCAGTCCAGTCATCTTCTTCATACCTGTCACAATGAAACACACACACAGTACACTGCAATAGAATTTAAACTGAACATATGCGAATATAAATTTTATTTTTAAAATTTTTATTTGCCTCAGATTGCTGGTGTGTTTCTCATCATTTTTCTGACTCGATCTGATCTGATCAGCCTCGACATAATCACACTAGTTTGCTGATTTTTGATCAGCCTCAACTAGTGTGACTAGTCTGCTGATATATATATAAACACAAATGTCAAAATCAACACAAAGACAGGTCAAAGGAGAAATGGAAAACAAATAAAATCAGCAAAGAGACAAACTGCTCAATATAAATGAGAGTGCGAAAATTTCAGGACAGCAATGGTGGTGTGAACATGATGACTCAGCATAATGGTGTAACATAGCGTGTGTGTGTGTGTACACATACATGATAGCAGTGTTAACAATGGTGATACAAGTGCAGCTCAAAGAAAATGGCTGAGCCAAAATATTTTCAGCATAAACTCAAGTTATGGTGCAGCCAAAGCAATGATCAAGTGGTGCATGGATCAAGACAGGGCAATGCAGCAAGGATCAGAATGGACAGGTCAAGTGGTCAAAGTAAAAAGAATTCATAGTCGAGTCATGTAAATGTATGGTGCATACAAGAAACAAACCAGATTTCGAGTATATTTGGTCGAGCAACATATCATAACTGGAGCATGATTAAATGTCAAGACAGTTAATATTCAAGAAAAGTTTCATGTTTGTCCAAAGGTGGTGCAAACAAATTCAGAGAGACAAACTTATTTCAGCAGCATGCTTCATGTTCGAGCATACATGAACATAACAGCATAAACAAGAAAAGCTCAAGAGCATCTAGAATGGAGCAGTAATGACAAGCAATTCTACATGTCTACTATGGTTGGAGTTTTTCAAAATGCAAACTGTCTTGCACATATACAAATGGAGCAGTGAAAATATACTTCAAGTGTGATAAGCAGACAAACCAAGTTCATGTGTCGAACAAACATAAATATGGTGAACTGGACATATCATATGTCATAAGAAAACATCTCAAACATGGAACAAGTCAGAAATGAACAAGCACAAATGGGTCGAGCACAAAATCAGTTTACTACAGCATGTATTCATGAAACAAGGTCAAGCAAAACCTTCAAAGTGCAAAACAGGTTTCAAAATACGTTCCAGAAATCCACAACAAGGGTCTATGTATAGCAAATGGACTCAAATATGCATGGAAAAGATTTCATGTTCATATAATGGGAAGTATTGCAAGTAAGCAAGAAAGTGCAAGAAATCAGTTTTTCAAAATAACAAATTGTCTCCAAATTTATACTAATCAGTCATCATGTTTTGGGAGCCACAAATACAAATTAATCAATCAAGTATGGACACTGCATATTTCCAGATATGGCACACGCAAATTTTCAAAACCGTCTCAATTCATAGTTGGCAAGCATCTTTTCAAAATGCAATCAGGAAACATACTTGGCAAGAACAATTTTCACAATCACTTTTTGGCAAGAAACTGGTTTTCATATTATTCAGATATCACACAAGGATCAAAAGGGGCCACAGATATTATCTGTCTGTTTTTACTCAAATAAATGCAGATTGAATTCAATCTATGGTAACAAAGTAAGACAAGCAATTTCCAGAGCATCAGTTCGAATCAGGCAACAAAAGGGGCAAAATAATTCAAAGCAGTGACTGCCAAAAAGAAGCAAATTCGAGCAATCAAGAGTGGTATTCCAGGAAACAAATCAATGGCAACATTCACCTTTTTTTTTAAACAAGGCAACAAATCCATATTTCAAATCAAGGCCGATTTTTTTATAAGGCAACAATTCAAAAAAGGTTTTCAGAAAATTTTTAAGGGCCGATTCAATCAAGGCCATGGAGCATAAACAGCAAATCAAAAAGCAAGGGGCCACAAACATTCAAGCCGAGAATTTCAATCGAGGAAAGCAGCGAAATCAGATCGGGTCATATATGAAATCAGTGATTTAGGGTTTTCTATTTCTAACCCTATATGTACACGCATTTCATCACTGGCAAATTGCAGGAAAACCCAAGCAATTGAAATCAAAACCCACACAAATCAATTCAAGAATTCCAAAGCAAAAATGGATAAAGATCTAAATCAGAAAAACTCACAAATCTTCTAAGAGTTTCGATCACCCTCATCCCAAATCGGTCACGAGAATACATTCAAGAGCATCCACAGACTCAAAGCATCAGAGATTTGATTCCAGAAGATAACGATCGAGATTTGGGATTGGAGAAAACCCTAGTTTGAGAAGCCGCCGCCATTTTCAATTCTCAGAAGCAAAGAGACCGGACTAAAAGGAAAAGGAGTGGACCAATTAACAAAATGGCCGGCCAAACTAATATTGGAGTGTAAAGGGGATGACCCCTTCTTAATTTAAACTCCTCTTCTATAATTTAACTCCTAGGGTTTTTATTTTAATTTTGTTTTTCTTTTTGTTTTGTTTTTGTTTTGAATTGTAAAACCGTTCAAACAGAGTCTAGAGCTGTAGAGTCTAGGATATCAGTCAGTGTGTTGACTGACAGTTTCAGAGTCTGTAAATCTGAGTAAAAAATTACAGGGTCTTAAACAGGGGAATCTGATTGAGTGGATATCGGTCAGTCTAGGGTTTTGAGCGTAGGGTTAGAATAGGAGCAGGGTTTGCGAGTGTACATGGTCTTGTATGCGGGAACTGTTCTATCACCTAGTAGAAACCTTAGAAATGCAGCAGTAGGCAGGGTTTTGCCGAAGCTGGGTATATCCTTGTGTGATTTATCTTTTGCATTTCTGTTTTGATATATTCTGTGGTCTGTTTATTATTATATATCTCGTCGGTTTTTTTTTTAAAAACTGTGATAAACCCTATTCACCCCCCCTCTAGGGTTAATCTAGATCCAACAAGTGGTATCAGAGCAGGTATTTCTTTAACTCTAGAGTAATGGGTCATCCTAGTTGTCAGTCCATAGAGAGTCAGTCCAGTCACATTCCAAATATTTTTGATGGTACAGATTTTTTAAACTGGAAATCCAAAATGGAATTTTATTTAAAATCTGTTAATATTAAATGTTGGGATGTTATTATCAATGGGTTTGATAGTGTAGATATTAATTTCAATACTCGTGCTATGAAAATCATATTTGATTATCTTAATACTGAACAGTTTAATCTTATCTGTCATTGTTTATCTGCACAGGAAATCTGGAATACTCTCAATACGAAGTATGGAAGATCTGACAACCACAGCTCAAAACCCGATAAAGTCAACTCAGATTCAGAGTTCTGCTTAACAGGATTTACAAATGAAAATTCAGATGAATCAGATGATGGAGAATCAACAGATGCTGAAACAGAAAATTTCTCATACGAAGATTTAGTTTATATGTGTGTTGATTTGACTAAATCTATTGATAAACTCAAATCTAAAAACAAGTCTTTGAAATCTAAGAACTCTGAGTTGACCAACAAAATTGATAATTTGGAATCACAACTTGAATATTTTAAAAACCTTTCAAATTCAGATTGTAAAAATTGTTTGAAATTGAAAATCAATCTTGTTCATCTCAATAAAAATATTCAAAAATTTGAAAATGAAATTCTGATCTTAAAAGAGAACAAGATTGAGTTATCAAATGTGAACAATCTTCTACAAAAGGAATTTGAAGTTTTTAAGACTGACATAAATTCCAAACTAGAAATTGCTGAAAATGAAAATTTGGTGAAAAGTAATTTGATCTTGAAAGAACTTGAAAATGAGATTGAAAAGTCCAGGATTTTTGAGTCTGAAAAACAAAAACGATTTGAATTTGAAATCTCGGAATCCCAAGCCAAAATTAAATTTCTTAAAGATGAAAACTTGGTTTTGAAAACAGATTATGAAAGGAATAAGATCACTAAAAGCCGTTGTTCAGATTTAACAAAAGAAAATGGTGATCTTATATTTAAAATTCAACAACTTGAAACAACTTTGAAAAAATTTTCTAATGGTGAAAAATCTTTGAATATGTTGTTGAAAAATCAATCTTCTTCTAAAAACAAATATGGTCTTGGCTTTGGGAAGAATAATGTTTTTGAAAAACTGAATTCAAATAATTTGAAAAGTTCTTCAAACTGCTTTGGAAAGAATCAACTTGAAAATTCAAACTTTGATAATCTTGGAGGTTTGTTGAATCATAAACGTGATGAAAACTTGTTTTATAATAATCCATCTAAACAATCTTGGATCCAAAAAGGAAATAAAACAAACTTCGTCAAGTTCAAACAGATTTGGGTCCCTAAGGGCACAAAGGTTAATTCTGATGGTTTGTTATACAAACAGGTTTGGGTACCAAAAGTGGTAAACATATTTCAGAGTGGTTTTACAAATTTTGTTAGACCACTTAATTCACTCAACTGCTAGGTACCTGAAGTGGCTGAGGAACAACTGTGCTGAAAAGAGAAAACGATTCAAACTGCTTCATGTCATTGAATCATTCAATGTTTCTTAGCCAAGTCCGATAAGTTAGAAACTCTGTTTCTCATCATATGTCAGGTATGATTTCTAACTTCATCCTTGTAAATATATTTTTTCTTTGTTTATTTCTCCTTCTTCTACCCCTTTCTATTTTATTTTCCTTCTGTTTGTTTTTCTTTGATTAGTCACTACCATATCTCTTTGCTTATTTTGTGCTTCTTAAACTTCCAGTTGCAGAATTCATGATCTTTCTTGAAATATGCTTTATTTGTATAAAATCATCGTGTGTTAATCATTTCCATATCCTGAATTTAATCTTGTAAATATCTGCAATCGTTTTTGAGATTTTTTTATTTCTGAATTCATAACAGTGTTGATGCATTCATATCATATCTTGAACACTGTTAACTAGAATTCTAAATTTTTGAAGATCTGAATAATTAATGAAATTTCACACACTTATGCTGTTTTGAGTTCCTTCCAATTCATTTTGGAAACGCTTAAAGTATTATACTCATTACAGCACTGTTACTTCTCAGTTATGATAATCTCATTAATTTTTTTTGATTGGCTTGATTATTTCTGACTTGAAAAATATTTGGGTTGAATCAGTGATACATCTTGAATTTCATTCTTATTCATGATTATTATGATTGAAATTAGTTTAGTTTGAAATCATCTGAAATTCCTGATATTTTGAATCTCACACACCACTTAAATCTGAAATTATTAACCTTGTGTGACTGATTCATTATATCTCAAAATTTGACATTGATTCAAATGATTTCAAATAAATTATTTTCTTTGGATCATGAATATCTCACAAAATTGATGTAGATGATCTGAAATCTCTTGAGGACTTGTCAGAAAATTCTTGTGAAAATTCTTTGAAAATCCGGTCTTGAATTTCTCTGTTATTTCATGGTTATAAGATTTAAATATTTGTTTGTTGAAAATCATTTGAAATTGTTGATTTATTAAATCTCACACATATCTCAATTCAAAAATTTATAAATTGGTGTGATTGATTTATTAAATCCTGATATTTTTCATATTCCTCAAATGATTTCAAGTAAACAGTATTTTAATCATTAGATCATGAATCATCATATGTGGCCATCATCTTGACAAGTATGATTTGAAACTATGTTCTGTGCTGCTCTGATACTGATTCGACAATTTTTTTTTATGACTGTTTGCTTTGGTAAATACAACTTGCTGCTATGATAATCTTGTAAAATTTGTAAATCTTGTCTGCGTGGGCTCTGTGTTTGAAACTCTTTGATATCCTTGTTCGTCTCAAGTGTCATTTTAAATCCTCGAGAAAGTGAGAACAATTGGTATCAGATGTGCTAAATTTTTTAATCACTCTTGTCCTGTATAGCTCTTTTTATTCCTCTTATAATTAATTTTCAATTTTAAAACTATTTATTTTTTTTTCATTAACAAATTGAAATCAATATCCATATTGTTCTGTATTTATAAAAATATATCAGAATTTGAAATTGTGATGAATTATGACTACAATATATTTCACAACAAGAGGAGATTTTATTTAGATTTTCATGACGGTCGAATACTTATTATAATATCTTTGAACTGGCAATTATTTCACGATCATTTTCTTTATCTATCATCATTCTGCATGATTTTATATTAATGTGGAGAGTTTAATATTTTTAAAATCACCTTGAACAAACAGTGAAAATAGTTGTGATGGAATTGTGGTTATGCTATTTTTCAGAATTAGTGTCAAATGAAAATTTTCAATAATCCCGGTACAGTTCATGCATATCTCATAATATAATTAATTTAGAAATTTATTTCACAGTCCATCTCTGTACTTACCACATTTCTATCATCCATATTGGCTTTATATATCGAGGAGTTTTTTCCTTTTAAATGCTGAAAATAATAAATATAATTAATATATAAGTGTGTCTCTAACCTCATTTAAAAATCCAAGCTCTGGTCATGCATGGTTAAGAGACAACTTATAATTTAAGCTGCGACTGACCTCATTTAAAAATCCAAGCTCTGGTTATGTGTGGTCAGTGTGCTCTTAAATAAAAATAAAAGAAAGAGGAATAATGTGCTATAAATTGAAATAAACTTGAAATTCTCCTTTGTGTATAAACGCCAGCCTACCAATCCATTTTCTAATCTGTGAAATGTGTTAATATTTTATGATGTATTATGATTGGCTGATTGATGGTTATTGGGATTTGAGGTTATTCGATCTTGTCACTTAAATTGAATTATTAATTATAGTCCAAATTCCATCTCTGTTTTTGAACCTCATTTTTTTTGAAAAATAATTGGAATACATTTTTTTTACTCTCCCCATTTTATATACAATTCATCGTAAATCCGTCATTCTCTACAATGTGAGATATGCCACCAGTTCTTAGTTTATTATGATTTTTGTTTGACTGATTGAGATTTATGAAGACTGTTCTTCCTCTTAAGCTGATATAGTATTTGTTATTCATTTTTCATCTATATTTTAAATTCTGTATCCTTTTGATGATAACAAAAGGGGGAGAATGGATAGAGATTTTGATTTATGAGTGATTATTTTATAAATATTTTTAATTTTGAACATTTCACTCATGCACAGTTATAGGGGGAGTTGTCTGTTGTAGGGAGAGCTAATAAATAGGGGGAGTTCAATATTCACTGTCAAACACATCTATTGTATACAAAATCTTTTATTTGTTTGTCATCATCAAAAGGGGGAGATTGTTGTATATAACGGTGTTGTATACACAATTATATGATTTTTGTTTGATGATAACAACCAAATAAATATTACTTTAATGCGTTTGATATTGTACTGTTATTGTGAATCACAGACTGGAATATAATATTTATATTTAAATAAAATACAACTGTACAGAAAGTTAAATATTCACTGTATTTTATTTAAAATATGAATATTATATTTCTAATATTCAAACAGTACATCTATTTTAACTCCACTATTTAATCACTTCACATATTTGTACTTGTATATAAACAGAATAAAATAGACAAGCTTGTTTGACAACAATAAAATGATATTTTATTTCAATCAACCTTGTTTATTATAAATAAAAGTACAATTCTCATTTTTTCATTTGCTCATCACTGCAGAAACAATTAGACACTCATTTTTCAGTTTCACTTTTACATTCACTTATTTACATACTCAACACTTTCTTGTTGTCTTCAGTCTTTAGTCTTCTGTCTTCACAGCACTTCACTGTCAGTCCAGTCATCTTCTTCATACCTGTCACAATGAAACACACACACAGTACACTGCAATAGAATTTAAACTGAACATATGCGAATATAAATTTTATTTTTAAAATTTTTATTTGCCTCAGATTGCTGGTGTGTTTCTCATCATTTTTCTGACTCGATCTGATCTGATCAGCCTCGACATAATCACACTAGTTTGCTGATTTTTGATCAGCCTCAACTAGTGTGACTAGTCTGCTAATATATATATAAACACAAATGTCAAAATCAACACAAAGACAGGTCAAAGGAGAAATGGAAAACAAATAAAATCAGCAAAGAGACAAACTGCTCAATATAAATGAGAGTGCGAAAATTTCAGGACAGCAATGGTGGTGTGAACATGATGACTCAGCATAATGGTGTAACATAGCGTGTGTGTGTGTGTACACATACATGATAGCAGTGTTAACAATGGTGATACAAGTGCAGCTCAAAGAAAATGGCTGAGCCAAAATATTTTCAGCATAAACTCAAGTTATGGTGCAGCCAAAGCAATGATCAAGTGGTGCATGGATCAAGACAGGGCAATGCAGCAAGGATCAGAATGGACAGGTCAAGTGGTCAAAGTAAAAAGAATTCATAGTCGAGTCATGTAAATGTATGGTGCATACAAGAAACAAACCAGATTTCGAGTATATTTGGTCGAGCAACATATCATAACTGGAGCATGATTAAATGTCAAGACAGTTAATATTCAAGAAAAGTTTCATGTTTGTCCAAAGGTGGTGCAAACAAATTCAGAGAGACAAACTTATTTCAGCAGCATGCTTCATGTTCGAGCATACATGAACATAACAGCATAAACAAGAAAAGCTCAAGAGCATCTAGAATGGAGCAGTAATGACAAGCAATTCTACATGTCTACTATGGTTGGAGTTTTTCAAAATGCAAACTGTCTTGCACATATACAAATGGAGCAGTGAAAATATACTTCAAGTGTGATAAGCAGACAAACCAAGTTCATGTGTCGAACAAACATAAATATGGTGAACTGGACATATCATATGTCATAAGAAAACATCTCAAACATGGAACAAGTCAGAAATGAACAAGCACAAATGGGTCGAGCACAAAATCAGTTTACTACAGCATGTATTCATGAAACAAGGTCAAGCAAAACCTTCAAAGTGCAAAACAGGTTTCAAAATACGTTCCAGAAATCCACAACAAGGGTCTATGTATAGCAAATGGACTCAAATATGCATGGAAAAGATTTCATGTTCATATAATGGGAAGTATTGCAAGTAAGCAAGAAAGTGCAAGAAATCAGTTTTTCAAAATAACAAATTGTCTCCAAATTTATACTAATCAGTCATCATGTTTTGGGAGCCACAAATACAAATTAATCAATCAAGTATGGACACTGCATATTTCCAGATATGGCACACGCAAATTTTCAAAACCGTCTCAATTCATAGTTGGCAAGCATCTTTTCAAAATGCAATCAGGAAACATACTTGGCAAGAACAATTTTCACAATCACTTTTTGGCAAGAAACTGGTTTTCATATTATTCAGATATCACACAAGGATCAAAAGGGGCCACAGATATTATCTGTCTGTTTTTACTCAAATAAATGCAGATTGAATTCAATCTATGGTAACAAAGTAAGACAAGCAATTTCCAGAGCATCAGTTCGAATCAGGCAACAAAAGGGGCAAAATAATTCAAAGCAGTGACTGCCAAAAAGAAGCAAATTCGAGCAATCAAGAGTGGTATTCCAGGAAACAAATCAATGGCAACATTCACCTTTTTTTTTAAACAAGGCAACAAATCCATATTTCAAATCAAGGCCGATTTTTTTATAAGGCAACAATTCAAAAAAGGTTTTCAGAAAATTTTTAAGGGCCGATTCAATCAAGGCCATGGAGCATAAACAGCAAATCAAAAAGCAAGGGGCCACAAACATTCAAGCCGAGAATTTCAATCGAGGAAAGCAGCGAAATCAGATCGGGTCATATATGAAATCAGTGATTTAGGGTTTTCTATTTCTAACCCTATATGTACACGCATTTCATCACTGGCAAATTGCAGGAAAACCCAAGCAATTGAAATCGAAACCCACACAAATCAATTCAAGAATTCCAAAGCAAAAATGGATAAAGATCTAAATCAGAAAAACTCACAAATCTTCTAAGAGTTTCGATCACCCTCATCCCAAATCGGTCACGAGAATACATTCAAGAGCATCCACAGACTCAAAGCATCAGAGATTTGATTCCAGAAGATAACGATCGAGATTTGGGATTGGAGAAAACCCTAGTTTGAGAAGCCGCCGCCATTTTCAATTCTCAGAAGCAAAGAGACCGGACTAAAAGGAAAAGGAGTGGACCAATTAACAAAATGGCCGGCCAAACTAATATTGGAGTGTAAAGGGGATGACCCCTTCTTAATTTAAACTCCTCTTCTATAATTTAACTCCTAGGGTTTTTATTTTAATTTTGTTTTTCTTTTTGTTTTGTTTTTGTTTTGAATTGTAAAACCGTTCAAACAGAGTCTAGAGCTGTAGAGTCTAGGATATCAGTCAGTGTGTTGACTGACAGTTTCAGAGTCTGTAAATCTGAGTAAAAAATTACAGGGTCTTAAACAGGGGAATCTGATTGAGTGGATATCGGTCAGTCTAGGGTTTTGAGCGTAGGGTTAGAATAGGAGCAGGGTTTGCGAGTGTACATGGTCTTGTATGCGGGAACTGTTCTATCACCTAGTAGAAACCTTAGAAATGCAGCAGTATGCAGGGTTTTGCCGAAGCTGGGTATATCCTTGTGTGATTTATCTTCTGCATTTCTGTTTTGATATATTCTGTGGTCTGTTTATTATTATATATCTCGTCGGTTTTTTTTTTAAAAACTGTGATAAACCCTATTCACCCCCCTCTAGGGTTAATCTAGATCCAACAGATCTCTTTGATCAGTTAGTTGGCGCCTCAGTGTTTTCGCAGTTGGACTTAGCCACTGGCTTTCATCAACTGAGAGTGGTTGAGGATAGTATAGATAAGACTGCTTTTAGGACTCCTGACGGATTCTATGAATGGCTAGTGATGCCCTTTGGTTTGACAAACGCCCCCGCATATTTTGTTGATTTGATGAGTAGGGTGTTTAGGGAGTACCTTAACAAATTCGCTGTAGTCTTTGTGGATGACATCTTAGTCTTTTCTAAGAATGAAGAAGAGCATGCCCTACATCTTAGGGAAGTGTTGGAAACCCTTCGAGCGCATAACCTTAAGGCAAAATTTTCTAAGTGTCACTTCTGGAGGAAAGAAGTACGGTTCTTAGGGCACGTGGTTTCCAAGGAAGGGATAGCAGTGGATCCCGCAAAGGTGGTGGCCATCCAAGATTGGAAGGTCCCTAAAAAATGTAATCGAAGTAAGAAGTTTCTTGGGGTTGGCTGGCTATTATAGGAAATTTATCAAAGACTTCGCAAAAATATCAGCTCCATTAACACGGTTAACGAAGAAGAACCTGGTTTTTACGTGGGACGAAGATTGTGATGATGTGTTCCAACGTTTAAAGAGAGCCTTAACTTCAGCCCCAGTCTTAGTGCTGCCAGACGGGAATAAACCGTTTACCGTCTATACTGATGCTTGTGGGACAGGACTTGGCGCGGTCCTCATGCAAGAGGGAAGAGTAATAGCCTATGGTGGAAGGCAGTTGAGGGTTCATGAAAAGAATTACCCTACGCATGACCTTGAGTTAGCCGCAATTGTTTTCGCGCTTAAGTCTTGGCGTCACTATCTTCTTGGTGAGAAATTCGAACTGTTCACTGACCACAAATCATTAAAATACTTATTCTCTCAGAAGGATTTGAATTTAAGGCAGCAACGGTGGATGGAATTCTTAGCCTCCTACGATTTTGAAATAGCATATACCCCGGGCAAGGGTAACGTGGTAGCAGACGCCTTAAGTAGGAAAAGGTTGTCCTTGAGTCCGTTGTTTGTTGAACGACGAAGCTTAGAATTCATCTCCATGTTTGACTTTAGACCCTCCGTTGACCTAGTACCTGGTTTGTTAGCATCCTCGGAGGTTAGACCTACACTTCTAGGACGGGTTGGTGAGGCACAGCAAGACGACCCCCAGTTGGTTGAGATAGTAGAAAAGCTCAAAGGAGGGGAGTCGTCTAGCCATCTTCGTAGGTATACCCTAGACGATAAGGGTTGGTTACGAAGGGATAATAGACTTTGTGTACCACAAGACGAAGACTTAAGGAAGGCCATTCTTGATGATGCTCATCGCTCAAAGATGACCATTCATCCCGGCGGAGACAAGATGTACAAAGATATGAAGCGAGTTTTCTTTTGGGCCAGTATGAAAAAGGATGTGGCCGAGTACGTCGCTAGATGCTTGGTGTGCCAACGAGTAAAAGCGGAACAAAAGAAACCCGGTGGGTTGCTTCACCCATTGGAAGTTCCACTATGGAAATGGGAAAGCGTCTCAATGGATTTTGTGGATGGATTACCAAGATCAAGGAAGGGTAATACGGGGATTTGGGTTATAGTAGATAGACTTACTAAGAGCGCCCATTTTATTCCCGTGAAAAGTAAGAGGACTGCTCCGTGGTTGGCTTCTGTATACATTAAAGAGATAGTTCGTTTGCACGGTATTTCTTCTAGTATAGTAAGCGACCGTGATCCCATCTTCACTAGCGAATTTTGGAAGAGTTTACAAGAGGCGGTAGGGACTCAGCTATGTTTGAGGACCGCATATCATCCTCAGACGGACGGCTAGACCGAGAGGGTGAATCGTATTCTAGAGGATCTTTTAAGGCTTTGAATCCTAGACTTTGGGGGTACATGGGAAGAGCACCTTCCGTTGGTAGAATTCACATATAATAATAGCTTTCAGTCTAGTATTGGCATGGCACCTTTCGAAGCTCTTTATGGAAGGCCTTGCCGTTCGCCTACATGTTGGTGGGAATCTACCGATAAAATCCTACTTGGGCCCGATATGGTTAGGGATACCTCGGAGAAGATTGATTTGGTTCGAAGGAGGATGAAAGCAGCACAAGATAGGCAGAAATCGTATGCTGATAAGAGGAGGACAGATCTTGAGTTTGACATTGGGGACATGGTTTTTATCAAAGTATCTCCGTTACGGAATGTTGTTCGCTTTGGGTCCGTTGGGAAATTAGCGCTAAGGTTTTTAGGGCCGTTTCCTATATAAGACAGGATTGGGAAGATGGCGTATAGGGTGGAGTCGCCTGAGAAACTTAGTGGAGTACACGACGTATTCCATGTATCACATTTGAGGAAGTGTTTGCACAAGACCGTGAAGGTGGTAGAGCCGAGCTTGCTTAAAGAGGTGGAAATAGAGCGTGATGCAACAATTAGACGAGCTCCTACATGCATTCTTGGGTCGGAGATCAAAAAGTTGAGGAATCGAGAGGTCAGACTAGTTAAGGTGCAATGGGGAGATGATGAGAGCAACGCTACTTGGGAGATAGAAGAGAAGATGCGTTCGTTGTACCCTTTTCTTTTTGAGGGTATGTCTTTTAATTTCTCCTTTATCGCTTAGCTTATCTTATCTTATCTTTAGTATGTCCTCTCATTAGTATCTTTGACCTTTAGTTAGGATAATCCTATGGTTGAAACATGTGTTTGAGATATGTTATGTAAGATGGATGCAAAATGGATGCAAGTGGTTGCTAGTGGTTGCTCGTGGATGCATATATACACACACTTTAGGCACTAGATCGGCTCAGTCACTACATATTGCATATTGCATATTGCATAAATGAATGTATTTAGTATAATGGATGTATAATGGTTGTACCATCATATAGATGCTGCATTCGGTTGAATGGATGTGCACGCATATAGAAGTAGTTTGTAAGCAATTAGGATCTTTTGCATACATAATGGATGCATGGCACTATCATGAATTGCATCAAGGAGGTCAACTGAATCAGTGGACCGCCTAATTTTGCATTAGATACGGACATATACACACACTATGCATTTAAACATAAAAGCATTAGAAGTCTATAAGGACAGTGGATGCCAGTGTTTGATGATTGAGTAGATGGTTGATTGGATGTTAGGTTAAACATTCTCCTTGATTTGAAGATTTCGGGGTCGAAATCCTTTAAGGAGGGGAGAATGTAACACCCCGTAAATCAGTTAATACTAATATTCACAAATTAAAAGAATTAATATTGAGAATTTGCACGAAATAGCCTTAAAAAAGGCATATAACAAATTTGAGATATGTGAATTGCCTTAAAAGGCGAAAAATGGAATTAAGACATTAATTGGAAAATTAATGTGTAGAAATGGTCATAAGTTAATTATGGATTAATTTGAATTCATGAATAGGTGCGTGTGTATATATATATATTTATATATATGGGCAGTTAATGTAAACATGAATAGAAGTTTATTAATTTGCTGAGTGTTTGCTGAGTCACTTCTGACTCATTGCTGAGTCAATAAGATAAACCCCATCTGGTCTGAATGGTTGCGGTTATTTCTAGGTTAAATCTAATGGCCTAAATGAATCCTAACATCTATAAATAAGTGGGTAGACTCTAACCCTAAATCACTTGAAAAATTGGAGAGCTACCGACATGCCGTTGCCATGGAGTTCAGCATAGCCGTCACAAACTAAAGAAGAAGAAGGCCTAATCTACAAACTAAATCTACTCAAATCAAATCAAAAGCTCTCTCTCTCTATTTCTCTTCTTTAAAATTGTGACTATGCTGATTCTCACAATGTTATTATAAAATAATTCGATTAAGTTATGAATTGGATCACAAGAAAGTGATATGAATTGTTATGTATTTGTAAATTTTGTTGTGGATCTCTTATGCTATTATGTTATCATATATATATTGTTATGTTGTAGTGATTATGTTGTAAATAATCCTATGCTATGTCATATGTGATTAATCATGCTATGCTATGTTATAAACCATGTTATGCCATGTTGTAAATCATGCTATGCTATGTTGTAAATCATATCAAGCTATGTTGCAAATTATGATATGCTATGTTGTAGATCTCATATTATCATATATGTTGAAATACTTATGATAATGATGTCATGTTAAGTTGTGTTGAATCATGCAAGTTGTAAAATCATGATGTTATTATTTATGCGAATTGGATCATGTTTAAAGTTTATGTTTTTTTTAAAATAGATCTTGAATATGGGAATTTGCCTATTAAGTTAGGTGTACCCATATACATGAATCTATGATTAAATGAATTTTGATTTTTGGGAATTTGCCTATTGAGTTAGGTGTACCCATATAAAACCATATTGTTAATGATGTTGATTCACACATGTCCAATACAAGTTTATGGAACTTGATCAAAATCATATTATGTGAATTATGAATAAGTTGACACCCTTAGACCCATGACATGTATAACCTTATGCAAGTTGTAATTTTGATATATGCAAGCTTCACCCCTTGTTAGTATTCATTTAGTCACATATATATGTTGTTGTTGTGAATATTTTCTTTTATGCTATGAGTTAGACTAATCGGGTCTAGCATACATTTTGCGAATAAACGTTCAAACGTGGGGTAGGGGTAATATTAGGAAATTAATAAATTGGGGTGCAATTGATATGATTTTGCATGCCTTAAATGGATGTCCATAATTGAGTCAATTATGAACATTGCTAAATTTGGAATTAATTAATAATTCAAATAGGGAATTATTAAAATTGGGGAAAGTGGATTATTAATAATAATCAATGCTTAGGACACGAGGTTGGACCCGTTTGTGACGTAAACCTGCCCGGACCCGCCCGGCAAATCCAGTAGTCACAAATGTCGGCCCAATGTGAGAGGTCCTAGGCCCAAACTAAAGCATAACAGTTGTAAAGACACGAGGTTAGGCTCTTTTATGGTGTAAGACTGCCCGGACCCGCCCGGCAAATCCAGCTGCCATAAATGCCAGTCTAATGTGAGAGGTCATTATGAGGTTATGGCCTTAATAAATTAAGAAATACTTAACCAGATAATCATGTAAGGTGGGACATGGGGGTTAAGTAGGTGCCTTGGGTGGCATGAGGAATCTAGTGGTTGCCTTTAGAGGTATTTGAAATACGATTAGACTTAACCAAACACACATGTAACGAACATGAATAGTGGGTTAAGTGGGATTGACTAAGGGGACAAGCTTAGGTGGAATGCTTGTGGGAGATAACGGGGGCCATTTCAACCAGTATCCCAAAACGTATCTTTGTGGGCTCGACCCAAGTCGAGGACGGGACACGCATACTGGGTTTGACTATAAGAGGCCAAAACAGGGAGCGGTGGCAACGCAAGTCCAACGGGTTTCATATGCGTATGTGGACCCGGGCTGGTAGGTAAGACGTTGTTGCATCGTGTAGGTATAAGCCATGCATCTCCGTTATATCGGGTTGCCAATTTAGGGGAATGATACACCCCACTGTGGGGCCAGCACGGTTATCTACGAGTAGGGAGCCGATCGAAAAATGGAAAGTGGGGTACACCTAGTGGAGATAGGGGCAGGCGGCAACTATGTAGTCAGCTAGGAGTACGTAAAGCCATTAAGAAAGTTTCTAAGTGAAGCTAAGGGGAATCAATCTTTAGGGTGACTGGTGTGGTGCAGTATAGTGTTTATCCTTTAGTATTTAGGAGCACCTATAACGTTTCCTTTAGCGATTTTCTATGTCCTTAATCTGCTCTTTCATAGACATTTACTTGTTTTCCAGCTTATGCCTTAGTCCAGTTATTTTGATAATAGTATTGTAGAATTATCATACTCGCCAGACTTTATGTCTGACCCCCCCTCTTTTTCATCCTTTTCTCCCTTCAGGTCCTCAGGTTGGGCCAAGTTCCAGTGGAGTCTGATTGGATTGCTTATCTCTTGGAAAGCTTGGACTGCTGAAGTAAAGTCCAGCTTGTTATCTTTCTTTTTATTGGCTATTTATGTAATGGGATTATGTACTTGTTTTATCAAGATAGATATTGTACTTGACTTTGATTATGGTGTTATGATGTAATCAAACATGTTTTGACTTCTGCTGCAATTGAAATAAAGTTTTTAAATTTCCAAGTACTATTTTATATCTGTCTTGTTGAAATTTTACTATTCTATATTCACCTAAAACCTCCATAGAAATTAATGCATTCCCTTTGTGAGTGACATTAATGGACGTGGGTTGTTACAAATACTCCTATTACAATCATTATTATTTGACTCAACATTATTACACCAGAATTTTCCACTACTATCCCCAGTCTTCAAGTTGTCAAATTTGTGAAGTCCATCATGTAGATTACCCCATAATAATATTTCGTGGATCAGTAAATCCTTAACTACGCAAAATTTTGGGTGAAATTCAAAAAACACATGATTGCCATTAGTAAATTTTGATATACTTAGTGTAACACCCCACGTCCATTAATGTCACCCGCAAAGGGAATGCACTAACTTCCATAGAGCATTTTAAGTGAATATAGAACAGAAAATCACAACAAGACAGATATAAAGAAGTACTTGAAAATTTAAAACTTTATTTATTGCAGCGGAAAACACATATGTTTGATTACATCATCAAAACCAGAGTCAAGTACATAATATCCATCTTGATAAGACAAATTACATAAACTGAAAGACTTAATCCCCAACATCAAAATAGCCATAAATAAAAGAGAAGCTGAACTTTACTTCAGTGATCCAAGCAATCTTCTAAAAGCAGTCCAAAATCAATCTCCACTGGTGCTAGTTCCAACCTGAGCACCTGGCCGGGGGGGGGGGGGGGCAGAGAAAGGAAAGAGATGGAAAAAGGGGGGTCAGACATAAAGTCTGGCGAGTGCGATAACTCTAACAATATAATTAACAAAGTAACTAGGCTAAGACATAAGTTGGAAAATAAGGAAATGACCATGAACCATTGAGTATGACAGAGTAAACAAGGAAACAAGATGAACAACGATATCGTTAAAGCGTACCTAACCCACTAAGATAATTACTAAGCTACACCAACACTATGGATGATTGCTATAATGCACCGCCACTAGTATACTGCACCACCACTAGTCACCCTAAGGTTGATCCCGCCTACAGACTTAATAATGATATTGGTAGTTTCGTGCACCCCTAGCTGCCTTCATAGGTGCCGTCTGCCCCTATCTCCACTAGGTGTACCCACTACCCTCAAGCAATCGGGTCCCTAACTCATAGATACCTGTGTTGGCCCCACAGTGGGGTGTATCACTCCCCAAAGTGGCAAACCGATACCACCAAAAATACACAGCTTATACCTATACGATGCAACAACTTACCTACCAGCCCGGGTCCACACATGCATATGAACCCGTTGGACTTGCGTCGCCACCGCTAACTTGGTTTGGCCTCTTACAGTCAAGCCCAGTATGCGTGTCCCGTCCTCGACTTGGGTCGAGCCCACAAAGATACGTATGGGTTACTAGTTGAAACGGGCCCCCATTACTTGACACAAGCTATCCACCTAAGCTTGGTCCCCTCTAGTACATCCCACTTAACCCACTTCTTTTTCATGTTCACTTTCATGTTTCAATTTTGGCTAATTGTTTCTAGTCGTATTTCCAAATGCCACCCAAGGCACCCACTAGATTCCACATGCCACCCAAGGCACCCACTTAACCCCCTCATGCCCCACTACATGCTTATCTGGTTAAGTGTTTCTTAATTCATTAAGACCGTAACCTCATAAAGACCTCTCACATTAGACTGGCATTTGTGGCAGCTGGATTTGCCGGGCGGGTCCGGGCAGTCTTACACCACAAAAGAGCCTAACCTCGTGTCTTTACAATTGTTACGTATTTAGTTTATGCCTAAGACCTCTCACATTAGACTGACATTTGTGGCAGCTGGATTTGCCGGGCGGGTCCGCGCAGTCTTACACCTCAAAAGAGCCTAACCTCGTGTCTTAGACGATTAATTACTCCTAATTAATCATTCCCCAATTTGAATTACTTTCCCTATTCAAATTATCAATCAATTCCAAATTTAACGATGTCCATAATTGACTCAATTATGTCCATCCATTTATGGTATGTAAAATCATACCAATTTTCACCACAATTATATTTTATGCCTTTTAAGGCATTTATGCCAATTAAATCTTTTTAATATTATCCCCTTTACCCCACGTAGTACGTTTCTTCGTTTAACGTAAAAATATATATTAGACTCGAATAGTCTAACTCATGGAATAAAGAGAAAACATCACAATATACACATAATTAAAACATAAATCTAAACATAGGGGTGAACTTGCATATGTGAATAATGTTTTACATCTAAAACTTGCATAGGCCAAAATCACAAACTTGCATAAACAACATATGTCATGGATCCAATCTAAAGGTGTGAACTTGATGAGAAAATGGCCACAAACTTGCATAAATTACATATGTCATGGATCCAAATCTAAAGGTGTTAGTTTGCATAGGCAATACCCCTAAACTTGCATAACATGATTCATATTCTAAACTCATATATTCATACAACTTACATACGTGATTTATACATCATAACAAGGGTGTAAACTAGCATCTAACATGTAAAGTATCATGTAGAATTTAGCCTATAACTTACACATGTTATAGCCTAACTTTCAATTAAATTTTCACATAAACTAGGTGTCATAACCATGTAAGGTCACATATAATTCTACCCAACTTGTATATGATTCATGTTTGAATCAAAATCTAAACTTGCCTACATATGATTTATCATATGAATCAATATAACAAACTAGCATAAGAAACATGATGATTTGATTGTATATAAAATTACAACATGGATGATAGCAACATAGCTTTACATCATAAATCATAACATCACAACATAACGTCATAGAGATTTCAATCACAATCCTACAACATAATTACAACATGCAATCAATACTTCATATAACATCCATACAATCCGCATTATATCTCAATCCAATTAAATTATTAATTATCTTGTTAAAACTATCGAACTCACAACTCAAAAGCAGTCTTGAGTTCTGAATTCTGATTTTTGGAGTTGAATTAGCTCTCCTTTGAAGAAGAATCGCTGTTAGGGTTGAATAGTTCTGATTTGGTTGCTGTTCTTCCTCTTAATTTTGGTGGCGGTTGTTCTACGGTTCAAGACAACAGCATGACGGCCATAGTTTCAGTTTTAATTCTGATTTAGGGTTTGAGTCTATGGGTCTTTTTATAGAGTTTTGAATTATTTTAAGCCGTTGGATGATCTTAAGGTTAATCAAAACCATTCAATCATGATAGGGTGATGAGTCAGCCCTAATGACTCAGCAAGGTGTCAGAAAGGACTCAACAACATGGGTTAGCCTGAGCCAGAAAGCTGTGCAGGATTTTGCCTTGGCCTAGGCGCACTTGGCAGGTGCGCCAGTGCAAATTTGTACTGGCGCACTTCCCAAGTGCGCCAGTGCAATCTTTTTTTTTCTCTCTCGTTTGCCACCAAACTTCGTTCGTCCATAACTCCTTCATCCGTTATCCGTTTCCCGCAAACTCGGACTCTTTTTCAACCATAATTCAGAGACGAACACAATGGCGCAACCCCATTCCATTAATTCTCACGTCTGAGATTAATTATTATTTATTTTAGTTAATTCGATTATTCAAAAATCCGGGGTGTTACATTCTCCCCTCCTTAAATGATTTCGCCCCCGAAATCTCCAAGTTAAGGAGAATGCATATCCTACCATCCGAACAACCATCTACTCAACCATCAAACATGGGCATCCATTGTCCTTATAAAATTTCTAATGCTGTATGAACATATGCAAGAAGTGTGTGTATATGTTCCTTATCTATTGCAAAATCAGGCGGTCTACTGATTCAGTTGACCTCCTTAATGCAAATCATGATAGTGCCATGCGTCCATTATGTATGCGAAAGAACCTTATCGATACATATCATTTCTACATGTGTGCACAACCATTCACCAAAATGCAATATCCATATGATGGTACAACCATTATACATCCATTACTTAAATATGTACACACATTTATATGCAATATGCAATATGAAGTGACTGAGCCGATCTAGTGCCTAAAGTGTGTGTATATGCATCCACGAGCAACTACTAGCAAACACTTGCATCCACATGCATCCATCATACATAACATGTCTCAAACACATGTTTCAACCATAGGACTACCCTATCTAAAGGTCAAAGGTACTAGCGAGAGGACATACTAGAGATAAGATAAGTACAAGGTAAGCAATAAAGGAGAGATTAAAAGACATACCCTCGAAAAGAAAAGGGTACAGTGAACGCATCTTCTCTTCCATCTCCCAAGTAGCGTTGCTCTCATCATCTCCCCATTGCACTTTGACTAGCTCGACCTCTCGATTCCTCAACTTCTTAATCTCTGACCCAAGAATGCGCGTAGGAGCTCGTCGAATCGTCGCATCACGCTCAATCTCCACCTCTCTAAGCAAGCTCGGCTCTACCACTTCCGCGGTCTCGTGCAAGCACTTCCTCAAGTATGATACATGGAATATGTCGTGTACACCACTAAGTCTCTCGGGAAACTCCACTCTATACGCCATCTGCCCAATCCTTTCCTTAATAGGAAACGTCCCTACGAACCTTATTGCTAATTTCCCAACGGACCCAAAGCGAACGACGTTCCGTAATGGAGACACCTTGACAAAGACCATGTCCCCAACATCAAACTCAAGATCTGACCTCCTCTTGTCTGCATAATTTTCTGTCTATCTTGTGCCGTCTTCATCCTCCGAATCAAATCGATCTTCTCCGAAGTCTCTCTAATCATATCGGGCCCAAGCAAGATCATATCTGTAGACTCCCACCAACATGTAGGCGAACGACACGGCCGTCCATATAGAGCCTCGAACGATGCCATGCCAATGCTTGACTGAAAGCCATTATTATATGCGAACTCTACCAACGAAAGATGTTCCTCCCATGTACCTCCGAAGTCTAAGACACATAACCTCAATAGGTCCTCTAGAATACGATTCACCCTCTCGGTCTGGCCGTCCGTCTGAGGATGATATGCGGTGCTCAAACATAATTGAGTCCCTACCGCTTCTTGCAAGCTTTTCCAAAATTCGCTAGTGAAGATAGGATCGCGGTCGCTCACTATGCTAGAAGGAACACCGTGCAACCGAACTATTTCTCGAATGTATACGGAGGCTAACCATGGAGCAGTCCTCTTACTCTTCACGGGAATGAAATGGGCGCTCTTAGTAAGTCTGTCTACTACGACCCAAATCCCCGTATTACCCTTTCTCGATCTTGGTAATTCGTCAACAAAGTCCATCGAAACACTTTCCCACTTCCATTGTGGGACCTCCAATGGGTGAAGCAATCCACCGGGCTTCTTTTGCTCTTCTTTTACTTGTTGGCACACCAAGCATCTAGCGACATACTCAACCACATCTTTCTTCATGCCGGCCCAAAAGTAAACTCGTCTCATGTCCATGTACATCTTGTCCCCAACGGGATGGATGGTCATCTTCGAACGATGGGCATCATCAAGAATGGTCTTCTTCAAATTCTCGTTCTGTGGTACACAAAGTCTACCGTCCCTACGCAACCAATCCTTATCATCTAGGGTATACTTACGGAGATGGCTCGATGACTCCCCTCCTTTGAGCTTTTCTACTAACTCAACCAACTGTGGGTCGTCTCGCTATGCCTCACCAATCCGTCCCAAAAGCGTAGGTCTGACCTCTAAGGATGCTAGCAAATCGGGTATAAAGTCAACGGAAGGTGTAAAGTCAAACGTAGAGATGAACTCTAAACTTCGCCGCTCAACAAACAACGGACTCTAGGATAATCTTTTCCTACTCAAGGCATCTGCCACCACGTTACCCTTGCCAAGGGTATATGCTATCTCGAAGTCGTAGGATGCTGAGAATTCCATCCACCATAACATATCACCCTTCTCTAGAGACCACATGCCCTAAAATCCTCACTTCTTTCCTCCAGAAATGGTATTTTGGAGAACTTAGCTTTAAGATGGTGCACTTGTAGGGTCCCTAAGCTTTCCCTAAGATGTAGGGCATGCTCTTCTCTGCTTCTAGAGAAAACCAGGATATTATCCCATGCAAAATCGTCACAACTATCCCTCTCTCACACAGACCATCCTAGTCGAACTCGACATCCCCCAAGTGCAAGCCCCAAAGGACTAAACCAATATCAGACAAACACCTAAGGGATACCTCCTTCGAATTCAGATGACCTACGTGAGATGATACTAGTAAGACGGCCAACCAATTGAGCACTTGACCGACTCTGGCTGTCCTTGCCAGTCTTGCTCCAAAACCACCGTTGATCACATAACTGGCTTTGCTTAATCTATTAAGCACATACGAAAACCTATTTCGCGCCTCTGGGTAAACCCCGCACTTTATCAACGACGTCTCCATACTCACGGACCACACAAACAGACTCCCAATCATCGTTGGATGCGTCAGAAGATTCTAGGCAGCAAAGCATCACTGAACCCCTAGGGTCACAAGAAATATGAGGGTCTTTCCATAATGAATCAATAGTCTAACTACCCTCCTTTCACAATCTAGGATGGCACCCCGCCTGGCTAGCCAATCCACCTCTAGAATCAAACTATAGCCCGTGAAATCATGGGCAAAGGCGTTGCATTCAAACTCAACGCCCAAGATAGACACTCTCAAATCCCGACAAATCATAGAAAGATGGGCCGAACCACCAATAGGATTTGAGACTACTAAGGGATCAGTAACTAGACTAGTATCTAGGTGCAGTGTTTCAACTAATGATGTAGAGATAAACGAATGCGATGCGCCAGAATCGAATAAAGTATGGACAGGATGATCAAACAGAAAAACTAAACTTTCAACGGAAATTGCTCTACCTCGTTCTTGCAGCGGTGGGACCACGAGAGCCTGAACTTGTCCCCTTGCCTACCCGGGTGCCATAAGAGCTTGCACCTGTCCTCCCGAGGTAGACCCTGCCCTCTGCCGTTTCTTTGGGTAGTCCTTAATAAGATGTCCCGCTTCGCCACAGTGGAAACAACCAGTCTTCTTTTTCTTCCTATAATCTTTGCTTAGATGGCCGGGTGTCCCACAGTTAAAGCATTTCTTCTTCCCCTTAGCATTGTTGCCTTTGCCACCTTTCTTCTCGGGTGCCTTATTAGCATTGGCGCCCTTCTCCTCTTCATGCATGAGTGCCATGTCAACTAATCTCTCGAAGGTAGCCCCTCATGGGAATGTGGGTCATAGCTAACCCATGAAGCGGCTTGTTTAAACCCTTAACAAATCTTAGAGCTTTCTTTTCTGGAGTATTCACCAAGTCCAAGCCAAACCTCGCCAACTGATTGAATTTGTTGACGTACTCTTTCACCGATAGATTCCCTTGCTTCAGCGCCAAAAATCTTTCCATGTATAGATTCTCTTCAGTCCGCGAGAGAAACTTCACCTCAAACCTCTGCCTAAAATCTAGCCATGTATCGACTGGACGTCCCCCATTAGTGACCTCCCACCAAAACGAGGCCTCATCCTTCATTAGCCAGGCAGCCAGCTGGACTTTTCTTCAATCATCCACTCCAAAGATTCCAAACAATTCTTCCACCTCCTTTAGCCAGTTACGAGCTTCAACAAATTTCTCCGTCCCGTGAAAAGGTTTTCCACCCATTGCTCTAAAGTCCTTACATATCTTTGCGAAATTATCGACATGAGGAGGAGGAGGAGGAGCATTTGGTGGACCTGCGGTGGCGGCCCTAGCCTCGAGATATTGACGAAACCAACCGGGTACATGAACACCCTCTGGTATCTCAGATGCTTCAGACATGCTAAAACGAAAAAGGAAAGATTCAATATAAAGGAACCGAGGGAAAGATATATGGATCTTGGGGTTATGCTTTCTAAAATATACTTTTCTCTTGAAAATACTTTCCTTAAAACATACTCTTTAAAGTACTTCTTTATAAAAATTGTTTTGAAAAATAGTTTTTCAAAAATTCATATCTGTTCTGGTAACCTTCAGCTCTGATACCACGTGTAACACCCCACGTCCATTAATGTCACTTGCAAAGGGAATGCATTAACTTCCATGGAGCATTTTAAGTGAATATAGAACAGAAAATCACAACAAGACAGATATAAAGCAGTACTTGAAAATTTAAAACTTTATTTATTGCAGCGGAAAACACATATGTTTGATTACATCATCAAAACTAGAGTCAAGTACATAATATCCATCTTGATAAGACAAAGTACATAAACTGAAAGACATAATCCCCAACATCAAAATAGCCGTAAATAAAAGAGAAGCTGAACTTTACTTCAGCGATCCAAGCAATCTTCTAAAAGCAGTCCAAAATCAAGCTCCACTGGTGCTAGTTCCAACCTAAGCACCTGGGGGGGGGGGACGAAAGAGATGGAAAAAGGGGGGTCAGACATAAAGTCTGGCGAGTGCGATAACTCTAACAATATAACTAACAAAGTAACTAGGCTAAGGCATAAGTTGGAAAATAAGGAAATGACCATGAACCATTGAGTATGACAGAGTAAATAAGGAAACAAGATGAACAATGATATCGTTAAAGCGTACCTAACCCACTAAGATAATTACTAAGCTACACCCAACAATATGGATGATTGTGATACTGCACCGCCACTAGTATACTGCACCACCACTAGTCACACTAAGGTTGATCCCGCCTACAGACTTAATAATGATATTGGTAGTTTCGTGCACCCCTAGCTGCCTTCATAGGCGTCGTCTGCCCCTATCTCCACTAGGTGTACCCACTACCCCCAAGCGATCGGCTCCCTAACTCGTAGATAGCCGTGCTGGCCCCACAGTGGGGTGTATCACTCCCCAAAGTGGCAACCCGATACCACCAAGAATGCACGGCTTATACCTACACGATGCAACAACGTCTTACCTACCAGCCCGGGTCCACACACGCATATGAACCCGTTGGACTTGTGTTGCCACCACTAACCCGGTTTGGCTTCTTACAGTCAGGCCCAGTATGCGTGTCTCGTCCTCGACTTGGGTCGAGCCTACAAAGATACGTATGGGTTACTGGTTGAAACGGGCCCCCATTACTTGACACAAGCTATCCACCTAAGCTTGGTCCCCTCTAGTACATCCCACTTAACCCACTTCTTATTCATGTTCACTTTCATGTTTCAATTTTGGTTAAGTGTTTCTAATCGTATTTCCAAATGCCACCCAAGGCACCCACTAGATTCCACATGCCACCCAAGGCACCCACTTAACCCCCTCATGCCCCACTACATGCTTATCTGGTTAAGTGTTTCTTAATTCATTAAGACCGTAACCTCATAAAGACCTCTCACATTAGACTGGCATTTGTGGCAGCTGGATTTGCCGGGCGGGTCCGGGCAGTCTTACACCACAAAAGAGCCTAACCTCGTGTCTTTACAATTGTTACGTATTTAGTTTATGCCTAAGACCTCTCATATTAGACTGACATTTGTGGCAGCTGGATTTACCGGATGGGTCCGGGCAGGCTTACACCACAAAAGAGCTTAACCTCGTGTCTTAGACGATTAATTACTCCTAATTAATCATTCCCCAATTTGAATTACTTTCCCTATTCAAATTATCAATCAATTCCAAATTTAACAATGTCCGTAATTGACTCAATTATGTCCATCCATTTATGGTATGTAAAATCATACCAATTTTCACCATAATTATATTTTATGCCTTTTAAGGCATTTATGCCAATTAAATCTTTTTAATATTATCCCCTTTACCCCACGTAGTACGTTTCTTCGTTTAACGTAAAAATATGTGTTAGACTCGAATAGTCTAACTCATGGAATAAAGAGAAAACATCACAATATACACATAATTAAAAAATAAATCTAAACATAGGGGTGAACTTGCATATGTGAATAATGTTTTACATCTAAAACTTGCATAGGCCAAAATCACAAACTTGCATAAACAACATATGTCATGGATCCAATCTAAAGGTGTGAACTTGATGAGAAAATGGCCACAAACTTGCATAAATTACATATGTCATGGATCCAAATCTAAAGATGTTAGTTTGCATAGGCAATACCCCTAAACTTGCATAACATGATTCATATTCTAAACTCATATATTCATACAACTTACATACGTGATTTATACATCATAACAAGGGTGTAAACTAGCATCTAACATGTAAAGTATAATGTAGAATTTAGCCTATAACTTACACATGTTATAGCCTAACTTTCAATTAAATTTTCACATAAACTAGGTGTCATAACCATGTAAGGTCACATATAATTCTACCTAACTTGTATATGATTCATGTTTGAATCAAAATCTAAACTTGCCTACATATGATTTATCATATGAATCAATATAACAAACTAGAATAAGAAACATGATGATTTGATTGTATATAAAATTACAACATGGATGATAGCAACATAACTTTACATCATAAATGATAGCATCACAACATAACGTCATAGAGATTTCAATCACAATCCTACAACATAATTATAACATGCAATCAATACTTCATATCACATCCATACAATCCGCATTATATCTTAATCCAATTAAATTACTAATTATCTTGTTAAAACTATCGAACTCACAACTCAAAAGCAGTCTTGAGTTCTGAATTCTGATTTCTGGAGTTGAATTAGCTCTCCTTTGAAGAAGATTCGCTGTTAGGGTTGAATAGTTCTAATTTGGTTGCTGTTCTTCCTCTTAATTTTGGTGGCGGCTGCTCTAGGGTTCAAGACAACAGCACGACGGCCATAGTTTCAGTTTTAATTCTGATTTAGGGTTTGAGTCTATGGGTCTTTTCATAGAGTTTTGAATTATTTTAAGCCGTTGGATGATCTTAAGGTTAATCAAAACCATTCAATCATGATAGGGTGATGAGTCAGCCCTAATGACTCAGCAATGAGTCAGAAAGGACTCAACAATATGGGTCAGCCTGAGCCAGAAAGCTGTGCAGGCTTTTGCCTCGGACTGGGCGCACTTGGCAGGTGCGCCAGTGCAAATTTGTACTGGCGCACTTCCCAAGTGCGCCAGTGCAATCTTTTTTTTCTCTCTCGTTTGCCACCAAACTTCGTTCGTCCATAACTCCTTCATCCGGTATCCGTTTCCCACAAACTCGGACTCTATTTCAACCAGAATTCCGAGATGAACACAATGGCGCAACTCCATTCCCTTAATTCTCACGTCTGAGATTAATTATTCTTTATTTTAGTTAATTCTATTATTCAAAAATCCGGGGTGTTACACTTAGCAAGTTTTTATTAATAGAGGATACTCTAAGAAGTGTGTTCAGATTAAGTTGCCTTTTTCCTAAGATAGCGCCCTTGCCAATGTGTGTTATATGTGCAGTTTTACCGTTCTCCATATGTAAAGATTTCGTACCTGAGTAGTTTCTGCTTCCAATATTGAGATTGCTGGTTATGTGATGAGTGACACTCCAATCCGGGTACCATTTTTTAAAATTGTTGTCTTCACCTTTGCTAGTATCATCATTGCCAATATTTTGATTTTTATTAGCATCGTTGTTGTTTCTATTTGAGTTCATCATAGCCATATTGACTTGTGGTGCCTTCTGTGTTGAATTAGCATGATTATATTGTTGTCCACCGTCATTATTATATCTGAAATAACACTTGTTTGCTATATGACCAAATTTTTGACATATTTGAAACTTTACTCAATTGTTGTTGTTCCATCTTCCTCGTCCTCGACCTATTTATGGCTGAAAATCTCCTCTTTGTTGTTGAAGACCCCTTGGACACTGATTTTCTTGTATATTTGCATTAATGTTATTGTTGCTTCCCTATGATTGCTTATTTTTAGCTACAGCATAATTTGCAGAATACTCACCCTGTGTTGTTTTACTTTGATCAATTCTTCCTTCATGAGCAAGGAGTGGAGATCGAACGAACTGCAGACCAGGTAAAGTTTGTTACGTAGCCAGGACCATTACTAAAGATTCATATTCTTCATCAAGCCCTCCGGTAATAAAAAGTATTTGTTCACTATTGCTGATTTTATGCCCAACATCACTTAGTTTGTCACATATGTTTTCAATTTTTCCCAAATGATCTTTCATGCTAGTATCTTCTTTTCTGCAATTTTGAAGTTCCCTTCTATATTGCATGATTTTGGCTGCGGATTGTGAGATGAAAATTTGTTCGACGGTTGTCCAAATTTCATACGACGAGTTGCACCCAACGATCTGTGACAAAAGATTAGGATTTGTAGAAGATAAAAGACATGATGATAATAAATTATCTTGTCTTTGATATTTGGTGTATCCTGGATTTGGTACAGTATTTCTTTCTTCATCAGTGATCATTATAGGTGGAAAAATTAACGTCCCTTTGATGTAATCTAGCAGTCCGTAACCTTTAAGAGCAATTTCCACTTGATATTTCCATAAAATATAATTATCTTCGTCTAATGAAGTGGTAATAACTTGGATTTTTGGTTTTATCAGGTTCATGATGTTTGGAGAGAAGCCATTAGCATTGCTGCCAGATATAGCAGAAGTTTCTTCATTATCGTTGGCCATGGCTAGGCGATATTAGATTGCATCTTTGTGAAGAACAGCGAAGATAAAAAAATATGATGGCTTAGGATTTTTTTATGCCTTTCAGCAATTTGGCGCTCTGATACCATGTTAGAAAATAAAATAGAAGAAACAAGATTGAAGAGAAGTTTTATTATTGATGAATTGTTATTGTAAGATGATTCAAACTGTATATAGAAGACTCTATTTATAATACAAGAAATAAATACAAATAGGCTTGAATAATGAGAATGTGATCGTTGTATTGTTATAATAGGCATGTGACCGTTGTTATGTTATAATAGGCATTTGACCGTTGCATTGTTATAATAGGCATGTGATCGTTGCTATGTTATAATTGGCATGTAACCATTGCTTTCCCATTATTTCGTTATAAGTTGCAGTAAGGAAAATAACATAGCCATTTATTGTGGTTCGACTAGAATTTACCTATGTTAAATGTCCATTTTCATTATTACTCTTAAGGATCTTTGATACAATGTGCTAGATGTGAAATACAATGATCTATAGCTTAGAAGAAAGTAGGACAAATTCTAAGAAAGCCTGTTCAGCTACTTGTATTAGGTAGTTCCTATTAGGTTGTTCTTGGTATCCTGCTAGGCTTTTCCCGCTAGAAAGCTATTTTATTTCTGTTAGGTTGCTAGAGCTATTTCTAGTAAGCTGCCCCCATTAGATTGTTCACGTTAATCTGTTAGACTATTTTTGTTAGGGAGCTCCTACTAGATCTTTTCTGTTAGACTATTCTTGTAACGCTCCGTCGTTTTAACAATGCAGATCGTTAATAAACTATGCTTTTCTAATTCAAGCCGTCCAAAAAGACAAATTGTTAATGAGATTTGAATATAAGAAATAAAGAGAAGAAAAGAAAACAACATGTAAAATCTCATGGCGGAACGATAAAATATAATAGGCATAAGGTAAATCATAAAATTGTTCACGATATACATTGTGTTACAAATATCAAAGTTAAATAATCAACAGGCACACCAAATAATGCAACGGAATAAAACTTGCAGATATGAGTTGTCGATCTTCAACCTCAAAATAATATCTCTGGCAAAATAAACTTATTCTACTTGGTCGTTCCATACCGGCCGACCGCATACAACACCCCTGATCTATCAAGGTGCATTAATCGAATCATAAGTCAAGTGAGTAATACAAAGAAATATGTTTGTTAGACGTATCTAATCTCACCGGTAAAACATAAGCTCATGTTTTAACCATTTCAATTATGACACAAGTCTCGTGGCTATCCATCATTGTTTTCTTACTTCGTTACAGTAAACATCTTCTAATTCAACAACTTTAATCTAGAACATCCTGTGCATGTATGTTTGCTGAAGTGATTTCATTGTTGACAGAGAGTATGCTGATATTCATCTCTATGTCTGTTTAGCAACCAATCGTCATTTTATACACTATGGTCATTCTATATTTAAATAAAACGTCATATTTCATGTCATAAATCGATTTAGTTCAAAATTCCAATTCCACATCATTATATGTCCAATCTATTAAATATTGAATTTGAATCTAGTTTCATATTTACATGTCATATATCAGCAACCATAATCCTTTATATTCAAAACAATTCGGGCTTAACAGCTTGGGTTCACACAGTTTGGATTAAAAATAGTTTAAATACGGAAATAGTTGAATTTAGTAGAGTTTGGTTTAATTGAAATATTTTTAGAAGAAATTTGTTTAAACAAAAAATAGTTGAAACAAACATAATTAAGTTGAAAATAGTTTAGATTAAATAATATCATTTGTAAAGTAGTTTAATAAATAATATAAATTTGAAATAGTTTATTTCTTTTAAACCATTTAAACCCAATTCCCAATCTTCAAAATTTCACGTAAAACGTTTTAATTTCAAATTCTAGTCTTAGATAAATCTTAAATCATTTCAAACTTTAAAGTATAATCAATCTAATATCAAATTTCTAATCCAAATCAACTTTGAACTTAAACAATTCGAATTCAAATTTCCAACTTTAAATATAGTGCATAAATTAGTTTTAAAACTTAAATTTTAATTTCTAAACCTGTTTTTATCATATTAGTGTCAAAACTCAAATTCCTTATTTTAAATCTCATTCCAATAAATTGGTACCAAAAACCAAGATTCAAATTTTAGTTATATTTTTGTCAAACTGGTTTCAAATTTCAAATTCCAAAATTAACATATTTTCATTAAATTGACTACAATACTTTAGTTCATATTTCAAATTCATTATTTGAAATAAATCAGTTTCAATGAATTCAATTTAAATTCCAATGCAAACCTTAAGATTTAAAACTAATAAATTTCAAGTAAAAATTCATGAACCAATTTCATTAACAATTTCAAATTATGATTTTGGAAAACTTTCCATTTAACAAATTGAAATTTATAACTTTGGAGAAACATTTCTTTTGGTGAAATTTGATGTTCATATTCAATTTTCCACCCTATGACCATTTTGATTTAAATTTCAATTCCACAAGTTTATATCATTTCAACTCATTTCAATATGTATATATAATTTGAGCCTATTTCCCAGTTCATATATTCGTTGCTCAAAGGGTGCAAATATCAATTTATCCCATTTCAATGGTATATAGTGTAACAAATCCGGAATTTTGGTGACAACTAACTTTTGTTATTTAATTAGAATCCAAATATGAAATATTTGCAAATGATGAAATTTAATCATATAATTTACGTCGTCGCGTTCGTGATGGAATTCTAGTCAACTTTCATGTTTGGAACTACGTGGACGAAGTCCGTATAAAAAAGTTACGGACGAAATACGGAAACAGACGGAAAATAAATAAAGTAGGATATTTATATAAGGTAATAAATATTACTATTAGAACCCATGACCCCTCACCGTTGCCAGGTCGACCGGGGTTGTAACACCCTACACTTTACTAAGCAGAAATTTCAAAAAATGAATTGATGCTCGAACTCATCCAAGCATAGAGCGTGTAAATATGGTATCTGCAAATAAAATGAGCATGATCATAATCATAGTACGATAAAATAACTCATAGCGGAAACAAAATAGGATAGACTAGTATCAACTCGAGTAACTATCTTATAAGAGTAAGTCACCATGTTAATACCGAACATGAGAGAGAACGAGAACCGAAAACGAAACTTGGACACCTGCTAAGACCTGACCTTCTCGAGATAACTTGGGAGTTGTAACGAGGAAGAGGGGTCAGAACAATATGTTCTGGTGAGTAGAAAGAGTATAACATTATCTACCATACACAAATGTATCTCGTTTGGTTCGATCATAGATATATCTCTAACAAGGCTAGTAATTCTAACCTAACCTTGTAAACACTTACACACGACAATCACCCAAGCGCTTTTCAACGATAAGCGATATCGCCATACGGAAATAGAACTTATACGCAGAAGTATAAAGCCTTCTAAACCACCACTCAACTGCAACTAAAACTAAGAGGCGGGCTTTCCAACTACCAACACTATATAAGAAGGTATATTATGATATATATATATATCCACTTAATAACCTCCCTGCTAATATGGTATATGAGTGGATTCTACTGATCACTTAAGACCCAAAGCGGATCCATCGTTCACTTAAGGCGTTTTAGGTGGTTTAGCCCAACTAATAAAAATCAGAGGACACTAGCTACAGGTCCTACTAATAATAGGCTTCCGTCATTCACGCGAATAAAACCATGCCCCCAACAACTTGAGAGATAATAAGCAATCACTTAAGAAGAACTGGATATGTAGACATCGCACGCCATTTAGGACTTCCCTATGGTGGACCCCGTCATTACTATTTAGCTGACCTTATTTTATAATCCCCTAGTCACTTAATACTTCCCCTTAGTATAGGTTGACCTATGGTACCTCAGTAGTGGTCATTTAAAACCTATTCCCAAGGTGGACCCTCAACCCTAGCCACTTAAGACCCTAGTGAAGCAGACTAATCTTGGAGATTATCAAACTCGTACCGAGTTGGTCTTTAATGCTTTCATTTATGGGAGGTGGGCTACGTGATCACTTAATACTGGATCTAACCACTTAAGGCCTTAACTCCCAAAACAGGTCACATAATTAAATTATTTCCTTTTTGGTTTCCCTTTTGCACATGAGGAGGACCCTAGAGCCACTTAAGACTTCGCTCAAGAAGCAAACCATAAATTTTGAAATAATGTGCGTTACACAAACTAGTAATCGTCACGGGTTCCTATGGTCAATAATGTCTCACATCAATTGGATCTATATTCGACTATTGGAAAGTGCAGATTTCTGTCGAATAAGACAACTGACCTCGCATCATTAACCTACTTAGTCCAATTAAAATTTATAAATATTTTAATTCTTGATTAACTAGAATACATTAAGGAAAACTTGCACATTTCCTGTCCTAGGATGTTTAATTAATTGTTTCCTTATTGGACTTAATATATTTAAATCGACAACTAATACCTATTAATCCTCTTTTAATTCCATTTGTTGCTATATATTAGGGTTATTTCCATTTATGACCATAACAGTCATATTTTCCTAAGGCACTAATTAACCGCTTTTATGCCATTTATTACCATTACTTATAATTAATTACATTTATGAGCCTGACAATCATAATTTCCAAAGACATTAATTAACCTAATTAATATCCATTTTGTATCATTTCCTTTTTATTTCTAATATAATTATTGGAACTAAACACTTCTGTTTTACTTTAATTTGATTTCTTCTTATTGTATATATATATGTATACACATTTATATGTTATATTTGTTTCCTTAATTGGAGTTACAATTCCTATTTGAGGTCATCATTTTTAAATTGTAACCATTTAGACATAACTACCAAATTCAATTTATCTTCCCTAAATCAACCATGGTTAAAATAGTTATTATTCCTTTATGACCTTATTTCTAGCAAATCAATCACAGTTATTTTTATAACGACCATTGATTAAAATAGAAATGTGTTTATTTTATGCTCTTATATCTTATATTTTGTATATAAATAAATATTACTTGGGTATTATTTTGTCACTTTTACAGATGTGTCGACTTAGCCACATGCAGTCAGAAAATATAAAAATAGAGATCAACTTGTTGCATATTTATATTTGAAGACTTGCTGATGAAGTTCTCACATCCAGTTGCTTTTTGGACAAGAAAATAATTGGTAGAAAGGCTATGCATATTAAAAAATCAATGAAGAATTAACAAGAAGCAAGAATAAAAGAAGAAAGGCCTATTTTAATAGAATTAACTAAGGCCCATTTGTGATTATATTAGGGTTTAGGTTGACTATCTATCCTATAAATACCCTTGTAATCTCACTGTAAAGATCATCCTGGAATTAATAAAGTTTTCTTCTTTTTCTCTTTTTTGCATTTTTATTTTCTTAGCAATTAGTGTTGTCTACACAATTAGATTTGGTAGAGCACTATTTGTATTTTTCACTTATTTTCATTAGTGATTGGCCATCTGATTAGATTCAGTGGTAATCCTAATTTTCTTTTTCTATTTGTTATTTTATTCCTACAATTTTAATTTCTGATTTTTATTTGTTTTCCGAGGTCAAATTGGATTTGATTAGATTCAGATCTGATTCATAGTTTTATTTTCTTTTTAATTGAAAATTGTGATTTGATCGTCGGTTCAATTAGATTTGTTGTGAATCAAATTACAGTTTCAATTTTTATTGTTTTTCAACCCAACTCCAAGTTTTGTCTAACTCGCCCAAGAAATATATAAATAATAAAATTTAAAGTTCCTCCATGTGTTCGACTTGCATATTACACGATCTGTGTGCTTGTAGTTATTATTACAAAATCCGCGCTTTTCTAGTTCTTAGAAAGCGTTGATCAAGTTTTTGGCGCTGTTGCTGGGGAGGCAACAAATAAATTTTATTATTTATTTAATTTCTGATTCATGTTAGTTTTTTTCCTTGTATATATAAAAAATAATAATCTTGAATAGTGATTTGGGGTATCAATTACTTGGTACTATCATGATCTAAACAAAAGAAAAAAATACCAAATATTCTCAAATTTCTTTCCATCTTTCAATCACCCTTCTAATATTTACATTTATTTCTTTTTCTTTCCTTTTTTTCTGTTCCCCTCTTCTTTCTACCATTAAAAAAAAATTCTTTTGAAATCCTTCCCCTCTCTCCTTTGTAATTAATTCTCTGTCTGAATAATTATATTTTCTTCCCAACTTTTACATTTCTTTCCTTTGTTTTTTTTATACAAAAAAAATCCATCCTTGATAAATTTTTCTTTCTCTGGTTAGTATTTCCTTGAACAAGCATCATCAGTGCTCCCTCTTCATCTTCACAAACCATTCACCACCCCTTTCCACCAAACATCGAAAGCCGTCTCCAAACAACTCCACCACCAGAACCTACCCAATTCATCACCTCTTCTCCGACTTGGCACACATCCTGTGAACATCAACAAGTCCAATTCCCTTTGTCTTACAGTTTGACGCAGTCATCACTATACTGTTCTATTTACGAACCCCTCCCACCATCCCACACACAAACCACAAAACAACAGCCTCAATAACCCAGTGCTGACCATCATCACAAGGCCTAACTCCCCACCGTACGATGCAACACCCAATCCCCTTGCCAAAACCGTCACCGTCTCAACTCAGCCCTGCCATAAAACTCCACCATACGTTCAATACCTCCATTATCCTTTTCACAAACACCAAGCCCGTAATCGGTCCACAATCCTTGCCTCACAATCCAACCTCCAGTCCACTACCGAACAACTGGGCCCAAAATCACCATCCAAAAATCCCCGTAATTCCCAATTCGTAGATCCTATATTCATCACCATTATCTGTCACGCCTACTCCACTCCTCTTCAACCCAATTCTCATTAATCATCATCGTAACCCAAAACAACAGCCGCATCTCCGAATCCCGAAACAGCCAAACCAAATCACTCAGCCATCAAACTCCTGTACATCTTCCTTGTTGCAACTCATGGATCCAAAGAGAAATACCCATACGTCCTTGCATCCGCTCCTTCTCCATCCTCCACGCAATTCACACCCCAACTCGCAAGATCCATCTCCATTCTTCCACATCGCAACAAATGCCAAACCCAATTACAAAAGCCTGCGATCGAATTCCCCCAACTCCATAAGACAGAAACAGAAAGCAATAGACCCGAACCCTAAAAAAATACGATCAATTCACTCGAACCAAATGTCAAATCAGAGAAACCCAATTCAAAAAAAAAAAAGAAAAAAAAAGAAAAAGGGCCCAGATTATTGATTTCATTCTATTTGGTTGGGAGTTAATTTTTGCACTGCCAAAGGAAAAAATAAGAGGGCGATTTGTTTCCTGAAACAACAAAGTGATAGATTTTTATTATTTATTATTTTATTTGGGAACTTATATTGACGGTCTATTGCTTACTGAAAATTGGCATGTTTGTATATAAGTGCAGGAGTTGTTCTGGTAATGACGGTGTGGTGTGAATTGGTCCTTGTGATCAGCTTATCTATGTGGGTTGAGTCAGTGTGTCAGTCCGTTTTTTTTATTTTACCTTTATTTTTCCTTAGCTTAGTTTTGTTTTTCTTTTGAATTTAGTCTTGCTTAGTTTTGTTTTGTTTTGTTTAGTTGTTTTTAAGTTTTCCTTTTAAGTTGAGTTTAGTCGTTCTTTTATTTTAGCCATTCATTTTTAGTTTAGCTTTTTTTTGTTCTCTTTCAATTTTTTTTCTTTCTTCTTTTCGTTTGTTTATTTGTTTTTAAAAAAAAAGACCATAGCGAGAAAGAAGTCAAGCAACAATTCAAAAATTCAGAAGTCAAGCAAAGTGCAAACAGTGGGATTTCAATCATTATTACTACTCAATTATTCTGGACGAACTGCCATACCCCAATGTAAAATTTTCTAGACTCTACAGATGCTCTGCTGCAAAGAAAAATATATAGAGATTGCTTGTAAAATTTTCTATAGGGAAGCGGTTTGCCTGTACAATGTTTTAATTTTCTGCAATTATTATTGTCTGATTGTTGTAATTGGTTGAAATTTCCATATTTGAAATCATCACTCTCGTCATTTTCATTTATAAATTTGATTTGATTTGCAAATATTTAACTACAAGAGTGTATTTTGTGAAATTGATTATCTCAAGGGTTTGATCGCGGATATATATTACTTTAATTTATTGAACTTCCAGCAAAAGAGGTTGCATACTACCCGTAAAACATTGGTCGTGTCCCTTAGTATTTATACTACACGTGAACAACCATAAGGCCCTCTTCCCCTTCAAATCGAGATTATCAACTAATAAGATATACTTGAGTACGTTATTTATTTTGTAATAAAAGCTACTTTTGTCAATGATAAGTTTTGAATTTTCTATACCCGACAACGATGAGTGAAAAGAGTTTTTGCCGCCATAATTCTCCTAGGGATTTTGAGATTGACATGATTCAAACAACAATTGATGAAACCTCTAATGACACTTCTAAAGCCTTGAAAATATGTTTTGACCATTTCAAGTCTGATTTCGATGAGCACGAATACATTCCTGAGCTAAATGAACTTCTTGACTCGAAATCTTCGTTATTTGAATCTAACCAAGGAATGTTGACCAATGTTAGCACACAAGAACTTCCTAATTTAGACCACAAACCCCTGCCTCAAGACCTTAAGTATACTTACTTGGATTCTACTAAAAAATTTCCCATAATCATGGCCTTTGATCTTACCGAGGACAAAGAAGAAAAACCTTTGAAAAATTTACGAGAAAATAGAGGAGCATTAGGATGGGATTATGATAATCTGTATCTGAATTTTAAAATCATAGCTCGACAAAATTTTCATAGGAAGGATTTTCATTTCAGAATTTACTAACAAGCTTGTTGCACCTCACAAATCAAATAAGAAATTATTGTGCATCATTTTCGATAGAGGCAAGTATATGGGGAAAAGGAAATCGCATTTTTCACATAACACTCACCGTCATCCTAGATTTCATTTTGCATATGACTGGCATTAATATATAGTTGCTAAACTTCATTTCATGTTACAAATAATTCTGCAACTCATTTACCTTTGGGTATGATCTTTCAAATCTATAAAAAAAATTACAGTGTGGACACTGCTTAGTTCTAGTGTGGGGGGTGTCTGCATTGCATTCTTTTCATTTTTCTTTAAACTTTTTTTCTTTTCTTTCTTTTCATTTAGGACCATGATGCATTCTAGTCGTAGGAACATACCATTTTTTTTGAAATACGACTCATTTTAGATTGGTACAACAAAATAAGTTAAAAATTGTTAATCAGTTGATTGTATTTTTTTCTCTCAACTAAGATCGAATAAGAAATATAATGAAAAGTTGAATTTTGAGGGATATTAGTGTAACCGGTACTTAGGGAGATTCTTAGGTGATGGTTATGAAGTCTATTCTAAATTGTAGTCTTTGTTTGATGAGTGGGGGACTTAAAAATACTTATATTGGCTTTCAGAGTCTTTAAAACTAAGTTATGTTAAGCTGAATTTGCGTAACTCTCTTGTTCTTATATTTTCAATAATAATAGTAGTAATCCAAAAGGTATCTAACATTGCTTGTAAATCTAGCGTTGGTATGCAAACCCGCCAAGCTCTTTCCGACATGTTGTTGACAAAGTCAGCGTTGGTATATCTTGGACTCATTTTATGAGATTGGACACCTAAGGATTACTAACATGTTGCTGACAAAGTCAACATTGGTCTGCACAATCCGCCAAGCTTTGTCCTAACTCTCCGTCAGTCCGCAAGGTAGTGCATGGGTGGTACACCTCGGTCTTTAAGTTAGGTGTATATACTTAATCACAAAATTTTAATAGAAATAGAGAATAAGCGATGATGCCTAAACACTTCTTGACCTTATTTATTTGACTAGTCATACACAAGGAAATTAGAATACCAGTTTACAAACTGTGACAAACAAACTAAGAATTTACTTCATGGCTGCACTATGTTATCAACCGAACCAACTGGCCAAACTAGAACATAACGTTTGAAAACTTGAATTATGTTGAATTTTTTTTACAAGTTGAGGTATCTAAAATAAATTCAACTGACTAGAAATTGTTAATTTAATTTGTTGTACCACTTTTCTGAAAAAAGTCGTTTTTTCAATTTTATTTTCATTTGCATATGTCTGTTGCATTCATGTTGTTGCATTAGAAACTTAGCATATTGCATTTGGATTTTGTGGGTAGTATCCGCTGAAAATCCTCACGAGACACTACTCGTCCTACTAGGGACATCTAGAGGTTTAACGTCTTGTTGCATACACTCAATGCAATCATGTTTCCTATGAAGGTGTAACCTATCCAGTTAGTTTTTAATTTTTTACTCGAGGACGAGTAAAAGGTAAGTGTGGGGGTATTTGACTAACATAGAAATATACTTATTTTATGCTTTTATATCTTATCTTTTGTATATAAATAAATACTGGTTGGGTATTATTTTGTCACTCTTATAGATATGCAGACTTAGCCACATGCAGTCAGAAAATATAAAAATAGAGATCAAACTGCTGCATATTTACATTTGAAGACTTGCTGACGAAGATCTCACATCCAATTTCTTTTTGGATAAGAAAATAATTGGTGGAAAGGCTATGCATATCACAAATCAATAAAGAATTACCAAGGAAGCAAGAATAAAAGAAGAAAGGCCCAATTTTAATAGAATTAACTAAGGCCCATTTGTGACTGTATTAGGGTTTAGGTTGACTATCTGTCCTATAAATACCCTTGTAATCTCATTGTAAAGATCATCCTGGAATTAACAAAGTTTTCTTCTTTTTCTCTTTTCTGCATTTTTATTTTCTTAGTAATTAGTGTTGTCTACACAATTAGATTTGGTAGAGCACTATTTGTATTTTTCACTTATTTTCATTAGTGATTGACCATCTGATTAGATTCAGTGGTAATCCTAATTTTATTTTTCTATTTGTTATTTTATTCCTGCAATTTTAATTTCTGTTCTTTTATTTGTTTTCCTAGGTCAAATTGGATTTGATTAGATTCAGATTTGATTCATAGTATTATTTGCTTTTTAATTGAAAATTGTGATTTGATCGTCGGTTCAATTAGATTTGTTGTGAATCAAATTACAGTTTCAATTTTTATTGTTTTTCAACCCAACTCCAAGTTTTGTCTAACTCGCCCAAGAAATATATAAATAATAAAATTTAAAGTTCCTCCCTGTGTTCGACCTGCATATTACACGATCTATGCACTTGCAGTTATTATTATAAAATTCGCGCTTTTCTAGTTCTTTGAAAGTGTTGATCAACCATTATATACATTTCCATTTAATATGGATTATACTTCCATATGGAATTCCATAAAATGGAAACCTTTCAAACACACATATACAACAAACATTAATTATAATATATATTTCGTTATTTACGTAGATTTGGACGGATAACACACACACAAATATACACACACACATACATACATACATACATAGAACGAGGTTCTAGGACACCTCTATAATGTGGCACCCTGTTTTCCCCTCAATGTAAGTCTTTCATTAAGTTAATGGGTAGAGAGATTTAGTAGGAAGAGAGAAAGAAACAGAAATGTGTGGTGGAAATCAGGAGGCTATAGGGATGGTACACTATCTGGGGGTGCAGTTGATCCAATCTCATATACATATACATATACATACATACATACATACATACATATTCGTGTGGTTAAAGTATTTACTAAGTTTTATTTTTAGTTTAATTCAATTAAATGTTTTGATTTAGGCTGACAACCAAAATAATCCTTTTTGCGTTCAATCTTGTAATAAGGTTCTGAATCTTACAAAAAGTTCAATAACTTAGGTTATTGTAAATTATGCCCAAAATGTTAAAAAGATGAATATTTCATATCATAAGAAATATGTAGTATATGTTTTTTGGAATCGTTGATATAAACTATGTACAAACATACAAAAATCTATGTTTGTCCATGAATTTACACACCCATTTTCTTTTAAGTTTTTATAATTATTTCTTACTGATTCAAATAATGTGCTTTTTATTGAAAAATGCATATTTACAACAACCAAGTTAAAGCCCAACGAAACTGAACATAACCAGGCTTATAATTTTTTAAACAAAATTTATATGAATCATAATCAACACCAAAACTACTATTCTGGAATCAACTACGCTTTTAATAATGATTTATGGGATTGGTTTCTAGATCTATGGTGTTTGCAATAACCACAATATTTTGAATATAATTATAGGCAACAATATGAACAATTCTATTAGGACCACAATAATAGTAATATTCAAGACCACAATTATTATTCAGATTTACAGTACGTATAAATAGATCTGATATGCATGATTTCAGCTTAAACAAAAATATAAACAGTTCTATAAATATTTAGGCATACATTTTAGATTTAATACAAAATAAGTAATCATATTATAGTAAACTATGTATATAGACTTCCCACTCACATGAAAGCATCCAATTCTGAATCTAAATCTGAATAGTCTTTTAGGCTTACTATTTCTAAATTCTTACAGATCTACAGTTATTCTGAAAATGGGACACTTTCAAATTTGTAGATTTTCAAGAAAATAAGAAAAGAGGAAAGCAATCCAATGTAGAAGAACCTAAACACCAATCCTTACCATTTCCCACTTAAATCTGTTTAATATCCTCAAATCTATACTGTTTATATTTGATTATGTTTGTATATGAATATACTTTGTTTTAGAATTTGTTTGAGGTGAAAAAGAAATGGCAGAGCTCTGCTATTGCTCTCAGAAATATATGGAAAAGAATAAGGGTCTAACCCTTTATTTATAGGAGTTGAAATGATCCTGAACCGTTAGATTTAATTTAATAAACATTCATCCGTTTATTTATAATTTATAGTAAAAATACTATATAACCATAGCCATCATTGGGATTAAAACGCCTAAAGCGGCCGACCACTCCATCCAAGGGTATCGACCGCCCTTAGGCCAAAACTCCCAGTGAAGGCGGGTTATAAATGGTATTGAATATTATATATATTCTGCTTTATTATTTTCCGTCTGTTTTTCGTGTTTCGTTCGTAACTTTTTCATATGGACATCGTTCGCAAAACTCCAAACATGAAAGTTGACTAGAATTTCATAATGAATGCAACAATGCAAGTTTCATGGTCAAATTCCATTATTTGCAGACATTCCCATTTTTGGAAATCTAATAAAATAACTAATATATTTATTATCAATAATTCAGATTATTACATTCTTCTCCTTTTAAAAGAAATTTCATCCCGAAATTCTGACACCTACCTTTTCGGTCCTATACAACCAATTTGTGTACATCCATTTTGCAACCAAGTGTTCATGTGCACAATATACATAATGCATCGCAACTATAAAAAAAATGTGTACATAGTGATTTTAAATCGAATCCTTCTACATGTATGCATTAAATTTTTGAAACACTTTCAAAAACATGATGCTAAACATCCTAAGTATACTGGCAGTTCTACATGAATGTAAAATTTGAAAATCCTTTTTCATCCATAACCCTCTCATGACTACGAATAGAAATGTGAAGTAATCAATTTTGCATCCAAACTCTTTCATCCATCATGTCAATGGATCTAATCGTTTCCTATTTAAATTCTTCTAAGCCGGAAAAAGGAAATAAAAGTGAAGAATTTTAAGGTTCCCTTTACTTATAAATATTCCACTTACCGTCTTACAGTGGAATTTTACCTTAGTCGCCCATAATACTCCAAAAATTCCTACCTATATATTGCTAAGGAGGCTTAAAACTAGCTCTAAAATGTAAAACAAGTTAATTAACAACTCACGCGCACCGTCGACCAGATATGGAAACAATGTTTCCAAGGCTAAAACAACTTTCTTGTTATCATTCTCATTTTTTCGCATCATCGGTTCTACTACACTGCTAAAACGTGCACATAAATCATCCAAAAATCTTCCTCAAGTTGTTCATGTGACCAAAAATCAATTTTTTTTCGCGAAAAAAAATCCACTTTAAATCTTCTTTTATAAACTTTGAAAATTTCTTTAAAATACTGTTTCACTTTCCATAAGAGATTTGTACAAAAACATAAATTTTGGTAACATGCGCTTTGCATTATTTAACCATCTGTTTTAGTACAAAGTAAATGTTTAAACATGCACTAACTATTGTACCCAAATCCGCGTTTTCATGGAAACCAAAATAAAAGAAAGTAAATTGGTAAAATATAAAATTTAAAAAGGATATCTAATTTTTTTTCAAACAATGTTTGCAAAAAGTTTCAAAAATGTATTTTGCGGAAAGTAAATGATTCAACTCACATGTTGGTGAAAAAGAAAATCAGTTACGCGAACAATACAAAAACCGAAACCACACAAAAACAAAATAAATTTTAGCTTAACAAGGAACCAGTGATAAATATACCTATGATGAAAACGATGCAAAACTTGTCATTCTCTAAAATTTATTCAACACAAAATTTTATTCTTTTTATCTTTGACAATATTATTAGTTAGGTAAGTAAAATGAGATTTCATTCAAATAGACATGCGTGAATGACACAAATATTTCCTAACATAGAAATCTCATTAAAAGTCGTGCAGTTTCAAAGACAACAAACACTAATAGTTACAAACACAAATTACCACAAAATCGAGAAACAAATTCTAGAAAGCGAAAACGACAAAGGCAACAAACGAACAACAACACCAAAACTCCCAAAACAATACCTATAAACAAAATATGTCATGCTCCATGACAGAAGCTCAAACCATTTTTATGACCTTTGTTTAATCATGTCATGATAGCGAAATGTTCAATCTCGTGTTACAAATACTGCTTTGTTTTTTGGGGTTTTCACATTACCATCCCTTTCAAAGAAAATTAGAGATGGAAAAAAAACCTACAATAAAGTTGCTCTTCACAGTGATTCACCTAACATTATCTAATGATAACATGGATAGGTGAAGATACAGAAAATAACTACGTGAAACAACACACAAGGACAACAAACTGAATCAAATATGATGCAACACTAAATGATGGTTACACCATCGATCAAGCAAAAGATTGATTTTCTCATCAAGCCTTAAATCTAGTTTTGACTTCCAGTTATTGGAACAATATGTTAAATGAGTCACACATCAACATGGGTAGTTTCGACATAGATCTCCGAACACAAAAAACGACATATAGGAAAAAGATATATGCTGCAAAATCTTCAAAGTAGGTCAAACCAAAGACAATTCACGTCCATGTACAACACGGTGCCTCTAAAATCTCATTGTGATTATCCTCAGAAAAACCATCCAAAGATAGCATAATCTTCATCTCCGAAACAACGATTGCCTTCGTCAAAATCTATTCCAGCAAGATATATCAAAGGCGAATGCAACACAACTAACAAATCCTATAAAAAGATCTTGAAGCAAAGGACCGGTGCAAGTCTAGCTTCTATGACTAATTTTCTCAGCCCTAAGGCGGTGAGACCTTATTCTCATTCTAATCCATTATTTCTCCCTAAGGATGAGGCTTAAATGGCGGAAGTAAGATCGGATAGTGCAGATATGTATTATGGAATAAGAAATGATTGAGGAGAAGAAATTTGATTTAGATCTTGGAGTCATAGCGGGAGAGATCTTATGCGCAAACTAGGACAGAAAAGGAGGAGATGAGGCGATGAAAAAGAAAGAGAAGAAGGATAAGAATTTGGTTCGGCTAGATGAGGAAGGATGGACGAAAGAAGTTAAGGAGGGAATTTGGATGCAACTTTCTCGGTTGATTCTTAGGTTCAAGTCGTACCAAAACTCATAAACTAATTGACTACTCTAGGTATAGCACTAAACGGTCAAATGTCAAATGGGCTTTAGGAAAAGGTTGAACCTTAACCTTATTAGACCAGATTAAAATATTAATCATCCCTCATCATCTTTTAAGAATTGGCGCGATCCAAAAAACAATTATCCTCATCATAGCGATATCAAAGAGCGTAGTCAAACTTCGAACTGTCTCCAAAGATTCAAAGTTGTCTCAATAAAATGCTAAGACCACACAACGAATGTATTTCCAAAATAATTCAGCTAGAAATCCATAATTAAATTAAAATGGATTTCCCCTTACCTAGCTGACAACAAATAATTGATTCGTGAAACCAAATACCTCAATCTGAGTGAAAGATTTTCCTTAGTTCCTTCGAAAGAAAATTTAAAACTATTTTTGAAATTGATTTTTATTATAAACTAAAGGTTTCGTATTATATATCCACTTTTATTATTATTTATATTCCAGTTTATATTACTAACTGGAAAATTTTTTCGTAGTCCAAAGGGTTGGGAATTTAAAATCTCGAATTGTGATAATTCCGATAAAACATCCAATATATATATAAAGAGGAACACTTAAATTCACAAGGAATGGGTGTTAATTATTTTTAAATTTTGAGGCATATTTCTTATCATTTCCAATTCCCTACTTTTTATCAAACTAGATCATTTATTAAAATTACACAAATCCGAGCAATTCTGAAATGCGGATAGATTTAAATTCTTGAAATTATATTTTAGTAAAACTATTTTTCGAAATCATAGTTTTTCTCGAAATCCATTTTATTTTTCCAAACAGTTCTAAAAATGGAAATTCCTTCGAATATAATACCAAGGACTCAAATGAACACTTCCAACAAAAGAATATCCAAAATTTGATCGAAGTATTAAATAGATTTACCTCATAATTATATTTCCAGATGGATACGACATATTAATATGAATCTCCCGTTTCAAGACCAAGGAAAAGGTAATTGACTAGTACCACCAACGAAACCAAAAACCAGAAATCGCGACTATCTCACTTGTAGCTAGATTTTCGTCCAGTCACCAAACTCAAATCCACAAGATTCACCATATGTCATCCTCGTGCTTTTCACAAAGAAATCGCCAACACACTGTGGGGTAAGATAGAATTGGCACTAAACTCGAACTCAACATATTTCAAACTCTTAGTCGCTTAAGGCCCATCTTAAATAAATAGGTCCACAACCATTTCATCATCGAAATAATTTTAAAGTTGAGTAAGAAAGTCAAAGAAAATAGAAAAGTAAATCGAATACATTCTATCACGTATCCTAATTCAACTAATTCCTCTGATTGTCTAATATAAGCTCTGATACCAATTGTAACACACCTCACTTTTATGATACCAAATTTCGATAAAAATCGAAACTCAAACCCATCCAAGCATTAAGCGTGTAAATCTGGTATCTACATATAAAATGAGCATGAGCATAATCAAAGTATGATAAAATAATCTACAATAGAAACGAAATAGGATAGACTAGTATCAACGCAGGTAACTACCTTATAAGAATAAATCACCGTGTTAACACTGAGCATATGAGAGATCGAGAACTGAAAATCAAACTTGAACGCCTGCTAAGACCTGATCTTCTCGAGATAACTTCAGAGTTGTAATGAGGAGAGGGTCAGAACAATATGTTGCGGTGAGCAGAAATAGTATAACATTGTCTAAAATACACAGATGTGTCCTGTTTGGTTCAACCAAAGATATATGTCTAACAAGGCTAGTAATTCTAACCTAACCTTGTAAACACTTACGCACGAAACTAACCAAGCACTTTCCAATGATAAACGATATCAAAATACTGAGATAGAATTTTTACACATAAGTATGAAGCCTTCTAAACCACCACTCATCAAAATCTAAAACTAAGAGGCGGGATTTTCAACTACCAATGCTATATAAGAAGGCCTATTATGATATATATATATATAGCCACTTAATAGACTAATATTGTATAAGGGTGGATCCTACCGATCACTTAAGACACAAGGCATATCCATAGATCACTTAAGGCCTTTTAGGTGGCTTAGCCCTACTTATAAAAAATAGAGGAAAATAGCTACAGGTCTTACTAATACCAGGTTTTCGTCATTTATGCAGATAAACCCAAGCCCTGCATAAGGCGAGAGATAGTAAGCATTCACTTAAGATCGGTTGGATAGGTAGATGTCGCATGCCATTTAAGACCACCATATGGTGGACTGCCTCATTACCATCTAGCTGACCTTATTGGATAATCTCCTACCTATTTAATACTTTCCCTTAGGATAGGTTGACCTATAGTACCTCCATAGCGGTCATTTAAAAACTATTCCCAGCCCTAGCCACTTAAGACACTAGGGAAGCAGACTAATCATGGAGATTATCAAACTTGTACCAAATCAGCCTTAAATGCTTTCTTTTATGGAAGGTGGGCTATATGATCACTTAGTACTTTTTTTAAAGGTAGATCTAACCACTTAAGACCATACTTACAAAGTAGGCCACATAATTAAATTATTTGCTTTTTGGTTCCCTCTTTTGGATGAGAGGAGGACCCTACAACCACTTAAGACCTCGCTTATGAAGAAAACCTTAAATTTGGAAATAATCCGTGTTATGCAAACTAATAATCGTCACAGGTTTCTATAGTCAATGATATCTCACATTAGTTGAACCTATATTCGACTGCTGGAAAGTGCAGACTTCTTTTGAATAAGGCAATTGACCTTGCATCATTAACCTACTAAGTCCAATTCAAATTTCTAAATATTTTAATTCTAGATTAACTACAATAGAATACGGAAAAACTATACATTTATTATCCGAGGATGTTTAATTAATATTTTCCTTATTAGACTCAACCGATACCCATTAATCCCCTTTTAGTTCCATTTATTGATATTTATTAGGGTTATTGCCAATTATGAGCATAACAGTCATATTTTCCTAAGGCACTAATTAACCCCTTTTATGCCATTTATTACCATTAATTATAATTAAGGTCATTTATGAACCTAACAGCCATAAATTCCTAAGACATTGATTATTCCAATAAATGTCCTTTCTATATCAGTCACTTTTTATTTCTAATCTATTTATTGTAACTACTTAAATACTTTTGTTTTACTTTAATCCGATTTATTATTATTGTGTGTATATATATATTTATTTATTTATACGTTGTATGGATTATTTATTTCCTTAATTGGAGTTACAATTCCTATTCCTAGTCATCATTTCTAAATTGTAACCATTTAGGCATAACCACCTAATTCAATTTATTTTTCCCAAATCAACGATTGTTATAATAGATATTATTAATTTATGACCTTATTTGTAGCAAATCAATTATATTTATTGCTACAACGACCATAATATATATATACACACACATATATCCATTTAATATGGATTATACTTCCATATGTAATTCCATAAAATGGAAATCAATCCAACACAATGGAAATCAATCAAACACACATATACAACAAACATTAATTATAATATATATATATATTTCGTTGTTTATGTAGATTTGGACGGATAACACACACACATACACACATATATATATATATATATTCGTGCAGTTAACATTGTTATTAAGTTTTATTTTTATTTTTATTCAATTAAATATATTTCTTTAAGCTAACAACAAAAACAATCCTTTTTGTGTTCAATCTTGTAATAAGATTCCAAATCTTACAAAAAGGTCAATAACTGAGGTTATTTTAAATTATGCCCCAAATATTTAAAAGAGGAATATTTCAAATCATAAGTAATATGTAATATAATTTTTTTGGAATGGTTGATGTAAACTATGTACAAACATACATAATTTTATGTTTGTCCATGAATTTACACAACCCTTTTCTTTTGGGTTTTAATATACATTTCTTACTAATTCAAATAGTGTCCTTTTTATTGAAAAAGTACAAAAAGGAATAGTTACAATAACCAAGTTAAAACCCAAACAAACTGAACATAAACAAGCTTATAATCTTTTAAACAAAATTTACATGAATCATAATCAACACCAAAACCATAGATCTGGAATAAACTACCCTTTTAACAATGGTTTATGGGACTGATTTCCAAATCAACGGACAATATTATCTAGGGGTGGGCGCGGTTGGTTAACCGAACCGATCAGTTAATTTGACCAGTTAACCGCGCAAAATTCGCGGTTCGGTTAACCGTTCATCAGTTAATTTGCATACCCAGTTCCAACCGAACCACGAAATCTTGACCGCAGTTAACCGGTTAAATTCATCGATTCGGTTAACCACTTGAACTGAATGGTTAACGATCGCAGATTTAACCAACCAAATAAATGCTAAAATGACAATAAATACAACATAAATTCGAGCTCAAATATGCACTTTATAAAATTAAATAGTTCACCAAACATTGAACAGTTCATAACATTAAACAGTTCATAACAGTTCACCAAACGGTAATTCAACATAATCCACTGTTCATAGGAGTTACAGTCCACCAGCAGTTCATAAATACAACACAACATAATAGTTTATAATAGTCACACCAATAGTTAACTGTAATACAATAAAACGCAACATAGAATTAGATAAGTTCTAGAATCGTAAGGCCAAGCTTGAAACCTTCAAGTCCATCTATTGTTGACTGCAAAACCAAAACATATCGCAAACATGCAATCATTTAGCGGTGACATTTATTTAAATTATATTGTACCAATATTTACAAAATTCCACTTTAATTATTGGAGCAATGCTGCTATCGCCAGCAACACCAGCTACTAGTGTTGCTGTTTACAACAGCAACTGAGCTGTTGAAACAACAACGTTGTCGCACACAGGTGCTGCTGGCGCTGCTGTTTACAACAGCAACAACTGAGCTGCTGAAACAACAACATTGTCACACACACTGTTTAGACATTACGGAAACATGATAAATAAATAACACTGAAGAACACTAATGTTAGATGCATTGAAGCACTTAATCAAACTTGTATAAAACATCAATGCATGTTTTTAAACACAATATTAAATAGTCTTATTTTATGCACACCTTGTTGTTTTTGTCATTACAGTAGCTCTTTTATTTTTTAAAGAAAGAAGTTATGAATCAAACATAGGTAGCTTTTAGTGTTTACATGCATAAGCAAGGGAAAAGTAATAGTTGGTTCAAGTAAATTACAAGACCAAATGGGAGTAAATATAAATTAAAGATGCGCATACCATGCAGAACGCGAAATTACGAAATATGTATTAAACATCATGTGATTATTATTTTTGTAAGCGCGTGTATCAAATATAAATTAAAGATGCAATTACTGTACTAAATGAGAATAAATATAATTTACACTAGATGTTTCTTTAATTGGACATTCAATATTACATGGGAAAGTCTAAATGGACACAAAATGTTGACACAAAATTAAACACACAAAATCTGAGTCATTAGATCTCCCCCTGAATTCCGCCTCACACAAAAAGACAACGGAACTCATAATCGCGGTTAACCGTCAACCGACCGGTTTTGGTCGGTTAATTGTGATCGATTAACCAGAAGTTTGATTAACTGATATGTTCGGTTAATGCGATTCAGTTAATGTCAGTTAGATCAGTTCGGTCAGTTAACCGTAGAAAACGCCCACCCCTAATATTATTAATATAATTGTAGGTAACAATCTAAACAATTATAATAGTCCCACAATTATAATAATAATATTCAAGACCACAACTATTCTTCAGATTTACAATACTCATAAATAGATTTTATACGCAGTATTTCATATTTAACAAAATTATAACCAAATCTGATAAATATTTAGGCATACATTTCAGATTTAATACACACGAAGTAATCAGATTAATGTAAAATCTTTATATAGACTTCCCACTCACTTGAAAGCATCCAAATCTGAATTTGAATAGTCTTTTAGGTCTATAATTCCTAAATTCTTACAGATATACCTTTATTCCGAAAAGGTAACACTTTCATATTTGTAGATTTGCAAGAAAATAATAAAAGATGGAAGAAATCTGATGAAGACGATCTAAACACCAATCCGTACCTTTTCCACTTGAACCTAATTCATCTCCTCAAATTTGTTTTATTTATATTCGTTTATGTTGGTATATGAATAAATTTTGTTTTAGAATTTGTTTGAGGAGAAAAGAAAATGGTAGAGCTCCACTGCTGCTCTCAGAAATATGTGAAAAAGAGTGGAGGGTCTAACCATTTATTTATAGGAGTTGAAATGACCATGAACCGATAGAATTAATTTAATAAACATCCGTCCATTTACATAAAATTTATAATAATATAAACCTATATGTAACAACCTAGGAATTTTGACGTTTAAAATATAAATTAAATTAAGATTTAATGTTAAAATAAATATTTATATTTGGTTTCAACATAGAATTTGGATTCCGTCTATTTTGAATGTAACTTGAGTTTACTTCTAAATGGATCCTTTCGTAAATTTATAAATGTTTTTATGAGATTTACATTGTTAACTAAATTGAATATTTAACGTTGGAATGCTTTTGTTGTGAACATTATATAAAAAAACGTTATTACAATAAAAGTTGGATTATTTAAATAATTTGAAAATATAATCCATTGTAAGCTGAGAACTTAAAATTTAAAATTTATTTAGAAATTGACTTTTAAGATATAATGTAACCTGAGAATTGATTTGTTTCATTTTGAACTTAGATTAAAACGTCATTTACAGGTAGCTATGAAGAATTTTTTTGGTATAAATTGATCGATGAAATTTGAGTTATAATTTCACTTATGAATCTGTGAACTTGACTTTGAAATTAATACGTTAACACTTATTTTATTTATCAATTAATAAAAATTGTTGAATATTAAATCAATAATGTTTGAATACATCATTACCGCCATATTTTAGCTTAACGTTGAAATTTCGTTTGATAATTTTTGAAATATGAAATGTGAAAACAAACAACATCATTGTGTATTTCGTTCGACCTGTTCCTTCGTTCAACCCAGACGTTCATTTAGCTATGTCCATATCTAAGAATTTTGAATCAAAGATTTTGCTGTTGTAATTCATCAACCACTTGTCTTCCCTTTGTTGTAAATTACTACACTTATCTTTGCCGTTCTGTTTTGTGTAACACGTTTTGTTTCCTTTCTGTGTCCGGTTCCCTGCGTTGAATTATAAAAATAGCATACCCCTTCTTCCTTCGTTCACAGTAAAATGAAAATTTTCCCTTCTCCTTTAATTTTGCTACACCCAATCAAAAATTCAATCCATTCCCAAATCGAAAATCAAAATCGATTCCTCCCCAAATCAGCGAAGCTATGGTCACCACCGCAGGCCCATAGCCTTCGTTGTCGGCTCTCCACCATCGACTTCCCCTCTGATCCCATCGTTCTGCGCCTCATAAACTGTAACGGCCCGTAATTTCTGAACCAATTTAATTTTTTTACTTTAGCAATTTTAATGGATTTTGAGAATTTCAAATGATTTATTTTAAATAATAACTACTAAAAATTTATTTAAATCAAAGCTAGAAAATATACATTTAATTATAAAAGGAGTTTGAAATGTCGTGGTAGTTTGAAAATTCGAGTTTAAATTTCAAATGAATGTACATAATTCAAAATAAATCGGATTTCAGTAAAACCAGAAATATTTAAATTAGTTTAATAATATCTTTCTAATGGATGTGAAAAATTTATATTTCATAATATAAGATGAAAGTTATGTCCAGTTTAAAATTTAAAATAGTCGCTACAGAATTTAATTAAATTTTAAATATACATATAGCCCTTAAATATAGCCATTTTGCAAACGACCTCCGTTTTCGATGAAACGACTTTTGTTGGATCTGGAATGTCAAATAATTGCTAGGTTTCAAATTTCATAATTTTTGGAATTAATATGGGAAAATTTTGGAATTAATATGGGAGCATGGTGAATTTAAATGTGTTTGGTGATTTTAGTTTGAATTCAATCGACTGGAAAAAAGGGCCATTTTTCAAACAACCTCGAAATTCGACGAAATTAGTTTTGTTAGGACCGTATCGTCAATACTTAGCTAGATTTATTTTTTTGTAAACTTTGGAGTCAGTATGTGGCCCCGGTAAATTAAAATGTACGTTCAAATTCAATATATATTGATTTATATTTAAATTTGGATAAAAACTGACCGAAACAGTCAAATTGGCTTACGATACATATTCCATTGTGTCCGGAATGAGGGTATTTGGCTTGGGCGACAGTCGTTGGGTTTGATTTGGAGTTCGGAGCATGAAATTTCATTATAAATCAATAAAAAAATAAATATTATTAAAAATTTAGTTTAAATAATAGATTCTCAAGCCAAAACCCTAATATGAGTTCAGCGTCGTCGTCCCCAAACCGGTATGGCCAAAATCGCTCAAAACTTCCCTTATTAATCTCTCCCAATATACACCAAATTGGATGATGGTCTTTAAGCTAAAATCGTAGTGCTCTCCACGAGCTCTCCATCCATACGGTGATGATCCTCCTTCGTGTTGTATTATGCTCAAATTTCCCCCTCAATTGACCGCCGTTCGAATGCAAACCCCGAGGTCACCGAGGCTTCGAGTGGGCCCACGCTCATGGTGGAGGTGCGCGACGAGGAGGGCTATCTGGTGGTGGCTGGTGATCTGGGTACGGGGCTTCATAGATGGAGCAGCGAGGAGAGAGCGTGGCTGAGCGTGGTTTTGGCTTGTATACGAGAAAGGAGACGATCAAGAAAGGGGGTAAAAAGGGAAATTAATTTAGTTAATTAATTAATTATTTCGCTATTGTAATTAGTGTAAAATTTACCATATCTTGTACAAACAATGATGGAATTTGACGAGGTTGGAACCGTTGGACCGTAAAATCGAGATCTACGCAAGAAAACTCACTGGGTCCAATTTGGAGCTTGTTTGAATTTGGAGCAAATTTAAATCCACACTATTCAGAAATTCAGAAATAAAAACGGGCGGAGTGGAAATGTAATAACCCGCAAAATCTGGGCCAGTTTAAAATTTTTGTTTTGGCAATTTTAATGAATTTTGAATATTTAAAATAGATTATCTTAAATAATAACAACGAGAAATTTATTTTGAATATAATTCGACGTATATATTATATACGTCGTCGTTGGAATATAATAATTATATATAATTATAAAAGGAATTGAAAATGGCGCGGTAGTACGATAATTCGATTTCGAACTTCAATTGAATGTACCGGGTGCAAAACAATCCGGATTTTAGTGAAACCAAAAATATTAGAATCTATTCGTGAATATCTTTCCAACGAATCCGAAAAATCCAAATTTCATAGCGGGAATCAAAAGTTATGCCCAGTTGAAAATTCAGAATAGTCGCTATGTAAATTATACAAGGCCCAAAAAGTCATATTTTGCATACGGATGAATTTGGATTCGAAACCACTTCCATTGAGTTCAAAATGCCGTTTAGGGCTCCGAAAAGTATAAGCTTCGATATATTCCGATATCCGGAATAGTGGCTATGGGCTGGAGCTTTTCGGTTAACAAAACATAGCCCTTAAAAAGTGAAATTTTGCATACGAGCTCAGAATTCGACGAGATAAATTTTTATGGATTCATAATGACAAATCTTTGTTGAGTTCCAAATGGCGCGTCGAACGGAGTTAATATGTGGCCGTGCGAGCAAAAACAGTTCCGGGTAAAGCGGGCAGTCATTTTACAAAGGAACATTACTGATACGACCTCGGAATTCGATTCTACTTTTTTTTCTGGATTCGTATGGTTCAATAATGGTTAAATCCAAGAGGGCATGATTTTTTGAGTTAGCATGTGAGCGTGCGAGAAGAAAAGGTGCGCCAAAATCGCATTTTTAGAGCTTATCTGAGCATTTTTGTGATTTTTAACGGACGGTCAAACGAACTCGGAATTCGACGAAACTTGTTTCGTTGGACTCGTCTTCACGTCTACTATCTCGTGTCCGAAATCCGCGGCCATCGGAGATCGCTAGCGTTCAGACGATACGCGAGAAACTAGCATATAATCACTTTTACTCCATTTCTCTCTTCATAATTTCACTTCTCTCTTCCTCTTCAAAAAAGAAAAAAATGGCCTCCTCCTCCAAGAGGGCTGCCGCCCCTCCTCCACAGCCACCACCACCTCTGGCCGCCACCTCCTCCCTCCGGCGCCACCTCCTCCTCCTCCTCTTCCTCCTCCTTCCCTCTCTCTCCAATTAGCAACCCTAGGCCCCAACCACCCACCACCACCACCGTGGGCCCCTCCACCACCGCCACCACCCACCAGCACCCTCCCCACGCCCATTCAGGCCCAGCACCGCCACCCCCCAGCCCAGCTCCGGCCGTGGGCCCCGCTACACCCAAAAACCCATTTTCACCAAAATCGCCCGTTTTGCAAATAAGTCCCTGACCGTATTTCGCGAATAACTCCCAAACCGTGCGTTTCTAGCCAAAGTTCCTGAAGACCAAAGTTGTAGAGCACGAAATTCTCTTCGATTTGGTATATGATAAGTCCTATTTTGCATTGCGGAGTTGTCGGGAAAACGCGTCCGAAGTCTGCTGATCAAACACTGTCAAAATGCTGTCTTTTCGCGATTTCCGGCGAAATGGCACATTTTCGGCAAGAAGACCACTAGGCAAAAGTTGTTCAGAATGGCGTGCTTGTGCTAGAAAAAAAGATGGTGTGAAGATTGAAGCTCGTTTGCAAATTCTAGGACCCAAACAACGAATCCGGGCGTTAGAAAATATGTGAGTTTTCTCTGTTTTAAAGCTTCTACAGTTTTTGACATATGAAATAAATAAAAATATGATCTTTATATTATAGAGAGGATAAAAATCCGATTTTTAGCTTATAGAAGATATAAAGATGAGATTTTTATATAATGTAGATAATAAAAATGTGATTTTTATACATGTAGCGGCTACGGGCAACGAAAGTGACAAAAGGCGAGAACGACAAGATTTTCTACATAAGAAGATTCGAGATGATTGGATTAGCTAGTTGGTGAGAACTTCTCACTCAAAATCTCTTTTTCTAGTTATATATATATATATATACTAGGATGTAGACGGTGTTTAGTAGCACCCGACACCCGTCATCCACAGACCATGGATGGCTTGTTTGTTTAATTGTTTGGTTGTGTAGTTGGTTAGATTATTTGGTTTGAATTGAATTGTTTGGTGAATTGAATGGACTTGATTGATGTGTGAATGGCGTGGGCCTTCACTAGACCGGGGATAAGGCTAGGCCTCGTCCCGTTTCTAGTATCGTGCCGTTATGCCGCCGAAATTTTGAAAAATAAAAAGTGTTAGTTAAAAATAGTAAAGTGTTGAAATAAATATTTTTGACGTTAAAAATATAATTTTTAACGTCTTAAGAAACGGCATAAAACTCTTCTGAAAAGAAATAAATATTTATAAACAAATCGACCGATTTGTTTATATACACTGATTTGACTGATATTGATTGGGTCGATAAATTTTACACATCGCCCAACTGCACAAACAAAAATATGTGTTTGTTGATTTGAAACCCCACACGGGTGTTGGGATGATATTTGGCGTACACTAATCCCAATTATTTAATTATTGTCGATCGATTGGTCGACAGACTGTGTAAGCGTCGATTATTTATATTTGATGCTTATGCAGTTGTGTGGTGCACTTTGGATGATGGTTGATTGTTTATCATTGCTATTATATACATGTGTTGTATGGAATCCATATAATTAACGTTATATGGTGATTGATTGGGCCTCATTCCAATCGGGAAAATAATGAATATTATAAAAGAAAATTCATGTGTTGAATATAAAAATAGTCATGTGTTGACGATGATCATGTGTTGAAACTATTCATGTGTTGAGTGAAATATTTTATACAATGAAATTTACATCTTTATCATATTTACAATTAGAACTACTTTACGGTTGAAGTCTAATTAAAAATCAAACGATAGATACCATAGTTTTATAAAATATTTTACATAACAAAAATAGTGATGTGTTGACAGTACTCATGTGTTGAGATTAGTCGTGTGTTGAAAGAAATATAGATTCATGTGTTGAATAGAATAAATATTCATTTGTTGAATAGAATAACGAATTTATTGAAATATATAAAGCCGTGTTGATTAGAGTTGCGCTATTTTGACGTGAACGATATTTATATCGATTATATTCGTTTTTATAATGAATATAGAAAAGAGGTGATTTCAAAATATAACGTTTTGAAAATATTATCATTTATATAGTAATGATATGAAATATTCAGTTTTGATTAGAAATTGAAATAGTGTTGAAATGGTTTTGAAACGAAGTTAAAACGATTTATAAAATACGTTTTAAAAGGAAATCGACGAAATATATATAATATATATATATATTATATATATAATGGCCTGAATAGAACGCGCCGCGGCAGTTCATGAATTTCGACCATTGACTTCGAATTGACGTTGCGGGAGATCCGACCGTCGGATTCTCCTAAAACCGGAACCGTTGGGTTCGTATCGAAAAGAGCTTTCCAATGAATATTAGAAATCTGAAATCTAACGGTTGGATTTGGAATTATGTCCAAATCAAATTTGAAAAAGGTCGTTGTAAGTGCAGTTCGATAGCCGTTGATGGAAATCGACTGTACGGGCCTTGATAAAATTATTAAAAATATTGATAATTTGTGTAAAATCATAATATGTGAATCGGAAAGAACTGGGATGAAGTATTCCACATTTGAAATGATAAAAATAGATTTTTATCGAAATGAACCAGTTGTGAACTAGAATTAAAATCAATTTATTTTTGAAATAAATAAATTGAATTTGAAAGTGATTTTAAAAATAATCAATATTCCCAATACGTGAATTGGACTGGAGTTGAATCGAACTTATCTTCGGGATATTTCGATGTTGGATTTCGTGACTATACAGATATTGTTATGGGAATTTGAAAGATATATTTTATATCGCTATTTCCAATACGATATATGTTGGTTTCAGAATTTGATATTGAATATAAGCCGATATATTTTCTATTCATAACCTTGTATTTAATATTAAATGTGATTTGGGTTTATCGTGAATCGTGTTTTAGATGACATTGGTTCTTTGACCCAGTTAAAGGCAAGATGTTGATTTTTGGAAAAATTAAAGCTAAGTGGAGTTTTAATGAATCTTTAATTAGATTAAAATGTGAATTGATAATTTAAATTATCAAATCTGAAAAGTGATCGAGAATGGAGTATCACCAGTTTTGCTCCAAAGCGATAGTTAAATCTTTAATTAGATTTGAACGTGAAATGGTAATTAATTTTACCGATAACACCGTGGTGTTAGGAATGGAGTATCACCAGTTTTGCTCCATGGGATATATAGGTTGGGATTGGGAAATAAAATAAATAATTACTTCGGTGTGGTTCGCTAATCCCGACTAGTTTGGAAAACCATAAAATGGTTTGAAATGATATCCAAAGGAAGATTATAGGATAAATTTAGAAAAATTTATCTTGGATAAAATTAATGGGAACCTTTCCCTAAGAATGTGATTTTGTGAATAAAAGAATATTCTGAATTGGAATGAGGCGTTCGTTGTGTTTGTGTAACATTTGTTTATTATATACGTGGGTTATTCAGAAAGGCCGGGTTATACCCATTCTGAATAACCGATTCGACGAGATGTCGAAGATGAAGACGGTGGTTGAAGACCGGAAGTCTTCACATCGTTTGGGTGATTACTGATGATCTTGATTGGGCTGTACACCCAGGATGAGGGAATCAGTTGGTGGTCGTCCAGACGTACTTGGGGATGGATGGATATGCGAGGAAAGTGCCTCCGGTTTCGTTCAGACCCAGAACGAACTTGTAAATGGATTGTGTGTCTGACATCAGATTTTATTCTGTGTTGATTGATCTCTATTAAATATACATCTGTTTGGCGGCGGAGAATTTATTCTCTTGCTTAACGCCCTTCTCTGAGACGTACGAGCTCAGAGGTTGTATATCGATGGACATCAGTCGCATGGAGTGAATTGCCAATGTGGCACGCGTAAGTGGCAAATGATCAAGGCTTCTGTTGAAAAGCAAAGTCTTGTGGTTGATGATCAAAGCACGGCCTGTGTGGCATAGCTTTGTGTATAACGTGAATTCGCGAGCCTCACACCTCGGTATGAGTCAAAAACGGGATACGGACCCAAGGAGTGCACGACGTTTCTTTCTAGCTAGGGTGGTGTCAGTGACCTACCAGCCCTGACATTTATATACTTTTCACCTGTGTGGTTGTTGGATACGAGGCGCCTCGGATATAGGTCTGTAAGGACCGGGAAACGTGTGTTCAGGAATAACTAATCCTCAAAAGTAAGAGAGGACCGGCCTTGGAGGTTCCAAAGGATCAGAGTGGGGTCCTGAGGCATTGCTAGAGTGTCTCGAACGCGGAGAGGAGCTTGCCCCTTGCCTCGACTCATGACGGAAATCCAATTTCCAATACGTGATATGGCGGTTTTAATTGTAGAACTACTATGACGACATGATATATGGTACCCATGCCGTCTATGATTGATATTTATGATAGAAAATGTTTTGACACTATACACTTATTATAGTATCAAATGATTTGTTTTAAACGTACCAAGCATGTTTGGCTATTATAAGGGAAAACCCTATCCTCCGGCTTGTGTTGCATTGTGTGATGGGACCTGGGTCTTATAATAGCTTCATTTTTCGAAAGAGCATTGCGCTGTTTTGTTATATGCACTAGTATTCTTGGGAGGAAACCCGTTCCGTGTTATACGGCGTGGTCCCTTGAATTACTATCTTTAAGTAAAGTTTTTGAATAACTGTTTTAGTTCTCACACCAGTCACATGACTGACCAGGAGTTTATTGTTTTAACCTAAACTCTGGGTGCCCCTATTTTCCGCACGGGCAACTAGTAGTTTTGGTTTTGCAGATTTATATTCACAGGAACCTGGTTTACAGCTGGAACGATGCTCGGAAAGCTCTGTATCCGTGTATCACTTCTAGTTGTGGTTTTGTATATTTTTCCGCTGCTATATAATTTATTGTAATCTCTGATATTTATCGAATGTAATTTATTCATTTATACTCTGTATATTCTTGTATCTGATGGAATTGTTGTAATAACAATGAAATGTTCTTCCGTATGCGTTTTATTTTGTCTTGTCCTCAATTCTTTCCGTGCTTTCCTTCACGGGGAAGTTCGGGTCGTCTCAGGAAACCAATGTGAGAACTCTTTCTCACTCAACTATTTTTGTTAAGTAATTATATCATAGGTTGTAGACGGGGCTTAGCAGCTCCTAACACTACTTTTTGCAAACCAGGGTTGAATGTTTGTTTGGATTGTGATTGGATGAATTGATTGGGATTAGATATTGTTGTATGCCGGATTTTTCTGAAACTGAAATGTATAAAGTATTTATATAAAATGTATAAATTATTTATATGGAATGTATATAAAATTATCATGAATGAAATTGGAATAAATATCCATTTACGAGCCGGACGACTTGTTTATGTATACCTATTTATCTGATATTGATTGGGACGATAATTTTTACACATCACCCAACTGCACAAATAATAATCAGTATTTGTTGATTGAAACCCACATGGGTATTGGGATGATATTTGACATACACTAATCCCAATAATTAGTTGTATGTCGATCGATTGATGGACAGGCTGCAATGAGCGTTATTTATTTATTTTAATGCTTATACAGTTGTAAAATGCCCTCTGGATGATGTTTGAATGTTGAATGATTTTATCATTATTGTTGAATACATGCGATGTATGAAATCCATATAAATAAAATTATATGGTAATTGATTGAGTCTGATTCCAATTCAGAAAAAACAAAGATTTTTAAATAATTTTTAGTAAAGATTTGTAAATAATATTTAGTAAAGATTTTTAAACAATATTTAGTAAAGAATTTTAAATAATATTTAATAAAGAATTTTAAATAATTTTTAGTAAAGAATTAAATTATGATTTTGATGTCCGATTTTGGATGGACACGAAAATATTGGAATTTATGAAGCCGAATAAGTAGATATTCGCCATTTTAACCCGAACGGGTTTATTGATCGATTTTATTCATTTTATAATGGATATCGAAAAGAAATGATTTCAAAATATAATATTCTGAAAATATTATCATTTTAATATTATAATGATATAGAATACTCAATTTTGATTTAAAATTGAAAATGAAGTTAAAATTAATTTGAAACAGATTTATAACGATTTTATAAAATACGTTTTAAATGGAAATCGATGATATATTTATATAATATATGTTATATATATATATAATGGCCTGAATAGAACGCGCCACGCAGCGACCGTTCGCGAATTTCGACCATTAACTACAAATTGATGTAGCGGAAGATCCGACCGTCGTATTCTCCTAAAATCAAAACCGTTGGATTCATATCCAAAAGAGCTTTCCAACGAATTTAATAGATTTTAATTAGAATGTTCGTATTTTAAGATATGTCCAAATCAATTTCAAAAAAGGTCGTTGTGGATGCAGTTCGGTGGTCGTTATTGGAAACTGACTGTAATGGCCTTAATAAAATTATTAAAAACATGGAAAAAATATGTAAATTCATAATAAATGATTTGGAATGATTTTGGATGAAAAATTTCAGTTTTGAAAAGATAAAATTATATTTTTATCGAAATGAACTAGTTAATAACTAGAATAGAAAATCCAACGATTTTTAAATAAATAAAATGGATTTGAAAAAGGGTTTTAATATAACTAGAATTTTCCAACGAATATAATGGAATGTATTTGAATGGAAATTATCTTCGGATATTTCGATATTGGATTCCGTGATTATACGGATATTGTTGAGGAATTCGGAAGATATATATATATAAATATATATATTGATATTCCCAATAAGATATTTGTTGGTTTTAGAATTTTATATTGAATATAAGCCGATATAATTTCTATTCAGAGCCTTGTATTTAATATCGAATTGGATTTTGGGTTTGTCGTGAATGGTGTCTTTAATAACACTGTTCTTAAACCCCGACGAGAAAAGAATAAATCTTTTAAATAAGATTTAGAGAAGTTTACCAATTAATTAATATTTAATTTGAATTGAATTGAAATTAGATTTTGGGTTTATCGTGAACGGTATTTTAAATAACATTTTTTCTTTAACCCAATTAATAGTGAAGAGAGGATTTGGAATTTATAAATCTTTTTGTTAAGATTTAATGGAAATTTTCCAAAGAAAAGTTTTCCAATTTAATATATTAAATTAGAATTGAATGGAATTCGATTTGGTAATAATCGAGACGAGCTTCTGTGAATGAAGACCATTACTATATATGGAATTTAAAAGGCTTTACCGCTATTCCATTTATATTATTAGTTTGATACGGGAATTTATATCGATTATACACTGTTATGATTTCCGTGTAGATTCCATTTTGATAGAAGATTATTTTGGATTTATCATGAACGACGGTTAAATGAAATTGTTCTTTAACCCAGTTAAAGACATGATTTATTTCCTAAATTTGAATAGTCATTAAATAATGTTTTTTGGGAGATCAAAACTAAGTGGAGTTTTAATGAATCTTTAATTAGATTGAAATGTTAATGTGGTAATTAAATTTGCCAAATATGAGAAATGTTTCGAGATGGAGTACCACCAGTTTTACTCCATGCGATAGTTAAATCTTTAATTAGATTTGAACGTGAAATGGTAATTAAATTTACCGATAACACCGTGGATGTTAAACATGGAGTACTATCAGTTTTTCTCCATAGGATAAATAGGCTGGGATGGGGAAATAAAATAAATGATTACTTCGGTAAGGTTCGCTATTCCCGACTAGTTTGATAAACCTTAATTTGGTTTAAATTGCGTAAAGAATATTTGGATAAAATAATGTTCTAAATTGGAATGAGGCGTATGATGCATTTTTTAAAGCATTTGATTATAAAATACACGAGTTATTCGAAAATACTGGGTTTATCCCATTCTAGATAACTGATACGACGACTAAATGTCGATGATATGAAGACGATGGTTAAAGACAGGAGATCTTAACATCATTTGGATGATTACTGATGTCTTGATTGGGATGTATAGCCAAGACAAGGTAATAAGTGGTGATAGTCCCGATGTACTTGGAGATCGATCAGATATGAAAGGGCCTCTCTCCTGTATTGGACATATGGGATGAGGAATAAGGTGTGTCCGGTTTCGTTCAGACCAAGAGCGGACTTGCAAATGGGTAATGTGTCTGACATTGTATTTCTTTATACTATATTCGTTGATCTCTGCTAAATATATATCTGTTTGACGGCAAAGAATTTATTCTCTTGCTTAACACCCTTCTCTGAGACGTACGATCTTAGAGGTTATATACTGGTGGAAATCAGTGATACGATATGGATTGACAGTGTGGCATGCTGAGATGCAAATGATTAAGGCTTTTGTTGAAAAGCAAAGCCCTGTGGTTGATGATCAAAGCACGGCTTTAATTAGCATAGCTTTGTGTAGTGTTAATTCGCAAGCTTCACTCCCCGGTACGAGTCACAAACGGGATAAGGGAGCGTAGGGAAATGAACATATGTTAGTTTCTAGCTACGAGTAACGTCATGGTATAAAGCCCAGACTGTTTACTCATGTGTATTTTGGAAAAACTTTGAGATGGAAAGCGAGGTACCTCGGATATGATTTTAGTCCATAGTGTCTCTTTATAGGGCTATGTGTCCACAAGGTCGACATACTGACCAGTTTTGGAGGTTCGATAGAATCGGCTAACATATAGTTTATGGTATTGCCAATCATCAACGGATGACCGACCCTGCAAGATCCAAGGGTTCACTGCGGAGAATCCTGAGGCATTGCTAGTGTGTCTCGAATCGGTAAGGAGATCATCCCTTGCCTTGGCTCATAGATGGAAATCCAATTTCCAATACGTGATTTCACGATTTTAGCTGTATATATATATATATATATATATATACATATATATATAGCGACGTAATATAATGGTACCTACGCTGCCTATGATTGATGCATTTATATTTGGAGTTGATTTCTTTACTTATGGTAATAATAAAAGATGAAATTTCGCGTATCAAGCATATCTGGCTATTATAAGGGAAAACTCTATCCTCCGACTTGCGTTGCATTATGTGATGGGACCTGAGTCTTATAATAGCTCCATTTGTCTGTTTAGCATTGCGCTGTTTGTTTTATGCACTGGTATTCATGGGGAATAAACCCGTTCCGTGTTATACGGCATGGTTCCGTGACTTACCCAACTTTAAAAATCAAGATTAATAACCGTTTTAGTTCTCACACAAGTCCCATGACTGACTTGGAGTTTATTGTTTCTACCTAAACTCTGGGTTCCCATATTTTCACATGTGCAACTAGTAGTTTTGGTTTTCGCAGATACTTCTTTTCACAGGATCTGGGATTACAGTTGGAGCTATATTCAGAAAGTTTTGTATCCGTATATCTCTTTCAGTTGTGTCAGTTGTTATTTTCCGCTGTTATGTAACTAAATCTCTGATATTTTTCTGCTATAAATTATATGAACTCTGAATTATTCTTGTTCTCTGATGTAAATTATTGTAATAGCAATGAAATATTCTATTTTTTGTATTCTGATGCGTCGTGTTCTCAAAGCAATTTGGGCTTTCCCGTAAGGGGAGGTTTGGGTCATTTCATAAACTGCAGCCACCCTCAAAGTTAGAACCCCATCACGGGCCCCACCGCACGATTTCCTCCCAATCTCCCCAATCGACCACCATTTCCATCGCCACCTGAAACTCGCAGCCATCGCCTTGCGACCACGCACCAACCGAGACAACTACGGCTCTATCGAGTTCACCTGCTCTAGTCCAATTGCCAGCTACACATCAGAGTTCCGGCACATTTCCAGTGAGTCATCTTGGTTGTGTGAGTTTTCGTTTGCCCATGCTTCTTTACTATGCGTTGATAGTATTATATTCATATATATGCTTAAATATATGTGGGTATGGTTTCATTTTGCGTCATAATGGATTCAACAACCCACTATGTACCAGCAACTGTTACATGCCTCGAATGACCGACAACTACTCCTCTCCGTTTGTCAGTCACCAAACCTATTGATTGTGTCGCCGGTCGAAGATAAGTTTAACGTACGATTAGCTTCGTATTCAAGTATCTTAACTTCAACATAATACTGGGTATAAATAGAAATATGGTTGACTTGTGTTGGTGACTTGTTGCTCACGGTATGGCGCCTGCTGCCTTGTTTACCTCGTCTTGTTTTCTGCTGTGTCTTTTCACTGCCTGCATGTCCTTATACTTAGTAGTGGGGTTTGAATTAAATACATGTTTTATCCTCTACATGATTTAGTTGCATGCTTCATACATGCTGCACGTATTGAATACGATGATTTCCATATTTCGCACCATATATTTCGGTTGCCTTAACATTTAAATGTACAGTACATTTCCCTGTTCATTCTTATGCAAACTGGAATGTATTTTGATGCCAATCTGAAGGGCTACCTGGCCATATTTTACACCATATGTGTAAATGTTAATACTTGGAACTTTTGGCACTCCTACCTTGAACACACACACACACACGTTCATGCCAAGACCATATGTTAATTGACCTGAAAACACCCCTATGCCTTGTTTTATGTCCTCAACCAAGTGGCCGTGTATTGTTTAAACTATGTGATTGAAATAAAATACACCTATATGGGATGTTTTCTTTACCTCTATATGCTCAAATTTTTACAGTATTTACATGATACACTCCAATTTAATTCTAAGATTTACTTACTGTTTTAATGTATCCATGCTTATGTACTAGAGCCTTATGTATATGAGGGCATCATTGCTGTCTGAAACTTGGAACACACACTTTGATTTAGTCCAGAAATATTAAGTTAACACATATGCTTGAAATTGGGAATTCTCCGCATTAATATTTATTAGCACTGTATAAAATAAACATGCATATCTGACCTTCCTGCATGCGATTAAAGTATGTACAATGCCTTCTATAGTCCTAGTATATTTAATGCATTCCTTATCTGGAGTTAGGATTAAAAATTATACTTCATTATTTTATTCGAAGTTGACTTACTTAATATAAATTTAATCCTGACTTGGGTGCTTTGTGTTTTGCATGAAACACTCGGGTTAGATACAAGTGTTGCAGATTTAAGGATTTGAGGTCGCAAAGAAGAGAGGCACGTGAAGATGCATGCGAACGCTAGCCGAAAAAATTAGTAAAAATTTTGTTCATTGAAAATTTATATATATTTTCCACTGTACAAAAATTGTAAAACTCTGATATTTGTATAAAAATTTATTCGGCTGCACTTGAACTCCGTGATTCTATGTTTAATTTTGTTTGAACCCTGTAAGCCGAAAACAATCTGTTGTTTTGAACGTTTCGAGTTGGTTTAATTACCGACTTTGGCGGTCAAAATGGCAGGTCGTTACACTATATAACCCTAGTCGTCATTGGACTAAAAACGCCTGAAGAGGTCGACCGCTCCATCCAAATGTGTCGACTGCCCTTAGAAGAAAATGCCCAGTGAAGGCAGGTTATAAATGGCATAAATATGATATATATATATATATATATATTCTATTTTATTATTTTCCATTTGTTTTTCATATTTCATCGGTAACTTTTTCATACGAACTCCATTTGCGAAACTCCAAACATGAAACTTGATCAGGATTCTGTGACAAACGCAATGGTGCAAGTTTCGTGATCAAATTCCGTTGTTTACAGTAATTCCTATTTCTGGAAATATAATAAAATAACTAATCTATTTATTGTCAAAATTCTGGGTTGTTACATAGGTGGTTGACTGGTGTTTGACTACTGGTTTTAGTTGTTGTCGAACCAGGTAGTGACGGCTAGGATTTTATTTATCTATTTTATTACATCGATGGATGGATCTTTATAAAATTAAATATAACGGTCTTGGATTATTTCTAGCCTATAAATTAAGGGCTAGAACCCCACTCTCTTATTCATATTTCTGGAGGCAGCAACAAAGCTATGTCATTTTCAAGTCCTCCAATTTCTTTTAAAACATAAATTATGAACATATACAAATCATATTAACAAGATTGGAGAGATTAGATTTAGATCTATGATAAAGAGGTTGTTCTTCGCTTAGGTAATTTATATTATTGAATTTCCTTCTCCTTTTCCTATTCTTCTTTTAGTATTACAAACCTAAATCTATGTTTGTGAATCCCCTTCGAAAATAAATTGTATATCTGTAGGATTGGGGAATTTTAAGTCTTAAAGCTGTGTCAGATTCAGACATGGATAGCTTTTAGTTGAGTGGAAAATTATGTACATTGTTTATAATAAACTTATATGATTCCTTTTTATTGAATTTGAATTAAATGCCTAAAAGTTACTAGATTTGTTTATTTTGTCAAATCTGAAATATTTAGAATATTAGTTAAGTATGAATTATAGGCCATTTTATAATATGTCATCATCTTACCTACAACTATTCTTAAGGTTGTTTATGGTTGTTATAAACGCCTTGGATCTAAAAATCAGTCCCAAAGCCATTATTATATTAGCAGTTTTATTCCAGATTCATAGGACTGGGTGTTGATTTGTAGTTCTGTAGTTTTGGTTAAAATAATAATCATGTTGTATTTGATATTGTTTGTGGTTTTACTTGGTTATTGTAATTTTTTTTCCTTTTTGCATAAAAGACATTATTTGAAATTTACAAGTAACATAAATAAATCAAATAAGAAGAGATGCGCAACTTCATGTGTTTTGTACGTAGTTTGCAACATCTATTTTAAATAAAATATTAACATGTTTCCTTCAGATTTGAAATAATGTCAATTTCCCTCTTTTAAATAGTTTGTGAAAAATTTACACTAATTACAGTAAATAACCTTTCATACGATTTTGAATCTTAAATTAAGTTTAAACACAAAAAGAATTGTTTTGGTCGCTACTTTAGACTAGAACATAAATAATAAAGAATAATTTAATAACTACGTTAACTTCGCGTTTATATTATAAATATAATTGTATTATAATCTTATCCATCCATATCTAAGTAAATGCGGCTATTGTATTAAATAAGTGTCAGCTTGTTATCGTGTATTTGAATTTGAAATGTTTTCATTTTATGGGAATGAATGCATGGTAATAACTCCCATAATAAATGAAAATTTAGCGTTTGTGACCCTCGTGGCAATAAATATGGGATTTATTGCTACAATAAAAGGCCACAAATAAGGTAATAAGTATTGTAACCATATTTGTTAGGAGAAATGGACTGAATAGGATAAATATACCTAAATGGTTACAATAAAATTCTTGTTTAGGAATAGAGATTTGTAACTCCAACCAGGAAAATAAATAAATAAATAAATACTAAAATTATATACATATATTCAAATAAGAATTAAACATATTTAAACTTATAGTAATATTTGGGAGTTACAATAATTAGATTAGAATTTAAATGGGACTGATATAAGTGACATTAAATAGGTTAAGTGATGACTTAGGAAATATGACTATTAGGGTCATTAATGGCAAGTAATCTAAATAATAGCAATAAACAAAATTAAAGGGGATTGATTGGCGTAGTAAACACAAGGTCTAATAAGGAAATAAATAAATAAACATCCTAGGATAGGAAGTTATAAGTTTTCCTTATTTTATTCTAGTTAATCTAGAATTACTATAATTAGGAATAAGAGTTGGACTTCGTAGGTTAGAGATGTGAGGTTAGTTGCCTTATTCGATAGAAGTCTGCACTTTCCAACAGTCGGATATTGTGACGACCGCTCCATACCTCCCCCTTCAAATCGAAGATGATGTGCATTGTATGACGTGTCAGGCCGATACGGGACGATCATCAAAGAAGAAGTACAAGCGAAACCTGTCATATAATTCAAAGCGCAAGGATAAAATATAATAAAACATATACAACAGGCAATAATAGTGAACCAGAAATGAGCGGAGTCTTAAAATTTCATATCATCATGAAATATCCATACATCAAATTGGAATACATCAACAGAAACTGTACAGTCAGCCTAGCTACAAAGTCACTTAGAGTATCATCAATCATAACAGCGGAAACAACTAAAAGTAGATAATAGGAAATAATATGCCAGACTCATGCTCGTTGTCGCTCAGCAGCATCGTTCTCATCAAGAACTACTACATGTTACCTGCCCATCCAACACATGGATGAACAACCCTAGGTAATAAGAGAGAGACATAAAATCTTGAGTCAGACAATAGTCTTAATGAGTGGTAAACAACTATCTAACATCATCAATACAGTATATAAGAAATAGGTAGATTAGTCATCCAATCCACCAATACATCAACAGAGAAGAAACTCAACCAATCTCCTTCACATCTGATAGTGATAGCCTTTACAACAATCAGCAGAGAAACAAACAGTAACATTCATAGCGACCAATAATCAAGCATAGACTATCTTAATCGAGTTCGACATCCCCAAGCACAAGCCCCAAAGGATTAAACCAACATCAGATAAGCACCCAAGAAATATCTCCCTTGACATCGGATAATCCACATAAGATGATACAAATAATAACATCCATGACTCAGGCTTTCACCGCCTGCCTTGCCTTGGAACCATCGTTCATCGTATGACTGGCTAGGGCATGCCATCTATCAAGGGCTAATGGAAACCCCGATTCTACCTATACTTTATACGCCATCATGACTCTTATGTTTGTCTTACCCACGAAGACAACTAGGCCCATCATGACTTCCCCATGGTACACGATCTTTATCGAATCAGATCTTAATGAGTGTCCCCATGATACCCCTACTTTGAGCCCAATAGAACCTCTGAATAACGATAATCACTCAACCTTCATAACTCTAGTGTCATCACCGGCGACTATCCATAAGCTATGATGAGCTTGAGCAACCATTATCCACCAGATCAAACATTCTTAAGTCGTCTCACATCTTTGTTGCATTTCATCGATCAACGTAGACTCCATATTCGTTGCATTTCATCAATCAACGAACACCTCACTTCGCTTCTAATATTCCATCTTGAATTCACTTCGAAGCTACGCCCAATGTCAAAATAAAATAAACATCACTTGGTTACTTATGTGATGCATCACTCATGATCCATCCATGGATCACTCATGATCCATCCATGGATCACTCGCGATCCTTCCCTGGGTCACTCGCGATCCATCCCCGGGTCACTCGTGATCCATCCCTGACAAGTGATCAATCATTGCCATGTGATCCATCCTTGATACGCAATCCATCATTCTTGCACGATCCATCATCCATGCGCGATCCATCATCCGTGCATGATCCGTCCCTTAATGAACGACCCGATCCATCAAACTTAGCTGCCATCCATCCATTGTGCAACACTCCATCCATCTATGCGATCCATCAACTAATGAAGGACCCAACCCATTAAATTTAGCTGTGATCCATCCATTGTGCAACGCTCCATCCATCTATACGGTCCATGATCCATCAATACGTGCGATCCATACCCAGACCATCCTTCGATGATCCATGCTTCGAACGACGAACATCCATACACACAGCTCATCCAAAATCGATCGATTTCAACAAGCAATAACTTAACAATAAGTCATCATACAATCACATGAATTTCACCAAATCATGATAAAACAATAAACGAATCAGTAAATGGTTCTAAACTTGCATAAATATATAATTAGCATATAAATTTACTGTTATAATATTGTTAGATTAGATCCTATGGTGATCCGAATTCAAAATATACTTACCTCCATTAGATCTAGGTGAAAACAAATTGAAATGATGAAAATAAGAATCAAACAACCCATATACTTGATTAAATCCTTGTGAGAGATGCTTATCTCTCACCAAATCCACAAAATAGCTTTAAAACAATGATCTACAAATCCATACAACGAAGGACAGTGAAGAACGACCTCCGAATCAATCATATTGATGCGATCTACCTTTCCTCGATGTTGATCTTCAATCTTCTAATGTAAATATATGAAACGAAGTGAAGTGGAGAGGTATTTGGGTGGAATAGGGAGAATTACAAACTCCAACCAAATAGAGATGTGAAGAAACTAAACAATTTTCCTTGCCTTTACGCTCCTTCATTAAGCCAACAACCCCTAGCCTTAATAAGCCTCACTAATCAGCCCACTAATGATTAATTAGTCTGTCCAGAAAATGTGTAGCACTAAAACAGTGATTCCTTCCTAACTTTTGAACCAAATCTTTTAGTATGACCACTCTACGGAATTTGCAACACCATTTCTAATCCATTGAAATCAATTCCATGTGCTGGTTCGATCCCATTCAAAAGTTATGCCCTAAACAGAAACAACATTGGCAAAATGATCGTAAAAAATTTATTAAAAATCATGGGCATGTTCCACAACCCTATGAACAATATCAGAATATGAGAATGATCCGACCCTTGGGGAATTAAATAAAATATTTACGATCCTTTGATATGTAAAGCGCGGGCCATGACAAATATATATACAACTGATGGGGGATATCATTAACTGTATGATCCCGTGATGATAATTAATTGCATAGCGAGAATAATTTCTTAAAATATATTCTCCGAAGAGAGAAACCGTTAAGGGAATAATTAGTAAGCATAGCCTGCTTTGGGATTATAGGTATTAAGTACTTAGATCCATCAATAAAAGGATACTAAGTTATCATGTAGCTCCCCCAAAAAATAAGAAGTATTAAATGGCTAATTGGGTGCGAGAACGATCTTCTCCTTGATGGTCCGCTTCGCCTAGATAGTAAGTGTATGGGGGTGGTGTCTGTCTTCGGATTATGTATTAAACAACCAGTACAGAGATACCATAGGTCTGTCTATCTTGCATGAAGTATTAAGTGGCTAGGGATTATCTAATAAGGCCAGCTAGATAATAACATGGGGGTTCATTGGGGACGGTCAGAAATGACGAGATGTCATTTACTATCCTCTGGGTAATTGTGATAACCCCAAACTCCCGTAGTAGGAAAGCAAGGATAATCATTGGAATATAACACATAAACAATAACAGCAGAACAGAAATATAGAATTACAGCAGATAATGTACACCAGATTACACTGGAAATAATATATCATCAAAGTTACACAGCATAATAGGATCATACTTAGTACATAATACAGTTTCCAACTTAATATAAAATGTCTGCAGCGGAAATCAAACATAATATACTAAATGAAATCTGAACAGCATAATAGAAATAGTAAGATCCAGCTTCAGCTCCATAGCTATCCTCAGTAAGTCTGCTAAAACCTGTATATAAGGCTGCCCATGTGGAAAAGAGGGCACCCGAGTTTGCAAAGTGAAACAAACTACGAGTCAGTCATGGGACTGGTATGAGAAATCTTACTTAACCCATTTAATAATGAGGCTAATCACTGGACCACGCTGCTAACGCGAAACGGGTTTACTCCACTGGATTGCCAGTGCATACATAAAGTAAATCGTTAAACAACACAATGCTTTTTAGAAACATGAAAACATTATAAGACTCAAGTCCCATCACACAATGCAACGCAAACCGGAGGATAGAGTTTTACCTTATAATGGTTAAAAATGCTTGATACGATAAAACGAATTAGATATTATTATTAGTGTATATATGTTTCAAAAACATTTCAATCATAATGTATCAATCATAGACGGCATAGCTACCATATACTCTGTCGCCATACTAGTTTTACAATCAAAACGGTATGGTGTCGTATTGGAAGTTGGATTTCCATCATGAACCAAGGCGAGGAATCGTCCTTACCGAATTCGAGACAATCTAGCCTATACCCTAGGACAAGTACTCAGTCAACAGATTAGGAGCCATAGGGCCGGTCCACACATATGTTAGTGGATTATAACTCCCGAACAATACGTCTCCCCGCCCTGTAGGGCGTAAATAGAGCCACTAGGGACTCAATATCCGAGGTACCTTGCTTTCCATCGGCCAATAAGTAAAATTATCTAGGCTTGTAAAACCCAGACACCACTTCTAGCTAGAAAGAAACGCATGTTCTCCCTGGATTCTTCTCCCGTTTCTGGTTCATACCAGGGTGTGAGGCTCACAAAGTAACGCAATACACAAAGCTATGCTACAAAAAAGCTGTGCTTTGATCATCAACCATAAGACTCTGCTTTTCAACAATAAGTCTTGATTATTTGCATCTTGGTATGCCACACTGACAATTCACGCCATACGATCGATAACTATCAATTTTTAACCTCTGAGCTCGTGCATCTCAAAGAAGGGTGTTAAGTAAGAGAATAAATTCTCAGCCACCAATCAGATATATATTAAATAAAAATCAATTTACATGGAATGAAATCCAATGTCAGACACACATCCATTTACAAGTCCGTTCTGGGTTTGAACGAAACCGGAGACACCTTATTCCTCGTCCTGTATGTCCAATACGGAAGAGAGGTGCTCGCTTATCCGGACAACCAACAAGTACGTTCGGATAATTAACACTGTAACCCCTTACTGGGAGCAAATCAGTCCAGGGCATCAGTAGTCATCCATTCGATGTGAAGATCACCGGTCTTCAATAAGCGTCTTTAAATCTTCGACTTCCAATCGTCGTATAATTATTTGAAATGAGAGTTAACTCGGACTTTTCAAATAATTCTCGAATATATATATAATTTAAATCAATTCTTTTCATCCCATATCATTTATAATATTTTATAACGATTTATCGCTATTTTATTTATTTAAAAATAGCCATTTTCTATTTAACGACGCTTCAGGCCGTTACACGGCCCTGGGCTGTTTTCACCAAAATTTGATTAACACATTTCTAAAAATCTTAACGTTGGATCTTAGCAAATTTTATATTGTTGGAAAGATCTTTCCAAAACGAACCCAATGGTTCTAGTTTTGGGAAAATCCTACGGTTGGATCTTTCGGTATAATCGTTTGAAGTTACGATTTCAAAACGCAAACTACAACAGTGCGATTCATTTTATTTTAATGTATATTTATATATAATTATAAATCATTCGACGATTTCAACACTATTTTCAATTCAACATTGATTTCTATTATATATGAAATCATATATTACATTAAAATGTATTTTCTAATGTTAATACAAATTCTTCCATCATTGATTCTTTTATATAATTCATATATTACATAAAAATATAACTTATTTTATCATGCATCTGTAATATTAAAATTGTAATATTTTATTCCAATATTATTATATTGGAAAATGTAATCTCTTATTTCAATATACTATTACATTGAAAAATATAACTTTTTATATTCTTTATTTACATTGAAAAATGTAATTTCTCATTTCATTCTTTATTTACATTAAAAAACTGTAAATTTCTATATTACATTGAAAAATATATAATTTCTATGTATTCTTTTCTTAGACTAAAAATGTGAAATTTCTATGTAAACACATTTTATGTAGTAATGGTCATTTTAAATGTTTTCATTTGCAGTAAAATGTAAATTTTCAAAGAGAAGACATTTTATATAACAATGGACATTTTTAATGTTTCATTTACAATAAAAATGTAAATTTCAATATCAATACATTTTTATTTCAAACTGTTTATTTTTAAATGTTGCATTTTCATTAAAAATGTAGAATTCAATATCAGTACATTTCTATATAACAAATGACTATTTTTAATGTTGCATTACATAAAAAATGTATATTTCAATATAAATACATTTCTGTTTTAACAATGTCTATTTTTAATCTTGCATTACATTAGAAATGTATACTGTAATATAAATGCATTTCTGTTTAACAAATAACTATTTTTAATGTTAGGTTACATTAAAAATATATATTTTAAAATAAAGACATTTTTAATATAACAATGGTCAATCTCAATGTTTTGTTTACATCCAAATGTAAATTTTTAATGGCAATATATTCTATTTTCAAAATGTTTATTTTTAAAAGCTGAATTTACATTTAAAATGTGTATGTCAATGCCAATACATTTTTATTTATCAATGTTTATTTTTAATGTTTACATACATTAAAAAGAATATAAATTCCATATCCATGCATTTCTTTTATTACATTAAAATAATTACATCTTTTTATGTTTCATTTACATTAGAAATGATGTTTTCAATGTAAACATTTTATATAATAATGTTTTATTTTAGTGCTTCATTTACATTAAAATGAAGATTTCCAATATAATACATTTCTATATCAAAATGTTGATTTTGATGTATCATATACAATAAAATGTAAATCTTATGTAAATACATTTCATATTACAATGTTTTATTTTTAATGTTGTATATACATTAAAAATGTAAAATCCAATATCAAAACATTTTTTATTTCCAAAATGTTTATTTTAATGTTGCCTTTACATTGAAATGTAAAATCCAATATCAAAACATTTTTATTTCAAAATGTTTATTTTAATGTTGCATTGCATTAAAAACATAAAATTTCATATCAATATATTTCCTTTTCAAATGTGTTTATTTTTAATGTTGCATTACATTAAAAATGTAAATCTCCAATGTAGATACATTTTTATATCAAAATGTTTTATTTTAATGTTTCATATACATTAAAAAGTAAAATCTAATATCAAAACATTTTTATTTCAAAATGTTTATTTATTTAATGTTGCATTTACATTTAAAATGTAAAATGCAATGTAAATACATTTTATATTACAATGTTTATTTTAACTGTTTTATTTACATCAAAAATGTAAATTTCAAACGTAAATACATTTTTATTCAACAAATGACTATTTTTGATTTACAACCAAACATGAATTCTATGTTGACATATAATGATCATTTTCATATATATATATATATATATATATATTAAAAATATAATTTTCATATTATTCAAACAATTAATAAATAATAACATGAATATTTATAACACAAGAATATTTCAGGAAATTTCGGCAGCATAACGACAAGGTAATTAAAACCAGCACCGTCCTGATGTACGGCTCCTCGCACTACCTTAGGCTTCGCGACGTTTACAAGAGTTTTAATTTCCTAATACATTTTTCTAGGCAGTCTAATGCCACAATATCAATCTATTTCATTCCAACCATAATCAAACACAAAAATCAATCAATTCCACATCACAATATAATCAAATCGTCCATGGTCTGTGGACGACGGGTGTTTGGGGTTTCTAAACTCCGTTTGCATCCTAATATAATTTTATTTAATTAATTTGGATTCAAAAATCTCACTTTCTTGTTTATTTCTTCTAAAATTGTCTAATGCTCCAAAAATTCTCTGATCAACTCTGGAAAGTAGATCGCGAATTTACGGTCCCGATGTTTCTAGTTTCATCGAATTTCGTTATCGTATGATAAAGATACGATTTTATAAAGATTGATAATGTTTTAAAGATAATAAATAAATTAATTTATTTAATAAATACCTTCTTCCTCAACACAGTTTTCAGGTCGTCGAAACCCTTGATTGCTCAAAACTGGGTTTGCAAACTGCGATCGGTTCTTTAGGTTTGAAGACGATCCGAGTACACCACGCCGGAGAGCATCGAGAGGCAAGCTTAGCGGTCCTCCTGTGGTTGAACTTGCTGGCCGTGGGTGGACGGATCTTGTCACCGAACGGCGTGACTTTCGAACGTCAGAACTCGTGACAGGACGAACGATGGAGGCCAAGACCTATATGGATGTGAGGCTCACGAGAATCTCTACAAAAAATCCTGAAGAACCATAGGATTTTGTTGCACGAATTTGGAGTTAAAGAGGATAAATGAATTGAAGAGCCGCCGCCATTAATTTTAGGGTTATGGGATCAAAATGACGAAGACAATACGGTATACGGTATACGCATATATATGCACATATTTTTATTTTTATTTATTTAATTTCATTATAATTTTTGTATCGCTCCTAACTCCAAATCAAACCCAACGAGTGTTGCCCCCAACTAAATACCCCCATTCCGGACACAATAGGATATGTCTCGTAGACCATTCAACTATTTCAGCCTGTTATTCTTTAAATTAAATAATAAAACATTTAATTATTTAATTTGATCGAACATTTTAATTTACCGGGGCCACATACTGACTCCAAAAATTCCCGAAAAATAATTCTAGCTATGTTTTGACGATACGGCCCTAAAAAAATTAATTTCATCGAATTTGGAGACCGTTTGAAAAATAGCCATTTTCTGGTCGATCGAAATAGACAAACACAATTTCTTTTGCCACGCTCACATATTAATTCCAAAAATTATGAAAACTGGAATCTTGCAATAATTTGAAATTCCGGATCCAACCAGGGTGTTTTTGTCGAAAACGGAGGTCGTTTGCAAAATGGCTATTTATGCGGGTTATATATTATATTAAATTCCATAGCGACTATTCTGAATATTCAACTAGCCATAACTTTTGATTCTCTCTATGAAATTTCAATTTTTTGGATTCGTTGGAAAGATATTCTTAAACAGATTTAAATATTTTTGGTTTCACCAAAATCCGATTTATTTTGCATCCTGTACATTCAGTCAGAGTTCAAATTCAAATTTTCAAACTACCGCGCTATTTTTTAACTCCTTTTAAAATTAAAATAAATATATTCATTCTAACTTCGATTTAAATAAATATTTAATCGTTATTATTTAAAATAAATTATTTTATCTATTCAAAATTCAGTAAAATAGCCAAAATAAATTTTTTAATTGGTTCTGATTTTCTGGGTTGTTACAATCTCCCCCACTTAAAAGCCCTTCGTCCTCGAAAAGGAAACAACAGTAAAGTAAGAAACAAAACGGAAAATGTAAAATACGGTAAATGTACCTTGCACAAGAGCTAGTCAGAAATATCCACTCTACACTGAGGATAAGCCTGTTTGATGCTATCCTCGGTCTCCCATGTACAATCTCTAGGATCTCCACTCCACTGCACTTTAACTAAATGGATTCTTTTGTTCCTCAGAACTCGGGTTTCTTTGCCGATGACCTTTACTAGCTCCCTTCTTACTGCTAAGCTCGGGGTAATATCCAAATCTTGCTGTGCAGCTTCCTCTACAATCAAGTCTGGATCATGTACATGCTTTTGAAGTTGGGACACATGGAATACATCATGTACCCTTGGCAACCAGTCCAGCAACTGAACCCTATAAGCGAGAGTTCCAATTCTTTTTAGAACAGGGAATGGACCAATGAATCTAGGAGCCAACTTCCCAGTCTTCCCAAAACAAATTACTCCTTTTTAATGGAGAAACTCTCAAGTACACATAATCGCCAACATCAAATTCTAAATCCCTTCTTCTTTAATCTGCATAACTTTTATGTCGGCTCTGAGCTGTTAGTAATCGCTTCTTAATGGAATCAACTTTGTCTGAAGCTTCTCTAATCATATCAGGACCCAATACCAGTCTATTTCCTGGTTCTACCCAACATGCGGGAGATCTACAAGGCCTGCCATACAATGCTTCGAATGGCGACATTTGCAAGCTTGCTTGGTAACTGCTATTATAAGAGAACTCGACCAAGTGCAAGTGATCTTCCCATGATCCACCAAAGTCAAGAATACGTGCCCGCAACAAACCTTCCAGTATTCGATTCACCCTCTCAGTCTGGCCATCTGTTTGAGGATGATATGCGGTGCTCAGATTTAATGTTGTCCACAGCTCCTCTTGGAATGCTTCCCAGAATTTACTAGCGAATATAGGGTCACAGTCACCCAAATATTGTCTAGCGATTTCTTTGAAATAATTTTTCGCCAAACTTTGAGCTGTTCTGGTAGATTTGACAGGAATAAAATGGGCAGACTTCGTGAAACGGTCTACCAGCACCCAAATACTGTCATTGCCTTTCCTGGTTCGGGAAAAGCCATCAATAAAATCCATGGAAATTTGATCTCATTTACAACTTGGAACTTCTTGTGGTTGTAACAATCCAGCAGGTTTTTGCTGATCACTCTTGACTTGTTGGCAAGTAGAACACCTGCTGACATATATGGAGATGTCTCTTTTCATAGACTTCCACCAGAACGTGCGCTAGAGATCATCATACATTTTACTCACCCCTAGATGAATACAAAGCTTGGATTTATGACATTCATCCATTACTTATCTTCTGAGCTCGGGGATATTCGGGACACAAATTCGGCCTTTTAACCTCAGAACTCCCTTGTTATCAATTTGGAAACTCGACGGTTCACCTTTCCGAACTCTTTTACTAATTCTCTGTATAAATTCATCATCTTTCTGGAGAACAGAGATTTTGTCCATTAATGAAGGTGTAATGATGAGATTGGCAATGATAAGATTGGCGACGACCGCATTCTTTCTGCTAAGTGCATCGGCTACAACATTGGCTTTTCCTGGAGTATATAAGATGTCCAGATCATAGGCTGCAAGAAATTCTAACCAACGTTGCTAGCTCAAATTCAAGTCCCTTTGGGTGAATAGATACTTCAAGGATTCATGATCTGTATATAATTCAAATTTCTCACCCAAAAGATAGTGCCTCCATATCTTTAAAGCAAACACGACGGCCAACAACTCGAGATCATGAGTATGATATCTCTTCTCATGTGGCTTCAACTGACAGCAAACATAAGCAACTACTTTGTCTCTTTGCATTAATACCGCACCAATACCTTCAATAGAAGCATTAGTCCAGACTTTTAAATCTTGATTGCCATCAATAATAGTCAATACTGGAGCAGTAGTCAATCTTAATTTCAGCTCTTGTAAAGCTGCCTCACATTCAGGTGTCCAATTAAATTTTGTGTGCTTCGTTGTAAGCTTCATTAATGGACAAGATAGTTTGAAAAATCTTTAACGACTTTCCGATAATAGTCAGCTAATCCTAGGAAACTTCTGACTTCTGTAGTAGTACTAGGTTGCTTCCAATCTTGAATGGCCGTGATTTTACTTAGATCCACTGAAATTCCTTCCTTCGATACTACATGACCGAGGAACTTCACTTCTTCTTGCCAGAATATGCATTTAAAAAATTTAGATTTTAATACATTCTTTCTTAGAATTTCCAAACCTTGTTCCAAATGCTTTTCATGCTCGGCAGTTAATTTGGAGAAGATTAAAATATCGTCAATGAAAACCAGAACAAATTTATTTAGGACATCACGGAATACTCTGTTCATTAAATCGACAAAGTAAGCAGGAGCATTGCATAAGGCGAAGGGCATTACTAACCACTCATAAAATATGTCTGGGCCTCTGAAAGCTGTCAAAGGAACACATTCTTCTGCAATACGCAGTTGATGGAAACCTGTAGCTATGTCCATTTTAGAAAATACTTTTGCTCCATTCAAACAATCCAATAAATCATATATACGGGGCAATGGATATTTATTATTGAGTGTCTGCTTATTTAAATCTCGGTAATCCACACACAGTCTGAGAGTACCGTCTAACTTTGAAACAAACATTACTGCTGCACCCTAATTCGAAAAGCTAGGCCTGATCAGACCCTTCCATAACAACTGTTTAGTTTGATTACCCAACTCTTCTTTCTCTTTCCATGTCATTCTTCGAATTGGATGTACCACTGGCCTTGCATTCGGAACTAAATCAATCCCGAAGTCAATTTCTCTTCGCAGAGGAAAGCTATCAACTTCTTCGAACACATCTGCATAATTCTTAATGACAGGAATATTTTCAACGGCAGTGGGAGAAACCTTAAGAGCATCCCAAAATTATTTTCTGTCTGAATCTGAGCCAACACAGGGTATAACAACATTGGCAAGCTTCGTTTTAATTCTAACAACTGTTTCTACACGTTTGACTTCGGCCTTGTATTTAGTTAACCAGTCCAGCCCAAGAATCATTTCAAATTCAGAGAAATCCATGACAATCAAGATACAAGAAAATCGATAATGGGAAAAAGAGATGGGCACCCTACAACATGTACCAAGGACCCGAGAACCTCATATCGGATTATGAACTCTAAGGTATTCTTTATAATATTTCAATTTCAGTTTTAGCTTCTTAACTGTATTACTCGAAATAAAGCTTTGAGACGCGCCCGCATCAAACAATACTTTAACTGGTATATCGTTGACAGTTAGAGTGCCTTACAAAACATCTGGCCTTTGCTGACTAGCTTAGGGTGTTGGAGTTTCTGCTACTTCATTTATATGGGCTATTACAAACTCCTTTAATAGCAGGCAATCCCTTGCAACATGACCTGTCTGGTGGCACTTATGGAACTTCCTTTTACTTTGAGATTTCTTTTGCTTCTTAATGGATTTAGATCCATCATTTTTTCGTTTCTTCGAAAATTTGCAATTTCTTAGCAAATGCCCTGGCTTTTAGCAGTTATTACATATGGCAGTCGTTAACGGTTCTTCTTTAGATTCAACCTCTTTCTTGTCAGCTTTAGGCTTCTTACTGACCTCAGGCTTTGTACTTGCCTCAGGGCTATCAGTTTCAAACTTCCCTTTTCTGTTAGAACTGCCTTCCTCTTCATCTTCCCAACCATGTTGTTTATCATTATACTAATAGAGACAAGCCATTTGTATCATTTCAGAGAATGAGAGATTCACATGAGCAAGTACTCTACCTTCGTGTTTCTTTTGATGTCCTTTGATAAATCTCCTATTCTTCCTTACAGGATCTTGAATTAGTTCTGGGGTAAAGCGAGAAAGTTCATTGAATTTATTCTGATATTCTTGGATGGTCATATCTCCTTGTTTCAGATTGTAAAACTCATCGTATAGTCGCTCAGTGGCTTCTGGAGGAATAAATCTTTCTTTGAAAATTTCGTAAAATCTATCCTAGGTAATATTACCTTCTGGATTTTCCTCACTAACAGTTAACCACTGGATTAGAGCTTCGTCCTTGAGTGCCCAAGATGCCAGAAATTTTTTCGGATCATCTCTCAGCTTTAAGCCTCCAAAAATTCTCTCAGTAGAACGCATCCACGCTTGTGTTTCAATCACGGATTTTTTGCCTGAGAATTGTACTCCACCTAGATTCTGATACTTCATCACTAGGGCTTCTAGATCTGGTTCTGGTTGTGGGAGCACGATTGGCTCATTTGATTGTTGAACCATAGAATTACTTCTTCTGTTTCTTCTACTCATTTTCTACTATGTCTGCAAATAGCAGACAAAGAGTCAGGCCAACAGAATAGATAATGTAAAGCATAGAGACATATATTTAAATGTAAGTGAATCTATGCGGGTGTATTTTATTCCAGCCATACTCATTCTAGGACATTACTAGTCCTATTTATCATGAATTATTCATTTTAGAAAATTGCTGATGCTATTACTATCCGGTTTATTTATATGTTATATTCCGAGCAAAGTTTAACAAAAGCTCTGATACCAACTGTGATAACCCCAAACTCCCGTAGTACGAAAGCAAGGATAATCATTGGAATATAACACATAAACAATAACAGCAAAATAGAAATATAGAATTACAGCAGATAATGTACCTCAGATTACACTAGAAATAATATATCATCAGAGTTACACAACATAATAGGATTATACTTAAGTACATAATACAGTTTTCAACTTAATATAAAATGTCTGCAGCGAAAATCAAACATAATATACTAAATGGAATCTGAGCAGCATAATAGAAATAGTAAGATCTAGCTTCAGCTCGATAGCTATCCAGAGTGAGTCTGCTGAAACCTGAATACAAGGTTGCCCGTATAGAAAAGAGGGCACCCGAGTTTGCAAAGTGAAACAAACTACGAGTCCGTTACGTGACTGGTATGAGAAATATTACTTAACCTATTTAATAATGAGGCTAATCACTGGACCACATCGCTAACGCAGAACGGGTTTACTCCATTGGATTGCCAGTGCATACACAAAGTAAATCGTTAAACAATGCAGTGCTTTTTAGAAAAATGAAACCATTATAAGACTCAAGTCCCATCACACAATGCAACGCAAACCGGAGGATATAGTTTTACCTTATAATGGTCAAAAATGCTTGATACGATAAAATGGATTTGATATTATTATTAGTGTACATATGTTTCGAAAACATTTCAATCATAATATATCAATCATAGACAGCATAACTACCATATACTATGACGCCAAACTAGTTTTACAATCAAAACGGTATGGTGTCGTATTGGAAGTTGGATTTCCATCATGTACCAAGGCAAGGGATCATCCTTACCGAATTCGAGACAATCTAGCCCATGTCTCAGGACAAGTACTCAGTCAAGCCCTTAGTAGCCACAGGGCCGGTCCACACATACGTTAGTGGATTATAACTCCTGAACAATACGTCTCCCCGCCCTATGGGGCGTAAATAGAGCCACTAGGGACTCAATATCCGAGGTACCTTGCTTTCCATCATCCACATAAGTAAAAATATCTGGGCTTGTAAAACCCAGACACAACTTCTAGCTAGAAAGAAACGCATGTTCCCCCTGGATCCTTCTCCCATTTCTGGTTCATACCGGGTTGTGAGGCTCACGAAGTAACACTATACACAAAGCTATGCTATAGTAAAGCTGTGCTTTGATCGTCAACCACAAGGCTATGCTTTTCAACAATTAGCCTTGATCATTTCCATCTTGGCTTGCCACACTGACAATTCACGCCATGCGATCGATAACTATCAATATATAACCTTTGAGCTCGTGCATCTTAGAGAAGAGTGTTAAGAAAGAGAATAAATTCTCCGCCACCAATCAGCTATATATTAAATAGAAATCAATTTACGGGGAATGAAATCCAATGTCAGACACACATCCATTTACAAGTCCGTTCTGGGTCTGAACGAAACCGGAGACACCTTATTCCTCGTCCTGTATGTCCAATACGGAAGAGAGGTGCTCGCTTATCCGGACAACCAACAAGTATGTCCGGACAACTAACACTGTAACCCTTTCCCGGGAGCAAATCAGTCCAGGGCATCAGTAGTCATCCATTCGATGTGAAGATTGCCGATCTTCAATCACCGTCTTTAAATCTTTGGCTTCCAATCGTTGTATAATTATTTGAAATGAGAGTTAACTCGGACTTTTCAAATAATTCTCGAATATATATAATTAAATCAATTCTTTTCATCCCATATCGTTTATAATATTTTATAACGATTTATCGCTGTTTTTATTTATTTAAAAATAGCCATTTTCTATTTAACGGCGCTTAAGGTCGTTACATGGCCCTTGCACTATTTTCACCAAAATTTTATTTACACATTTCTCAAAATATAACTGTTGGATCTTAGCGAATTTTATATCATTGGAAAGATCTTTCCAAAACGAACCCAACGGTTCTAGTTTTAGGGAAATCCGACGGTCTGATCTTTCGGTATAATCGTTTGAAGTTACGATTTCAAAACGCGAACTACAGCAGTGCGATTCGTTTTAATTTAATTTATATTTATATATAAATATATAATTATAAATCATTCGACGATTTCAACACCATTTTCAATTCAACATTGATTTCATTTATATATGAAATCATATATTACATTAAAAATGAAATTTTCAATATTAATACAAATTCTTCCCGCATTGATTCTTTTATATGATTCACATATTACATAAAAATATAACTTATTTTATCATGCATCTATAGCATTAAAATTGTAATCTTTTATTCCAATGTTATTACATTGGAAAATGTAATCTCTTATTTCAATATACTATTACATTGAAAAATATAACTTTTTATATTCTTTATTTACATTGAAAAATGTAATTTCTCATTTCATTCTTTATTTACATTGAAAAATGTAAATTTCTATATTACATTGAAAAATGTAAATTTCTATGTAATTTTTCTTACACTAAAAATGTGAAATTTCTATGTAAATACTTTTATATAGCAACGGTAATTTTAAATGTTTTCATTTGCAATAAAATGTAAATTTTCAGAGGGAAGACATTTTATATAACAATGGACATTTTTAATGTTTCATTTACATTAAAAATGTAAATTTCAACATCAATACATTTTTATTTCAAACTGTTTATTTTTAAATGTTGCATTTTCATTAAAAATGTAGAATTCAATATCAATACATTTCTATATAACAAATGACTATTTTTAACGTTGCATTACATAAAAAATGTATATTTCAATATAAATACATTTCTATTTTAACAATGTCTATTTTTAATCTTGCATTACATTAGAAATGTATATTTTAATATAAATGCATTTCTGTTTAACAAACGACTATTTTTAATGTTAGGTTACATTAAAAATATATATTTTAAAATAAAGATGTTTTAAATAACAATGGTCAATTTCAATGTTTTATTTACATCAAAATGTAAATTTTAAATGGCAATACATTCTATTTTCAAAATGTAATTTTTAAATGTTGAATTTACATTTAAAATGTATATGTCAATGCCAATACATTTTTATTTATCAATGTTTATTTTTAATGTTGACATACATTAAAAAGAATATAAATTCCATATCCAAACATTTCTTTTATTACATTAAAATAATGTAATCTTTTTATGTTTTATTTACATTAGAAATTATGTTTTCAATGTAAATATTTTATATAACAATGTTTTATTTTAATGTTTCATTTACATTAAAAAGAAAATTTCCAATGTAATACATTTCTATATCAAAATGTTGATTTTAATGTACCATATACAACAAAATGTAAATCTAATGTAAATACTTTTCATATTACAATGTTTTATTTTTAATGTTGTATATACATTAAAAATGTAAAATCCAATATCAAAACATTTTTTATTTCCAAAATATTTATTTTAATGTTGCCTTTACATTAAAATGTAAAATCCAATATCAAAACATTTATATTTCAAAATGTTTGTTTTAATGATGCATTGCATTAAAAATGTAAAATTTGATACCAATACAATTCCTTTTCAGATGTGTTTATTTTTAATGTTGCATTACATTAAAAATGTAAATCTCCAATGTAGATACATTTTTATATCAAAATGTTTCATTTTAATGTTTCATATACATTAAAAAGTAAAATCTAATATCAAAACATTTTTATTTCAAAATGTTTATTTATTTAATGTTGCATTTACATTTAAAATGTAAAATGCAATGTAAATACATTTTATATTACAATGTTTATTTTTACTGTTTTATTTACATTAAAAATGTAAATTTCAAATGTAAATACATTTTTATTCAACAAATGACTATTTTTGATTTACATCCAAACTTTAATTCTATGTTGACATATAATGATCATTTTCATATATATATATATATATATATATATATATATATTAAAAATATAATTTTCATATTATTCAAACAATTACTAAATAATAATATGAATATTTATAACATAAGAATATTTCAGAAAATTTCGGCAGCATAACGGCAGGGTAATTAAAACCGGCACCGTCCTGGTTTACGGCTCCTCACACTACCTTAGGCCTCGCGGCGTTTACAAGAGGTTTAATTTCCTAATACATTTTTCTAGGCAGTCTAATGCCATAATATCAATCACTTTCATTCCAACCACAATCAAACCCAAAAATCTACCAATTCCATGTCACAATACAATCAAGTCGTCCATGGTCTGTGAACGACGGGTGTCGGGAGTTTCTAAACTCCGTTTGCATCCTAATATAATTTTATTTAATTAATTTGGATTCAGAAATCTCACTTTGCTGTTTATTTCTTCTAAAATTGTCGAATGCTCCAAAAATTCTCTGATTAGTTCTGGAAAGTCGATCGTGAATTTACGGTCCCGATGTTTCCTGTTTCATCGAATTTCGTTATCGTATGATAAAGATAGGATTTTATAAAGATTGATAATATTTTAAAGATAATAAATAAATTAATTTATTTAATAAACACCTTCTTCCTCAACACAGTTTTCAGGCCGTTGATACCCTTGCTTGCTCAAAACTAGTTTTGCGAACTGCGATCGGTTCTTGAGGTTTGAAGACGATCTGAGTATACCACGTCAGAGAGCATCAAGAGGCGAGCTTAAGGATCCCTCTATGGTTGAACTCGCTGGCCGTGGGTGGATCAATTTTGTCACTGAACGGCGTGACTTTCGAATGTCAAAACTCGTTATAGGACGAACGATGGAGGCCAAGACCTATATGGATGTGACGCTCACGAGAATCTCCCCAAAAAACCCTGAAGAACTATGGGATTTTGTTGCACGGATTTGGAGTTAAGGAAGAGAAATGAATTGAAGAGCCGCCGCCATTAGTTTTAGGGTTATGTGATCAAAACGATGAAGACAACACAGTATACATATATATATACACGTATTTTTATTTATTTAATTTGAATATAATTTCTATATTGCTCCTAACTCCAAATCAAACCCAACGAGTGTTGCCCCTAGCTAAATACACCCATTCCGGACATAATGGGATATGTCTCGTAGGCCCATTCGACTGTTTCAGCCAGTTATTCTTCAAATTAAATAGTAAAACATTTAATTATTTAATTTGATCGAACATTTTAATTTACCGAGGCCACATACTGACTCCAAAAATTCCTGAAAAATAAATCTAGCTTTGTTTGATGATACGGTCCTAACAAAATTAATTTTGTCGAATTTGGATTTTGGTCGATCGAAATTGACTGAAATTGACAAAACACATTTTCTTTTGCCACACTCACATATTAATTCCAAAAAGAAAATTGGAATCTTGCAATAATTTGACATTCCAGATCCAACCAGGGTGGTTTCGTCGAAAACGGAGGTCGTTTGCAAAATGGCTATTTATACGGGCTATATATTATATTAAATTTCATAGCGACTACTCTGAATATTTAACTGGCCATAACTTTTGATCCCCGCTATGAAATTTCAATTTTTCGGATTCATTGGAAAGATATTCTTAAAAGATTTAAATATTTTTGGTTTCACCAAAATCCGATTTATTTTGCATCTTGTACATTCAGTCAAAGTTCAAATTCAAAATTTCAAACTACCGCGCTATTTCTAACTCCTTTTAAAATTAAAATAAATATATTCAATTAACTTCAATTTAAATAAATTTTTAATCGTTATTATTTAAAATAAATTATTTCAACTATTCAAAATTCAATAAAATAGCCAAAATAAAAATTTTAAATTGGTTTTGATTTTCCGGGTTGTTACAGTAATAAGTGACTGATTAATATCTCTCGTCTTATGCAGGGAATGGGTATATGCATAAATGTCAGAAGCCTTAAATTAGCATGACTTAGTAGCTAGTGTCCTCTAATTTATATTAGTTTAGAGTAAACCACTGAATAAGCCATTATCTGATCGATAAGTCCACTTTGGGTCTTAAGTGATCGGAAGGATCCACCCTTATATTATATGATAGTGAAGTCTTAAGTGGCTATATATTATAATTAACCTCCTTATGGAATACTAAGTAGTTTGGAGCCCGCCTCTTAGTATTTGGTAATTAGTTGAACGGTGGTTTAAAGGCTTCATACTTATGCGTAACCGTTCTATTTCAGTATTGCGATATCTTTATCTTTGAGGTGTTACGTTGGGTATGGTTGTTTATCGTCATGCTTAAATCTTTACAAGGTTAGGTTATAATTACTAGCCTTATTAGACATATGTTTTGATTCTAACCAAAAGGAATACATTAGTGTATTGTAGATAGTGTTATACATTTTCTGCTCAGCAGGACTTGTTGTTCTGGCCCTCTCTTCATAACAACTCTTAGGTTTAGCTTGGGGAAAGAAGGTCTTAGCGGGTGTTCAATTTGGTTTACGGTTCTCATTCACTCACGATCTATATCGATGTGACGATATGCTTTAAGGTAGTCTCTTTAGTCGGTATTAGTTATCATATTTTGTTTCCATTGTGAGTTAGTTTTATTTTACTCTGATTATTCTTATACTCATTATTTGTATATACCAAATTTATACTCTCCATTCTTGTATGGGTTTGAGTTTTGATTTTTGCCGAAGTTCGAGCTCAGAAAAGTGTGGAGTGTTACATTGGGTATCAGAGCATAGGTTTAGATGATCAAAGGAATTAATAAATTAGGATTAGTGAGAGAACGTATTCAATCTTTTTTCCTATTTTCTTTTGTCTTTCTGGTTACTCGACCCTATATTATTTCGACGATGAGATAGTCACGGGCCTATTTAATCAAGATAGGTTTTGAATGACCAGGAGTTAGAAGTATTTTGAGTTCAAGTATTCAACCAACCCCTGATTTACCCCACAGTGCGTTTGACGATTTTGTTTGAAGAGCATGAGGACAATATATGTTGAATCCCTTGGATTTGAGTTTGGTGGCTGGATGAAAAGCTAGCTACAGTTGAGATGGTCACGTTATCTTGTTTTTAGTTTCGTTTGGGAGTTCTAGTCAATGCCATTTTCTTGGTCTTAAACGGGAAATTTGTAACACCCCACATCCGTTAGTGTCACTCATAAAGGGAATGCACTAAGTTCTGTGGAACATTTAAGGTAAAAGATGTAGATAAATTACAAGACAAACAAAATTAAAATAGCGGAAAATAAACTTTACTTTATTGATAAAATAGTTTGTACAACAATTGCTTTCCAATACCAGAGTATCATCTGTCTTACAAAATAAAGAAGCATAAAATAACATTTATATTCCCCAATGTAGCATAAGCCAGCCATAGCAGCGGAAAAGAGAGTCTAAAGCGAAATATCCAAGAGTCTTCAAGCTTGGAAAGAGTAACAGTCCATACTAAGCACAGCTATTCCCTCCCTGACTACCGGGGGAGGGGGGGGGGAACGAAAGGAAAGAAGACGAAAGAAAAACAGAGTCAGACATAAAGCCTGAGTAAGTCTAGTGGCTTTTAGCATGTGAACAGGATAAATTTCATGACAGGAGTAAACACGAAAATGGGACAGTACCAGAATAACAGACTAATATAAACCAAAGCAAGACAGTTTAAACTGAATATACTATCACACCCCATTCTATATCTCTGCACCACCTAACTAGTATCCCAACTAGTAATCTGTATAAAGATGATAACTTGATACCAATCCCTGTAATTGCGGTTGCCTTTAGGTGTACATCTATTATTTATTACCTAGATCTAATCTAGGGTTTTCTTATCAAGCGCTTCCTAGATTCAACTAGGGTTTATGCGATTTATCTAATACTTCTCGGATTCAGGATTTATGCCACCTAAGTCCAACTAGGGATTATGCTACCTGTCGAACGATGCCCCTTGTCTAGGACACACTACCTAGAGTGGTATATGTTCCTAGACTTTCCCCACGTATGTGTCGCGAATCGTTTATCGCTTTCTAGATGCACATGTCCTGAAATGTGCAACCCGAGTCCCGTGGCAGGGCTATTCTAGAAACACGAAACTCGGTCGGGAGCTTTCAGATATCTGCCGATGCAGATGCTAAGGTCTGTTTTTATACCAGTGGATATGGTCCTACGTGACCCCTCCCTCAACTAATGAAAGGCAGTCCAAGAAAATCAAGCACGAGAACTATACTCCTGCCACCTATGCCCCACTTTCCTATTGGCCAGCCTCACCCATAACTAGATAGCAAGTATATGGTCTGTTGGGAGTTCTCTGCCTTTCAACATGCATATCTCGACTAACTCAAGACGGTAGGTAGACGACGAGTTGCTATCACAGGGCTACCGGTCTCGCCGAATCACGCTGGTCCATCCTAGTCTTTAGGTTGCCTTATATTGCAAACAAGGCATACCCTTGGTTCTCCTAACGCAGACCTTAACCTCTGTGAGCCCAGGAGGATCATCTGCAGCCTCACAGAGGGATACCAAGAGTACCCTCACGTCCCCTCGAAGCCTCGGGCTTCGTAACCCAATTCGTTGGAGCCTTCTTTAAGATCAGATGGACGTTCGCTCCTCCTCGTGTTATACTAAGAATTACTACTTAGTTTTCCTAACTAAGGTTTACCACTTAGTTTCCTGAATCGTTGTTTTCTCAACTAAGGTTTACTACTTAGCCCTCTTTCTCGTCAAGTTGGATTGGTTAAGTGTCATTAGTCAATTCAAGTTAACTTAACCCATTCATTTGTCATGTTAAACTGGTTAAGTGTTATCAGTAATTCACGTTGACTTAACCTTGCCCATCTGTTTTAACTAACATGTTATAACGGTTAAGTGTTCCCTTAGTTAACTTAACCCTAACATCTGTTTAATTAACATGTTCTAATGGTTAAGTATTGTCCCTTCGTGTTTCAACTTAACCCTGTTCAATTTATCACACTATGATGGTTAAGTGTTCTAAGTTTACTTAACCCTACCCTCTAGTCCAGCTAACGTATTAAATTGGCTAAGTGTATTTACTTAACCTTACCCACTTATCTAGCTAACGTGTTATAATGGTTAAGTATTCTAAATTTACTTAACCTCACCCACTTATCTAATTATCAGGTTATAACGGTTAAGTGTCCTGAATTTACTTAACCTCACCCTCTAGTCTAGTTAATATGTTAAATTGGTTAAGTGTATAAACTTTACTTAACCTCACCTTCTAGTCTAGTTAACATGTTAAATTGGCTAAGTGTTTTCTTAGTTACTTAACCCCAACAAGTCTTGTCTTGTTAACATGTTAAGTTGGTTAAGTGTTTTAGTTAACTTAACCTTACCAATCCTAACTTAGCTTTAATTGTCTTATTAAAGCACCAACCACTCACATTAGACAAGTATTGTTGTGGCTGCCTGTATGCCGGTCGGTTCCGGGCAGTCTTACGCCACAACTCAGTCTAACCCCGGGTCTTTATCGGGCTCAATGTCTTAACCTCCCACATTGGATAGGTATTGTTGTGATTACTGGATAGCTGGGCGGGTCCGGGCAGGTTTACATCACAACTCAATCCAACCTCGGGTTAAGCATATTCATATTGTCTAAATTTACATTTTTACTTATGTAAATATTTCATGTCACATGTTTTATTCCAAACTAATGGTACATAATTTATACCATTTATGGCCTTAACCCATTTCATGGTTTTTAGGCCTGCCTACATATTAACATATTTTAATTTAATAGTTAATCCCAACGTTACCCTCGCTCGATTATTCATATTAATCGTATGAAGACATTGGGCCCGCTAATAGGCCCAATCCATAAACAAAGTAAAGAAGGGAGCATAGGTTCAATGAGCCTATACTATGAAATTTGGCCTAAACATAGTTATTGATTAGTGTGTGACATAAAGGTGTACTAGATAAATAAGGTGATCTTGCATAACATGAATCATAACATTGCATAACATGTCACAAACTTGCACATGAATATTGGATCTAGTTAGATAGGTGTCACATGAATCATAAATTTTGGACTATTATAAAGATATAACATGGTATAACATGGTATAGCATAATAGGTGTCGCATGAATCCAATACAACGCAGTATGACATGTAAATGTATTGATCTAAGCATAACCTCAAACATAAAACTAGCATGTGACAACATTTTAATATATCCATAAAGCATGTATAGTTTGTCGACATTAACATATAGTTATGGGCTAGGTCTACTCATTTGGACTTGTAACACACACACACACACACACACACACACACACACACATATATATATATATATATATATATATGAATATGGGTTTAACATGAAACTTATAAAATCGTGTGAACATGGATCCAAATCTAAGCCTTTTACTTGCATAAGAATCATGTGAACGAATCTATTTGCATATGACTATGAGACATATAAGTTGATCTAAATTTTTATTCTAGCATAATACAATCTCCATGAATCATGTAACATATGTGTAAATCTAACTTGCAACCTATAACTTGCATAAGCACATATATAGATCTAACAGTATACATACAATTCGCATAATAGATAATAGATCCAATCACCACAAACGTTCAAATTATTATGATAAACAAGCAACATCGTCTAAACAATACTGATATAACCCCAAATTACAATTTATAACAAATCATGTCTTAATCGCATTCTCATCTAAAGAGCCACTATACTTACAACGAATGCAGAATCTTGAATTCTGGATTCTGAGTTCTGAAATTGAGATGCGTTCCTTTGGGTAGATTAACATTGCGTTGAATAATTTGATTAAGCTTTAGTCTTCTTCTTAATTTGATTCGTCTCTAAGCTCCTCTCTCTTGACGGCTACGCTCAATTCCTTCCTGGCAGCATGACGACTCCAATCTTATTTTTTTGTGTGAATTTTAGTTGAGACTTAGGGTGTATATATAGATTTTTAGATTGTTTTGAGCCGTCAGATGAAGAAAGGAGGAATCTAGACCATACAAAGTCTAAAGGGCCAATCAAGAGGTGACATGTCAGCCCCAATGACACACCGAGCCAGAGAAATTCGAGCCAGAGCCCGACCCAGCCAGCCAGGTCGACCAGGTAGGTCGACTGGCAGGTCGACACCCAGGTCGGCACTATGGTCAACCTGGGGTGACCAGGTCGACACCATGGTCGACCCTATGGTCAACCTGGTCCCTGGGCGGAAATTTTCTCGCCCAGCCCAGTTTGAGCTTATTTTTCTAATTTTGAACTTGAAACCGAGCTGTTTGAATTTTAAATTTTATTCTGAAACTTCGGAAGGCCATAATTCCTTCATACGGAGTCCGATTTACGCAAACTCGGACTCTATCTCAAGCAGAATTCCGAGAGGAATGCAACGCCATAACCCGTATCCCTTAATTCCCACATTTAGAATTAACTATACTTTAATTTGTGAAACTTAGTGTTATAGAATTACAGGGTGTTACATTCTCCCCTTCTTAAAAGGATTTCGTCCCCGAAATCTTCAAGTTAGGAAGAATGTGTCCTACCATCCAACCACCCATCTGCTCAACCATTCAATCACAGGCATTCATTGTCCTTAAAAAGATTTCTAAATGCTTTCATATTTATATGCATAGTGTGTGTATATGTCTTTATCTAATGCAAAATCAGGCGGTCTACTGATTCAGTCGACCTCCTTAATGCGAATTTTGTCAGTGCCATGCGTCCAATCATGTATGCAATCCTAATGATACATATCATTTCTATATGAGTGCACAACCATTCACTCAAATGCAACGTCCATATGATAACACATTGAGTTAAATCTGTAAACAAATACATATATGCGAATGCAATATGAAAGTGACTAAGTCGTTCTAGCGCATATGGTGTGTATATGCATCCACTTGCAACCACTTGCAACCATCAATAATAACATGTTTCAAGTACATGTTTCAAATACACGTTTACATCCATTAGCTTCTACCTAAGCATCGATGATACGTCCTAGAGGATATACCTTAAAAGCTAGAAACAAGCAGGCATAAAACTCCTAGAGAAAGGACATACCCTTAAGAAAAAGGGTATGATGCACGTATCTAGTCTTCTAAGTCGCATCTTCTTGAGCTTCTCTGTACCGTACCTTATCTAGTTAATCATCACGATAGTGAAGCTTCTTGACCTCCATTTCCAAAACTGTCGTTGATCGGATAGCTGGCTTTTCATTGTCAATAGGATATATGCAGGAGTCTATCTTGCGTTTTAGGGGTAAACCCCTAACCTAATCAAAACAACTGTGTACTCATGGACTATTCTTACGGATTGCGAATCATCGATAAATGTATTAAGCGATTCTAGATAGCTAAGCCTAATTGATCCTTTTAGGATCACAAAATCTCGAGGGTATTTCCAAGGCAAGTCAAAAAGTCTAACTTTCAGAATTACTAGCCAACCAACCCATTCCTAGGATCAACTCATAGCCCATGGAACCAAAACATTACGCTTAAACTCAACACTTAATGTGGCCGTTCTCAAATCCCTACAAACCAAAGGTAAACGGGCCGAACTACCAATTTAGATCTGAGACTAATTGGGATCTTCTACTATACAAGTGCCTAGGTGCAGAGACTCAACTATGGAAGCATGTATAAACGAATGCGAAGCGCTAAGATCAAAAAGTACTAACAGGTTGATCAAATGAAAAGCTAAACTTTTCCAATGGAGACTTTTACTATCTCTCTCCCAGGTATTCTGGTGGTGAAGGCACGCACTGGTGCTCCTGAAAATCCTTTCCCTCGTCCTTGCCATTGTCCTTAATTATATGCCCTATTATACCATAGAAAAGCTACTTCCTCTTGTCTAAGGTTTTATAATTCCTTCCTCCTTCGTGAGCCAAGTCCATATCCATGAATTCCTCATCCTTGGGTTGTGCCCCTTAGCCAAACTCCTCATCCTATTCCTTGTGTAATCATGTTGACAAATCTCTCGAAAGCTGCCTCCATCGTAAAGAAAACCCTAGAAAGCTTGAAAGAAAACTAGCCACAGGTGAAACTATTACGGCTATAGATGCAAGTTGGGCACTACTTCGCCCGTCGATGAGGTTACCTCCCAGAAAGCCAGGAGCCCCAGAGACTCAAGAAACAAGGACTCAAACAGAGAATCAAAAGATAGTGCATATGGCTTTGGGGAATATGCCTTTAAAACAAAACTTTTCTTTTGAAAATGCTTCTTTTAAAACCATTTTGAAAATAATTTTTCAAATCTTTTATCTGATCCGGTAACCTTCAGCTCTGATACCACGTGTAACACCCCACATCCGTTAGTGTCACTCACAAAGGGAATGCACTAAGTTCTGTGGAGCATTTAAGGTAAAAGATGCAGATAAATTACAAGACAGAAAAAATTAAAAAAGCGGAAAATAAACTTTACTTTATTGATAAAATAGTTTGTACAACATTTGCTTTCCAATAACAGAGTATCATCTGTCTTACAAAATAAAGAAGCATAAAATAACATTTATATTCCCCAATGTAGCATAAGCCAGCCATAGCAGTGGACAAGAGAGTCTGAAGCGAAATATCCAAGAGTTTTCAAGCTTGGAAAGAGTAACAGTCCATACTAACCATAGCTATTCCCTCCCTGACAACCTTGGGGGGGAGGGGGGAAACAGAAGTAAAGAAGGCAAAACAAAAATAGAGTCAGACATAAAGCCTGAGTAAGTCTAGTGGCTTTTAGCATGTGAACATGATAAAGTTCATGACAGGAGTAAATTGGAAAATGGGACAGTACCAGAATATCAAACTAATATAAACCAAAGCAGGACAGTTTAAACCGAATATACTATCACACCCCATTCTATATCTCTGCACCACCTAACTAGTATCCCAACTAGTAATCTGTATAAAGATGATAACGTGATCCCAATCCCTTTAATTGCGGTTGCCTTTAGGTGTACATTTATTATTTATTAACTAGATCTAATCTAGGGTTTTCTTATCGAGCGCTTCCAAGATTCAACTAGGGTTTATGCAACTTATCTAATACTTCTCGGATTCAGGATTTATGCCACCTAGGTCCAACTATGGATTATGCTACTTGTCGAACGATGCCCCTTGTCTAGAACACACTACCTAGAGTGGTTTATGTTCCTAGACTTTCCCCACGTATGTGCCGCGAATCGTTTATCACTGTCTAGATGCACATGTCCTGGAATGTGCGACCCGAGTCCCGTGGCAGGGCTATTCTAGAAACACGGAACTCGGTCGGGAGCTTTCAGATATCTGCCGATGCTGATGCTAAGGTCTGTTTTTCTACCAGTGGATATGGTCCTACGTGACCCCTCCCTCAACTAATGAAAGGCAATCCAAGAAAATCAAGCACGAGAACTATGCTCCTGCCACCTATGCCCCACTTTCCTATTGGCCAACCTCACCCATAACTAGATAGCAAGTATATGGTCTATTGGGAGTTCTCTGCCTTTCCGCATGCGTATCTCGACTGACTCAAGATGGTATGTAGATGACGAGTTGCTATCACAGGGCTACCGGTCTCGCCGAAGCACGCTGGTCCATCCTAGTCTTTAGGTTGCCTTATATTGCAACCAAGGCATACCCTTGGTTCTCCTAACGCAGACCTTAACCTCTGTGATCCTAGGAGGATCATCTGCAGCCTCACAGAGGGATACCAAGAGTACCCTCACGTCCCCTCGAAGCCTCGGGCTTCGTAACCCAATTCATTGGAGCCTTCTTTAAGATCATATGGACGTTCGCTCCTCCTCGTGTTATACTAAGAATTACTACTTAGTTTTCCTAACTAAGGTTTACCACGTAGTTTCCTGAATCGTTGTTTTCTTAACTAAGGTTTACTACTTAGCCCTCTTTCTCATCAAGTTGGATTGGTTAAGTGTCATTAGTCAATTCAAGTTAACTTAACCCATTCATTTGTCATGTTAAACTGGTTAAGTGTTATCAGTAATTCATGTTGACTTAACCTTGCCCATCTGTTTTAACTAACATGTTATAACGGTTAAGTGTTCCCTTAGTTAACTTAACCCTAACATCTGTTTAATTAACATGTTCTAATGGTTAAGTATTGTCCCTTCATGTTTCAACTTAACCCTGTTCAATTTATCACACTATGATGGTTAAGTGTTCTAAGTTTACTTAACCCTACCCTCTCGTCCAGCTAACGTATTAAATTGGCTAAGTGTATTTACTTAACATTACCCACTTATCTAGCTAACGTGTTATAATGGTTAAGTATTCTAAATTTACTTAACCTCACCCACTTATCTAATTATCAGGTTATAACGGTTAAGTGTCCTGAATTTACTTAACCTCACCCTCTAGTCTAGTTAATATGTTAAATTGGTTAAGTGTATAAACTTTACTTAACCTCACCTTCTAGTCTAGTTAACATGTTAAATTGGCTAAGTGTTTTCTTAGTTACTTAACCCCTACAAGTCTTGTCTTGTTAACATGTTAAGTTGGTTAAGTGTTTTAGTTAACTTAACCCTACCAATCCTAACTTAGCTTTAATTGTCTTATTAAAGCACCAACCACTCACATTAGACATGTATTGTTGTGGCTGCCTGTATGCCGGTCGGTTACGGGCAGTCTTACGCCACAACTCAGTCTAACCTCGGGTCTTTATCGGGCTCAATGTCTTAACCTCCCACATTGGATAGGTATTGTTGTGATTACTGGATAGCCGGGCGGGTCCGGGCAGGTTTACATCACAACTCAATCCAACCTCGGGTTAAGCATATTCATATTGTCTAAATTTACATTTTTACTTATGTAAATATTTCATGTCACATGTTTTATTCCAAACTAATGGTACATAATTTATACCATTTATGGCCTTAACCCATTTCATGGTTTTTAGGCCTGCCTACATATTAACATATTTTAATTTAATAGTTAATCCCAACGTTACCCTCGCTCGATTATTCATATTAATCGTATTAAGATATTGGGCCCGCTAATAGGCCCAATCCATAAACAAAGTAAAGAAGGGAGCATAGGTTCAACGAACCTATACTATGAAATTTGGCCTAAACATAGTTATTGACTAGTGTGTGACATAAAGGTGTAACTAGATAAATAAGGTGATCTTGCATAACATGAATCATAACATTGCATAACATGTCACAAACTTGCACATGAATATTGGATCTAGTTAGATAGGTGTCACATGAATCATAAATTTTGGACTATTATAAAGATATAACATGGTATAACATGGTATAGCATAATAGGTGTCGCATGAATCCAATACAACGCAGTATGACATGTAAATGCATTGATCTAAGCATAACCTCAAACATAAAACTAGCATGTGACAACATTTTAATATGTCCATAAAGCATGTATAGTTTGTCGACATTAACATATAGTTATGGGCTAGATCTACTCATTTGGACTTGTAAAATCATGTGAACATGGATCCAAATCTAAGCCTTTAACTTGCATAAGAATCATGTGAACGAATCTATTTGCATATGACTATGAGACATATAAGTTGATCTAAATTTTTATTCTAGCATAATACAATCTCCATGAATCATGTAACATATGTGTAAATCTAACTTGCAACCTATAACTTGCATAAGCACATATATAGATCTAACAGTATACATACAATTCGCATAATAGATAATAGATCCAATCACCACAAACGTTCAAATTATTATGATAAACAAGCAACATCATCTAAACAATACTGATATAACCCCAAATTACAATTTATAACAAATCATGTCTTAATCGCATTCTCATCTAAAGAGCCACTATTCTTACAACGAATGCAGAATCTTGAATTCTGGATTCTGAGTTCTGAAATTGAGATGCGTTCCTTTGGGTAGACTAATGTTGCGTTGAATAATTTGATTAAGCTTTAGTCTTCTTCTTAATTTGATTCGTCTCTAAGATCCTCTCTCTTGACGGCTACGCTCAATTCCTTCCTGGCAGCATGACGACTCCAATCTTATTTTTTTTTGTGAATTTTAGTTGAGACTTAGGGTGTATATATAGATTTTTAGATTGTTTTGAGCCATCAGATGAAGACAGGAGGAATCTAGACCATACAAAATCCAAAGGCCCAATCAAGAGGTGACATGTCAGCCCCAATGACACACCGAGCCACAGAAATTCGAGCCAGAGCCAGACCCAGTCAGCCAGGTCGACCAGGTAGGTCTACTGGCAGGTCGACACCCAGGTCGACACTATGGTCGACCTGGGGGTGACCAGGTCGACACCATGGTCGACCCTATGGTCGATATGGTCCTTGGGCGGGAATTTTCCCGCCCAGCCCAATTTGAGCTTATTTTTCGAATTTTGAACTTGAAACCGAGCTGTTTGAATTTTAAATTTTATTCTGAAACTTCGGAAGGCCATAACTCCTTCATACGGAATCCGATTTTAGCAAACTCGGACTCTATCTCAAGAAGAATTCCGAGACGAACGCAACGGCGTAACCCGTTTCCCTTAATTCCCACATTTAGAATTAACTACACTTTAATTTGTGAAACTTAGTGTTACATAATTATGGGGTGTTACAAAATTCATGTTATTGTGTCATTATATTCTGGATATTATTTTGATAGAATTATTCGTTTGAGTCCTTAGTCTTATATTCAGAGAGATTTCACCTTTTGAAATTGTTTTAAAAATAAGTATTTGAGTAAATGAAATAAATCTTAGCAAGTTAAATCAAACCATGTTTCAGATCGTTGGGTTTGTGGATAATAAATTCTGATAAAAAGAAGGAATTTAAATTTGATAAGGAATAAGCCTCGAAATTCTAGACTATAATTACACATTCCCTATGATTTTTGATATTCCTTTTTGTTGAATATTTTGGTTGATTTATAGAAATTATCACAAATAAACTTTTCAAAGATCTAAAGTCTCAAAAATCGAAAAGGTTATTCATGTCCGTAGTATAAACTGAAATATAAATTTTAAATATAGATTTATATTATGAGACCCTTAGTTAAAAATAAAAATTAAATCTCGAAAAAATTTTCAAAATTTTTCTCTGGAAGAAGACTAAGGAAATTCTATTCAGCTTGGGGTTTTTTGATTTCGTAAATCATCTGTGTCATTTATCAGCTAGGTAAGTGGAAAATCAGTTTAATTTAATTCTGATATCTAGCCGAGTTTTCTTTTTGAGAATTCGTTCGTTCGTTGATGGTTGCAGCGGTTTGGGGGCGTTGGGGAAATTATTTCTCGACTTGACAGATGGTCAACGTCAGCGTGAGATTTTCAGTGGAGTCGGGAAGGCGATATGATTTTATTATGATTTTATTTCAATTTTTCTGAAGTCTAACCAGGCTGTTGGGCCAAGGTTCTGATACGTCTCGAATAAGGCAAGCTGCCGACCGCTCCACCTAATCGGGTGCGACCCGAACTTGCAGAGGGATATATATATCACTCCCAATAGTTGAACGTTATTTCTTTCATCCTCCCCAAACAGCAGCCGCCAAACCCAATTCCCCCGCCTCTTGCAAGGCCAAATATCTTTTTTTGCTCCATTCCTCCTCCAATCACCACCAAATCCTCGCGTCCTAGATCTAGCCCATTTCATACTCCAAATATGTAATATCCATGGTCAATTTCTCAATGACACCTCCTCGAGCTTCTATCCTCATGCAACACCTTTGTCTTATGCCTCAGTAGGCTGCCGCAACCAGAGGAAAATAAGGACTTATTTGAAAATGGAAAATTTTGAGTTTCACCAAGGATGTGGCACCAATCCTGGGCCACGACACATTCAAGCACGAGTATTATCTGTGTTGTAACCATCTGTTTGATGCCCAGATGCCCATCAACTTTGGCAACAATTCTAGTTTGATTCGATCCAAGCTGAAATAGACCGCTATTGAGTTCACCGACCAGGAGTGGGCTGAGATTCTGGGTATTTTTGCTGTTACAGTAGATTCGGACAACATTGAGATGAAAGACCCTTAGATCCTCTCTTGCATGTTCGTTGGGCTGCTGGTCCTTGGGACACTAGTAATTTGCGGCCCATCGTCCGTTTGGTTATGCACATCATTCAACACAACATCATTCCCAAGACGGAATGGCTCGAGAAGATCTACCCTTCAGTGCGTCGAGCCACTTATGCTATTATTAGCGGCGTAGCCGTTAACTAGGTATCCGTATTGATGATCCACCTCTCTGAGCCTTCAGCTGATACTCCGAGGTCCCACTTTTCTGTATAATCATCTTCTCACCCCTGTCTTCTGACACTTTCAGGTGAATCTACATGGGGAATCAGTGGTCAAGAAAACCCTAACCACCACCGATTATGCCTCTCTTAAGAGGAGGTGCATTCGGCTGCCTGTTGCTTCTTCCCCAGCTTCCACTCTAGTTCCTGCACCTCCCGTTCCAATCGAGCAGCAACAACCATTCGCAGCAGGACATAAGATCGTCGAATGATAATATGTCAAACACATATATCAATTTTCACGTATCAGGTGTTATTAGGAGTTATATTCAATTTTATTGTCAATTTAAACTCCCGAATGATAAGCAAATAAATCATATCATATCATGAATTCAGTTTAACGGCAATGGAAATTTTAGAATGTCATGAGTGGGTTTAAACACTCACCTTTGTTTTTTTGCCCAACTGAAAAATCCAGCGAACGCGAAGATCTCAGTTGTCTATAAATTCAACCAAATTAGTTTTATGTTGTTCATAATTTTGATGCGTGAAGGAAACCATGCATCACATGGACCTCACATGCACAAGTTATTGAAGTAAGAACATTTGAATTTAAATTTAACATAAAATAACTAAAAAACAACGAACACTTATAACTTGATATGTCATCTTAGAAACCATCGTCTTCCCGCTAGTACCACAATACTTTCAAAGTGATTACTGTCTTTAACCCGCATGCTTGACCATGATCTTCCACGTCTACACCATCAGATAAAACCATCGACCACTCTTACTCAACAGAGCACGCAACCCTCTATCCAATACACCTCCTCGCTGACCGTTCACCTACCCCAATTTGCCATGCTGCCACTGGAAGTCTTAGGATTTTCCAACCATAGAATGTAATTTTTGGTTACCTCTTTCACTCTTAGATCCAATGACCACAACAAACGACTCCACTTGATGATCTCATCAAAACACATAAGTTAATTTCATCGATTTATGCCTAGATAAAAATCACCTAAATCGATGCTTAAGGTTTCAAGTTTTGCAACTTTAGCCATGATTTCTGGTTGAACCCTCAAATTTGAAAATGAACAGTAGCCATTGAATGCATTCAATGAGAGATCCCCAAGAATATAGTTCGATAGGGTTCACTGAAGTTGAATTTTAGTTTCTGTTTAGATTGATATGACAATCATTATTAATAGACGATTATGGGATTTTGTGAAGGGAAAGTCTATTTAAACACAAAATGTTGACACAAATTTAGACACAAGCAATCTCAACCATAAGATCTCCCCCGGAATTCCACCTCATACATAAAGAAAAACAAATCCCACGGTCCATATTTTGTGTCTCTAATTCTGTGTTTAATTTTGTATCCAATAGCCGCTCCCTTTTCTTAATTAGCGTTAAAACTGATATTACAGTTGAATTGGAGGCTATTAAGGTTTCACAAAAATAGTATATACTTAGGTAACAATTTTTTTGTTGAGCTAAAGTTATTACAATGGCATAAAGGTGCATTATTATCGCCAAATAGATATATATCATCTCATATATATATATATATATATATATATCTGTGTGTGTGTATATATATATATATATATATATATATATATATATATCAAAATATGGGTTTTGATATTTTTAAATGCAATGACACTATCAAAAATCATAAGAACATAATGTATATTATCATTGATTTAATTTTAAATTATCGTTCAAGGCTACAATTTAACAATCATAAATTATTATCTTGAAATTCATTTTCATTTTTTTATTTTTATAACATGAAGTAAATCATTAATTTTTTTGACGGAGCCGATTGGTTTTTATAATGCTCCGTAACACTCTTTTATTTATTAAAAAAAAAAAGTTACAGATGAGTGCAGGTGATATGAGATACATCAAAATAAGCAGTCCCATGCAAGGGACACATTTGCAAAACACAACAGCGTAATACAAACAGACTTGAAAAAACAGTGACATTTTCAAAAGCATAAAACAACATATTACATAGGATACTTACTGAAATTACATAGTGCGTATCCTACACACTCATTCTATCTTTTTAGTCTAGCCTTTTTTTCCTTTTGTTCTTTCAGCATTTCCTTCTTTCTGATGCGAGTGAGAGGGGTCTTCACTGCAATAGTATCATCTCCAGTCTCTTGCGAATTTTCTACATCCAAATGTAGAGGTGGAGCTTTGTGTCCTGGTGGGGGTGGAATATGTGCGTTTGGAGAAATTACTTTGATTAATCCCATAGTCACGGCAGCATTAGCACTAGATGGTGATGATGCATTTCCAAGAGAGATCGGTTTCCTTGGGCTTTGCGAATTTAGGAAGCCTGGTTTGAATGGAAAAGGAGTGAGAAGTTTATGTTGTCTCAAACCAGACTTAGCAGTTGAAACAGCAGCATGCTCACGAGTCCTAACATCACAATCATTCATGCCATTTCTAAAAAAGATGAAGTCCTTTAAAGTTTTCCCTAACATTGGTTTCTTTTCAGCGTTATTATCACCACTGATACTTCCATCACTAAGTTGTGCTCTAATACGTTCAATGATTTCAAGAGTTTCAGGGCATTTATCTTCACCGTTATCAACTTCACGTGCCCTATCATCACTTTCTTGCTCACAATAGGCACGTGCCCTGTCATCACTCTCTTCCTCTCTATCCAAGTCAAAATTTTGAAGTAGAAAACTATCTAGAAAAATAATATCATTCGTGGGACACATGGTGTGGTTCCTTTTCTTCTTGAGCTTGTCTCCATTCAAGAATAAAGCCTGTGCCTTAGTGATTACTGCAAATTCATGTATGCTTGTAGAAACTCCATTAAAAAGTTGAGAAGTTTATAGGTTAAGACTACTTCCCTCATTCATTTTGTTGCTTAGGTTGCATTCATCATTTGCATTCACAAGTGCTTCATAGCAGAAAGCTTTTGTAAGAAACTCAATTATCTCTCCTTCCTCAATATCTCTATCATTATGATGTAAGTTATCAATAGGCAAAGCACTTTGATCATTACCATAGTTGTTGTTTACCACATGATTCACCCTATTTCGCACTTTATCTACACTAAGAATTTCAACTTGATGATCTGAAAAGTTCTCTATAGAGCTAAGAGAGTTAAATTTGTTCCCAAGACTAATGTTATTAACCTCAATAGTAGTAGATACATCATTGCAGTAGCCATCTTACCGGTTACTTTCTTCCATGTTTCTTTCCTATAGATGTATGATTTTTCCTTGTTACTAACAACACTAGTTACAGTCAATCTATCTTTGTCACCAACATTTTTTGCTTACTGCTGCATACTTACTGCCCTTTTCAATACCATGCCTAGGATTCTCAGCACAATTAACATAAAGAAAAGATTCACACTTTATAGTTGCATGCCAGTCTTTTTACATCTAACACAGATATCGAGGTTCCATTTATGGTTTGTTAAGATTCATCAGGAAGTAAAACAAGGAAACCATAGGGGAGTTCCTCATTAGGGGTAATCTCCACTAAACACTTAGCATATTCGAGACTATCCAATTTTTTGGTTGACATGTCGATACACAAGAAATATCGAATCCTATTGGCCAACCAACTAATACCAAATTTCAATCAAGCACACAGGGGAAGATTATATAGTTCGATCCATATATGTAACACCCCATATTTCATGTGGATATTAAAGTAACAAATTAAAGAATACTTAATTTCAAAATTGAGAATTAAGGGAAACGGGTTACGCCATTGCGTTCGTCTTGGAATTCTGCTTGAGATAGAGTCCGAGTTTGCGTGAATCGGACTCCATATGAAGAAGTTATGGAGTTCAGAAGATTTCATGTTTAAACAGAAAATATAATTAATAATTAAACAAACCAAGTTCAAAATTCGAAATTCAAGCAGAATAGGCTGAGCGGGAAAATTCCCGCTCAGGGTGTCGACCCCCCCAAGGGGAATCGACATAGGTGTCAACCCCCTATAGGGGAGTCGACCCCTATTGGCCCGGATCTGGCCAACAACGTGTTACGCCCCGTGTTGCTCTCTGATTCACTGTGTGACGTGGTATTCTACTCTGGACTATTCAGATGACTTCTAGACTGATCTGAAGACTCTAAATATCCCTAGACATCTATAAAAAAGACCCATAAACCTATTGTTTTCTCCACACGAATTCATAGGCGTTTATATGCTGCTAAAACCTGAAGTGACCTAGCCTCCACTTTAATCAATCAAATTAGAGTTTTCAACTTAACAATCAAAGTCTACATCAAAGGAATAGATAATCAAATTCAAAAAATCAGATCCCAGAATTCAAGACCGTTCTGTAATTGGTAAGTTCATGTTACTTTCAGAAATAAAAGTTAATTATGATTCTGACAATGTAATAAATCTGAATCTGAGATTATGCCTATTTCTATCTGTCTTTCTATATCCACTGGATCTATCTCATTGATAATATTATGTCCATTCTTTGTCACTTCTTTCCTTTATCCCTTTTTGTTTTTACAGCCAGGCTACAGCGAGCCTTAGCTAAATCTCATAAGAGATGAACGTACATTGGAAATAAAATTGGGCATAATATATGATCTGAACATGACCAGCGCTAAAATTGGGCGTAGTATATGATTTGGACATGACCAGTGCTAAAATTGGGAAAAGTATTAAATTATATATAATTGGACATAACTGATTTGTAACTGATTTGAGGACATAACACATGTTGTATTTAAAACATAAAGTGTATCGAACATATGACTTGAGATTTGAGGCATAAAGTATATTGGACATATGACTTGGGATTTGGGCGTAAATTGAACTGTAAATATGTAAGGCATAGTACATGTTGTGGTTTAAGACCTAAAATTTGGGATATATATATATATGATAGTTTATGACTTGGAAGAAGGAGATTATTGTGTATAGTGACGTATGGCTTAGGCATGAAAACCTATAGTAAGATAGGGATAACTGTTAAATGTGAACGCGCCTAAAGTGGGATTTTGGGGTAATTGACATGCACTGTAATTAAAGGCTATAATTTGGCATAGTTTATACTATGAATCACAATTGGGGGTTTTTGGAGAATATTTTGTACGGTTCAATATGACTAAACCTTAGGGTATGTGTTATACCATGATTTTTTGGGCATGACTATTATTGCAAATTTGGGAAGATTTGGTGTTACACTTGGTATCAGAGCTGAAGGTTACCAGATCAGATAAAAGATTTGAAAAATTATTTTCAAAACGGTTTTAAAAGAAACATTTTCAAAAGAAAAGTTTTGTTTTAAAGGCATATTCCCCAAAGCCATATGCACTGTCTTTTGATCCTCTGTTTGAATCCTTGTTTCCTTCTTTCCTGAGTCTTCGGGGCTCCTGGCTTTCTGGGAGGTAACCTCATCGTGGCATGGTTCTGTAGGCTTGATGAGACTACGACACCTGTCAAAGGGCGAAGAAGTGCCCAACTTCCATCTATAGCCGCAGTAGTTCCACCTGCGGCTAATTTTTCTTTCAAGCTTTGTAGGGTTTTTCCATGCGATGGAGGCAGCTTTCGAGAGACTTGTTACATAAGGGATTGGAATATAAGAAGTGTGGAAGAAATAATAGATCGCACGATAAGAGGAAGTGTATTTTCTACGGTATAGTGGGTCATTTAATTGTAGGAAGAAGAAGACAGGTGATTGTTTTCAGTATGATGAAGCAGGACATCTTATTAAGGATTGCCCGAAGGGCAAGGACAAAGGCAAAGGACATAATCTTCTAAAGGGAAATTGCATACTCTCACTGCTAGTGTACCTAAGAGAGGTAGGAACGTTTCTGTTGAAAGTTTAGTCTTTCTTTTCAATCATCCTGTTAGAACTTTGTTTGATTCTGGCGCTTCACATTCTTTTCTATTTGCTTCCATAGTTGAGTCTCTGCACCTAGTACTTGTATAATAGAAGATCCCATTATTGTCTCAAATCCGGTTGGTGGTTCGGCTCGTTTATCTTTGGTTTGTAAGGATTTGAGAATAGCTATGTTAAGTATTGAGTTCAAGTGTAATGCTTATGTTTTTGTTTTCATGAACTATGGGTTGATTCTAGGCATGGATTGGTTAGCTAGTAATTGTGAAAGGAGGGTAGTTAAACTTTTGACTTGCTTCGGGAATACCCTCGAGATTTCGTGCGATCTTAAGGGATCAGTTAGGCTTAGCTACCTAGAATCACATGATGCATCTATTGACGATTTGCGATCCGTTAGTGTAGTCCATGAGTACGCAGATGTTTTTGATCAGGTTAGGGGTTTATCTCCTAAAACGCGAGATAGACTTCCTCATATATCTAGTTGACAATGCAAAGCCAGTACGACACATGACTCCAAGGGAAAGGAAGGGTTCAGTAAACAAGTAAAAGAGTTACTTGAGAAAGGGTTCATAAGGCGAAGTACTTCTAAATGGGGTGCTCCAGTTATTTTCGTTACAAAGGCGGATGGTTCACTTCGCTTGTGCATAGATGATATTTTGGAGTGAGGAAGAACATGCTTTGCATCTAAGGGAAGTCTCGGATACCCTCCAAGTGCATCAACTTAAGGCGAAGTTCTCAAAAAATGTCATTTTTGGAGAGAAGAAGTAAGACTTCTAGGACATTTGGCGCCCAAAGACGGGATAGCAGTATATCCCGCAAAAGTAGTTGCGGTGCAAGACTGGAAGGTCCCAAGGAGTACAACAGAAGTAAGAAGCTTTCTTGGACTAGCGGGCTAATCTAGGAAGTTAATTAAGGACTTTATGAAGGTATCGACCCCACTTACTATATTGACGAAGAAGAATCTAATCATCTTAGTATATACACTGGGTAACATGGTTAGCATCTGTTTATTTTCAAGAGATAGTTCTGGGAATGTTAGCATGACACAACATAAGTTGTAGTGCCGAGTATACTAGAAGGAGAAGGGGTGGAACCTGAGGTGACAGTGAAATGAGTCCCAACTTATATTTGGGAAACAGAAATTAAGAAGCTACGAAATCATGAAATTAAAACAGTCAGAGCAATGGAGGGAAGCTCAAGAAGATGCAACTTCGAAGACTGAAGACTAGATACGCGCATTATACCCTTTTTGAGGCTATATCCTCGATCTCTCGTTTCTGTAAAGTTTATTTGCTAGTCTTTATCTTTTAAGTATATCATCTCGGTCCAATCCTCGATCATTAGGTAGAAACCAATGGACGTAAACATGTATTTGAAACATGTTATGATTGATGGTTGCAAGTGGTTGCTCGTGGATGCATATACAGACACACTAGGTACTAGATCGGCTCAGTCACTTTCATATTGCATATGCATATATGTGTATATATGTGGATTGAAACTTGATGTGTTTTCATATGGATGTTGGATTTGTATGAATGATTGAGCACTCATGTAGAAGTTATAAAGTACGATTAGGAATAATTGCATACATGATGGACTCATGGCACTGACATAATTCGCATTAAGGAGGTCAACTGAATCAGTAGACCGCTTGATTTTGCATTAGATAAGGACATCTACACACACTATGCATATGATCATGAAAGCATTAGAAATCTTTTTAAGGACAGTGGACGCCTGTGATTGAATGGTTGAGTAGATGGATGTTGGATGTTAGGATACATTCTCCTTGACTTGGAGATTTCGAGGACGAAATCCTTTAAAGGAGGGGAGAATGTAACAACCCGTATTTCATGTGGATATTAAAGTAATGAATTAAAGAATACTTAATTTCAAAATGAGAATTAAGGGAAACGGGTTACGCCATTGCGTTCATCTCGGAATTCTGCTTGAGATAGAGTTCGAGCTTGCGTGAATCGGACTCTGTATGAAGAAGTTATGGAGTTCAGAAAATTTCATGTTTAAATAGAAAATATAAATAATAATTAAACAAACCAAGTTTAAATTTCGAAATTCAAGCAGAATAGGCTGAGCGGGAAAATTCCCTCTTAGGGCATTGAACCCCCAGGGGGGATTCGACATAGGTGTTGACCCCCCTAGGGGATTCGACCCCCGTTGGCCTAGATCTGGCCAATGATGTGTTTCGCCACGTGTCGCTCTCAGATTCGCTGTGTGACGTGGTATTCTACTCTGGACAATTCAGATGACTTCTAGACTGTCTGAAGGCTCTAAATCTTTCTAAACACCTATAAAAAGACCCCTAAACCTATTGTTTTCTCCACACGAATTCATAGGCGTTTATGTGCTGCTAAAACCTGAAGTGACCAAGCCTCCACCATAATCAATCAAATTAGAGTTTTCAAGTTAACAATCAAAGTCTACATCAAAGGAATAGCTAATCAAATTCAGAAATCAGATCCCAGAATTCAAGACCGTTCTGTAATTGGTAAGTTCATATTACTTTCAAAAATAAAAGTTAATTGTGATTCTGACATTGTAATAAATCTGAATCCGAGATTATGCCTATTTCTATCTATCTTTCTATATCCATTGGATCTATCTCATTGATAATATTATGTCCATTCTTTGTCTCTTCTTTCCTTCTTCCCTTTTCGTTTTTATAGCCAGGCTACTGCGAGCCTAAGCCAAATCTCATAAGAGATGAACGTACGTTGGAAATAAAATTGGGCATAATATATGATTTGAACATGACCAGCGCTAAAATTGACCATAATATATGATTTGGACATGACCAGCGCTAAAATTGGGAAAGTATTAAATTATGTATAATTGGGCATAACTGATTTGTAACTAATTTGAGGACATAACACATGTTGTATTTAAAACATAAAGTGTATCGAACATATGACTTGAGATTTTAGGCATAAAGTATATTGGACATATGAATTGGGATTTGGGCATAAATTGAACTGTAAATATGTAAGGCATAGTACATGTTGTGGTTTAAGACCTAAAATTTGGGGGCATATATATATATATATATGATAATTTATGACTTGGAAGAAGGAGATTATTGTGTATAGTGATGTATGGCTTAGGCATGAAAACCTACAGTAAGATAGGGATAACTGTTAAATGTGAACGCGCCTAAAGTGGGATTTTGGGGTAATTGACATGCGCTGTAATTAAAGGCTACAATTTGGCATAGTTTATACTATGAATCATGATTGGGGGTTTTTGGAGAATATTTTGTATGGTGCAATATGACTAAACCTTAGGCATGTGTTTTATCGTGATTTTTGGGGCATGACTATTATTGCAAATTTGGGAAGATTGAGTGTTACAATATAGGTATAAACTTAATGTCTTTACTTACATCACCTATTCCAACATTCCATGGTTTGATAATAAATATCTTGTTGTGTATAATGATAGGATCAGAACACAAGATTACGATCCTTATCATCAGAGTTATCCAAAAGGAAGAAAAAGACTTTACCTGTTGATCTAACCTTGATACCACTCGTCGGCTTCCACAGACATTTGAGATGTGTAGTAACAACCATGTAAGGGAGAGGCTTGTCGAGGAAGGACCCAACAATGTAGTCATTCCATATTTCCTTGCCAGTGGTTATAATATCATCTGAGGGTTTCAGCACCTTACCCGAGAATTCCATATTGAAAGGCGACGGAATGTAGGAGCCCACATTCCTAGGTTTAGTTTCAAAGAGAGCAGTCAATTTCTTTTTGGTGGATGTGGAAGGGATCGCGGTTGGCAAGGCAACATGAGAAGGAGGTGGATCTGATGGGGAGTATACGTGGAGATGGGACAGATTGGGGAGGAATGACTGGTAGGTTATCTATTTGAGCAAAAGAGGATGGCAGAATAGGGCGGAAAAGGGGGTAGAAAGAGAATGACAATAATGCCATTAACAAGGAAAATGAAATAATATTGTATTTTTTCGGAGGTAGTTCGATGTCATTAAATTTTAGTTTCTCTAAAATATGATTTTGATTTCATTAAATCACTCATTTTATTTAACATAAGACTTGTGTTTTTGACATTAACTTGTTATTAACAAATTCTTCTTTACCATTAAAATCCTGCCTCAACTTAATTACAACTTTTTAGCCAGCCTTTCTGCCTGGCTACCAGCAACAATCCAGGCTAACAAGACTCGACTAACGCCTGGCTAAACGACTTAGAAATGTCGTCCGAGCACTGAGAAGTTAAGTCTAGATGGGGTCATGCAAGTTTGTTCATCCCATCTCGTCAAAACATCCCTCAAACGGTTAAGTGTTTGGGGATCGATATTCTATTCCTTTTCGGTTTGTACGTATCCCCAAGCTCCAAGAAACTCAAAGAATCTATTAAGTGTTACGGGATTGGAACATATCCCCATAACATGTAAAATCGATGCATATCCCATACATCATCTAGAATCTCCATGAAACACAAGTGTTATAGGATCAGTATTTATGAAGTCATCCCATATCAGTATTTATCAAAGCATTCCAAATCGATGCAAATGCAAAAACTTCAGGATCAACATTTTAACCAAGATCTCTCAGCTCGGTGCAAAACATGAAGTATGTAGGATCATTATGAATCCTCAACACCACCATTTCCACATCCAAAACTCCAACCCATAGCACTCCCTGATCTCCAAACTACCTCCAAAAAAATTCACCCAAAGGCAGAGTGAAGGTTGGAGACCAGCACGCAATGACCCATACCACAAAAACACAAGTATTTTGGGATTGATACCAATCCCAAAATTTTAGGATACGGGTTACGTTCTTCTTGGGCTCCTTCCACTCATCTGCCTGACCTGTCTTGTAAATACCCTCTTCGGATATGAGATATGGGCGGGTTCTTGCTCTCTTGATACCATGGGAAGAATTTGTGACACCCCACGTCCGTTAATGTCACTCACAAAGGGAATGCATTAAGTTTCGTGAAGTGTTATAGGTAAACAGACACAGAATATTACAAGACAGATATATATAGAATAACAGGGGAATAAAAACATTATTTATCATAAGGTACCATGGTCCAAAAACATCACATGTCTGAAACATAAAAGCCCATTACAACATAAAAGTTACTGTCTTGTACTTCAAAAATATAAAAGTACATAAAAAAAGTAAAATTCCCTAAGAACAAAATATAGTCATAGCAACAGGGATAGGAGCTTGAGCCATACATATCAGCAGGTCTAGCAAAAGTTAGCAGAATAACGGTCAAGCCTGAGTGTTTCCTCCCTGAGAACCTGGGGGGAGGGGGGAACGGAAGAAAGAAGGAGAAACAAAAAGGGTCAGACATAAAGTATGGCGAGTCTACTGACTTTTAGCAAGTAAATAAATAAAAGTAGCATGACAGGCATATAAAGTGGATAAGAGAGATTACTACATAAATGGCATGTGTGACAGGGTAGACAGGATAAGGTGTATATGCTTCTAATGATTTCTTTGCACTATTACTAGTATAACCAGAATGAGATGATCCATTACACTTCAAGGTGGTAGACTTGGGTATACATCCAAATATACCCTAACTACTACTCTAATCGATTGGCTCCCTACTCCGTAGATACTTTGTGCCGGCCCTACCGCAAGATGTATCAGGTCCTAAGTGGCAACCCCTCACTGACACGCATAAACCCATATCTACAGGTGTCACGGTCGTCTTATCCCCCTCTGCCCGGCTCATGCACGCACATAGCTCAGTCGGTTTGCGCCGCCCACACCATCCTCCACGTTTGGATCTCTTATAATTAGTCAGTAAGTGTGCCCCCTCTCCTCCTAGTACAGAGTACTTTGTTTGATACCTACTCTGGGTTACTGACTGAAATGGGTCCCACACAATATGATACAAGCTCTCCCCTTTGTCTTGTATCCCCTACTAGGTTTTCACTGACTATATATACCACTAGGTATCTTTAATTACATAGCCCTATTCATTTCTGCTAGTTATGCTTACCCTAAAAGGTGTCTTTAATTACATAACTTTTATATTTTCCACCGGTTATGTATACCACTATGTGTCCTTAATTACATAACCTTATTGGGTTAATTTCGTGGGCCTATATGTAAATATTACCCACCCCTCAGATTTACTTCACCCACCCACTGTCCAACCAATTTTACTTAACCCTAACTTAAGTTCCCTATGGATTAAATTAGGTTAAGTAGTCCAATTCATTACCATGTCCATTTATGGTTCATAATGGGCTAGACCACACACATTAGGCCTACAACTTGTGGATGCTGGATATGTCGGTCGGGTCCGGGTAGACTTCTTCCACAAGCTGGGCCTAACTTCGTGTCATAGCCGGATTCGTATTTGCACACTTAGACCTCCCATATTAGGTTCAACATTAATGGCTGTTGAATATGACGGTCAAGTCCGGGCAGACTTCTACCACTAATGCAACCTTACCTCGTGTCATAAGTGCAATTACAATTCCTAATTGTAATTACTAGACATTTCATTCTTATCTAATTCTTACTTATGTCTTTATAGGTGATTATGTCCCATTTTCACAATAATTTGATTTATATGCCCAACGATGTTTATATTCAAATTATGTCTATATTTACCCTTTTTCCTCCATTCCCTAACTAGCACACTCATAAAATTGGCGGCATGCCTAGGCTAGATAATGTCCTAGTCATAAACGATAAAAGGGAAAAATAATAGGAATATAACAAAAGTGAATGTTTTAACATAACTTGGCATGAACATAAACAAGCATGGTGATAAGGTGGACATATCGGCATAAAACTGATGAACTTATGGCAGTCAATTGATTCTTAACATAACTATGATGTCACAATAAGCATAATTATATCTAAATTAACAAATTAGATGTCCAACTGGTTTAGATCTAATATGATAGGCACAATGTGATAAACTAGATCTGGTTAACAATTCAAATGTCCACATAATTTAGATCCAATGGTTTTAAAGTGGATCTACACAAATAAGGTTTAAGGTCCACATCATGGCATGTCGTAGAAGTTACCATAGATCTAACAAGATAGAGATTTAGATCAATAGTTAAAATAGATCTAGCATAAATCATGGAATGCCGCAAAGGTTACAATAGATCCAACAAGATAGGGATTTTGATCCAAATCCTAACCAATTCAGAATGTCATATGTTCATGATTTACAATGGATCTGATATACTTTAGGCATATGAACAAATCCAAGTCATACTCGTGTCATATTTACTTTTAAATATTCAAATCTAAAAGCAAGTAGAAACTCAAAGTGTTAGGATTAGAAAATAGAGAAAGAATGGATCTTGAATCTCTAGATTTGATTTGCAAAACTGATTGTTGTAGAAGATAACAGATTCAGTTCAGACACCGGCAAAGTTTGGCCACCATGAATTCTTAATGAAGAAAACAAGAGAAATGACCACGTATATATAGCTGCCAAACCCTCTGAAACCGACTGCCACCTTATCCCTAGGGGTGTCGACACCCCTGTGGGTGGGTCGACCCTGATGTCGACACCCATTAAGGGGGGTCGACCCGGTGTTGACACCCCTCTAGGGGGGTCGACCCCCTAGAGCGGGAAATCTGCCGCCTCTTTTTCTTTTTCAAATTCGAACTGTTCTGGATAAGGTGCTGACTCATATCTGACTTCTATATGACTCATAGGTATATGTATTCTTTCTACGCGTATACAAACTTAATACCCTCATAACTTCTCCATACGTTGTTCGTTTTACGCAAACCAAATGTCTATCTTGACTAGAATTTCGAGACAGACGCAATGGCACAGTCCGTTTTCCGTAATTTTGAATATTAAATTAATTATTATTTTATTTATCCTCTTTAATGTTAACAAAATTACGGGGTGTTACAGAATTCTTGGCATCTTGGATTCTTTGGCTCACTCAATCACTTCGGGAAGAAGTTCAGCTCCACCTTGGACAATTGGACTTTGGGCTCACCTTGGAATTTCTAGAAGAAGAAATAAAGCTCTTTCTTGGACCTTTTTGTACCCTTTTTCTACTATCGTCATTGTAGATGCTTGGGAAAATTGATCCCGTCATTGTAACCTTGATTTAGAATTGAACAAAGAGAAAAAACCTTCAAAGTGGACGTAGGTTCTTGCGGTCCAAACCACCATAAACTCCATGTATTTTACTTTACTATAAGACTCCACTAAAAATCTTCATTTTACATTTATTTTCACTTATGTGAAAATCTTTGGGTGTTATTCCAACTTTTGGGTATTAACATTTTGGTACTTTCATTGAGAGATTCAAGAAAAAGGTCATCTTTATCCTATCGTTCTTCCATCAAGACTTAGAGTGCTACTCACACCTTCTTAGGTCTACCTACCCAGTATGTTGTAAATGGTGAAGAAAGGAAAATATGCTATAATTGGACCTTCTACTATCGACCAAGTAACCTCTCTCCTGCAACAACCATCTGAAACTCTAGCTACCATGCATGTGGTACTTCCTCCAGTCCCGAAGCTCCGGTTACTCAAGCTCAATTCTTTGAAATACCTAAGAAATTAAAGGAAACCCAAAGATTTTTTGATGACCAAATTAGGAAAAACATTGACTTGATGGAAAGACTCCAAGTGAAAACCCATAGGGATATTACCTACCTTCAAGATGATAGGAATGCTCATCCTACTCTCTACATCTCGAAAAGTTCTTCTTCAGACACCTGCCATAGTTACCGTTAGGAAACGTGTATGATTAACAATGCTAGAGCTACCATCACCTTCAAAGAGGAAGCAAGTCATTCCAACCGCTCTTGGTTGGGCCCTAGTAATGCTCCAAGAACTGGTGCTTAACAAATACTAGGAAGCCTCAGCCTATCACTGTTCAGAACTTGGTGCTTATGTTTAGAATTACTACCCAGATCCATGTTGCATCTAGCCTGCCTCCGTGAAATCAAAGGGTTGAGGTTGATGATTCGTAAATTGATGAATATGTCCTTCATAGGAGGCATCTTAGGCCTCAAACCCTAGAGTTGGAACACAACCGTTGGAATCTAGCAGAGATCCAACCTTCGGTTCTTAACGACATGGTTCATCTGATCATGAGGGAATCGCAGTGGCACATCACTGATGATTGGGAGTCCAGTTCAAGACGAACCCCATCACCCAAGATATGCTCAATGCCGAATGGCCACAACGATTCAACAAACCGCAATTCTCGGTTCACTCGGGGAAGAGCGATCCTCGTAACTTTACAAACTGATACGAATGGCATATAAACTCCAACTGTGCAACAGACGGGGTGAAGTGTAAATGCTTTCCCATCTTCCTTGAATGTGTGACTCTGATATGTTTCTGTTAACTTCCATAAAAAACTAAATTGACTTTCAATAAGCTCGCCAAAGAGTTGATCAAGCAATTCAGGATGCACATTACCGAGCCCAAAGACATTTAAACCACCTCAAACATCTATCAGGGCACCAAGAAAACTCTCAAGAGCTACCTAGAAAAATTAAACAATGCTCGGGCAGAAGTAAAAGACCTCGAGCCTTATACTGTCCTTGTCCAACATGTTAAGGGCATACTGCCAGATTATGAATTCGGGACTTGGATTGATAGAAAACAACCTAAGTCTTGGAAGTCTTCCACCAAAATGATAACCAATTCATGCCTCAAGGGGAAGCACATAGGAATCGAGCTTCTCACAGTAGCCATAATGACAATCTCCAGCAAGACGCTGTGTCAGATCGAGTCATCGCCAGACAATCTCGAGAAAAAACTGAAAAAGGGAAGGAGAAAGATAAAAAAACCTGCTCAAGATGGAAACAATGAAGGTAATGCCGATAACAAAAAGAATCAACCCATGGTCTAATCCTTCAACATTTACACTCTACTCAATACATATGTGACGATCGTCTACACTCTTGCATTTAACAAGGGAAATAATGCGCTGAAGATGTGCCAGACAGCTATCAACGATCATCAGGGTAAGATAACACAAGCGGAACCTGTCATATAAATCACAGCGCAAGGATAAAATATAATAGAAATATACAACAGGCAATAATAGTGAAGCAAAATTGAGCAGAATCTTAAACTTTTCATATCACCATGAAGGATCCATTCAACATTGGATAACACTATAAGAGTTTGTGAAAAGTTTCTCACTACAAGTCACTCAGAGAATACAACAACATAACAATGAAAAACAAAAAATAGTAGGTAACAGGAAACTAATACGTAAGCCTCCATCTCGTCGTCGCTCAGCAGCATCGTCCTCATTAAGATCAACTATCTGTCACCTGCTATTCAGTCTGCCCATCCAAAACATGGATGAACAACCCAAGGTAATAAGAGGTAACATAAAACCTTTAGTCAGAAAATAGTCTTAATGAGCGATAAAACAATTATCTAACATCATCAATAAAGTATATGAGAATAGGCAGATTAATCAACTGATTTACCAACATCAACAGAAAAGAATCCAAACTCGTCTTCCCCGCATCTGACAGTGATAGCCTTTACAACTATCAAGTAGAAACAAATAGTACAATCATGGCAATCAGTTATCAAGTGTAGACCATCCTAATCAATATAGACATCTCCCAAGCACAATCTCCGAAGGCCGAAACTAACATCAAACAAGCACCCAAGAGAAATCTCCCTCGATGTCGAGTAATATACACAAAACGATGCAAGCAAAACAATCATCATATATGGCTCTGGTTATCACCATTAATCCTGCTTCGAAACCATCGTTAATCACATGACCGGCTCAACATCATGTTGTCCGTCAAGGGCTTAAGGTAAACCCTTGTTCCAACAAAACTCCGTATTCCCTCGTGACCCGTATCTCTAGGCCCATCGTGACTGCCCAGGGTACTCGACCATTCAACCGATCTTTTAGGCATCCTTATTATACCCCTGCTTTGAGTACACTATAACCTATGACAACAGTAATTCCTCGGCCTTTGATATCTCTAGTCATCATCATCGGCGACTATCCATTGCTCAATCTTCTCGAGCAACCATTATCCACAAACTCAACATCTTTGAGTCATGTTCACATTCGTTGCATTACGTCAATCAACGAAAACTTCATAACACTTGGAACATCCTGTCTTGAACTTATGTCGAAGTCACATTCATCGTCGATCCAAAAATATACCTCGTTTTGGTCGGTACTTCATTTTATAGTATTTCATCCTTTTATAGCGTTTCTGAAATGCTATCATAGCTCATGGATTGCCCACGACCCATCAGCTTAATTTCCAGATCACAACGTTTAAAACCCCTTTTTATAGCGTTTATTAAACGCTATAGCTGCCACCAACGATCCATTATGGATCGTTCACGGTCCATCGACCTGGAGCATGGCCGATCCATCAAAAACCACGTGCGTGCCTCACTATTTTCATATGATCTAATCACTTCTGGATCATACCCGATCTAAGACATTTCATGGTGTTTGTCAAACACTGTCTATTCTCATGGATCACATCTGATCCATCCTTTTGCCAAGCTGCTCTGATCCACTTGTAAAACACTGGCCAATCCACGATTTTGAGCGTGCGCGATCCACCCATGGATTGTGGCTAATCCATCTATCTACCACAGCTTTGCCAATATTTCAAACCGCCAGAACTTGACTTTTTTCTGATCCTCATCCACTTGCTTCCTCTCGATGAACCACACTTTTTCCACTTGCCAAACATGTTGCCAAACACCCCCTTACTCAGCGATCCATCTCAACTCAAAACCAATAAAATTCGATCAACAAATCAACCATTGATCCAAGAAATAACCAACAAACTTTAAAACAACGAATCAAAAAATGATCAAATCAATAAATCGATCTAAACATAGAACTAACATATGAAATTACCATTTATAAGTTGCTAGATTAAATCCTATGGTGATTTGAATTGAAATCATACTTATATCGATTTGATCTACATAAAAACAACTTGAAATGATGAACATAAAAACATACTCAATTGAATCCGTGCGAGAGATGCTTATCACTCACCAATTCTTCAGAATCACTTAAAATCGACTAATCTCAAATCCGGACAGTGATGATCAATCTCCAAACCTCTCAATTTGATGTGATCTTCCTTCACTCGATGTAGATCTAGCTTTACTGGATGCAGATCTTCAGTCTTCTTGCGTAGATCTAGAATTTTAATGGAAGAAAGGTTTATTTGATTGAGCAAGGCGGATCACGAGCTCAACCAAATGAGAGAATGAAGAAAGTAAAATATTCTCCATGCTCTTACCCCCTATTTATAGCCTCTAACCAGACCACTAATGAGCCACACCAATTCATCCCATTGATGACTAGCCAAACATGCACGGAAATTGTGAAACACTAAAATAGCAATTTCTCCTAAACTGCTGAACCAAATCTTTAATGTGACCACTCTACGCAATTGGAAACATCATTTCCTTTACAATGAAATTGATCTCAGCACCTGATTTGATCCTAGTCAAAAGTTATACCCTGTACAAAACTGATAGTGGCAAAATGGTCGCAAATAAAATTGGTAAAAATTATGGACATGTCTCACTTCCCCATAACCAACGTATCAAAATATGAGAATAATCCAACCCTCAAGGTATTAAATAAAAATATTTACGATCCTTCGATACGTAAAATATGGGTCGTTACATTCTCTCCCCCTAGGAATTTCGCCCTTGAAATTCTAAGCAAGCAGAAGAAACCAAAAACAACTCTACATGCCTATTATCCATGAGCAACCAATTTTACCATTCATCAAGCCATGCATCCATAGCCTTAACCTAGCATTTGAATTCTAATGAATAGTACAAGTTACAATGGTGTAAGTTGACATGACATTAATGGGTTATACCAACGAAGAATTCTGGATGGATTGTCTTCGTACTTGTTGACGACAAAAAACGTCATACACACCAAAGATTCCTCTTACTAGGAATAGTTAATTTGGTCGCAAGACTAACTAAGAGAAAGCGGTGAAAGACACAAGTATTTATAGTGGTTCAAAGCCGCAGATTAGGCCTATATCCACTTTGGAATGATGTTGAACTTTAATTAATCACTCAAGAATTACAAGGTGGAGCCATGCTCATTACATTCACTTTCATAATTGAAATATGCTAGGTATTTGGGAAAAAGAATATTTAATTCTCCTTCTTCTTCAAATAGGAGATGCCATTAATGGAGCTCATGAAGCTTTAGGGAGGTCTTGAGTGAAGAAAATCCAACCCCTTTGAAGTGTGAGGCCATGAGCTATTTATAGGAGTGGGAGTAGGTAGGATTAGGTGAAAAGGGGGACCACATGCAGGAAATTCGAGCCCGCACCCCTCGCGCCTCGAAATTTCGAACTCGGGTACGGGTTCGAAATTTCAAGACGTCTGGGTTTGAAATTTTGAACCCGAGGGGTTCGAAATTTCGAACCCAGATGTGGGCATGAAATCTCGCTCCGCTGGGCTCGAGATCTCGAACACAGCCGTAGGCGTGAGATTTCGCGCCCGTTGGGCTCGGGATCTCGAGCCCAGCTGTGGGTGTGAGATTTTGCACCCACTGGGATCGAGGCTCTACACCACTGGGTTCGAAATTTCAAACCCATGTCGGGTTAGAAATTTGGAACCCAGGAATGGTGCGAGAATTCGCACCCGGTTGGGTGCGAATTCTGAGTCATGCCCGGTTGCGGTTCTCCTGAGGGGCGCGAGGGTCCCGGGACCGGGTGGTCGAGGCTCATAACTCCTTCGAGGTCCGAGGCCTTGGATTGTGGACGTCTTCTGCATGCCGTGAGGCCACAGGTGGTGTAATCCCTTCTCGATCCTGTTTCCTTCACTCCTGTGTGTTCCTTTTCGGCCTCAGCTTCATGAGGTACGTTGAGTTGAGCGTGTCTAATGTTCTCCTGGGAACCGGACCAAAAAGCTGGTTAACATTTGCCCCCAAAGTACGTCTTGTCTTTGACATGATGTGCTTTGCGTAGGTTGAGGGAGTGGCGAAGCTGTTAATCCTTCCTGTAATTCAAGAGGTAAAATAAGTGTTAGCGGTAAGGCCCATTCCTCCTGGCGATGCAGACGAGCCGTCATTGGAGGACGTGCCGTGCTCAGGCCGTCAAGCGTTTGTAAAGCATGGCCTTTGTGGATGTGCGGGAGTAGCCAATAAATATACATTTTAGGATATATATATAATTTTTTTTAGGTTTAGAATTCTCGAGGCCCAAGGGGCCTCGGAATTTCGAGTCCCCTCCGAGGCCCCGGTAAGCTCAAATTTTCAAGGCGGGGCCTCGGAATCTCGAGCCCCTAGTGGGCTCGACATTTCGAGTCGGGGCCTCGAAATTTCGAGTGCAGGGGGCCTTGAAATTTTGAGCCCGCAGTGGGCTCAAAATTTCGAGCCTACAGTGGAATGCGAAGGGTTGCTTTTTCTTTTATAAATAGGGCCTCCCCTTCACTCTTTCCCTTCTATTTTTCTCTCTCTCGCCACCATTTCTTGAAAGCTTCGAACCAATGAATTCATACCCAGTGAATTTTGAACTCGAACTAGGTACGACCTCGTGTCGAGAAGTCGAGAAGAGGAGGAGGTCGAAGGGCCACGGCGGAGGCATTGAGACCCCGTGGGCTCGATTTTTCGAACCCCGCTAGGTTCGAACTTTCGAACCCAGTGGGTTCGAATTTTCAAACCTAAGTGGGTTCGGATTTTCGAACCCACAGGGTTTGGAGTCTCGAACCCTCGCGGGTTCAAATTTTCGGACACTGGGGTTCGAAGCTTCGGACCTTTCTGGGTTCGAATTTCCGAACCCGTGGGTTTGAATTCTTGAGCCTGGCTTGGGTTCGAAATTTCAAACCCAGAGGGGCTCGAGTTTTCGAACCTAGGTTGGTTCAGAACTTTGAACCCTTCCGGGTTTGAAATTTCGAACCTGGAGCTCGAATTTTTGAGCTTGGGGACATGGCCGCTGTCGAGCTTCCGATCCGCCATGCTGATTGGACTCTGACTTATGAATCTTCATTTTTTGATTTGCATGCTTAGCTTGGATGCATATATTGTTAGCCGCGCGAGCGGGGCTTAAGGACTATACACATAGGCTAGCGCATACAACCGGACTGGGACTTGGACTGTCACGAGTTGTTTTGAACTTTCTTTATGTAGCTCATCCTTGCATATCATTACACGCATGTATTAGTTGTCACCAACACGAGGGATACAGGTAACTATACAGCCCGTACTAATATTGATGCGTTAAAGTATAGCTAAAGATGCAAACCCGATCAAGGACGGGAAAGACTGTGGAATCCGAGGCTTCCTAGCCCATCTTGCGCACATCTGATCCTAACCCTAAAGGTGACTCGTCAGGCAGCGAGCTTGAGACCACCACCGATGGTTCAACTTCTTCTTATTCGACTAGCTCGCTCAAAGCGTCTGAGCATGGGAAGCAACCTGAACGACAACACTCCCCGGTCGTGACTGAAGAGGTCGAGAATGTAGATATCATGGGCGATGATGACCCCGTTCCTCCGGTGGCTCCGGACATGCTGCCCGATGTGGTAATTTTGGAGAATCCTATCGACTCGGTACAGTCGATCCTGGATGCTACTGCGTTCAGGAAGATGGCCGCCCAGTTTGAGATTCCGTTGGGCGACGTCCATGCTCCCGGGAAAGATGACCGAGCCCATATACCACCCGAGGGTCTTACTGCTTGGAATCGGCAAGCTTGCCTGCCTGGGTGCGTGCCCCCAGCTAACAACTTCATTCGAGAGATGCTGTTCTATTTCCACCTCACGCCATCACAGCTACATCCCAATGCCGATGCTTCTCTCTTTGGGACTTACGTTCCCTTCCGCGAGTTTTTGAACAGGGAGCCCACTAGGTAAGATATGTGATGCTTCTTCCATTTAAGGAAAACAATTGTGCCTCTCCCTCTCAATGGTCTTTGGAAGTAATAGCTGCCACAAAATTCTTCGTCTGGACTTGGCCCAGGCTGTCTGTGTTTAAGCATGAATGGTTATTTGTCAGCTGCCCTCATAGATTCGCCAGAAGGTGGATTGAGGGAAGTAAGTGTTTCTCTAACTCCGTTCCTTGTCGTAATTTTAGGATTCCCTTCTTTATTCATGGTTTTGAAATGGGGTATGGTAGGAAATCTGAGGGCGCTTACTGGAGATGAGTATCGGCAATGCCTTATGGCCTTGCGGGTGATACCGCAGAATCTTCGCGACACCAGTAGTCAGGACCGCCTCCGCCACGCCGGGTTGTTGCCGGAAACCAGGTTGTGATAAAGCCCGCGGTGGCTATTAGTGTGCCAAAAGAGGGAGCTATGGCCGACTCTTCCCCCATCGGGCGGAAGAAGAAAATGCCCCCAGCGAGAGGAGAGAAGCCAAAGATTGCTTCGCCTCAAGGAGATGTGCAAAGAATTGAGGCTCATGGTCAAGAGGAAGTTGCTAGAGATAGGAGTTTGCCGAGTATTCCCATCCTGTCTCCAACAGGGGAGGGGGAGGAGTGTTGGCTAGACTGCAATCTCCTGCAACTCATTCAGGGTCCCCTGCCTCGCTCAAACCCGCAGGTCAGTTTGACGGCTCAAAGGACTTACTTAAGTACTGACTCCATGGCCGAATACGGTGAACCTAGAGGAACTTTCTTGTGCTGCTAAGGGGTTAACTTCCCCGATCAGACCACAGTCTGGTCTATTGAGAGAGAACTTAGGGCATACATTCATAACACTACATAGCATAGATGTTTGCCTACGTGAGTTACATGACAAACTTCGGCTTGTATTATTGGCGGGTGTCCTGGCAGGTAGATGTGGCAAACAACGTTATGAGTGCGGGAGCCGCCAGCTTCCCCAGAGTTCCTCCTTTGCGAGATTTCAGAGATCTGTTAGGTTTTATGGTGCTCTTCCCCCACTAGATCGAGGCAGCATCCATCGAGGCCGGGATCAATCTAGGCGATCTCTGACACCTCCTCCTCCTGTTCACGTACTCGCAGGAGATACTTGGCTCGACATAGGTGGGTCTCGATCTTTGCCTTCGACCGTTCCCCTATCAACTTCCACTCCGGCTCCCGTTCAACTTGCCAGGGAAAAGGAAACGTCTCTTGGCCATCCGAGGCGAGAGAGGGAGACCGAGGTAGAGGTGCCAGACTTGACAGGACCACATTTGCAAGAGCTTTCCATAGAGGAGCGAGTAGCATTCCTGAAGCATCACTTTCCCCGGAATTACTTCGATGAGTTAAAGTTTGTCCCCGACCTCAGTCCGGCTCCCGACCGATGGTCAGGGGAGATATGGGAGCATGTGAAAGCTTCATATCATCAAATTAATGAGTTCAGCAGGTATTCATTTGGACTTTTAGAACTAATAGAAAGAAGAACCAGCAGCTTGCTGCTAAAAGGACCACTGTCGAAGCTTTGAATACGAGGATAGGTGCGGTTGTTTTCCTTATTATAAGTACTCTTTCATGCTCTGTCGGGCGTTTTAATGTTAGCTCTGCCGTTGCAGCGGAGATGACGCAGGCTTATGACACACTGAAGAGGGAGTCGGAGCATTCCATCTTGAATTATAAAGCCACCGTGGTTGATCTAACTACCGAGACAACGGCTCTGAGAAAGGACAAAGCCGGCCTAAAGCGAGCACGTGATGTTTCGGAAAAAGACAATGCGAGGGTCACCGAGCTCCAGAATAACAACACTTCCTTGAGGGAGGAAAATGAGAGATTGTGGGCTGAGAATGCCAAGTCGCTGAGTTGAAGAGGCAGCTTGAAGTGATGAGAAAGGCGAAGGAGGACACTGAAGCCAGCAACAGGGACGTGCTGAGCGAGTCAAAGGGTATAAAGGATGAATATCTAAGGGAAATAGAGTTACTCAGGGAGCAATTGGGGGATGCGGAGTTTCGCGTCGGGTCCTCCTTCAAGAAAAGTATTAATAGTATGTACGTTAAGGCTTTGAGGTTTCGGAGGATTTCATGGGTCGAAGACTACCCTTGCGAGCTTGCTAGAACCTGGGGGAGGTTAGTCCCCTACGAGGCCCACTTACGTCGAGTAGATGCCAGCTCCTTGGACGAGCGGCAGCTTAGGATTGACCTATTGACTGCTGAGGAATGCGTGAGACTGGAGGAGGGTGAGAGATTGTTGCTTGAGGATGCCAAGCAAGATAGGTTAGAGAGGCTTACTGCCGAGAAACGGAAGGCGACGGTGACTGAGAGTGTCAAGGTTACGGAGACCTTTGCAGAGGCCTGCTCCTATCGGCCATTGGCCTTTGATTTGGCTGTGATGAGTGACCCTAGTGCCCCGGCTCGAGTCTCGGCCGAATATGACCCAGATCGTCCCGGGCCAGGAGGGACTGGATTTAACTTGCCTACGACACCGGGTGGCCTCTCTGCATGTCCTTTGCTGTCCTTGGACGGAGGTAAATTCTCTTTACAAGGCGTCCCTGAGGACAACATGATTACCTAATTTGTGGACTAATAAAGTTGTGTCTTTACTATGCGGTTCCTCTTGAGTCCACTACGACAACAAACCCCGTCCCAGTAGTCCCGTAGGTGACCGAATCCGGGCCCAGCCTTATAGGAACACAATTTAGAGAGGGCGGCGACCATCTCAACACTTTTTCTGATATAAGGGTGACCCCTAGCATGGTGGACATTCTCAATGAGGACGGGGAGGTGGCTGATGTGCAGAGCAGAGGTCCAGCAGGCACCGATGTGTCCACGATGCCAACTATGGGGGTGGCCCAAGAGGCCAAGATGGTGGCCCAGCATGAGAAGGCGGAGGAGACGGAGAGGGCTGAGCGTGAAGGAAAGGAGACCTCGAAGAAGAGCGAGGCTGTTGCAGACCCTCGAGCCGAGAACACAATCTTAGTTACTCACGAGTTGGTTACTCCCTCGAAGGGTCTATCGAGCAAAAAGGGATCTGATCGGAAGAGGTCCGGGGCTGGCGATGACCCATCGAGCACTGAATCTGCAAAAAGACACAAGAAAAGGAAGAAAAGACACGATTAGTGTTAGTAGCTTAAGTAGGATTTACTGTTATTTTGGTAGTGCAGGCCGATAATTTATGCGAGTACGGCCCTGGCTTTTAGTTTTTCAAGACACGGTGTGGTTCTCATGTACACCCTGTCATTAAAAAGTAAAAGTATTAGACATGTAGTTTGTTTAGTGTGTGTGTGTGAAAAAGGAAATATGAATTAGTAAAGATCGCCTTTTATGTCAAATGTTCGGATGTTCTTTCTGTGTTTTCCAACGTCTTATACTTGCACAAACTTACTTATCGTTAGACTTGTCACAAAAGCGATTAGGGGGCGTCACTGGGTAAATTATTCCAAAGACATGAGGTATAGCGCTGGTTTCATAAGTTCCCCTCAGCTCAGGAAACCCATAGTTTGCGAAACCAGGCTATGCGCTTGCTGTTTTGGGTGGCCCGGGGTTAAACCAAAGTATAGCAAAGGCGCAGGGCGTCGCGTTGTGCGGTCCGCCAGGTGGATGGCTCACCCGTCGTTCTTTGGGCTGAGGCGAGCCGCGAGACGTCGTTTATTTGTCGGCGTAGTTTTCAGCCCCGATCATCAGCTCGTAAGGTCCGATCGTGGCCATGGGATGCCCCCTAGCCTTGAGAGCTAAGGGGAAGAAACGATTTAAGGTCAGTCTTGGGGCTGCGCCAAGATTCGACTGGCACCCGCAACCGGCGAAGAGAGATTTACATCGATCTTAGTCAGTCGCTGAGTGGTGCCAAGCCGCCTGGACTAGGACACAGAATGATTTATCCTCGGCCTCGGCACTGGCCCGGGGTTCGAGTTCGTGGTTGTTTAGACTGGGTCACGCCGCGGGCCGGTGAATCGAGTAGCGTTGCAGGCTCCCGTGCTCGAGGTGCTTGGCGTAGCCAAGCATTTCAGACTCAATGTTGCCTAGAAATTGGGTTGATTGTGCCGGCTCCCGTGCCCGGGGTGCCGATGCGGTTTTTCGCAGACGTGAATCAGGTTGATTGTTGTAAACAAGGCACATTATGTGAGAAGTAAACAACAGGGAGATAGGAAATTGAACATCAATTCTACTAATAACTTTGGCAGTAATTGTCTTTACAATGCCTTGGATTTTTGACAAAACAGAACATTGTTCGAAAAGCACAAACAACCATGAACCGAGTTATGTAAAGTAGCAGCGGGTTTTCGATGTTCCATTTCCTTGGAAGTTCAGCTCCGTCGACGGTGGTGTGCCTGAAGGTTCATCGCTGGGCTTTCGATGGATGGAGTACGGGCCTTGCCAGCGAGGTGGAAGACCTGTTGGCGGGGGAAAACCCGCTTTAGAATGAGGTCACCGATGTTGAAGTCCTTATGGCGAACCCTGGAGTTGAAGTATCGTGCCACTCACTGTCGTTGGGCGGCGGCTCTGATATCGGCCTCGTTCCTTTTTTCTTCCCGTAAGTTGAGTGATCCCAGAAGTAGATCTTGGTTTGTCTTTGGATCAAAGTACGTGACTCGACGGGATTGCAACTTGAGCTCAATGGGAATGACGGCTTCAAATCTGTTGGCGAGGGCGAAAGGAGTATAGCCGGTCACTGTCTTATGTGTGGTGCGGTAAGCCCATAGAGCTAGAGGGAGTTCGTCTGCCCACATGCCCCCAGCCTTTTCCAGATGCTTCTTGATGATAGACTTGATGACTTTATTAACTGCCTCGACTTGCCCAGTGGCTTGGGGATGAGCCACCGCTGAGAATCTTTTATCGGTGTCGTGGCGCTGACAAAAAGTTTTAAACTCAGTGCTCTCGAATTGTGTGCCATTATCGAAGATGATGGCCTGAGGCACTCCATAACGAGTAATGATGTTGCGGACAACAAAGTTGATCATCTTCTTCATGGTTATGGTGGCGAAAGCTTCAGCTTCTTCCCACTTGGTGAAATAGTCCACTGCGATGACGACGTACCGTGCCCCACCTCTGGCCATTGGAAGAGTTCCGATGATGCTGATTCCCCACATGGCGAACGACCATGAGCTGATCATCTGAGATAGCTCGGCAGGCGGGGCTCTTGGAATTTTGGAGAAGCGTTGGCACTTATCGCATTTGCGTGCGTAGTCCGTGGCGTCTTGATCGAACATAGGCCAGTAATAACCATGTCTGAGAATCTTTCTGGCCAGGGTCGCCCCCCAGTGTGATTGCCATATTCGCCTTCATGCACACTGCTTAGCACTCGGAGGGCGTCACCATGAGCTACGCACCGGAGCAAGGGAACAGAGAAAACTCTGCGATAGTGTATCCCATCCATAAGAAGGTAACGGGCGGACCGGCGAGTGATCGTGCGCCTTTCTTTGTAGTGCTTTGGCAGGATCCCGTGTTGTAGGTAATTTCTGATTAGTGTCATCCAGGATTCGGGGTCAGGTTCGGTGCTCATAATCGTCTCATCTTGCTCCTACTTGATACTTGGAGAGTTGAGGACTTCAACCGGGGAGAATCCATTAAGTTGCGGGTCTTCAGTGCTTTCCATTCTGGCGAGGGAATCTGCTTTTTCATTTTCGTCGTGTGGGATATGGGTGTTGGTGAAACGCTCGAGGCAGACGAGTAGCCCCTGAACCCGAGCCAGGTACTGGGAAAGCCGTCCCTCTTTCGCTTGATATTTTCCTAGTACCTGTCAGGCGATAAGTTGTGAATCAGAGAAGATATGGACACTCTCAAGCTTGAGTTCGATTGCGATTCTAAGCCCAACAATTAAGGCCTCGTATTCCGCATCGTTGATGGTGGTAGGGAAATTTAGCCTTAGCACGTAATATATCAGGCGTTCTTCAGGGCTGATGAGCACGACTCCGGGCCCGGAGCATTTTCTATTAGAGGAGCCATCTATGAACAATTTCCACTTGGCGTTGGGAATTCCGGCGCTTGCCGCGGGTTCCTCCTCGGGGGCTGTGAATTCCATGATGAAGTCGGCGAGGGTTTGGCCGAGGATGGCCCGTCGGGGGATGAAGGTCATCTCGAACTGGCTCAACTCTATGCTCCACTTTAGTAATCGCCCTGACGCCTCGGGTCGTTGTATGACCGAACGTAGCGGCTGGTCGGTGAAAACTTTGATTGGATGCGACTGGATGTACGGTCAATTCTTTCTAGAGGAGATCAATAGGAAGAATTCCAGCTTTTCTAACTTTAGGTAGTTCTTCTCTACCCCCATTAGCTGCTTGTTGATATAGTAGACAAGCCGTTGAGTGCGATCCTCGAGGCGTATTAGTGCCGAGCTGATTGCCTGCGTAGAAACAACCATGTAAATGTATAAGTCCTCATGGTCTATAGGCTTAGAGAGGATAGGTGGTTGCTCTAAGTGGTTCAGTAGTTCCTTGAATGAGGAGACGCAATCGGGGGTCCACTCGAAATTGTGTTTCCCCTTTCGGAGTAAATCGAAGAAGGGGATGCATTTGTCGGCGGCCTTAGAGATGAATTGACTTAAAGCGGTGACCTTTCCGTTAAGACTTTGGACGTCCCTGATGTTCTCGGGGATTCGGATGTCCCGAATAGCTTGGATTTTTTCTGGGTTAGCTTCGATGCCCCGAGAATTGACAATAAAACCCAAAAAATTTCCCGAGGCGACTCCGAAGGAGAATTTCAGGGGGTTGAGTTTCATGTAGTATTGGCGAAGGACATCGAACATCTTGGAGAGGTCGTGGACATGGTCGCTCGATACTTTAGATTTTTCTAGCATATCATCCACGTACAACTACATGGACTTTCCAATCAGATTTTTAAAGAGTTGATTAACCATTCGCTGATAAGTGGCACTGGCATTTTTAAGGCTGAAGGGCATAACACGGTAGCAGTAGAGCCCAAGGTCGGTTATGAAAGAGGTATGATCTTGGTCGCGGAGGCACATCAGGATCTGGCTGTAGCCTGAGTAGGTGTCCATGAAGGATAATAACTAGTATCTGGCGGTCGAGTCGACTAATCCATCGATCTTCGGGAGCGGGAAGCTATCCTTGGGGCATGCCTTGTTCAGATCGGAGAAGTCGATGCATGTCCGCCACTTACCGTTGGCCTTTTTAACCAGAACTGGATTGGAAACTTGCTCAGGGTAGTCAGCCCCACGGATGAAGTTATTGTCGAGCAGACGGTTCTTTGAGTGCCTTGGACCTCTCGGGCCCTAAAAAGCGGCGTTTGTGTTTGACTAGAGGTATTCTGGGATCTAAGCCAAGGGAATGTTAGGCAATTGCTGGGTCGATGCCTTTCATGTCGGAGTGGGTCCATGCAAACACATCTAAATTGGCTTTCAGGAAGCATATGAGGTCTTCTTTTACTGCTGGGTGGAGTTGTGACCCTACCTTCAACACCCTCGTTGGGTCGTCAAGATTGATGGGAATGTCCACTCTAGATTCGGCCGGGGTAGCCCTTTCGTATTCGGGTTCTTCGTCCTTACATGGGTCGAGGTCATCGGAAAGATAGGAATGGCGTTTGAGCCAGGCCCCAGATGCCACTGATTGCTATCCCAGACATTCTTGGCGCCAGAAAGAGTGGGAACGGCATAGCCCTTATCCTTTTTGCATGCATTCTTCCATTCTATTATGTAACGTTCCCTAATGCTTACTTGATCGCCCTTGAAGGTTCCGATCACATTTTCCATCGGGAATTTCATTAGGAGAGAATATAGTGCCATGTAAACTCGGAATTTATTGAGAAAGGGGCATCCTAGGAAAGCGTTGTAGGGGGAGTCGATGTCTATGACCATGAAAGTGAGAATCCGGACTCGGCTTCGGTCCCCCTCGCCCAATTCTACGGGTAGGACGATCATCCCTACAGGGGAACTAGAGGCCCCATTGAAGCCGTTAATGGCGGCGTGACATGGCTTCAAGTCATTTGTTTCCAACTTCGTCTGGTCGTAAGCGGCCTTAAAGATGATGTTGACTGAGCTTCCCGAGTCGATTAAGACCTTCCACATGGACGTGGCACCGATCTGGGAAGTGATGACTAGGGGATCTGTGGTCGGTATTTCCACCTCTGTCGATTCCCTTTCTCGGAAGATGATGCCGTCCCGCATGGTTTTTTGCAGCTTGGAGGGGATGGACTCAGGGAGAGTGGAGCAGGCTTCGTAAGTAGCATGTTTAATGGATCTCACATATTCCTCCATTTTTTGAAAGCAGTTGTGCATGGGGTAAGGTCTGCCACAGATGGTGTTGATCACAATTCCTTGTCTCGGGTTAGATGGCCCTGGAGCTCCCTTAGGGGTTGCTTGTGGAGCTAGCGCCAGAGGCTGCGAGTTCGCTTCGGTGGGAAAGGGCCCTTGGACATATTGCTCGAGCCTCTTCTCGCGTATAAGCTTCTTGATTGCATCCCTAAGCTGGCGGCATTCGTTGGTGTCGTGCCCGTATACGTCATGGTATCGACAGTACCTCCCGGTGTTCTTCTCGTGGTCAGTTGATTCTCTGACGCATGGCTTCTTATATGGTAGGGTATTACATGTTTCCAAGTAGATCGTCTCTATGTCTTCATTCAATGGGGTGTGGGTTTCGAAAGCTTGGCGAGGGTCGGGCTTTCTTAATTCTGCTGGGGCTTGTTCATTATTCCATCCATCCGTCCTGCCATTGTTTGGTTTTTTCCTTTAGGGACCTGCCCCCTGTTTTGGTCGAAGGGATCCCCTCCTCGCCTGCCTCTGAAGTGGTTATTGGCGGTATCGGGTAGTGGGTCATTGGGGGCGACTTGCGGCGGAAAGCCGGTTCCGCCTTGCTTCTTCTTAGCACAGGTATTGATCTGCCTTCTTATAGTAGGCGTCGAGGATCTTTGGCTGCTTTCGACCGATGTAGGCCCCGAATTCTAAAGTAGGGAGGACCCCTTTTGCTAGCTGAAAGAGTATAGTGCGAGGATCTGGATCTTCGACCTCGGAGAGAGCCGTGTTGAACCAGGAAAGGTAGCTTCTAAGAAACTCGGCGGGCCCCTGGTATAGGTTAGATATGGTGAGGACATTCTTCGGAGTCAGGATATGCACCCTGAATTACTTGACCAGCTCTGTTGCCAATTGCCCGAAGTTGTTAATGGAATCGAGTGGGAGGCGGGAAAACCAAAGTAGAGCGGTACCGGACAGGAAGACTGGGAAGCATTTACATTTGGCTGGATCATCGCCCCAGCTCGAGCCCATTTGCCATTCATAGCAATTCAAGAAGGCACAAGGATCTGTGGTTCCATCATAGAGAGGCGTTTGTGACATGCTAAAGCGCCTTGGCCATTCGGCTTCATTTACTCTTCTTGTGAGGGGTTACACCTGATGTGCGCTTCCCATGCTCCGTGAGCACCCCCTCGCATTTCCCTCATGACCCTTCTTATCATATCGGGGAGGTAAGTTGGATGGGGATCCGCCATGGGGATCCATGGGTTTTGACGTGGCTCCGGAGTCCTGTTGCGAGGTCGTCTTCTATGATGGATGTCCGGATCATCTTCCTCCATGTCCTCAACATCCATGATTGGGTCTTGTGGTTGGTGAGGCGGAGAAGGGTGACATGGATCCTGTTCTATAGGAGCGCGGGCCATTGCAATAGCGGGTCCTTCATCCCGATTAGCAGCCATTGGGTTGTATCGAGGAGGAAGTTGGTTTGTAGGATCTGGTCCATCATTGATGATTAAGCGAGAACGGTCTCGGTACTGCGCCCCTTCGCTGTATGTGACCGTTGTCGGGTCGCCATCGCCATTCCCATGCCCATTGGTATGACCGCCACCGTGGTCGAGGGCAGCAGCGACGTGGTTGATAAGGGTGAACCTTCTCTTTTGGTGTGGTCCCCGTGACTCGGAAGAGGAAGTTTCGAGGCGGTTGGTTAGGGTCTAACATTGTTCCGAGTTAGTCGAAGCTGGGCGACAACTCGCTGACTTTCTTGAAGTTGCCGCATAAGGTCGATGTTATTCCTTAGCGCTTGGTTGAGCTCGACCGAAGTGTTTTCATATCTTTCATTAAGCACGCGAATTTGAGCTTGAGTAACAAGCGCTTCGGGGTCCACAACAGGAGGGGCAGTTTCATTAGGGGTCGGGACATCTATCGGTTGAGGTTGTTGGAGGTGTCGGACTCGGCTACGGCTGAAGTGTCGACCATTGCGTTCTTTGAATTCTTTACCATCGTAAGCGGACCAGGCACCGGGTTGAGCAAGGAACCCTAAGCTTGTCGAAGTGGAGATGATAACGCGGAAGAAAGACGCGAATCTTGAATTCGGATTCTCAGTGAAAGCACCAAATGTTGATGGCAAAAAATGTCGTAAACACCAAAGATTCCTATTACTAGGAATAGTTAATTTGGTCGCAAGACAATGTAAGAGAAAGCGGTGAAAGACACAAGTATTTACAGTGGTTCGGCCACGGTTTAGGCCAACGTCCACTTTGGAACGATGTTAAACTTTTATTAATCACTAAAGAATTACAAGTTGGAGCCATGCTCATTACATTCACTTTCATAATTGAAATATGCTAGGTGTTTGGGAAAAAGAATATTTAATTCTCCTTCTTCCTCAAATGGGAGATGCCATTAATGGAGCTCATGAAGCTTTAGGGAGGTCTTGAGTGAAGAAAATCCAACCCCTTTGAAGTGTGAGGCCATGGGCTATTTATAGGAGTGGGAGTAGGTAAAAGTAGGTAGGATTAGGTGAAAAGAGGGACGACATGTAGGAAATTCGAGCCCGCACACCTCGCGCCTTGAAATTTCGAACCTGGGCACGGGTTCGAAATTTCGAGACCTCTGGGTTGAAAATTTCGAACCCAGATGTGGGCGTGAAATCTCGCTCCGCTGGGCTTGAGATCTCGAACCCAGCCGTGGGCGCGAGATTTCGTGCCCGCCGGGCTCGGGATCTTGAGCCCAGCTGTGGGTACGAGATTTCGCACCCACTGGGCTCGAGGCTCCGCACAATTGGGTTCGAAATTTCGAAACCAGGTCGGGTTCAAAATTTCGAACCGAGGCATGGTGCGAGAATTCGCACCTGGGTTGGGTGCGAATTTCGCGTCATGCCCGGGTGCGGTTCTCCCGAGGGGCTCGAGGGTCCCGGGACTAGGTGGTCGAGGCTCGTAACTCCTTCAGGGTCCGAGGCCTTGGATTGCGGATGTCTTCTACATGCCATGAGGACACAGGCGGTGTAATCCCTTCTTGATCCTGTTTCCTTCGCTCATGTGTGTTCCTTTTCGGTCTCAGCTTCACGAGGTACGTTGAGTTGAGCGTGTCTGATGCTCTCCTGGGAGCCAGACCAAAAAGCCGGTTAACTCCTAGGTCTCCGTACTGTTCTGGAGATACCACAACATGCAAATCATGCACACACTTCCGTAAAAATGGCATGTGGAAAACATTTTGCACATTCGACATCTTCTTGGGTAACTCCAATCTATATGTGAGCTTTCCAATCTGTTTGACTATTGGAAATAGTCCGACAAACCTTGGAGCTACGTTTCCTTTGCTTCCGAATCGAACAACATGCTTTAACGGCGAAATCTTCACGAAAACCATGTCACCAACATCGAATTCCAAATATTTTCGACGTTTATCGGCATAACTCTTCTGACGGTCTTAGGCTGCCTTCATTTGTTGCCGAACAATCTCAATACAATCTGATGTCTCTTTGATCATTTCTGGTCCAAATATCAACTTATCTCCCATTTCTAATATGGCAGAGAATTACACAGTCTACTTTACAATGCCTCGTATGGTTCCATCCTAATGCTCGATTGGTGACTGTTGTTGTATGCAAACTCAACTAAATGTAGATGGTCTTCCCATGATCCTCCGAAGTCCAATACACAAGCCCTAAGGAGATCTTCCAAAACTCGTTTAACCCTCTTGGTTTGACCATCGGTTTGGGGATGATAAGCCATACTCAAACACAGTTCTATTCCGAAAGCTTCTTATAAACTCTTCCAAAATCCACTCGTAAACAATGGATCTCGATCACTCACTATGCTCTTTAAGATACCATGGCATCGAACTACCCATTTAATATAAAGCTCAGCCAACTTTGATGCTATCCTAGTCAACAGGAATAAATCTTGCGCTTTTGGTCAAGCGATCTACTATGACCTGAATTCCTTTATTTTCTGCCCTAATCCTAGGTAGTTCGTCGATGAAATCCATCGATATCTGCTCCCACTTCCAGGAACCTCCAATGGCTAAAGTAATCACTTAGCTTTTGTTCATCTTTCACCAACTGATAGTTCATGCATTTGGAAATAAACTTTCCAACATCCCTCTTCATCTCTTCCCAGTAGTAAGCTCACTCCATGTCCTGATACATCTTATTACCTCCGGGATGGATCGTCAACTTTGTGTAACGACCTTCCCTCAGAACCTCATCTCTCAATCCGTTGTTATTAGGAACAATCAGTCGTCCTTTATTTCGAAGCCAACTATCTCGATCGACCTCAAATTCCTTATCTTCTGGTTCCCGCTTCTGGATAATCTTGACAAGCTTTGCATCACGCTTTTGGCTCTCGACAGTTGTTTCGATGAGAGTAGGTCTATCGATAAGCTTTCCAACATATCTGGTTCCAACTCACACCGAAGCCTGAAATCAAATCCTGCCAAGTACTCGAGGTGCTTCCATTCTGAAATTATAGCTCCCAATCCTCCATGTCTTCAACTCAACGCATCTGCAATTGAGTTACCTTTACCAGGAGTGTAGACTATACCAAAATCATATGATGCCAGAAACTCTCACCAACGTTACTGCCGAAGATTCAAATCCTTTTGGTAGAAAAGATACTTCAACGACTTATGATTCGTAAACACCTCGAATCAAACTCCCAATAGGTAATGTCTCTACATCTTCAGAGCAAACACAATCATTGCCAACTCCAAATCATGAGTTGGATAATTCCTTTCATGCGGCTTCAGCTGTCGACTTGCGTGGGCCATAACCTTATCCTTCTGCATCAGCACTGCTCCAAGTCCAGTACTACATGCATCAGTGTATACCACCATTTCTTCATTCCCGCTTGAAATCATTAAAACATGAGTACTTGTCAGTCTCTCTTTCATGATTCCAAAAGCTTTCTCACACTTTGCATCTCATGTGAACACCCGATTCTTTTTCTTCGATCCCACTAATGGTGCAGCTATCTTGGAGAAATCCTTGATAAACCGACGATAATATCCGGCCAACCCAAGGAAACTCCTAACATCCGTCGCATTCTTATGTCTATCCTAGTTCTGCATTGCTGCCACCTTAGTGGGGTCAACCACTATTCCATTTCCAGAAACAACATGGCCTAAGAACCTCACTTCACTCTTATAGAAGTGAAACTTTGAAAAATTAGCTCTCAACTGATGCTTTCGCAATATTTCCAAAACAACTTGCAAGTGTGTCTTATGTTCTTCCTCATTCTAGGAGGAAACCAGAACGAACACAAGCACAAACTTGTTCAACTGATCTCTAAAAACCATATTTATAAGATCCACCAAATATGCTGTTGTGTTAGTCAACCCAAATGGCATCACCAACCATTCAAAGAAACCAGATGGTGTCCTAAAAGCAGTCTTTGACACACTATCATTTTCCACCCTCAACTGGTGGATTCCCGTTTTCCAATCCATCTAAGAAAACACCTTAGCTTCGTGAAGCTGGTCGAACAAGTCGTCTATCATTGGCAACGGATGCTTGTTCTTCTTGGTCACCTTGTTCAGCTCACGATAATCCACACACAGTCTCAAAGATCCATCAGCCTTGGTTACAAACATAACTGGTGCCCCCATTCAGACACACTTCTCCAAATGAATCCTTTTACCAAAAGGTCGCATTCTAGCACCTCTAACTCTCGATGTTCCTTAGGCTCCATACGCCTAAGAGGCATGACGATAGGTCTAGCACCTTCCACCAAATCGATTCTGAACTCAATCTCATGATGCGGCGACAACCCTTTGACCTTGCCAAAGACATCTTTAAACTTGTTTGGGATCTACACCGATGATAAGTCTTCCTGTGGAATCGCAAGAGAATACAAATTGCTCACGAAGACACCATCTTCATGCTTACATAGAATCACAACCATTCGCCCTTCCACATTCCCGACTGTCACCTCCAACTTCTCGCAATCCACTTTTACCACATACCTCATGAGCCAGTCCATACCCAAGATAATCCTAAACTCAGCGAAGTTCAAAACAAAGAAATCACACACAAAGGAGCAACCATGACTCGATAACACCAAACCACGACAAATCATACACAAACTGGATGAAATCCCAACTGGATTAGTCACGATCAATGGCCTATCAAAATCTTGGGTTCCAAACCCAAGCGACAAACAAGCTCATTACAAATGAATGAATGTGATGCTCTAGTATCAAACAACATACGAGCAGAAACATATCTAATGGAAAGAATACCTTGAACGACAACACTCTTCCATTTCTCCTACGCCGTAGGAGCCCTTGAAGAAGATGGAACAGCTTCCAAAACATACGCCTTCACAATCATCTTTCCCCTAGCTGGTTCTGGATAATCCTTCTTGAGATGCCCAGGCTTGCCGCAATTGTGACACTTCCTTTTAGTTTCAGATTCTTGCAATCCTTGGAATATTGACCCTTCTACTAGCAGTTATAGCAAGTCACTTCGTCATTGTGCTTTTTCTAACCATCCTTTTCTTTCTGTTGTTATTTCTTCCTCTTTTTGTTATTACCACCCTATTATGGTTTTGGTTCTTCCTTATCTGCAACAATAGTCTCTTCCTTGGGAAATAAACTCTCATGCCTTAGAGCTTTCTCGACGATCTTCTCGTAAGTATCATCTAGATGATCCACTAGATGATTCCCAAGGTATTTGTCCAAGTCCATAACAAATTTCTCATTCTTATAATAAGGAGTCTTGACATATGAACGAGCATACTTTGTAACACCCCACACCCGCTAAGGTCACTCACTAAGGGAATGCCTTAACTTCGGTGGAGTATTTTACGTGAATATAGAACAGAAAAATTACAACAAGACAGATATAAATAATACTTGAAATCTAAAACATCATTTCATTACAGTAGAAGATAAACATGTTTGGTTACATATCAAAACCAACTAAACAAGGGTCAAGTACTAAATATCCATCCTGATAAAACATAAGTACATAATCCCACTACATAACTAATAGCCATAATAGAAAAGATAAGCTGGGCTTTACATCACGGTCCAAGCTCCAAAAGATAGATAAAGAAATCTGATCAAAGCCCACTAGTGCTAGGCCCAACCTGAGGACCTGAGGGGGAAAAAGATAAAAACAACGGGGTCAGACATAAGTCTGAGTGAGCCCTATAACTTTAACAATACAATCATTAAAGTAATTAGGGTATGATATAAACTTGGTACGGTACTGACTGGGGATAAATGACTACACTAAGTAGCCAACTACACATAGGATGAACCAAGATATCGGCAAAGACGCATCTACCCACCCAAGGGTAATTACTACACTGCACCACACCAGTCATACCTACTTAAAGGTTGATCCCACCCAAGGACTTAGAAAATTTACCTAGTAGTTCGTGTACCCCTAGCTGACTACATAGGTGCCGTCTGCCCCTATCTCCACTAGGTGTACCCACTACTCCCCAAGCGATCGGCTCCCTACCGTAGATACCCGTGCTGGCCCCACAGTGGGGTGTATCACTCCCCAAAGTGGCAACCCGATACAATCAACGGTGCACGACTTATACCTACACGATGCAACAACGTCTTACCTACCAGCCCGGGCCCACACACGCATATGAAACCCGTTGGACTTGCGTTGCCACCGCTAACCCGTTTTGGCCTCTTATAGTCAAGCCTAGTACGCGTGTCCCGTCCTCGACATGGGTCGAGCCCAATAAGATACATATGGGTTACTGGTTGAAATGGGCCCCCACAAGCTACCCACCTAAGCTTGTCCCTTTTTCTAGTGCATCCCACTTAACCCTTTAATCATGTTTAATTACATGTTTCCACTTGGTTAAGTATTCTAATCGTATTTTCTATTGCCACCCAAGGCAACCCAATAGATTTCCACATGCCACCCAAGGCACTTACTTGATTTCCACATGCCACCCAAGGCACCCACTTAACCCCTCATGTCCCTCTACATGCTAATATGGTTAAGTGTTTCTTAATGGATTAAGACCGTAACCTTTGTAAAGACCTCTCACATTAGACGATCTTTTATGGCAGCTGGATTTGCCGGTCGGGTCCGGGCAGCCTTACGCCATAACTGAGTCTAACCTCGTGTCTTTACACTTGTCACGTATTTAGTTTATGCCTAAGACCTCTCACATTGGGCCAATCATTTGTAGCCGCTGGATTTGCCGGTCGGTTCCGGGCAGTCTTATGCTACAAAAGGGTCCAACCTCGTGTCTTAGTCGATTAATTACACCTAATTAATCACCCCCATAATTTGTATTAATTATCCCTAATTAATTACAAATTTAACGATGTACATAATTGACTCAATTATGTCCATCCACTTTATGGTATGCATAATCATACCAACTTCACACCATTTTATTAACATGAATATTAACCCCATCGTTCCCCACGTAATACGCTAACATGACATACTTAAAAGGGAAGATTCATCACAAATACCATGGGTTCAACTTGCATAACATTAACATCAACATGGGTTTTAAAGGTGTCATCATACATATATGACCATAGCATCAAACCCAACTAGCATAAATAATCAACCCAAACTTGCATGAATCACATATGTCATAAAGAGGGTAACTTGCATAAGTTACTTATGTCATACAAAGGGGTAAACTTGCATATGTTACTTGCATATAATCAAACACCAAACTTGCATAACATGTCATATATGAACTTGCATATAATCAAACACCAAACTTGCATAACATGGTGTCATAATGGATCAATATTTATCATAGTGATTTGCATAACTAGCATCATGAACTCATAGCATATGACTTGCATAACTTGCATAACATCATGAACACATAGCATATGACTTGCATAACTTGCATAACATCATGAACACATAGCATATGACTTGCATAACTTGCATAACATCATGAACACATAGCATATGACTTGCATAACTTGCATAACATCATGAACACATAGCATATGACTTGCATAACTTGCATAACATCATGACATCATGAACACATAGCATATGACTTGCATAACTTGCATAACATCATGAACACATAGCATATGACTTGCATAACTTGCATAACATCATGAACACATAGCATATGACTTGCATATAACATCAAACTTGCATAACTAACATCATGAACACATAACATATGATAACATAACTTGCATTGATCCACATTCATAGCCATAACCTCATTATATCCTATCATAATCATTTCAACAATTGGTCATTAAGGCTATAGTACTCACAACTTGTTGATTAGCACTTCAATGAAGAAGATTAAGTTGCTAGAGTTGATTAGAAGTTGATTTGAGAAGCTATCTTCCTCTTTAATTTGTTGGTGGCTCCTTCTAGTTGCATTTTGACGGCATAACGACGTTGTCTCCAATTTAAGTATGAATTAGGGTAGTCTTAGGGTGTATTTATAGATTAGTTAAGTATTTTAGGCCATTAGATTAACCCTAAATCAGATTAGAGCCGTCAGATCTCGTCACTAGCCACCAACCATAGCCCAAATCCCAAATCAGTGCACCTAGGTCACACAGACCGACAGGGGGTCGACCCCTGGGTCGACCCATGGGTCGACCCCTAGGGGGGGTCGACACCCATGTCGACCCTAGGGTCGACACCCTCTGTCTGGCTGGAATTTTCCCGCCTCTTCTGAAATGTGAAGTTTGAATATTTTAAATCTGTTTTGAATTTTCTGAAAACTTCCTCGGGCCTTAACTGGGTCATACGGACTCCGATTTTCGAAAACTCAGACTCTATTTCGCGTATTTTTCCGAGACGAACGCAATGGCATAGCCTGTTTCCCCTGATTCCGATTTTAAAATTTAATTCTGCCCTGTTTTATATTATAGCAAGTTATTCAACATACGGGGTGTTACATACTTCGTCAAAGCTTCGAAGTCAGAAACATACTCCAGCACTGATCAACCATTCTTCTTAAGCTCGACAAACCTCTTAAATAGAATAGACTTCTGAACGGTAAAGATAAACTTCATCTCAAACTTGACTTGGAATTGCTCCCATGAAATATCATCTTTTGGAATGTCTGGAGTGATAGAGTTCCACCAATCCATGGATCTGCCCTGTAGCTATCTCGAGGCAAGCTTCCTCTTAGTCACATCATCAATTCCAAAGTCTCCAAAGATCCGAATGCAAGTATCAAGCCATCCTTGAATCTCTGCTGTGACGGCCCGCCCCGCACCAACCGACATTTACTCCAAAAGTGCGCTGTACACATGTCCAGTTAGCACGGAACGGGTCGCCAGAAGGAAAAGGAAGAAGGAAATGAACATACAAAGAACCTGTAGAATGTCTCACAGCGCATAGAATAAAATATAATAATAACATACTTGACATAAAACAGGAGAGACGGTGCATAAGCTGAAAATCAAAACTAAACATCATAGCAGCGGAAATCCAAAATACAGCTTATTACAACTTTTCAAACTGTCTCAAAGCAAAAGTAAGGTAAATGAGGTACACTACTAATGCCCAAGTAGCGACCACCAACGACACAGGGAGAATGTGTATATATATAATACGTGGAAGCCTCCTGCCCGCCTCCGAATCAGCTACTCGCGCATCACCAGCTAACCTGTCTCTAGTCTGCTCGTGTGAGCACCCAGAGTAATAAGAGGAGACATAAAACTCTGGGTCAGACATAAAGCCTGGTATGAGCGATAAGCATCTAAAGTGAACAATAACAGGTAGACTAAAACATACCTGGACCTGCAACCAAAGAGTTAGCACTACATACTGTACAACACTCTAAGGTATCATATCAAACAGTGTAAGGATATGGAGGTGGGGGAGGTGTGCATGTCATAATGATGGCAAACAATCAAGCATAGCATCCATCCTCACATCTCTCACTCAGTGCGTAAAGCATACGATATTCACCACTTCGATCACCCAACATACCTTGCTACGATCACTTTGCCCCATGAAGTCATAAATGTCTTCACTGCACTGATAACATAGCCACAAATCCTTTGCTATGTCCACTTTGCCCCCATGGAGTCACAAGAACCCCACTGCACTGGCTCATAGCCTTACTAATCCTTACTATGTCCACTCTGCCCCATGGAGTCACAAGAACCCCACTGCACTGGCTCATAGTCTTACTACGCATCACCTTGCCCCTCGGGTCGTAATGACCCTACTGCACTGATAACATAGTCTTGCTACCATCACTTTGCCCCTCAGGTCATAATGACCCTACTGCACTGATAAGTAGCCCATCATTCCTTTTTAGTGGTGAATCGAAGTTATGAACGTCGACAACTCCTTAGCACACGTCCCGCAGCAAAGTCCAACCATGAAGTGAACTCATTGGTTCCCAACTGGTCCCGGGATCCTGAGCTCTAACTTCCCCTATTGGACTACCTTTGCATCTCGGGTTATTGGTCAATACTGGGTCGGGTCGGGTTCCTCCTCAAGTTATCGGTTCGGGTCGGTGTCTTTCATCTGTTCGGGTCGGGTCTCTTTCAGGTGCGGTTCGGGTCGGGTATTCCTCTGGGTTCGAGTCAGATGCTTCTCTTCGGGTCGGGTCGGGTGTTCCTTCTTGGTTCGTGCTTTCGATCCGTCTTCATGCTCCCTTCATATGCTCCTATCCGATCCGCTTTCATGCTCCCGCCCTGATTCGTCTTCGTGCTTCCGCTCCGATCCGTCCTCCTCGATCCGATCCGTCCTCCTCGATCCGATCCGTCTTCTTTTGTCCGATCCGATCCCAGTTCAGCTAGCGTGGCCTTCCTTTTTGCCACTTTTCCCAAGTGTTGGGTTCCGATCCAATCGGGTCCTTTGCTCAGTTCAACATATCCGATCCGAGCCCCCTTATCCGATCCGATCCGAACCCTGCACTGTTTTCTGCAACTGTTCCAGCAAGTGTTTACGCCATTCGATGACGTTTTCGACCATTCTAACTATTGGGATCAATCACAAAACATTTCATACAGTCATAGCAACATACATGATCAACCACAAACACCAAAACATCAATATGATAGGTTAAAATGGATCAAACATACCCAAAATCCCATATTCTCCCCTTAAGCATGTTTAGGTGAAACTAATGATAGGATTAGCAAAACTTAACCAAATTAACCCAAATTCATATCAGAGGTCTAAAACATCATTTAGGAATTTATGAACATTTTTCCCGAATTTTATCATGCTTAAATTCGCTAATTAACACTAATCAACCCTAATTAGCCATAATTAGTGCAAAACTATGCAAATCACTCACCTTAGCCACAAATAAACTAAGATCTGAAATAATTCTCTGATTTGATGTGAATTTCAATGCCAAACAGCAGCTCCTATGTTGCTTTGGTGAAGATCTTCCTTGATTAGGGGTTGCTAAGCTTAATCCTTGACCAAAAGATGATTTGGAGCTGATTTAGAGGTTGGAGGCCATTTTTAGGGATCCTTGGTGATAAGTGGAGGCTAGAAAACTGAAATGGAATGATTCTCCATCTCATTTCAGCCCTCCCATAACCCTAATCCCGAAATGGGTTATGGGCCTACTCACTAATCACCCGATTTGGCCCGGTTAAGCAGTTTTTCATCCTCCAAATCTTGTTTCAGCCATATCTCCCAAACGGTAAGTCCGTTTGGCTAATGTAACCACTCTACGGAAAGGTAAACCATCAAACGAATCAAATGGAAGTGGTTTCAGGTCAAAATTCCATTCCAATCAAAAGTTATGGCCAAAACAGTACCAACTAGGGGCAAAATGGTCATTTAAAAATCGACAAAAATCATGAACATGGGAAATGACTCTAATAGATGTTTCCCAAAGCTACATGACCATACAACTCCACATGGGAAAGAAATAAATATTCTACGATCCTATGATGTGTAGAATACGGGTCATTACACTTTCCCCCCCTTAAGAAATTTCGCGCCCGAAATTCCCTAATCCAAACACACACAAGGGTCCGCATGCCTATCAATCATAAAACAACAATCAAACATGCAAAACAAGTAGAATTAGTCTATCCTAGCATGCGGAATAACTAAATCGCAAAGTAAATCTTACCAGGCAAAGAGTTCTGGATATGCCTTTCTAATGCTCTCCTCTGTCTCCCAAGTACAATCATTCTCGTCCTCGCCCCACTGAACCTTGACTAGCTTCACCGCCTTCCTTCGAAGTTGCTTCGTATCGTGCCCCACAATACGAATCGGCTTGCGGTTCTCAACCGCCTCGGGTTCTACTTCGAAGTCCTCTAACTGATCAGGTGAAATAGTCACATCTGAGTCGTGAACGAACTTCCTTAGTTGGGAAACATGAAATACATTGTGAACTCCCGCCATTTTCTCTGGTAAGCCAACTCTATAAGCCAAATTCCCGACTAATTCAAGAACATGGAATGGGCCAACAAATCTTGGTGCCAACTTACCTCTCCTGCCAAATCGAATCACGCTCTTTAACGGAGAGATCTTGACAAATACCAAGTCACCAACGGAGAATTTCAAGTCTCTTCTCCTCTTATCAGCATAACTCTTCTGCCTATCTTGGGCAGCCTTCATTCGTTGCTGAATGACCTTAATCTTGTCTGAAGTTTCCCTCACCACATCTGGTCCAAGCACAAACTTCTTGCCAGTCTCTATCCAACATGATGTTGAGTTGCACGGTCTTCCATACAAAGCTTCATATGGAGCCATACCGATACTGGATTGGTAGCTATTATTATATGCAAACTCTACTAGATGCAAATGGTCATCCCATGATCCACCAAAATCCAATATACAAGCTCTCAAAAGATCTTCCAATATACGATTCACCCTCTCCGTCTGACCGTCGGTCTGAGGATGATATGCGGTACTGAGATGTAATCTTGACCCTAGAGCCTCTTGCAAGCTCTTCCAAAACCCACTAGTGAACAACGGGTCTCGGTCACTCACAATGCTTTTGGGTACTCCATGAAATCTCACTACCCACTTCATATACAATTCTGCCAACTTGGCTGCCGTTCTAGTCGATTTGATTGGTATAAATCTTGCACTCTTAGTCAATCGGTCCACAATCACCCAAATGCTATCATGTCCCGATCTAGTCCTTGGTAAACCATCGATGAAATCCATCGAGACTTGCTCCCATTTCCATTCGAGAATTTCTAATGGTTGTAATAACCCACTAGGCTTCTTTTGCTCGGCTTTAACTAGTTGGCAATTCATGCACTTAGATATAAACTTCCCAATGTCTCTTTTCATCCCTTCCCAGTAGTAGGTCTGCTTCATGTCTCGATACATCTTGTTACCACCGGGGTGTATAGTCAGCTTTGAGTGATGACATTCTCTAAGTACTTCATCTCTCAATCCATTGACATTGGGTACAACAAGCTTTCCATTCTTTCTAAGCCATCCATCTCGATCAAGCCCATACTTGTTCATCTCCTCATCGATACCCATCTCTAACTTGGAGATGATTTCCAATAGGTTAGGATCGTTCCTTTGACTAGAACCGATCCGCTCAATCAAAGTGGGTTTGACCGTCAAACTTGTTAACATTTCTGGATTCAGTTCGCACTTTGGTCTGAAATCAAACCCCGCGATATACTCCAGTTGCTTCCATTCTAGAAACATAGCGCCTAAGTTGGCATGTCTCCTACTCAATGCATCAGCCACCGCATTGCCTTTTCCCGGTGTATATGCGATGTCAAAGTCATAGGAAGCCAAGAATTCTAACCACCTTTGTTGCCGGAGATTTAGATCCTTCTGGGAGAAGAGATACTTCAACGACTTATGGTCTGTAAACAGCTCAAATCTTTCTCCCAAGAGATAGTGTCTCCACATCTTTAACGCGAACACGATCGCTGCCAATTCCAAGTCATGGGTAGGGTATCTTTTCTCGTGCGGTTTCAATTGCCGACTTGCATAAGCTACAACCCTACCGCCTTGCATCAATACAACACCCAGTCCGGTACCACAGGCATCCGTGTATACCGTCATCTCTTCATTCCCCTTAGGAATGACTAACACTGGTGCGCTTGTCAACTTGTCCTTTAGACTCTTGAATGCATTCTCGCACCTTTCATCCCAGACAAAAGCTTGATTCTTCTTGGTTAACTGGGTCAATGGTGCTGCTATCTTGGAGAAACCTTGGATAAACTTACGATAATATCCAGCTAATCCCAAGAAACTTCTTACATCTGTTGCATTCTTGGGCGTAGGCCAATCCTGTACCGTAGCCACCTTCGCCGGGTCCACGGCAATACCACTCTCTGATACAACATGGCCCAAGAACCTCACTTCCCTCTTCCAGAAGTGACACTTAGAAAACTTTGCTTTCAATTGGTGTTTTCTCAACACCTCCATCACTACTCTTAAATGTTCCTTGTGTTCTCCCTCTGTCCTCGAATAGACCAAAATATCATCAACGAACACAAGGGAAAACTTATTCAACTGATCCCTGAATACCCTATTCATAAGATCCACAAAATATGCTGGGGCATTGGTCAGCCCGAATGGCATGACCAACCACTCATAAAATCCAGACGGCGCCCGAAATGTCGTTTTAGCTATACTCTCAGCTTCCACTCTAAGTTGATGAAAACCTGTCGTGAGATCCAACTGAGAAAATACTCTCGCGCCACTCAACTGATCGAACAAATCATCTATCCGCGGTAGAGGATACTTGTTCTTCCTCGTCACTTTATTCAACTCGCGGTAGTCTACACACAAACGAAGGGAACCATCCGCCTTGGTAGCAAACACAACTGGTGCTCCCCATTCAGAAACACTCCTTCTGATAAATCCCTTCCTCAAAAGATCGCTGACTTGCACCTCGAGCTCTCGCTGCTCCCTTGGTGCCATACGACGAAGTGGCATCACTATAGGCCTGATATCTTTTACCAAATCAATATGGAACTCAATCTCTCGGTGTGGTGGAAGTCCGGTCACTTCTTCGAAAACATCCGGATACTGGCCAACCACGGGCAAACCTGACAACTCACTATGCGGAATATCGAGGGAGTTTAGAAAACTAGACAATACCCCCTCACTGGGTAGACCACCAAACACTATCCTCCGCCCATCATCCGCTCTAGCTGTCACCAAAAAGCCCTCACAGTCTACCACCACCCCGTACCTTCGGAGCCAATCTACTCCCAAAATAATGCCAAACCCAGTAAAGCCCAAAACAAAGCAATCACAAACAAACATGCATCCATGACTCGATAAGACCACATTATGACAAATCATGCTAAGGCTAGTCGAACCACCAATCGGGTTCGTCACTACTAAAGGTCTATCGACAATCTTGGGCTCCAATCCCAACCTATCTACCAGGTCACTAGATATGAAAGAACTGGAAGCTCCGGTATCAAACAAAACTCTAACAGGAACATCATAAACAGAAAGCATACCTTGAATGACGACATTCTTTCCCTTCTCCGCCGCAGTTGGGGCATTCGACGAAGAAGGAATAGCATTAAGGGCATATGCTTTCACCATTTGCTTTTATTTAGGGGGTTGCGGACACTTGTCCTTGTGATGTCCCATTTGGCCACAATTGAAGCACTTCCTATCCGCTGGCTTGGCCCGACAATTACTAGCATCATGGCCCTTCTTACCACAGCTGAAGCACTCAACATCTTGCTTATTCTTTTTCTTCTGGCCATCCTTAGCTTGGTTCTGCTTTCTCTTATTCTGGGAGCCACCCTTGCCTCCACCACTTGCTTGTGGCTTTGGCTCATCTGCGGATGCAACCTCAGTCTTTGGCTTAGGGTAGAGACTCTCTGATCTTAATGCTTTTCCCACAATCGACTCAAACGTCTCATCGATGTGGTTAATAAGCCTTTCCCCTAAGTACTGATCTAAACCAGTTATGAATTTCTCATTCTTCTTCTCGGCAGTATCAATAAGAGATAACCCATACTTTGACAAAGTATCGAATTCAGCAATGTACTCCGAGACAGCTCTACCATTCTGCTTGAGCTCCAAGAATTTCTTATACAGCACTGACTTCTGAGCAGCTGGAATGAACTTCTCGCTAAAGCGAGCTTTAAACTGCTCCCAAGTAATCTGATCTTCGGGAGTAGCTGCCTTTATAGCATTCCACCAATTCATTGCCCGCCCTTGCAGCTGACGGGACGCTAGCTTCCTTTTCATCGCATCCTCGATACCCAAATCCTCGAAGATACGTTCGCAACTATCCAACCAATCCTGAACATCCGTGGCCGACTCCGTTCCATGGAACGGCTTCCCACCAAGGTTAGTATAATCCTTATTCAGCTTGGCGAAGTCGACTCTTGGTGCCTGCACTATTGGACCACCACCATTTCCATCATTAGGGAGCTGCCCTCTGTACATCTCTAAGCATCTCTCTCATGAGGTCAGTAAACATCGTCCTCATGTCAGCAGCATTCCCATTATTGGCTCCCCTACCAGCACCTCTAGTATCTCGGCTCATCGTCAATCTGGAAAAGGAAACGATTAACGACTCCATAGTGGTGCTAGTGCAGTACGACTTCATCCTTATACTAGTAATAGTATATATATACATAGCTTTTGAAAACCAAAGTAATCAAAAATACGCGCTCTCATATACGTACTATCTCTCCCTGGTGTCTTTCCCTAGGTTAACTACGCAACCTAGAGCTCTGATACCAAGTGTGACGGCCCGCCCCGCACCAACCGACATTTACTCCAAAAGTGCGCTGTACACATGTCCAGTTAGCACGGAACGGGTCGCCAGAAGGAAAAGGAAGAAGGAAATGAACATACAAAGAACCTGTAGAATGTCTCACAGCGCATAGAATAAAATATAATAATAACATACTTGACATAAAACAGGAGAGACGGTGCATAAGCTGAAAATCAGAACTAAACATCATAGCAGCGGAAATCCAAAATACAGCTTATTACAACTTTTCAAACTGTCTCAAAGCAAAAGTAAGGTAAATGAGGTACACTACTAATGCCCAAGTAGCGACCACCAACGACACAGGGAGAATGTGTATATATATAATACGTGGAAGCCTCCTGCCCGCCTCCGAATCAGCTACTCGCGCATCACCAGCTAACCTGTCTCTAGTCTGCTCGTGTGAGCACCCAGAGTAATAAGAGGAGACATAAAACTCTGGGTCAGACATAAAGCCTGGTATGAGCGATAAGCATCTAAAGTGAACAATAACAGGTAGACTAAAACATACCTGAACCTGCAACCAAAGAGTTAGCACTACATACTGTACAACACTCTAAGGTATCATATCAAACAGTGTAAGGATACGGAGGTGGGGGAGGTGTGCATGTCATAATGATGGCAAACAATCAAGCATAGCATCCATCCTCACATCTCTCACTCAGTGCGTAAAGCATACGATATTCACCACTTCGATCACCCAACATACCTTGCTATGATCACTTTGCCCCATGAAGTCATAAATGGCTTCACTGCACTGATAACATAGCCACAAATCCTTTGCTATGTCCACTTTGCCCCCATGGAGTCACAAGAACCCCACTGCACTGGCTCATAGCCTTACTAATCCTTACTATGTCCACTCTGCCCCATGGAGTCACAAGAACCCCACTGCACTGGCTCATAGTCTTACTACGCATCACCTTGCCCCTCGGGTCGTAATGACCCTACTGCACTGATAACGTAGTCTTGCTACCATCACTTTGCCCCTCATGTCATAATGACCCTACTGCACTGATAAGTAGCCCATCATTCCTTTTTAGTGGTGAATCGAAATTATGAACGTCGACAACTCCTTAGCACACGTCCCGCAGCAAAGTCCAACCATGAAGTGAACTCATTGGTTCCCAACTGGTCCCGGGATCCTGAGCTCTAACTTCCCCTATTGGACTACCTTTGCATCTCGGGTTATTGGTCAATACTGGGTCGGGTCGGGTTCCTCCTCAAGTTATCGGTTCGGGTCGGTGTCTTTCATCTGTTCGGGTCGGGTCTCCTTCAGGTGCGGTTCGGGTCGGGTATTCCTCTGGGTTCGAGTCAGATGCTTCTCTTCGGGTCGGGTCGGGTGTTCCTTCTTGGTTCGTGCTTTCGATCCATCTTTATGCTCCCTTCATATGCTCCTATCCGATCCGCTTTCATGCTCCCGCCCTGATTCGTCTTCGTGCTTCCGCTCCGATCCGTCCTCCTCGATCCGATCCGTCCTCCTCGATCCGATCCGTCTTCTTTTGTCCGATCCGTTCCCATTTCAGCTAGCGTGGCCTTCCTTTTTGCCACTTTTCCCAAGTGTTGGGTTCCGATCCGATCGGGTCCTTTGCTCAGTTCAACATATCCGATCCGAGCCCCCTTATCCGATCCGATCTGAACCCTGCATTGTTTTCTGCAACTGTTCCAGCAAGTGTTTACGCCATTCGATGACGTTTTCGACCATTCTAACTATTGGAATCAATCACAAAACATTTCATACAGTCATAGCAACATACATGATCAACCACAAACACCAAAACATCAATATGATAGGTTAAAATGGATCAAACATACCCAAAATCCCATATTCTCCCCTTAAGCATGTTTAGGTGAAACTAATGATAGGATTAGCAAAACTTAACCAAATTAACCCAAATTCATATCATAGGTCTAAAACATCATTTAGGAATTTATGAACATTTTTCCCGAATTTTATCATGCTTAAATTCGCTAATTAACACTAATCAACCCTAATTAGCCATAATTAGTGCAAAACTATGCAAATCACTCACCTTAGCCACAAATAAACTAAGATCTGAAATAATTCTCTGATTTGATGTGAATTTCAATGCCAAACAGCAGCTCCTATGTTGCTTTGGTGAAGATCTTCCTTGATTAGGGGTTGCTAAGCTTAATCCTTGACCAAAAGATGATTTGGAGGTGATTTAGAGGTTGGAGGCCATTTTTAGGGATCCTTGGTGATAAGTGGAGGCTAGAAAACTGAAATGGAATGATTCTCCATCTCATTTCAGCCCTCCCATAACCCTAATCCCGAAATGGGTTATGGGCCTACTCACTAATCATCCGATTTGGCCCGGTTAAGCAGTTTTTCATCCTCCAAATCTTGTTTCAGCCATATCTCCCAAACGGTAAGTCCGTTTGGCTAATGTAACCACTCTACGGAAAGGTAAACCATCAAACGAATCAAATGGAAGTGGTTTCAGGTCAAAATTCCATTCCAATCAAAAGTTATGGCCAAAACAGTACCAACTAGGGGCAAAATGGTCATTTAAAAATCGACAAAAATCATGAACATGGGAAATGACTCTAATAGATGTTTCCCAAAGCTACATGACCATACAACTCCACATGGGAAAGAAATAAATATTCTACGATCCTATGATGTGTAGAATACGGGTCATTACACTTTCCCCCCCTTAAGAAATTTCGCGCCCGAAATTCCCTAATCCAAACACACACAAGGGTCCGCATGCCTATCAATCATAAAACAACAATCAAACATGCAAAACAAGTAGAATTAGTCTATCCTAGCATGCGGAATAACTAAATCGCAAAGTAAATCTTACCAGGCAAAGAGTTCTGGATATGCCTTTCTAATGCTCTCCTCTGTCTCCCAAGTACAATCATTCTCGTCCTCGCCCCACTGAACCTTGACTAGCTTCACCGCCTTCCTTCGAAGTTGCTTCGTATCGTGCCCCACAATACGAATCGGCTTGCGGTTCTCAACCGCCTCGGGTTCTACTTCGAAGTCCTCTAACTGATCAGGTGAAATAGTCACATCTGAGTCGTGAACGAACTTCCTTAGTTGGGAAACATGAAATACATTGTGAACTCCCGCCATTTTCTCTGGTAAGCCAACTCTATAAGCCAAATTCCCGACTAATTCAAGAACATGGAATGGGCCAACAAATCTTGGTGCCAACTTACCTCTCCTGCCAAATCGAATCACGCTCTTTAACGGAGAGATCTTGACAAATACCAAGTCACCAACGGAGAATTTCAAGTCTCTTCTCCTCTTATCAGCATAACTCTTCTGCCTATCTTGGGCAGCCTTCATTCGTTGCTGAATGACCTTAATCTTGTCTGAAGTTTCCCTCACCACATCTGGTCCAAGCACAAACTTCTTGCCAGTCTCTATCCAACATGATGTTGAGTTGCACGGTCTTCCATACAAAGCTTCATATGGAGCCATACCGATACTGGATTGGTAGCTATTATTATATGCAAACTCTACTAGATGCAAATGGTCATCCCATGATCCACCAAAATCCAATATACAAGCTCTCAAAAGATCTTCCAATATACGATTCACCCTCTCCGTCTGACCGTCGGTCTGAGGATGATATGCGGTACTGAGATGTAATCTTGACCCTAGAGCCTCTTGCAAGCTCTTCCAAAACCCACTAGTGAACAACGGGTCTCGGTCACTCACAATGCTTTTGGGTACTCCATGAAATCTCACTACCCACTTCATATACAATTCTGCCAACTTGGCTGCCGTTCTAGTCGATTTGATTGGTATAAATCTTGCACTCTTAGTCAATCGGTCCACAATCACCCAAATGCTATCATGTCCCGATCTAGTCCTTGGTAAACCATCGATGAAATCCATCGAGACTTGCTCCCATTTCCATTCGAGAATTTCTAATGGTTGTAATAACCCACTAGGCTTCTTTTGCTCGGCTTTAACTAGTTGGCAATTCATGCACTTAGATATAAACTTCCCAATGTCTCTTTTCATCCCTTCCCAGTAGTAGGTCTGCTTCATGTCTCGATACATCTTGTTACCACCGGGGTGTATAGTCAGCTTTGAGTGATGACATTCTCTAAGTACTTCATCTCTCAATCCATTGACATTGGGTACAACAAGCTTTCCATTCTTTCTAAGCCATCCATCTCGATCAAGCCCATACTTGTTCATCTCCTCATCGATACCCATCTCTAACTTGGAGATGATTTCCAATAGGTTAGGATCGTTCCTTTGACTAGAACCGATCCGCTCAATCAAAGTGGGTTTGACCGTCAAACTTGTTAACATTTCTGGATTCAGTTCGCACTTTGGTCTGAAATCAAACCCCGCGATATACTCCAGTTGCTTCCATTCTAGAAACATAGCGCCTAAGCTGGCATGTCTCCTACTCAATGCATCAGCCACCGCATTGCCTTTTCCCGGTGTATATGCGATGTCAAAGTCATAGGAAGCCAAGAATTCTAACCACCTTTGTTGCCGGAGATTTAGATCCTTCTGGGAGAAGAGATACTTCAACGACTTATGGTCTGTAAACAGCTCAAATCTTTCTCCCAAGAGATAGTGTCTCCACATCTTTAACGCGAACACGATCGCTGCCAATTCCAAGTCATGGGTAGGGTATCTTTTCTCGTGCGGTTTCAATTGCCGACTTGCATAAGCTACAACCCTACCGCCTTGCATCAATACAACACCCAGTCCGGTACCACAGGCATCCGTGTATACCGTCATCTCTTCATTCCCCTTAGGAATGACTAACACTGGTGCGCTTGTCAACTTGTCCTTTAGACTCTTGAATGCATTCTCGCACCTTTCATCCCGAAAAGCTTGATTCTTCTTGGTTAACTGGGTCAATGGTGCTGCTATCTTGGAGAAACCTTGGATAAACTTACGATAATATCCAGCTAATCCCAAGAAACTTCTTACATCTGTTGCATTCTTGGGCGTAGGCCAATCCTGTACCGTAGCCACCTTCGCCGGGTCCACGGCAATACCACTCTCTGATACAACATGGCCCAAGAACCTCACTTCCCTCTTCCAGAAGTGACACTTAGAAAACTTTGCTTTCAATTGGTGTTTTCTCAACACCTCCATCACTACTCTTAAATGTTCCTTGTGTTCTCCCTCTGTCCTCGAATAGACCAAAATATCATCAACGAACACAAGGGCAAACTTATTCAACTGATCCCTGAATACCCTATTCATAAGATCCACAAAATATGCTGGGGCATTGGTCAGCCCGAATGGCATGACCAACCACTCATAAAATCCAGACGGCGCCCGAAATGCCGTTTTAGCTATACTCTCAGCTTCCACTCTAAGCTGATGAAAACCTGTCGTGAGATCCAACTGAGAAAATACTCTCGCGCCACTCAACTGATCGAACAAATCATCTATCCGCGGTAGAGGATACTTGTTCTTCCTCGTCACTTTATTCAACTCGCGGTAGTCTACACACAAACGAAGGGAACCATCCGCCTTGGTAGCAAACACAACTGGTGCTCCCCATTCAGAAACACTCCTTCTGATAAATCCCTTCCTCAAAAGATCGCTGACTTGCACCTCGAGCTCTCGCTGCTCCCTTGGTGCCATACGACGAAGTGGCATCACTATAGGCCTGATATCTTTTACCAAATCAATATGGAACTCAATCTCTCGGTGTGGTGGAAGTCCGGTCACTTCTTCGAAAACATCCGGATACTGGCCAACCACGGGCAAACCTGACAACTCACTATGCGGAATATCGAGGGAGTTTAGAAAACTAGACAATACCCCCTCACTGGGTAGACCACCAAACACTATCCTCCGCCCATCATCCGCTCTAGCTGTCACCAAAAAGCCCTCACAGTCTACCACCACCCCGTACCTTCGGAGCCAATCTACTCCCAAAATAATGCCAAACCCAGTAAAGCCCAAAACAAAGCAATCACAAACAAACATGCATCCATGACTCGATAAGACCACATTATGACAAATCATGCTAAGGCTAGTCGAACCACCAATCGGGTTCGTCACTACTAAAGGTCTATCGACAATCTTGGGCTCCAATCCCAACCTATCTACCAGGTCACTAGATATGAAAGAACTGGAAGCTCCGGTATCAAACAAAACTCTAACAGGAACATCATAAACAGAAAGCATACCTTGAATGACGACATTCTTTCCCTTCTCCGCCGCAGTTGGGGCATTCGACGAAGAAGGAATAGCATTAAGGGCATATGCTTTCACCATTTGCTTTTATTTAGGGGGTTGCGGACACTTGTCCTTGTGATGTCCCATTTGGCCACAATTGAAGCACTTCCTATCCGCTGGCTTGGCCCGACAATTACTAGCATCATGGCCCTTCTTACCACAGCTGAAGCACTCAACATCTTGCTTATTCTTTTTCTTCTGGCCATCCTTAGCTTGGTTCTGCTTTCTCTTATTCTGGGAGCCACCCTTGCCTCCACCACTTGCTTGTGGCTTTGGCTCATCTGCGGATGCAACCTCAGTCTTTGGCTTAGGGTAGAGACTCTCTGATCTTAATGCTTTTCCCACAATCGACTCAAACGTCTCATCGATGTGGTTAATAAGCCTTTCCCCTAAGTACTGATCTAAACCAGTTATGAATTTCTCATTCTTCTTCTCGGCAGTATCAATAAGAGATAACCCATACTTTGACAAAGTATCGAATTCAGCAATGTACTCCGAGACAGCTCTACCATTCTGCTTGAGCTCCAAGAATTTCTTATACAGCACTGACTTCTGAGCAGCTGGAATGAACTTCTCGCTAAAGCGAGCTTTAAACTGCTCCCAAGTAATCTGATCTTCGGGAGTAGCTGCCTTTATAGCATTCCACCAATTCATTGCCCGCCCTTGCAGCTGACGGGACGCTAGCTTCCTTTTCATCGCATCCTCGATACCCAAATCCTCGAAGATACGTTCGCAACTATCCAACCAATCCTGAACATCCGTGGCCGACTCCGTTCCGTGGAACGGCTTCCCACCAAGGTTAGTATAATCCTTATTCAGCTTGGCGAAGTCGACTCTTGGTGCCTGCACTATTGGACCACCACCATTTCCATCATTAGGGAGCTGCCCTCTGTACATCTCTAAGCATCTCTCTCATGAGGTCAGTAAACATCGTCCTCATGTCAGCAGCATTCCCATTATTGGCTCCCCTACCAGCACCTCTAGTATCTCGGCTCATCGTCAATCTGGAAAAGGAAACGATTAACGACTCCATAGTGGTGCTAGTGCAGTACGACTTCATCCTTATACTAGTAATAGTATATATATACATAGCTTTTGAAAACCAAAGTAATCAAAAATACGCGCTCTCATATACGTACTATCTCTCCCTGGTGTCTTTCCCTAGGTTAACTACGCAACCTAGAGCTCTGATACCAAGTGTGACGGCCCGCCCCGCACCAACCGACATTTACTCCAAAAGTGCGCTGTACACATGTCCAGTTAGCACAGAACGGGTCGCCAGAAGGAAAAGGAAGAAGGAAATGAACATACAAAGAACCTGTAGAATGTCTCACAGCGCATAGAATAAAATATAATAATAACATACTTGACATAAAACAGGAGAGACGGTGCATAAGCTGAAAATCAGAACTAAACATCATAGCAGCGGAAATCCAAAATACAGCTTATTACAACTTTTCAAACTGTCTCAAAGCAAAAGTAAGGTAAATGAGGTACACTACTAATGCCCAAGTAGCGACCACCAACGACACAGGGAGAATGTGTATATATATAATACGTGGAAGCCTCCTGCCCGCCTCCGAATCAGCTACTCGCGCATCACCAGCTAACCTGTCTCTAGTCTGCTCGTGTGAGCACCCAGAGTAATAAGAGGAGACATAAAACTCTGGGTCAGACATAAAGCCTGGTATGAGCGATAAGCATCTAAAGTGAACAATAACAGGTAGACTAAAACATACCTGAACCTGCAACCAAAGAGTTAGCACTACATACTGTACAACACTCTAAGGTATCATATCAAACAGTGTAAGGATACGGAGGTGGGGGAGGTGTGCATGTCATAATGATGGCAAACAATCAAGCATAGCATCCATCCTCACATCTCTCACTCAGTGCGTAAAGCATACGATATTCACCACTTCGATCACCCAACATACCTTGCTATGATCACTTTGCCCCATGAAGTCATAAATGGCTTCACTGCACTGATAACATAGCCACAAATCCTTTGCTATGTCCACTTTGCCCCCATGGAGTCACAAGAACCCCACTGCACTGGCTCATAGCCTTACTAATCCTTACTATGTCCACTCTGCCCCATGGAGTCACAAGAACCCCACTGCACTGGCTCATAGTCTTACTACGCATCACCTTGCCCCTCGGGTCGTAATGACCCTACTGCACTGATAACGTAGTCTTGCTACCATCACTTTGCCCCTCATGTCATAATGACCCTACTGCACTGATAAGTAGCCCATCATTCCTTTTTAGTGGTGAATCGAAATTATGAACGTCGACAACTCCTTAGCACACGTCCCGCAGCAAAGTCCAACCATGAAGTGAACTCATTGGTTCCCAACTGGTCCCGGGATCCTGAGCTCTAACTTCCCCTATTGGACTACCTTTGCATCTCGGGTTATTGGTCAATACTGGGTCGGGTCGGGTTCCTCCTCAAGTTATCGGTTCGGGTCGGTGTCTTTCATCTGTTCGGGTCGGGTCTCCTTCAGGTGCGGTTCGGGTCGGGTATTCCTCTGGGTTCGAGTCAGATGCTTCTCTTCGGGTCGGGTCGGGTGTTCCTTCTTGGTTCGTGCTTTCGATCCATCTTCATGCTCCCTTCATATGCTCCTATCCGATCCGCTTTCATGCTCCCGCCCTGATTCGTCTTCGTGCTTCCGCTCCGATCCGTCCTCCTCGATCCGATCCGTCCTCCTCGATCCGATCCGTCTTCTTTTGTCCGATCCGTTCCCATTTCAGCTAGCGTGGTCTTCCTTTTTGCCACTTTTCCCAAGTGTTGGGTTCCGATCCGATCGGGTCCTTTGCTCAGTTCAACATATCCGATCCGAGCCCCCTTATCCGATCCGATCTGAACCCTGCATTGTTTTCTGCAACTGTTCCAGCAAGTGTTTACGCCATTCGATGACGTTTTCGACCATTCTAACTATTGGAATCAATCACAAAACATTTCATACAGTCATAGCAACATACATGATCAACCACAAACACCAAAACATCAATATGATAGGTTAAAATGGATCAAACATACCCAAAATCCCATATTCTCCCCTTAAGCATGTTTAGGTGAAACTAATGATAGGATTAGCAAAACTTAACCAAATTAACCCAAATTCATATCATAGGTCTAAAACATCATTTAGGAATTTATGAACATTTTTCCCGAATTTTATCATGCTTAAATTCGCTAATTAACACTAATCAACCCTAATTAGCCATAATTAGTGCAAAACTATGCAAATCACTCACCTTAGCCACAAATAAACTAAGATCTGAAATAATTCTCTGATTTGATGTGAATTTCAATGCCAAACAGCAGCTCCTATGTTGCTTTGGTGAAGATCTTCCTTGATTAGGGGTTGCTAAGCTTAATCCTTGACCAAAAGATGATTTGGAGCTGATTTAGAGGTTGGAGGCCATTTTTAGGGATCCTTGGTGATAAGTGGAGGCTAGAAAACTGAAATGGAATGATTCTCCATCTCATTTCAGCCCTCCCATAACCCTAATCCCGAAATGGGTTATGGGCCTACTCACTAATCACCCGATTTGGCCCGGTTAAGCAGTTTTTCATCCTCCAAATCTTGTTTCAGCCATATCTCCCAAACGGTAAGTCCGTTTGGCTAATGTAACCACTCTACGGAAAGGTAAACCATCAAACGAATCAAATGGAAGTGGTTTCAGGTCAAAATTCCTTTCCAATCAAAAGTTATGGCCAAAACAGTACCAACTCGGGGGCAAAATGGTCATTTAAAAATCGACAAAAATAATGAACATGGGAAATGACTCTAATAGATGTTTCCCAAAGCTACATGACCATACAACTCCACATGGGAAAGAAATAAATATTCTACGATCGTATGATGTGTAGAATACGGGTCATTACATCTGCAATCGGCTTTGTTCCTTTAAACGGCTTCCCTCCTAGAGTAGTGAAGTCTTTGCTAGCTATGCAGAGTCCACCGCCATAGGCACTTGCACTTGAACTCCAACATCTGCCACGTCTGTCTCTGGAGCGGGTGACCTCCTCATGATCGCTGCCATCATGGCCTCGAACATAGCCGGGTAGTCTAGTGTACCTCCATTCCCCCCTCCAGAAACAATATCCTCCATAGTAGTGTATCTCGACGTTTGACGACTCATTATAAATCTGAAAAATGAAATAATTAGCCCACGCATGAGAAAAACTTCAAATGGAGTTCAAACGCTATTATACTATACACTAATGTATAATATACATCCATCAGAAAGCTTACAAATATGTCCCTCATACGTTATTACATCTTCGAACTTTGGCTAAAATCGCGAAACCTCGCTCTGATACCAAATGTGACGATTGCCTATAACTCCTGCACTTAACAAGGAAAATAATGCGTTAAGGACGTGCCTGGTAGCTATGGACGATTATCAGGGTTGGATAGGATAAGCAGAACCTATCGTATAACTCACAGCACAAGGATGAAATATAATAGAACATTTACAACAGGCAATAATAATGAAGTAGAATTAAGATGAATCTTAAAATTTTCATATCACCATGAAGAATCCATACAACAATGAATAACACTATAAGAGTCAATACAAAGTGCCTTAATACAAGTCACTCAGAGATTACATAAACATAACAGTAGAAAACAACAAATAGTAGCTAATAGGAAACTAATACATAAACCTCCAGCTTGTCATCGCTCAACAACATTGTCCTCATGAAGATCAACTACCTGTCACCTACTACTCAGTCTGCCCATCCAAAACATGGGTGAACAACCCATGGTAATAAGAGGAAATATAAAATCTTGAGTCAGACAACGATCTTAATGAGCGATAAAACAACTATCTAACATCATTAATAAAATATATGAGAATAGGCAGATTAATCAATTAATCTACCAACATCAACAGAGAAGAATCCAAACCCGTCTCCCCCACATCTGACGGTGATAACCTTTAAAAAACAAGTAGAAACAAATAGTACATTCATAGAAATCAGTTATCAAGTGTAGACCATCCTAATCGATATCGATATCTCCTAAGCACAAGCCCCAAAGGCCTAAACCAACATCAGACAAGCACCCAAGAGTTATCTCCCTCGAGGTCGAGTAATCTGCATAAGATAATACAAGCAAAACAATCATCATCCATGACTCTAGCTATCACCCGCGAACCTACTTCGAAACCATCGCTAATCGTATGACCAGCTCAACATCATGTCATCCGTCAAGGGCTAACGGTAAACCCCGGTCCTAGCAAAACTTCACATGCCCTCATGACTCGTATCTCTAGACCCATCGTGACTGCACAGGGTACTCGACCATTCAACCGATCTATTAGGCATCCCTATTATAGTCCTGCTTTGAGTCCGCTAGAACCTACAATAATAGTAATTCCTCGGCCTTCGATATCTCTAGTCATCATCAGCGACTATCCATAGCTCAGTCGCCTTCTCGAGTAACCATTATCCATAAACTCAACATCTTTGAGTCATCTTGTGACACCCCACGTCCATTAATGTCACTCACAAAGGGAATGCATTAACTTCTATGGAGCGTTTTAAGTGTGTATAGAACAGAAACTTAACAACAAGACAGATATAAAATAGTACTTAAAAATTTAAAACATCATTCATTGCAGCGGTAAACAAATAAGTTTGATTACATCATAAACAACCAAAGAATAGAGTCAAGTACATAATATCCATCTTGACTAAATCAGAGTACATAAAATGAAAGACATAACCCCAACATAAAATTGCCATAAATAAGATAGGCTGAACTTTTACTTCGGCGATCCAAGCAACTTCCAAAAAAAGAGATAAAGCTGTCCAAATCAAGCTCCACTAGTACTAGTCCCACCCTGAGCACTTGGGGCGGAGGGGAGGAAGAAAAGAGGTGGAAACAAAGGGGTCAGACATAAAGTATGGCGAGTGCAATAACTTTAACAATATAATCATTAAGTAACTAGGATATGGCATAAGCTGGAAAATAAGGAAAGGACTGTGAACAATTGGGTATGACAGAGCAAACAAAGGAAATAAGATGAACAAAGATAACGTTAAAGGCATACCTAGTCACTATAGGATAATTACTACACTGCACCACACCAAACACCCTAAAAGTTGATACCGCCTATAGAACTTAATAATGATAAAGGTAGTTTCATGTACCCCTAGCTGCCTTCATAGGTGCCGGCTGCCTCTATCTCCACTAGGTGTACCCACTACCCCCATTCGATCGGCTTCCTAACTCGTAGATACTCGTGCTGGCCCCACAGTGGGGTGTATCACTCCCCAAAGTGGCAACCTGATACCACCAAGAATGCACGGCTTATACCAACACGATGCAACAACGTCTTACCTACCAACCCGGGCCCACACACGCATATGATCCCGTTGGACTTGCGTTTGCCATCGCAAACCCGTTTTGACCTCTTACAATCAAACCCAGTACGCGTGTCCCGTCCTCGACTTGGGTCGAGCCCACATAGATACTTAATTGGTTACTGGTTTGAAAAGGTCTCCCATGCATGACACAAGCTTTCCACCTATGCTTGCCCCCCTCTAAGGTTTTCCCCACTTAACCCCTTTCTTATTTATGTCTACTTACATGTTTCAATCTTGGTTAAGTGCATCTAATCGTATTTCAGAAGCCACCCAAGGCACCCTCTTAATTTCACATGCCACCCAAGGCACCAACTTAACCCCCTCATGTCCCACCATATGTTTATCTGGTTAAGTGTTTCTTAATTCATTAACACCGTAACCTTATAAAGACCTCCCACATTAGACTGGCATTTGTGGCAGCTGGATTTGCCGGGCGGGTCCGGGCAGTCTTACACCACAAACGAGCCTAACCTCGTGTGTTTATAACTGTTACGCATTTAATTCATGCCTTTGACCTCTCACATTAGACTGGCATTTGTGGCTGTTGGATTTGCCGGGTGGGTCCGGGCAGTCTTACACCACAAACGAGTCTAACCTCGTGTCATCGGCGGTTTATTTTTACACATCTTTACTTAACCCCAAAGTGGATTAATATCCCTATTCAAAATTTGTAAATAAATTCCAAATATACTTATGTCCATAATTTTCTCAATTATGTCCATAAATTCCAATTTTTCCCATTAATGCCTTTAATTAATTATATGCCTTTCTCAAGGCCATTATGCCAATTATAAATTTGTGTATATTCAATATTATTCCCATTGTCCCCACGTTGTTCGTTCGTTTATCATGACATATATGTATATTAGACTAGCAATTTGTCTAACACATAAAAGGGAATAAACATCGCAAATTTACATAACACATGAAATGGATCTAATCTTGCAAATAAGGATTTCAACATAACTTGCATTAACTTGTTATTGTCATGAATCTAAACATAGGCCTAAAGTTGTGAACTTGCATATATAATATAGTTTTCATCCAAAACTTGCATAGGCCATAGTCACAAATTTACATAAAACTATGTACATCATAGATCTCAATCTAAAGGTGTAAACTTGCATATATGAATCCATTTTCTACCTAAACTTGCATATAGTCACTTTATTTGGTTCACATGTAAACTTGTGTACAATTCATATAGAAACTAGCATATAATCTATACCCAAACTAGCATATAGAATGATGTCAAATATGAGTCAAGATGAACATAGGTGATTGGGCATATACAAAGGAATCTACAACAAAAACTGTCATTATGAACAACTAGCATATATTCACAAAATACCACAATTTCCAATGTTTCACAAACATAGCCATATAACCCAATTTATATCTCAACCCAATTAACTTGTTAATTATCTTATTAAAGAAATTGAACTCACAACTCAAAGAAGGTCTTGAGTTCTGGGATCTGATTTCTGAAATTGATTAAGCTTGCCTTTGAAGTAGAATTCATTGTTGTTGTTATAATTTTGAGTTGCATTAAGTTGATTAGCTTCACTTTTCCTCTAATTGGTGGCGGCTACTCTAGGTTGCAAGGTGATAGCATAACGGCCATGATTCTAATTTTTATTTTTATTTAGGGTTTGATTCTACATGTGTTTATATAGAATTTAGGATTAATTTAGGCCATCCGATCAACCTAGAATCAATCAAAACCATTCAGACCTGATCAGAACTATCCAGAAACCCTAGTGACTCATCAACAAGTAATAAATCGTCATCTTTCAGATCTGGCTCTGGGGAGGGGGGAAGGGGGTAGGTCGACACTAAGGTCGGCCTGTATAGGGGGAGGTCGACACTAAGGTCGACCCCCAGGTCGACCTAGGTCCTGGGCGGGAATTTTCCCGCCTAGCCCGCTTCGACTTTGATTTGAATTTTGATTTGTTTCGAGCTGTTTGAATTTATTTGAATTTTCTGGAAACTTCCGACAGCCATAACTTCTTCATACGAAGTCCAATTTACGCAAACTCGGACTCTACCTCAACCAGAATTCAGAGATGAACACAATGGCGTAACACGTTTCCCTTGATTCTTACATTTAAAGTTAAGTATTATTTAATTTGTTAACTTTAATATTTAAATTTATGGGGTGTTACATGCTCCCCTCCTTAAAGGATTTCGCCCCCGAAATCTCCAAGTTAAGGAGAATGCATATCCTAACATCCAATCGTTCATCTACTCAACCATCAAACACAGGTATCCATTGTCCTTACAAAATTTCTAATGCTGTATGAACATATGCAAGAAGTGTGTGTATATGTTCCTTATCTAATGCAAAATCAGGCGGTCTACTGATTCAGTTGACCTCCTTAATGAAAATCATGATAGTGCCATGCATCCATTATGTATGCGAAAGAATCCTATCGATACAAATTATTTCTACACGTGTGCACAACCATTCATCAAAATGCAGCATCCATATGATAACACAACCATTATACATCCATTAATTTAAATATGCACACACATTTATATGCAACATGAAGGTGATTGAGCCGATCTAGTGCATAAGGTGTGTGTATATGCATCCACGAGCAACCACTTGCATCCATTTGCATCCACTAAACATAACATGTCTCAAACACATGTTTCAACCATAGGGTTCTTCCTAACTAAAGATCGAAGGTGTCATCGCAAAGATAATACTAAAAGATAGGACAAGTATCAACAAAGCGGTAGAAAAAGGATAAATTAAAAATACACCCTCAAAAAGGAAAGGGTACAACGTACGCATCTTATCTTCTGTCTCCTAAGTCGCGTCTCTTTGATCATCTCCCCATTGCACTTTGACCAACTTGACCTCTTTGTTGCGAAGCTTTTTGATCTCCGATCCGATAATGCATGTATTAGCTCGTCTGATCGTGGCATTGCGCTCTACTTCCACTTCTTCGAGCATGCTCGGCTCTACCACTTCCGCCATATCGTGTAAACACTTACGCAAATGTGAAACGTGAAACACGTCATGAACTCCACTGAGCTTATCTGGTAACTTTATTCTGTACGCCATCTGCCTAATCCTTTCTGTAATTGGAAAGGGTCCTACGAACCTTGGTGCCAACTTCCCTACTGATCCAAAGCGGACTACGTTTCTCAACGGTGATACCTTAATAAAAACCATGTCCCCAACCTTGAACTCAAGATTAGTTCGTCTCCTATCAGCATATGACTTTTGTCGGTCCTGTGCCGCCTTCATTCGCCGTCGAATCAAGTATATTTTCTCCGATGTCTCCCTAATCATGTCGGGTCCAAGCAAAACCTTATCCGTGGATTCCCACCAACATGTAGGTGATCAGCACGGTCGTCCATAAAGAGACTCAAAAGGTGCCATGCCAATGCTAGCTTGAAAACTATTATTATAGGCGAACTCTACTAGTGGATGGTGTTCTTCCCATGTTCCTCCAAAATCTAGAATGCATAGCTTTAGAAGGTCTTCTAGAATCCGATTCACCGTCTCGGTCTGGCCGTCCGTCTGAGGATGATAAGCGGTACTTAAGCATAATTGTGTTCCAACCGCCTCTTGTAAGCTCTTCCAAAATTCACTTGCGAAAATAGGATCTCTATCACTCACAATGCCAGAGGGTATGCCGTGCAAGCGGACTATCTCTCGAAGGTAAACGGATGCTAACCACGTGGCGGTCCTTCTACTTTTAACGGGAATAAAATGGGCACTTTTAGTAAGTCTGTCTACAATTACCCAAATCCCCGTATTACCTTTCCTCGATCTTGGTAACCTAGCTACAAAATCCATGGAAACGCTTTCCTATTTCCAAAGCGGAATCTCTAAGGGATGGAGAAAACCTCCAAGCTTCTTTTGCTCCGCCTTGACTTGTTGGCACACTAAGCATCTAGCAACGAACTCGGCTACGTCCTTCTTCATTCCGGCACAAAATAAAACTCACTTCATATCCTTATACATCTTATCACCACCGGGATGTATGGTCATATTAAAGCGATGTGAATCTTCAAGAATTGCCTTCTTCAAACTTTCATCTCGTGGTATGCAAAGTCTTCCATCTCTACGTAGCCAACCTCTTTCATTTATAGCTTATCTATCAAGATGTCTTGAGGACTCCCCTCCTATAAGCTTGCCTACTATTTCGACCAACTGTGGGTCGTTCCGCTGTGCCTCTCCGACTCGACCCAAAAGTGTAGGTTGCACCTCTAATAATGCCAACAATCCGGGTACAAAATCGACAGAGGGTCTGAAGTCGAAGGATGGTATATACTCCAAACTCTGCCGCTCGAAAAAAGGACTTAAAGTTAACTTCTTTCTACTTAGGGCGTCAGCTACAACGTTACCCTTGCCAGGGGTATATGCGATATCAAAATCGTAGGATGCCAAAAACTCCATCCATCTCTGTTGCCTCAAGTTTAGGTCCTTCTGAGAGAATAAATACTTTAGCGGCTTATGGTCTGTATACAACTCAAACCTTTCGCCAAGCAAATAATGACGCCACGACTTAAGCGCAAAAACTATGGCCGCCAACTCCAAGTCGTGGGTAGGGTAATTTTTCTCATAGGCTTTCAACTGTCTTCCACCATAGCATATCACCCTTCCCTCTTGCATTAAAACTGCGCCAAGCCCTGTCCCGCAAGCATCGGTATATATAGTGAATGTCTTACTCCCGTCTGGCAAAACTGGAACGGTCGTCAAAGCTCTCTTTAGACGTTGGAAAGCATCGTCACAGTCAACGTCCCAAGTAAAAGTCAAATTCTTCTTCGTTAATCAAGTGAGAGGGGGTGACATCTTTGCGAAGTCCTTAATGAACTTCCTATAATAGCCAGCCAGCCCTAAAAAGCTTCTTACTTCGGTCGCGTTCTTAGGCTTTTTCCAATATTAGATTGCCACTACCTTAGCGGGATCCACAGCTATTCTTTCCTTAGAGAACACGTGTCCTAAGAACCTTACTTCTTTTCTCCAAAAATGGCACTTGGAGAACTTAGCTTTTAGCTGATGTGCTCGTAGGGTCTCTAAGACTTCCCTAAGATATAGGGCATGCTCTTCTTCATTTTTAGAGAAAACCAGAATATCGTCTACAAAGACTACCACAGACTTGTTCAGAAACTCCCTAAACACCCTACTCATTAAGTTAACAAAGTATGCGGGTGCATTCGTCAAACAAAAAGGCATGACAAGCCACTCGAAGAAACCGTCAGGAGTTCTAAATGCATTCTTATCGATCCTATCTTCAGCCACCCTTAGCTGATGAAACCCTGTAGCTAAATCCAGTTGCGAGAAAACCGAAGCTCCTACCAACTGATCGAATAGATCGTCTATCCTCGGTAACGGGTGTCTGTTCTTCTTTGTTTGCTTATTAAGCTCTCTATAGTCCACGCATAATCTAAGTGAACCATCAGCTTTTGTAGCAAAAATGACTGGAGCACCCCACTCCGAAATACTTCTTCTTATGAACCCCTTTCTCAAGCAATTCTTCAACTTGCTTTCTGAGTTCTCCTCTCTCTCTCAGAGCCATGTGGCGTACTGGTAATGCAACTGGCTTTGTATTATCTACTAAGTATATTCAAAAGTCTATCTCACGCCTCGGGGGTAAACCTCGAACTTCATCGAAGACATCCAGGTATTCACGGACCACTCTAACAGACTGCAGATTCTCAACAGAGGCGACAAGCGATTCTAGATAACTTAGCATAACAAAATTCATGGGATTTCAAGAGATTTAAAGAGTGTTGCTCAAGCAAGTCATAAGCCTAACTTCCCTCTTTTCACAATCTAGGATGGCTCCATTACTAGATAGCCAATCCATGCCCAAAATTAACCCATAGCCCGTGAAGCCCAAAACATAAGCATCACATCTAAACCCAACGCTAAGTATAGAAATTTCCAAATCCAAACAAATCATCGACAAATAGGCTTAGCCCCCAATTAGATTTGAAACAACTAAGGGACCCTCTACTATACTGGTGTTTAGGTGTAGCGTCTCAACTAAAGCAGTGGATATAAAAGAGTGTGAAGCGCCAGAATCAAAGATTGTGCGAACAAGATGATCGAAAAGATAAACTAAACTTTCAACGGAAATCGCTCTACCTCGTTCTTGCAGCGGTGGGACCACAGGAGCCTGGTCCTGTCCGCTTGCCTGTCCTGGTGCCATGAGAGCCTGTATCTTCCCTCCAGAGGTAGTCCCTGCCCTCTGCCCTTTCTTTGGCAGTCCTTAATCAGATGTCCTGCCTCGCCACAGTGGAAACAACCAGTCTTCTTCTTCTTCCTACAATCTTTGCTTAGATGGCCTGATGTCCCACAGTTAAAGCATCTTTTCTTTCCCTTACCATTGTTGTCTTTACCACCCTTCTTGTTCTGTTGTTGCTATTTCTTTTGATCCCCTTTCTTCTTCGGTACCTTATTAGCATTGGCGCCTTTCTCCTCTTCATGCATAAGTGCCAGGTCAACTAATCTCTCAAAAGCGGGGCCCCATCGGGATGTGGGTCATAGCTAACCCATGTAGCGGCTCGTTCAAACCCTTAACAAACCTCAGGGCCTTCTTTTCGGGTGTATTTACCAAGTCCAAGCCAAATCTTGCCAACTGATTGAACTTGTTGACGTATTCTTTCACTGATAGATTCCCCTGCCTCAATGTCAAAAACCTTTCCATGTATAGATTCTCTTCAGCCCGTGAGAGAAACTTTGCCTCAAACCTACGCCTGAAATCCGGCCATGTATCAACTGGACGCTCTCCATTAGTGACCTCCCACCAAAACGAGGCCTCATTCTTCATCGACCAGGCAGCTAGCTGGACCTTTCTTCCGTCTTCTACCTCAAATATTCCAAACAATTCTTCCACCTCCTTTAGCCAATTTTGAGCTTCAACAAACGTTTCCGACCCGTGAAAAGGTTTCCCGCCCATTGCCCGAAAATCCTTGCATATCTTTGCGAAAGTGTCAACACGGGGAGGAGGAGGAGCATTTGCTGGGCCTACGACATGGGCCCTAGCTTCCAGATACCTTCTAAACCATCCTTGTATCGGTATCACCTCGGGTATCTCGGGAATTCCAGACATGCTGAAAAGAAATTGAGGAGATTCAAACGAAGAATTCGAAAGAAAGATATATGACTCTTGGGGTTATGATTTAAAATAAACTTTTCTCTTAAAGATATTCTCCTTAAAACATACTTTTGAAAGTATTTCTTTATAAAATGCCTTTGAAAAATATTTTTCAAAATATCTTATCTGTACTGGTAAACTTCAGCTCTGATACCACGTGTGACACCCCACGTTCATTAATGTCACTCACAAAGGGAATGCATTAACTTCTATGGAGTGATTTAAGTGTGTATAGAACAAAAACTTAACAACAAGACAGATATAAAATAGTACTTGAAAATTTAAAACTTCATTCATTGCAGCGGTAAACAAATAAGTTTGATTACATCATCAAAAACCAAAGACTAGAGTCAAGTACATAATATCCATCTTGACTAAATCAGAGTACATAAAATGAAAGACATAACCCCAACATAAAATTGCCATAAATAAGATAGGCTGAACTTTTACTTCAGCGATCCAAGCAACTTCCAAAAGAAAGAGATAAAGCTGTCCAAATCAAGCTCCATGAGTACTAGTCCCACCCTGAGCACCTGGGGGGGAGAAAGGAAGAAAAGAGGTGGAAACAAAGGGGTCAGACATAAAGTCTGGCGAGTGCAATAACTTTAACAATATAATAATTAAGTAAGTAGGATATGGCATAAGCTGGAAAATAAGGAAATGACTGTGAACAATTGGGTATGACAGAGCAAACAAAGGAAATAAGATGAACAAAGATAACGGTAAAGGCGTACCTAGTCACTATAGGATAATTACTACACTGCACCACACCAAACACCCTAAAAGTTGATCCCGCCTATAGAACTTAATAATGATAAAGGTAGTTTCATGTACCCCTAGCTGCCTTCATAGGTGTCGTCTGCCCCTATCTCCACTAGGTGTACCCACTACCCCCATTCGATCGGCTCCCTAACTCGTAGATACCCGTGCTGGCCCCACAGTGGGGTGTATCACTCCCCAAAGTGGCAACCTGATACCACCAAGAATGCATGGCTCATACCTAAACGATGCAACAATGTCTTACCTACCAGCCCGTTGGACTTGCGTTGCCACCGCTAACCCGTTTTGATCTCTTACAATCAAACCTAGTACGCGTGTCCCGTCCTCGACTTGGGTCGAGCCCACAAAGATACTTAATGGGTTACTGGTTTGAAAAAGGCCCCCATGCATGACACAAGCTTTCCACCTATGCTTGGCCCCTTCTAAGATTTTCCCCACTTAACCCCTTTCTTATTTATGTCTACTTACATGTTTCAATCTTGGTTAAGTGCATCTAATCATATTTCATATGCCACCTAAGGCACACACTTAATTTCACATGCCACCCAAGGCATCCACTTAACCACCTCATGTCCCACCATATGTTTATCTGGTTACATGTTTCTTAATTCATTAACACCGTAACCTTATAAAGACCTCCCACATTAGACTGTCATTTGTTGCAGCTGGATTTGTCTGGCGGGTCCGAGCAGTCTTACACCACAAACGAACCTAACCTCGTTTCTTTACAAATGTTACGCATTTAATTCATGCCTTTGACCTCTCACATTAGACTGGCATTTGTGGCTGCTAGATTTGTCGGGCGGTTCGGGCAGTCTTACACCACAAACGAGTCTAACCTCGTGTCATCGGCGGTTTATTTTTACACATCTTTACTTAACCCCAAAGTGGATTAATTTCCCTATTCAAAATTTATAAATAAATTCCAAATATACTTATGTCCATAATTGTCTCAATTATGTCCATAAATGCCAATTTTTCCCATTAACGTCTTTAATTAATTATATGCCTTTTTCAAGGCCATTATGCCAATTCTAAATATGTGTATATTCAATATTATTTTCATCGTCCCCACGTTGTTCGTTCGTTTATCATGACATATATGTATATTAGACTAGCAATTTGTCTAACACATAAAAGGGAATAAACATCGCAAATTTGCATAACACTCAAAGTGGAGCTAATCTTGCAAATAAGGATTTCAACATAACTTGCATAAACTTGTTATTGTCATGAATCTAAACATAGGCCTAAAGGTGTGAACTTGCATATATAATATAGTTTTCATCCAAAACTTGCATATGCCATAGTCACAAATTTACATAAAACTATGTTCATCATAGAACTCAATCTAAAGGTGTAAACTTGCATATAGTCACTTTATTTGGTTCACATGTAAACTTGTGTACAATTCATATAGAAACTAGCATATAATCTATACCCAAACTTGCATATAGAATGATGCCAAACATGAATCAAGATGAACATAGGTTATTGGGCATATACAAAGGAATCTACAACAAAAACTATCATTATGAACAACTAGCATATATTCACAAAATACCACAATTTCCCATGTTTCACAAACATAGCCATATAACCCAATTTATATCTCAACCCAATTAACTAGTTAATTATCTTATTAAAGAAATTGAAATCACAACTCAAAGAAGGTCTTGAGTTCTGGGATCTGAGTTTTGAAATTGATTAAGCTCGCCTTTGAAGTAGAATTCGTTGTTGTTGTTATAATTTTGAGTTGAACTGAGTTGATTAGCTTCACTTTCCCTCTAATTGGTGGCTGCTACTCTAGGTTGCAAGGTGATAACATGACGACGATGATTCTAATTTTTATTTTGTTTTAGGATTTGAGTCTACATGTGTTTATATAGAATTTAGGATTAATTTAGGCCATCCGATCAACCCTAGAATCAATCAAAACCATTCAGACCAGATCAGAACTATCCAGAAACCCCAGTGACTCAGCAATAAGTCATAAATCGTCATCTTTCAGATCTGGCTCGGGGGGGGGGGGGGGGGTAGGTCGACACTAAGGTCGACCTGTATAGCGGGAGGTCGACACTAAGGTCGACCCCCGGGTCGACCTGGGTGCTGGTCGGGAATTTTCCCGCCCAGCCCGCTTTTGACTTCTTATTTGAATTTTGATTTGTTTTGAGCTGTTTGAATTTATTTGAATTTTCTGGAAACTTCCGATAGCCATAACTTCTTCATACGAAGTGCATTTTACGCAAACTCGGACTCTATCTCAACCAGAATTCCGAGATGAACACAATGGCGTAACCTTTTCCCTTGATTCTTACATTTAAAGTTAAGTATTCTTTAATTTGTTAACTTTAATATTTAAATTTACAGGGTGTTACACATCTTCACATTCATTGCATTACGTCGATCAACAAAGACTTTATAACACTTGGAACGTCCCGTTTTGAGCTTATGTCGAAGTCATGATCATCGTCATTCCAAAAATATACATGTCTTGGTCGATACTTCATTTCATTGTATTTCAGCCTTTTACAGCCTTTCTGAAATGCTATCATAGCTCCTGGATCGCCCATGACCCATCAGCTCAATATCCGGACCACAACGTTTAAAACCCCTTTTTATAGCGTTTCTGAAACATTATAGCTGCCACTGACGATCCACTATGGATCGTTCATAATCTATCGGCTTGGAGAATGGCTAATCCATCAAAAACCACATGTGCCTCACTATTTTCATCTGATCCGATCACTTCTGGATCGTACCTGATCCAGGACATTTCATAGTGTTTGTCCAACGCTGTATATTCTCATGGATCGCATCTGATCTATCCCTTTGCCAAGCCAATCAATGATTTTGAGTGTGCGTGATCCACCCATTGATCGTGGTCGATCCATCTCTTCACCACAGCGTTTTGCAAACGTTGTAAAGCGCCAGAACTTGATTATTGCCCGATCCATTGAAATACACTCGATACACTTACTTTCTTTTGACGAACCACACTTTTTCCACTTGCCAAACATGTTGCCAAACACGCCCGTACACACGGATCCATCTCTACTCAAAACCAATAAAATATGATCAACAAATCAACCATTGATCCAAGCAATAATGAACAAATGCTAAAACAAATGATGTATATAAGATGATGTATATATTGTAATTTGTGTGAAGTAATAAAAAAAACCGCATTGCCTTTCATAAAAATTAAAAATAATAATCCACAAATGTTAAGACAATAGTTCAATAAATGATCAAATCAATAAATGGATCTAAACATAGAATTAACATATGAAATTACCATTCATAAGTTGCTAGATTAGATCCTATGGTGATTTGAATTGAAATCATATTTACATCGATTTGATCTACATGAAAAGACCTTGAAATGATGAACATAAGATCATACAACCTATATACTCCATCGAATCCATGCGAGAGATGCTTATCACTCACCAATTCTTCAAATAACTTGAAATCGACTAATCTCAAATTCGGACAGCGATGATCAGTCTCCAAACCTCTTAATTTGATGCGATCTTCCTTCACTCGATGTAGATCTAGCTTTACTTGATGTAAATCTTCAATATTCTTGCGTAGATATAGAATTTTAATGGAGGAAAGGTGTATTTGATTGAGCAAGGAGGATCACGAGCCCAACCAAATGGGAGAATGAAGAAAGTAAACTATTCTCCTTGCCTCTACCCCCTATTTATAGCCTCTAACCAGCCACTAATGGGCCATACCAATTTAGCCCATTATTGACTAGCAAAATCTATATAGAAATTGTGAAACACTAAAACAATGATTCCGCCCAAACTATTGAACCAAATCTTTAACGCGATCACTCTACGGAATTGGAAACATCATTTCATTACAAATGAAATCGATCTCAGTACCTGATTCGGTCTCAGTCAAAAGTTAGGCCTGTACGAAACTGATAGTGACGAAATGGTAACAAATAAAATTGGTAAAAATTGTGGACATGTCTCATATCCCCATAACCAACATATCAAAATATGAGAAGGATCCAACCTTCCAGGAATTAAATAAAAATATTTTATGATCCTCCGGTACATAAAATGCAGGTCGTTATAACCTCCCTCGAGACAATATACCTTAAGACTTGCAACGCCATGCAATACCCAAAATACGCTTTGAGAGAATCCACAAAGAGTGTGATACACCGCATTTTTGTAACAATTAAATAATTCAATAATGCATATAAGGAAAAGAAATTTTTTTGAAGAGCTTCCAGAATTTGGCCGCGGGATTAGCGTCATTACGTTCGTGATGATTTTCGGGTCAATTGAGACCTATGGATTGCAAAAAAACGATTTAAGATGAAAGAGATACCTTTAAATGAAGCATTGCAGCAAAACATGAAAATAAGGTAAAGAAGGAGAACAATGAGTACCATTATTTTTAAACTTATTAACAAAAGACTTCATAGCTTAGTTGGTTGAGGCATTGGATATGCAACATAGAGATCAGGGGTTTGAACCCCGGTGGTGACGTAATTTTTAACTTTGTTTTAGAGAGGGCCAACTGAACATACAAATATATGTATATATGTGCAGAAATATGTATATTTTAAGAAGAGAAAGGAATGCGTACAATTATTTTTAAGAGAGCACATGCAATTAAAATAGGTAATGTATGCGCTAATTAATGCAATGCATGAAATTCATATTTAAAAAAAAAAAGAGAAACATTAATTGGTGCAATGCATGGAAAGGTTTAAAAAGAAGAAATCAATATGTGAATGCATTAACATAAAAAGAGTGATAAACAAGGATAAAATAATGAGACAATTTCATGCAACAATAAAAATGAGGAAAGATGTATATACATACATGACAGTTAAAAGTTTTAATGCAATGAAAAAAAGGAGGAAGTTAACATGTAAGCAATAATAATAAAGATATGCAATAAAAAAAAACAATCAAGTTATTACATAAAAAAAGGGGCATAAATATATAACCATGAAATTCAAAACTAGAGAATTAAATGTATGCAACCTGATATTAAAGGAATAAAAGTGTGCATAAGGAATTAATGCAACATGCGATAGAAGAAAGGAAACATTGCAATGAATCGATAGAGATAAATAAAAAGGAAAAAATGCAATGAATTGATTGCATTAAAATAAAAAAATACAAATAAAAAAGGTAATGCATAAAATAATGAAGGGAAGATATATTTTTTATATATTTGTGGCACACAAATTTGAAATTCAAAAGCGGATATGGTTTGTAACAGGAACAAGATTAATTAAAGGAGACATAACAAGCAAGTGATAAACCTTTAATTAATAAACATTAAAATCAGAAGAATAAAAAGGAAGTAAATTAACATTTAAAAATTAATAAATGTTAACATATAAAAACAACACAGCACATATAACGCGTGAGGACCCGTAGGTGTTGCAGCGCGTTTATATGACATTGTATGATGTGTGTGCGCGGTTCAGATTTAATTTAATTTAATTCGAAGGTTCAAAACTTTCTACTACACCTATAAATAAGTCTATAGGGCCAACCCTAAGCTCATATTTCTGAGGCTACGCGGAGGTTCTTCCATTCTTCCCTCTTCAAATCTATTCACAAAATTAAGAATATTAGTCTAGGAAAAATTCTGAATCCAGATCTGAAGGAAAGAAACGTATATTTGTAAATGGGTGTTCAGATCTCGTATTAAAGTAAGGTAGCTTTCTAGATCCGATCTATTCAAATTCCTTCCTCTTTCTTCCCTTTCTCTTTTAATGAAAATAGTCAATCCATGGTCGTTAGGTTTTGAATTCTATTAAGGGAACAACCATGGATGCTAAAACTGGATCAGATCCAGAATTAAGAAAGCGTACGAGGTGAGTGGGTTTAAGCTATAGCATTTTAGATTATAATATATTATCGTTTACCATTCCCCATTTTGTATATTTGAATTTGCCAGAATAATTAAGAATTACTTTTATAACAAGTTGAGATGTTAAGATGAATAATTCATATGTTGAATCAGTTAAAATGTTGGAATGATTACATGTTGAAAACAAATTGTTAGAAAATAGGTAATGACTAATATTGTTATAATCACATGATTCACTTGTGGTATGTTATTGAGTAAATGACATGTTTAACTTATTGGATTTAAAAAATTATCCGATTAAATATTTACATGTCAAAGTAGAATTAAACACATGTTAAAAATGACATGCGACAAAATATAGGCATAATTTGATGACATGTAAATTGGATTATATTAAACATATGAAAAGGACAATATGCCTAAAATTTACATGAAATAGGAATAATTGTTTAAAGAACGAACATTCCTAGATTCATAGTAATTTGACATTGTAACGCTCTTAGACACGAGGTTAGATTGCACTTATGATAGAAGTCTACCCTGAATTGTCCGACATATCTAGAATTCACAAGTGGTAAATCTAATGTGAGGGGTCTACATGCATAATTAAAACATGCAATGGTACTAAGACACGAGGTTAAGTCAACTTATAGTAGAAGTCTGCCCGGACTCTCCCGGCAAATCCAACATCCACAAATGTATGCTTAATGTGAGAGGTCTAGTGCATATATATATATGTATATAATATAAATAACAAGATATGAATAAATGGTAATTAAATGTCTAACTCAGAAAATAAGAAAGAAAGGGATGTAATTGACTGAGTTAGTGTGATGTGAAGGAAAAGTGATGTATTTCCCTAAATGATCTATTTCTGAGAACATGGTTGCAAGTAATCCAGTAAGAAAGAGGAAAGAAATTACTTGCCACCACAAATGTAGGTGGGAATACGTTATGAAAATAAATCATTGATTCCTTCTATAAATTAAACTGATAAGGTGCACGAAGTGTTTTCCTTAATAAAATAAGGAACATATATTACAGTGAATGAAGAATAATGGATTACAATAGTAAATGGTTTAAACAGGGAATGATAATAACCTATTATAAATAAATAACATTAATGAAAATGTTGTATAATTGGTAGACTTGTCCTAGGGACAAGTGAAGGTTATAATTTAGGTTATAATAAACTAGTAAGGAAATGGGATAACTGGTGAAATGAGATAAGGAACATTCAATTGTAAATTAAGCAATCAGTAAATGGGGAAGCCGGAAACCAGTTGAGAAAGAGGGGAAAATATGTTATATATAAGAAGTTGTACTTAATTATAAATTAAGTAATCTATAAACATGGAAGTCTGAAACCCGCTGATAAGAATAACATGTTTGGACTTGTCCTAGGGACAAGAGGAAATTATAACATAGGTTATAATAATTGGGTAGTGAAACTTATTAATGGACCTTAGTTAAGAGAACAAAGTTAATAAGTAAACAACAATAAGTTGTAGTAACAATGTAAAATGGAATTATGATTAAACGAAAAATAATGAGGAAAGCTTACGAAATAAGTTATATTTAATCATAAATAATGGCTGACATGTTAAAAAAACATGTGAATTGGGATATACTTAATTACATATTAAGTAGAACATGTTATTGTAACGATAAAATCAAACAAAAATATAAAGGGATTGTGGGTTACAGACATTGGACCACAATCTAGAGAATAACATGTTGTGGGCTTATTAATAAACTTAAATAGGTTAAGTTATATAACTGAAATTAACAAGCAAGAGAACTTGGTAACTTGATTAAGAATTCAATATGAATGAGAATAATCAAGTTAAATGGAAACCTGATGAGGTAAGGCAAACACGTAAAAGAATGTTTAGACATAGGGTCTAACAACATATTAAAGTGAGGCGCTTGGACCAGTCCGCACATTTGAGGGTGAATAACCCAACGGGGTAGATCATCGTGGTATTATATGGCACGAGGGGAGCGCATATTTATCTGATTATTATGTCGGCTCCGAAGGAATGGAAGGAAAATCACGCGGCTTACTGAGATACGTAAGTTGCTCCGAGTAGTCCTCTTTGCAGTGGCAAATGTTTAGGCTGTGCTCGTAGAGGCTGAGTCTGCGCGTAACTACTAGGTGCGTGGGCCTTGACTGCAAAAGTAGCTTTGCAGTCAGAATTCTTTGATGCGGTGACACCTGGGTGATTCGTTGGTCGCCTCAATGGGAAGGCGAATGGTCACGGCCAACAAGGATAGTAGATCATCGGATATCCGTCATCGACAGCCAAAAGGATGTGAAGAGACTAGAGCTAAAACTGATAGACCATTCACCTTTCACTATCAGGGTATGGTGGTTGAGGAAAGACGCCAAATGGATGTTTAGATTGTTATTTCAGGGGTAGTCATTTAGCTCTTGTCGTCTTTACTAGTTGGGGGAGGCGCCGAGGTGGGGCCATAGCCACCGTGAAAATAGACCCATGGAATACCTGTATATAGAGCTCTTAAAGACGGGCCTGTATATATAGATATGGAAAAGCTCCAAACCGAGTTCCATGTTTCTTATATTGCCCTGCCACGGAACTTAGTGCACATTAGAGGATGTGTGGTTAAGGCATCGAGCTACAATTGACGATACGTATGTGGGACAGTCTAGATACATGCATGTCGGCTCTAGGTGGTGTATCGTAGACTTGAGGGCATTACTCTGGTATGAAATCCAATTGGATCAACGATGGAAGTCCGTACACTTACGTTGCATAGTAATGACATATATATGGAACGTAACATTGTTATGTAGAGATTCGTACATCACTCCGACGTATGATGAGGGATTGCGTTCATTTCTGAGGCATTACGGTGGAGACCGTGCGAGTGGGGTACCATGGGATGTACCTCAGTATTGAGGGGTAGCTACACATATACTATATTAGGATAATCCACTAGGGAGTAAATGGATACGACGTGTGTGTAAGCCTTGGGTGCTGTTAACCTAAGTAACCTAATAAATAATAAAATATGATTGAATGGTATATGTAGGATTATCCAAAGTGTATAATTTAAATCCAGTCACCAGAGCTTGTGTTCTGACCCCCTCCTCATAACATACACGCAGGCTAGATTTGTGGTTGAGACATTATAGCTTTGGATACTAGTTAGGCAGTATTATTAATACGGTAAGGATATACTTTGATTATATTATATTTTATCCATTTCGCTATGAGATGTTATCTGAGCTTTGACATATTTTATGTCTCTGTCTTTTTTGTAGGATACCAGAGCACAAAAACTTGAGTTTCGATAGATTGGAATTTTGACAAAAAAAATCGGTCTGTCGGAATTCGGGTTGTTACATCTGGTATCGGAACTTAGGTTTAGGAGTCCTTTATAAATAGTGATTGGTTGTATTTGTATTTTTAAAACTATAAATATATTATGTATATATACACCTAGATCCATAAAGGAACCCACTAAATAGAAAGAGTATAATATGGTAAGAATTTGGATGACTATTTTGTACACTAAAGAAAGGAACATGGAAATCTGAGACCTTTAGGTAATTTGGGTGGAAAGTGTACAGTGTATTTTGTATGGAAGGAAGGTGAATCCCATATGATTAGTACTTTGGGTTAGTGGGTTTGGTAGTAAAACCTCATAAATTGGAAAAGGTTAAAAAGAGAAAAATGGATTAAGAATATATATATTTGAGAGAATTGACTTTGTGGGAGTGACTAGGAAAGCCTAGGAAAAATTGGAAACCAGCTTTGAGTCTAACCCCATTGTTAACTTTTTAGAACTTGAAATTGTAAAAGTTTTGGGAAAATGGTTTGTGGTACTTTCAAATTTTAATCTTAAAAGGTTATAGTTTTAAAATATGTTAAGAAGTACATATTGGGTTTTGAAGTAAAATGGGGTATATTATGTAAATAGTGATATCCTGGGAAAATTTTATCTAAAATAAAGTTTTCCAAGATAAGATGAAAAAGAAAATCTGTAACAAAGAAAATTTTCTTATGTGGGTTGTGCTTGGATAGCAAAAGTAGGGGAATCTTTATAAATAGTTACATCAAATCCAAGTATGGTTAGAAAAAAAAGTTGAAAAAGAAAAACGGAAGATGCAAAATTTTCCATTTTCTACCTGTTTGTAGCATAAGAAATCGAATTTAGAAAATTAGTTTTTTCTGAAGTTCGAAAAATAAAGTTGGTTGGTAGGATTTTGGATGCAATAATTGGGTGAACTACGCTCTTAATCAGTGAGAGTGTGGGAAAATTTCGATGAAAAAGCATTTTTGATTTTCAAAATATTACATTCATATAGAACTGCCAGTATATTCAGGATGTGAGCTTCATATTTTAAAAGGATTTTTGAAAAATTTGCATACACGTAGGAGGTACTGCTTAGGCATACATGCTATTATGTTGTATTTCACTTTGCACAAGTGCACAATGTTTGCAAAAATTAGATGCACACATGATGGATGTATATTATGCGAAGGGTTAATTGATTTTTCCCTTATCTAATTTCGGCGACGAAATTTCCTAAGGGTGGGAGATTGTAACACCCGACATTTTTGTAACAATTAAATAATGCATAAGAAAAAAATTGAAGCTCTTCCATAATTTGGCCAAGGGAGTAGTGTCATTACGTTCGTGGTGATTTTCTGGTCAATTTAGACCTATGGATTGCAGAAAATTGATTTTAACAAAAGACTTCATAGCTCAGTTGGTTGAAGCATTGGATATGCAACATAGAGGTCGGGGGTTCAAACCCTGGCGGTGACATAATTTTTATCTTTGTTTTAGAGAGGGCCAACTGAACATATAAATATATGTATATATGTGCAGAAATATGTATATTTTAAAAAGAGAAAGGAATGCATACAATTTTTTTTAAGAGAGCACATGCAATTAAAATAGGTAATGTATGCGCTGATTAATACAACGCATGAAATGCATATATTTTTTTAAAAAAAAAGAAAAGAAAAAGAGAAACATTAATTGGTGCAATGCATGGAATGGTTTAAAAAGAAGAAATCAATGTGTGGATGCATTAATATAAAAAGAGAGATAAGCAAGGATAATTAATGAGACAATTTCATGTAACAATAAAAATGAGGAAAGATATATATACATACATGACGGTTAAAAGTTTTAATGCATGAAAAAAAGGAGGAAGTTAATATGTAAGTAACAATAATAAAAATATGCAATAAAAAGAAAGAAATAAAACAATCAAGTTATTGCATATAAAAAGGGGGCATACATATATAACCATGAAATTCAAAACTAGAGAATTGAATGTGCACAACCTGATATTAAAGGAATAAAAGTGTGCATAAATAATTAATGCAACATGTGATAAAAGAAAGGAAACATTGCAATGAATAGATAGAGATAAATAGAAAGAAAATAATGTAATGAATTGATTGCATTAAAATAAAAATAAAAAAAGGTAATGCATGAAATATTGAAGGGAAGATATATGTATATATAAATATATATATATATATATATATATTTGTGGCACATAAATTTGAAATTCAAAAGCGGGTAGCAAGCGATAAACCTTTAATTAATAAACATTAAAATCAGAAGAATAAAAATGAAGCAAATTAACTTTTAAAAATTAATACACGTTAATATATAAAAAGAACACATCATATATAACGCGTGAGGACCCGTAGGTGTTGCAGCGCGTTTATATGACATTGTGTGATGTGTGTGCGCGGTTCGGATTGAATTTAATTAAATCCAAAGGTACAAAGCTTTCTACTGCGCCTATAAATAAGTCTGTAGAGCCAACCCTATGCCTCATATTTCTGAGGCTGCGAGGAGGCTCTTCCATTCTTCCCTCTTCAAATCTGTTCTCAAAATTAAGAATATTAGTCTAGGAAAAATTCTGAATCCAGATCTGAAGGAAAGAAATGTATACTTGTAAATGGGTGTTCAGATCTCGTATTAAAGTAAGGTAACTTTCTAGATCCAATCTATTCAAATTCCTTCCTCTTTCTTTCCTTTCTCTTTTAATGAAAATAGTCAATCTATGGTCGTTAGGTTTTGAATCTGATTAAGGGAAAAATCATGGATGCTAAAACTGGATCAGATCCAGAATTGCGAAAGCGTACGTGGTGAGTGGGTTTAAGCTATAGCAATTTAGATAATAATATGTTATTGTTTACCATTCCCCATTTTGTATAATTGAATTTGCCAGAATAATTAAGAATTACTGTTATAACAGGTTGAGATGCTAATATGAATAATTCATAAGTTGAATCAGTTAAAGTGTTGGAATGATTACATGTTGAAAACAAACTTATCAGAAAATAGGTAATGACCACTGTTGTTATAATCACATGATTCACTTGTTGTATGTTATTGAGTAAATGACATTTTTAACTTGTAAGATTTGAACAATTACCCGATTAAATATTTACATGTCAAAATAGAATTAAACACATATTAAAAAGGACATGCGACAAAATATAGGCATAATTTGATGACATGTAAATTGGATTACAATAAACATATGAAAATGACAATATGCCTAAAATTTACTTGAAATAGGAATAATTGTTTAAAGAACGAAAATGCCTAGATTCACAGTAATTTGACACTGTAACGCTCTTAGACACGAGGTTAGATTGCATTTGTGATAGAAGTCTGCCCTGGACCGTCCGGCATATCCAGCATTCACAAGTGGTAAATCTAATGTGAGGGTCTAAGTGCATAATTAAAATGTGCAATGATACTTAGACACGAGGTTAAGTCAACTTGTGGTAGAAGTCTACCTGGATCCGCCCAACAAATCCAGCGTCCACAAGTGTAGGCTTAATGTGAGAGGTCTAGTGCATATATATATATATATATATATATATATATATATATATATAACAAGATATTAATAAATGGCAATGATGATAATAAAATGTCTAACTCAGAAAATAGCAAAGGAAGGGATGTAATGGATTGATTAAGTGTGATGCGAAGGAAAAGTGATGTATTTCCCTAAATGACCTATTTCTGAGAACGTGGTTGCATGTAAGCCTGTAAGAAAGAGGAAAGAAATTACTTGCCACCACGAATTTAGATGGGAGTACGTTATGAAAATAAATCATTGATTCCTTCTATAAACCAAACTGATAAGGTGCATGAAGTGTTTTCCTTAATAAAATAAGGAACATATATTACAGTGAATGAAGAATAATGGATTACAATAGTAAAAGGTTTAAACGAGGAATGGTAATAACCTATTATAAATAAATAACATTAATGAAAATGTTGTATAATAGGTAGACTTTTCCTAAGGACAAGTAAAGATTATAACTTAGGTTATAATAAACTAGTAAGGAAATGGGATAACTGGTGAAATAAGATAAGCGACACTTAATTGTAAATTAAGTAATCAGTAAATGGGGAAAGCCGGAAATCAGTTGAGAAAAGGGGGAAAATTTGTGAAATATAAGAAATTTCACTTAATTATAAATTTAGTGATATGTAAACTTGGAAGTCTGAAACCCACTGATAAGAATAACATGTTTGGACTTGTCCTAGGAACAAGAGAAAATTATAACTTAGGTTATAATAATTGGGTGGAGAAACTTATTAATGGACCTTAGTTAAGAGAACTAAGTTAATAAGTAAATGATGATAAGTTGCAGTACCGGTGTAAAATGGAATTATGATTAAATGAGAAATAATGAGGAAAACTTATGAAATAAGTTATATTTAATCATAAATAATGGCTGACATGTTAAACAGAAAACATGTGAATTGGGATATACTTAATTAAATATTAAGTAGAATATTTTATTGTAACGATAAAAATCAAACAAAAATATAAAGGGATTGTGGTTTACAGACCTAGGACCACAATCTAGAGAATAACATGTTGTGGGCTTATTAATAAACTTAAATGGGTAAAGTTATATAACTGAAATTAATAAGCTAGAGGAACTTGGTAACTTGATTAAGAATTCAATATGAATGAGAACAACCAAGTTAAATGGAAACCCGATGAGGTAAGGCAAGCGCGTAGAAAAATGTTTGGACATAGGGTCTAACAACATATTAAAGTGGGGCTCTTGGACCAGTCTGCACTTTTGAGGGTGAATAACCCAACGGGGTATATCATCATGGTGTTATAAGGCACGAGGGGAGCGCGTATTTATCTAATTATTCTGTCGGCTCCGGAGGATTGGAAGGGAAAGCATGCGGCTTCTTAAGATATGTAAGGTGCTCCTAGTAGTCCTCTGTGCGGAGGCAGATGTTTAGGCTGTGCTCGTAGTGGTTGGGTCTGCGCTTAACCACTAGGTGGGTTGGCCTTGACTACAAAAATAGCTATGTAGTCAGAACGCTTTGACGCGGTGACACCAATGTGATTCGGCGGTTGCCTCAACGGGGAGGCAAAGGGACAAAACCCACAAGGATAGTAGATTGTTGGATAGCCGTCATCGGCAGCCAGTAGGATGCGAAAAGACTAGAGCTAAAACCAATAGACCATTTACCTTTCACTGTCGGGGTACGGAGGTTGAGGGAAGACGCCAAATGGATGTTTAGATTGTTTTTGTCGGGGCAGTCTTTTAACTCTTGTAGTCTTTACTAGTTGAGGGAGGGGCCGAGGTGGGGCCATAGCCACCGTGAAAACTGACCCTAGGAATATCTGTATATAGAGGCTCTTAAAGATGGGCCTGCACAGATATGGAAAAGCTACCGATCGAGTTCTGTGTTTCTTGTATCGCCCTGCCACAGAACTCGGTGCACATTAGAGGACGTGTGGTTAAGGCATCGAGCTATAATTGACGATACGTATGTGGGACAGTCTAGATACATGCATGTCGGCTCTGGGTGGTGTATCGTAGACTTGAGGGTATTACTCTGGTATGAAACCTGATTCGATCGACGATGGCAGTCCTTACGCTTACGTAGCGTAGTAATGACAGATATATGTAGAATGTAACATTGTTATGTAGAGATCCGTATGTCACTCTGGCGTAGGATGAGAGACTGCGTTCAGTTCTATGGCATTACAGTGGAGACCATGCGAGTGGGGTACCATGGGGTGTACCCCAGTATTGAGATGTAGCTACATATATACTATATTAGGTTAATCCACTGAGGAGTAAATTGGTATGACGTGTGTGTAAGCCTTGAGTGCTGTTAACCCAAGTAACCTAATAAATAAGAAAATATGATTGAATGGTATATGTAGGATTATCCAAAGTGTATAATTTAAATCCAGTCACCAGAACTTGTGTTCTGACCCCCTCCTCATAACATGCTCGTAGGTTAGATTTGTGGCTGAGACATTATAGCTCTGGATACTGGTTAAACAGTATTGTTAATACGGTAACGCTATACTTTGATTATATTATATTTTATCCATTCCGCTGTGAGATGTTTTCTGAGCTTTGACATATTTTATGTCTCTGTCTTTTCTGCAGGATACCAAAGCACAACAATTTGAGTTTCAATAGATTGGAATTTTGAAAAAAAAATCAACCTATCGAAATTCGGGTTGTTACAGAGAGGGAGAAATGAACTGGAAAATACTACACGTACCACGCCATGTATGGTCAACACACGAATAGAGAGGGATGCTATTGTAAAGATCATCCACAAGAAAAAGCTTGAGCAGTACAAGCAAGGCCCTCCAAATGAAGTTCCCAAGTCACCGACAATCGCCAAGAATAACCACCACCCAAGACCTTGGTTATCAACTAGATCCTCTGGGATTTACTTTTAGCCTCAGCAAGATTTCACTAGAAATAAGTGGCTCAGATTCACAACACTATGATCTTTATTTAATCTTGCTTCAATTACACCATGTAGTAACCTTGTTGTTTGTATTTTCAGAAGTAGTTTGATCTCATGTTTTAACTTCGTCGAGTTGCTTGAGTTATAAACAAGACTGACTTAGTTGTAATCCTTGTGCGACGTACTAGAGCATCAACCCAAACCTAATGGGAATATCATGACCACTTGATTCCCAAGCATATTTAGGAGCCTAACCGTCAGCACGACCCTCAAGTTTACTAAACGAAAGTGCGACCAAAGTCAAACGATATCCGTCCATTCACTCGTCGAACCGCACTACTGGTAAACTACTTTTGTGCATAGTATGCTAAATTATGAAAACAACTGACTTGCTTACACGAGCGCACTAAACTGGATAAACAACGACGTCCTCGACTCCAACCATAAAAAAACGATGTAAGAGTATAAGGGATGAACAAATGAAATCCTCCACTTAACTCCTCGTGAATTGGAACCAACGAACGCAAGGATGTCCCGAGAGTGTAGTTACCAAAACCTAAGTTTCAATCGACTCAATACTAATTAATGAAAGGGAGTCTCGAGAGTGAAGTTCTCATACATACGCTTCACATGGCTTGAGTTCCCTAAATGTGAAGTCTTAAACAATATGAATTTAAGTGTAACAACGAGTATATTACGTAAGCACAACAACTAGAAAGCGTGAAAGATGCTCAAACACTTAAAACGACATATAATATAAGCAAGTCAACTTTCATTCATATGTCAAAATTTATATATCTTTCTAACGACAAGATGCTCAGAAAAACCACATCGTGCCTCCAAAAAATGAGACTTGTACTCGCGCATCCTATTATCCTATAAAACCCGAACTTTTCTATATCAATCATTTGAACGAGCTACCCTTTTTTTTTCTTCTCGGATTTGAACTTGGGTGGCTCATCCTCATCCTTCTTCCTCTCCTCCCCGCTTCCCAAAGTCCCTTCAGCTCTTTCAACGAAGTAGGCATGAGACAAGGCCTCTGCTCAAAGCCCTTCGATGGATTTAACTTGACCTCCCTCACTTCTTCATCAGAACTTTCTGTTGCTTTGTGCAAATGGGGGATTACTTTCAGCGGAGGAGGAGTAGATTCGACCATGGCTCCAGAGGTCTGTGGTTTTTTAGCTTCCTTCTTAGCCTTTTTATGAGCATCTTTCTCTAACCTCTTAACCTCTTCTCCATCCTTTTCTGAGCTTCTTCTTCGGTCTTATTCTTCCTGGCCTCCTCCTCTTCCCTTTTTTGAACTGCCTCCTCCCCGGCCTTATGGTCCTTTTTTGGACTTTGGCCTGGTCTTTCTGCATAACTTTTGTCCTAGTCTTCCCTTCATCTTTAAGCCTTGCTTCCTCATTTGTCTTCCTCTTCGCCTCAAGTTCCTTGGACTACATCAGCATTTGGGCCCGTTGTTCGAACAAATAGTACAACGACGACCCGCCTACTTCCATCTATCCAACCGTTTTGGTATCCACCTCAACCTTTTTTTCTCCTCTTAAAAGATGAGGGTGGAATCATTCAACTCCCTGACAAGTGGCTCGGATCAGCCTCGCTCAAATCCAATCTCGTGTAACACCTCGTAATTTTAAAGAACATTACAATGATAAAGTAAAGAATACTTAATTAAATATTGGGAATTAAGTAAAATGGACTATACCATTGCGTTTGTCTTGGAATTTTGCTTACGATTGACTCCGAGTTTGTGTAAAACGGACATCGTATGAAGAAGTTATTAAGCTTAGAATTTTGTATACACATAAGTAAAATATATATTAACAAAACCAGTCCAGAAAATCAAAATCAAAGAGCGGGAAAACACATGGGAAATTGACCCATTGGGGGTCGACCCCACCCAGATTCGTGGAAGATCCATTCTCTGAACATTGAATTGTTTCTTGACCTGATTCGTTGGCTTGGGGCTATATATAGGACCTCATTACTATTGTTTTATTCATCAAAAACAATGGAGACAATGAGATGTTGCCCCAACTATAATTGAATTAGCCTATTCTTCTACAACAATGACTTATACGTATTCAAGAATCTCTATTTCAACATCAACATTCATTTCTCTATTTTTTAGATCCAGTCTCTATGAGTTTATGTTGCTTTTAGGTATAAACGTTTAATAAGTAATCCTGGTATGTTTATAAGTTTGGATCTAAACCTATGCCTGTTAGTAACCTGAGTCATAACTAAACAGATCTGCCATTACTTGTACACATGGTCAACTGTTCAATTCTCATATGCCTATCATGTTATTATGCCTAATTCTGTTATCATATGCATGTTCTATTATTATACCTATTTCTGTCATCATATGCATGTTTTGTTATTATGCCTATTTCTATTCTCTTCTCTCCCTCCTTCCCTTTATATTTTTATAGTGAGGCTACCTTCGAGCCTAGGCTTGTCGCTGAAATATACGAATGAACAAAATTGGGATGGTTGGGCATGATAAATTGGGGCTTAACTTGTATTGTAAAATATGATTGGGATTTGGGGGCTTAATATATACCGCGATCTAAGACTTTAATTTTGGACATATTGTACATGATGATTTATGACTTGAGGGTAGAGGTATGAAAAACCTATGATGAATAAGAATTTTTTATAAGAACGAATATGCCTAAATTAACAGTAAATAGAAAGTGTAACCATAGATAGACACGAGGTTAGATTACACTTGTGGTAGAAGTCTGCAAAGAACCACCCGACAAATCCAGCATCCACGAGTGGTTAATTTAATGTGAGGGGTTTAGTGCGTAAATGTACATGTAACGGTGCTAGGAAATGAGGTTAAGTCCAATTTGTGGTAGAAGTATGCCCGGAACTGCCCGACATATCCAGCATCCGCAAGTGGTCGATTTAACGTGAGAGATCCGGCGCATTAACATCATGAATGGGAAATAGTAATAACCTGTTAACCAGTAATATTTAACCTGTTTAAACCTGTGGGGGTTATATGAACCTGTCAAATTGTGAAGGGTTAAGTAAGATTGTTTGAATCAATAGGGGTTAAGTAAATCTATTAAATTTGCGGGGGGTTATACGAACCCGACAAACTTTACCCGTTTTATATGATGGGGTTATGCGGGCTTGTAAATCTGTTAGGCATAACCTGTCAAAATCCTAGTAGTGGGGATGCAAACCTAGGGGGTGGCTTGTACCATATGTTGTGTGGGACCCGTATTAGTCAGTAACCTATACAGGCATCGAAAGGGGGACCCCGAACTAGGTAGGGGTCAGGGCACACTTACTGAGCTGATTATAAGAGGTCCATATGGGCGGAGGTGCCTGATGGCATGTTCCGATGGTGTCATGTGCATGCATGGATCCTCCTTCCTGGGAAAATAAGATTCTATAGCACCAGTAGATATGGCTGTCCCTATTGGGAAAAGGGGTTGCCACTTTAGGAAGTGATATATCCGACTATGGGGCCAACGTAGGGTATCTATGGGATAGGGAGCCGATCGATTGAGGTAGTAAATAAGATACATCTAGTCATGCCTGTTTAGGATCCCGTTATTATCGTTTGGGGGTAACACCCGTTATTTCTATTGGGCTGCCTATTATTATCGTTGGGGGTAAAACCCGTCACTAGAAGTACTCCTAAAGCAACCATTCTGTTTCTTTTGGGATCATTCTGTTTCTGTTATACTTGGTATTGGTGCAGAGAAAATTATTTGGGAAGCGTAATCTATTGTGTTCTGTTTATTCTGCTTATCCTTCTCACTCTGTTATACCTGTTTATGATACTTTTATCTCTCTTTCTCTCATCCATTTTATATGCCTGTCATGATGCTTTTACTTATGTATATGATAAAAGTAACTGGACTCGCCAGACTTTATGTCTAACCCAATTTGTTTCCTTTTCTCTCTCTTCCTTTCCCCAAGGTTCTCAGGGTGGGAATGCTCAGGCTTGATTAGGATTCTCTCTTTTGTTTCTGCTTGGAGATGCTTAGATGTGCCGCTTTGATTAAATGTCCATCTTGCTATGGCTATTATTGGGGACTATGATTTCGTATTACTATACTCTGATGATTTTGGTACAAGGCACATATTTTAAATTCTACTCTGATGTAATGGGTTTTCTGTATTTTAGACATGTGTTGTAACAGAATTTTGGACCACGATGTTTTCTGTTTGAAGAATAAAATTTTAAATTCTACTGTTATTTCATATCTTTCTTGTGATGTTTCTATTCCTGTTTAACTATAACGCTTCGTGGAACTTAATGCATTCTGATAAAGAGTGACATTAACAAATGTGGGGTGTCACATTTTGTATCAGGGCTAAACATTTACAAGATCAGATAAAAGATTTTGAAAATTGTTTTCAGAAGGTTTTAAAGGAAAGCATTTTCAAAAGAAAAGTCTGTTTTGAAAAACAAATTCCCCAAAGCCATATGAAATATCTTTCGATTCTCTATTTGAATCCCTTTTCCTTTTCTTTTCAGCATGTCTGGGGAACCGAATATTCTCGAGGGAGTTCAGATATTGGCTTGGTTATGTAGATATCTTGAGGCTACAGTTCCTGCCAGAGGGCAAGCAAACTCCCCTCCCCCAACCGCAGTCGCTATTCCTCCTCCTCCTCTCCGAGCGGATAATTTCTCTAAGATATGCAAGGATTTCTGTGTAATGGAAGGAAAGCCTTTCCGAGGAATTTAGACCTTTGTAGAAGAAATAAATTGGCTTAAAGAGACGGAGGATTTGTTTGGGATTTTTGAGGTTGACGACCATAGGAAGATTCAGTTGGTCGTTTGGCAGCCGAAAGATGAGGCTTCATATGGGTAGGAAGTGACGCAAGCAGGGCGTTTGGTTGAGATTTGGGATGATTTCCGATAGATATTCAAGTTGAAGTTTCTTTCTCAAGATGAAGAAAGTATGCAAATGGAAAGGTTTCTGGCACTTAAGCAAGGAGGCATGTCTGTCAAAGAGTATGTCAATAAATTCAACCAATTGGAGAGATTTGATTTGGAGCTAGTGAATACCCCACACAAGAAAGCTTTGAGGTTTGCAAAAGGGTTAAATGAACCCCTCCACGGGTTGGATATGTCCCATATTCCAATGGGGGCAACTTTTGAGAAACTCATTGATATGGCATTAATGCACGAAGAAGACAAAGGTGAAAAGAAAGAGGTTAAGATTTATGAGGTACAGAAAAAGAAAGTGTGGCCCAAGAAAGAACAGCAACAACAAAAGAAGGGCGGAAAGAACTACAAAGCCCGAGGCAAGAGGAAACGTCATAGTTGTGGATGCGCGGGTCATTTGAGAAAAAATTGCAGAAAAAGGAAGAATGCTTGTTTCCACTGTGGTGAAGTCGGATACTATACTAAGGAGTGCCCCAAGAAGCAAAGGAAAGGGACAAAGGGAAGGATCTTCTAGAGGGAAGGTGCATGCTCTTGTGGCTAGTCTACCAGACAAAGGTAGGAAAGTTTCCGTTGAAGGTTTGATTTCTCTTTTCGATCATCTTGTTAGAACTCTTTTTTATTATGGCGCTTCACATTCTTTTATATATGATTTTGTGGTTGAGTCTCTACACCTTAGTACTAGTATGGTTTTGGATCCCGTTGTTGTCTCAAACCCCATTGGGAGCACGACTCATCTGTCTATGATTTGTCGGGGTTCAAGGATATCTGTGTTAGGCATCGAGTTTGAGTGCGATGCTTATGTGCTTGGTTTCATGGGCCATGTTTCGATTCTAGGGATGGATTGGATAGCCATGTATGGTGCCATTTTGGGCTATGAGAGGAGGGTCACTAGGCTTTTGACTTGCCATGGGAGGACTCTCGAGATTTCCTGTGATCCTAAGGGGTCTGTCATGCTTAGTTTCCTAGAATCGCTTGATGCAACTGTCGATGATTTACGATCTATACCAGTAGTCTGTAAGTCTCCTGATGTTTTTGAGGAGGTTCTAGGTTTGCCTCCAAGGCGCGACACTGATTTCCGTATATACTTGGCGGATAATGCAGAGCCAGTTGCATTGCCTGTGCTCCACATGGCTCCGAGAGAAAGGAGGGAGGAAAACAAGCAAGTAGGGGAGCTACTTGTGAAAGGGTTTATTAGGAGAAGCATATCGGAATGGGGTGCTCCAGTCATTTTTGCAACTAAGGCAGATGGCTTGCTTCTCTTTTATGGGGATTATATGGAGTTGAACAAGCTCACTAAGAAGAATAGGCATCCACTTCCGAGAATAGATGATCTGTTTGACCAGCTTGTTGGTGCATCTCTTTTCTCCCAGTTAGACTAGGCCACGGGGCTTCATCAGTTAAGGGTGGTCGAGGACAGTATAGACACGATTGCTTTTATAACTCCAGATGGTTCCTTCGAGTGGCTCGTCGTTCCTTTTGGGTTGACGAATGCACCCGCCTATTTTTTGGATCTGATGAGTAGGGTGTTTCGAGAGTTTCTAAATAAGTTTGTTGTGGCCTTTGTTAATGACATCTTGATTTTCTTGAAGAATGAAGAAGAGCGTGCCCTACATTTAAGGAAGGTTTTGAAGACTCTCCGAGCACGTCAGCTTAAGGCAAAATTATCCAAATGTCATTTTTGGAGAAAGGAAGTGAGATTTCTAGGGCATGTGGTCTCTAAGGATGGGATATCACTGGATCCTGTGAAAGTAGTTGCATTATAAGATTGGAAGATTCCAAAGAATGCAACGGAGGTGAGGAGTTTTCTTGGTTTAGAGGGCTATTATAGGAAGTTTATTCAGGACTTCGCGAAGATATCAGCCCCACTCACCAGACTGACGAAGAAGAATCTGATATTTTCTTAGGGTATTGACTATGAGGATGCTGTTCAACGATTAAAAAGGGCTCTGACAACAGCCTCGGTTCTGACTTTGTCCGTCCGGAACAAGATGTTCATAGTATTACTTATGCATGTGGCACAGGGCTTAGTGCCGTTTTGATGCAAGAGTGAAGGGTAGTATGTTACGGTGGTAGACAGTTAAGAGTTCATGAGAAGAACTACCCTATCCATGACTTAGATTTGAGAGCCATAGTATTCGCACTTAAGACTTGGCGTCATTATCTACTTGGAAAGAAGTTCGAGTTGTATACTGATCATAAATCTGACAAGTATTTGTTCTCGCAGAAGGATCTCAATTTGAGGCAACAGAGATGGATGGAGTTTCCAGCATCCTATGATTTTGAAATTTCTTATACCCCTGGCAAGGGTAATGTGGTGGCGGATGCGCTGGGTAGGCAAAGGATGATTTTGATTCCACTATTTGTAGAGAGGTAGAGCTTGGAGTATAAATCGACCTTTGATTTTAGGCCCTCCACCGGTTTACACCTGGTTTATTGGCATCGTTAGAGGTGTGACCTACTGTTATGGATCAGATGGGAACTTTGCAATGAGAGGACCTATAGATAGCAGACATCTTGGATAGGCTCAGTAGTGGGGAGACTTCTAATCACCTTAATAGATATTCCATAGATGATAGAGGGTGGTTGCAATGAGATGGAAGGCTTTGTGTTCCCCGAGTTGGGAGTTTGTTGAAGACAGTCCTTGGGGAAGCCCATCATTCTAGGATGACTATCCATCCAGGCGGTGATAAGATGTATAGGGATATAAAGAGGGTTTTCTTTTGGGCTGGGATGAAGAAAGACGTTGCGAAGTTTGTTTCTCGATGCTTGATTTGCCAGCAAGTCAAAGCTGTGCAAAGGAATCCCGATAGTTTACTTCATCCTTTGGAGGTCCCACGGTAAAAGTGGGAGAGTGTCTCTATGGATTTCATTGATGGTTTGCCTAGATCGACGAAAGGCAACACCAATATTTGGGTTATGGTTGACAGGCTTACTAAGAGCGATCATTTCATTCCTGTTAAGAGTAAGAGAACAACAATATAGTTGGCAGCAGTTTATCTTCATAAGATAGTCCTTCTACATGGAGTACCTTCCAGTATAGTGAGTGATCATGACCCCATATTCACCAGTGAGTTTTGGAGGAGCTTGCAGGAGGCATTTGGTACACAGTTGTGTTCAAGCACCACTTATCACCCTAAGATGGATGGGGAGCCGGAGAGGGTGAATGGAGTTCTTGAGGATCTTTTAAGACTGTGTATCCTAGACTTCGGAGAGACATGGGCGGAGCTTCTTCCTTTGGTAGAGTTCGCCTACAAAAACAGTTATCAAGCTAGTATTGGCATGGTACCCTTCGAGGCATTGTATGGTCTACCTTGTAGATCCAAGACTTGTTGGTGGGAGTCTATAGATAGACTTCTACTTGGACCTGAGATGATTAGAGAAACTTCAGAGAAGATTGATCTTATACGTAGATGCATGAATACAGCTCAGGACAAGCATAAGTCCTACGCACATAAGAAAAGGACTGATATTGAGTTTGAGGCAGGAGACATGGTTTTCATCAAGGTATTACCTTTGAGGAATGTGGTTCGCTTCGGATCTGTAGGGAAATTGGTATCAAGGTTTGTAGGGACATTTCTCATAATAGAAAGGATTGGCCAAATGGATTAAAGGGTGAAGCTACAAGAGAGATTAGCGGGTGTTCATGATGTTTTACATGTTTCTCATCTGCGGAAATGTCTTCACGATACAACAGGGGTAGTTGACCCGAGTATGCTTAAAGAAGTAGAGGTGGAATGGGAGGCAGTAGGTAGACGAGTTCCTTCTCGTATTCTTGGATTAGAGGTTAAGAAGCTACGCAATAGAGAAGTCAAGTTAATAAAACTCTATAGGGTAGAAGATAGCGAAGATGCAACTTGGGAGACTGAAGACAAGATTCGCGCTTTGCACCCTTTTCTTTTGAAGGTTATGTTCTTAATTTCTTTTTCAAAAGCTTTTATTCGTACTTGTTTCTGTCATTAAATATATCCTATCGATCGAATCTTCGACCTTTAGGTAGAAAACCAATATGTGTAAACATGTGTTTGAGACATGTTATGTTTGATGGATGAAAGTGGATGCAAGTGTTTGCTAGTGGTTGCTCGTGGATGCATATACACACACGACATTAGATCGGATCAATCACTCTCACACTGCATATTGATGCATGTGTATATTTTTCTTCTTCTTTATGGATGGAAATGGGTGTATCATCACATGAATTTTGCATTTGGGTGGATGATTGTGCATGCATATAGCATTTACATTATACTAGGACTATTTGCATACATGTTGTATTCATGGCATTGACATACATTGCATTAAGGAGGTCGACTGAATCAATAGACCACCTGATCTTTCGCATTAGTATAGGGACGTATTCAGACACCTTTGCATATGTTCATATAAACATTAGAAATCTTTTATAGACTATGGGTTCCTGTGATTGGTGGATGAGTAGATGCATGTTAGGATCTACATTCTTCTTAACTTGGAGATTTCGGGGATGAAATCCTTTAAGTAGGAGAGAACGTAACACCTCGTAATTTTAAAGAACATTATAATGATAAACTAAAGAATACTTAATTAAATATGAAGAATTAAGTAAAACGGACTATATCATTGCATTCGTCTCGGAATTCTGCTAGAGATTGACTCCGAGTTTGCATAGAACGGACATCGTATGAATAAATTATTAAGCTTAGAAGTTTGTATACACATAAGTAAAAAAATATATAAACAAAACCAGTCTAGAAAATCAAAATATAAGAGTAGGAAAACACGCGGGAAATCGACCCGTTTGGGGTCGACCCATGCCCCATGGGGGTCGACCCTAAGGTCGACCCACATAAGTGGGCGTCGACCCCACCTAGATCCTGGGCAGATCCATTCTCTGTACCTGGACTTGTTTCTTGACCTGATTCATTGGATTAAGGCTATATATAGGACCTCATTCCTATTGTTTTATTCATCAAAAACAATGGAGACAACGAGATGCTACCCTAATTCAGATTGAATTACCTATTCTTCTGCAACGATGACTTATACGTATTCAAGAATCACAGCTTCAACATCAACATTCATTTCTTTGTTCTTTAGATCCAGTCTCTGTGAGTTTATGTTGCTTTTAGATATAAACATTTAATAAGTAATCCTGACATGTTTATAAGTCTGGATCTAAATCTATGCCTGTTAATAACCTGAATCATGACTTAACAGATTTGCCATTACTTGTACACCTGAACTACTATTCAGTTCTTATATGCTTACCCTGTTAATATGCCTAATTCTGTCATCATATGCCTATTCTATTATTATGCCTATTTCTGACATAATATGCTTGTTTTGTTATTATGCCTATTTCTGTTCTCTTCTCTTCCTCCTTCCCTTTATATATTTATAGCCAGGCTACCTTCGAGCCTAAGCCAATCGCTGAAATATGCGAACGAATGAAATTAGGAATGATAAATTGGGGCATAACTTCTATTGTAAAACATGTCTAGAATTTGGGGTAATAACCTATACCGTGATCTAAGACTTTAATTTAGGGAATATCGTACATGATGATTTATGACTTTAGAGTAGGGCATGAAAAACCTATGATGAATATCAATATTTTTTTAAGAATGAATACGCCTAAATTTACAGTAAACAGAAACTGTAACCGCACTTAGGCGCGAGGTTAGATTATACTTATGGTAGAAGTCTGCCCGGAACTGCTCGACAAATCTAGCATCTATGAGTGGTTAAATTAATATGAGGGGTCTAGCACGTAAATTTACAAGTAACAGTGCTAGGAGATGAGGTTAAGTCCAACTGTTGGTAGAAATCTTCCCGGAACCGCCCGGCATATCCAGCATCCACAAGTGGTCGACTTAATGTGAGTGGTCTAGCGCATTAACATACATGAACGGGGAATGGTAATAACCTGTTAACCTTTAATACCCAACCTGTTTAAATCTATGAGGATTATATGAGCCTGTCAAATTGTGTAAGGGTTAAGTAAGCTTGTTTGAATCAATTGGGGGGGGGGGTTAAGTAAATCTGTTAAATCTGTAGGGGATTATACGAAATCGACAAACTTAACATGTTTTATATGTTGGGGTTATGTGGGCTTGTAAATCTGTTAGGCATAACCTATCAAAATCCTAATAGTGGGGATGCAAGCCTAGGGGTTGGCTTGTATCGTCTATTATGTTGGACCTGTATTAGTCAGTAACCTATACTGGTATCGAAAGAGGGAACCCCGAACTAGGTACGGGTCAGGGCACGCTTATTGAGCAGATTCTAAGAGGTCCATATGGGTGGAGGTGTCTGATGGCGCACTCCGACGGAGCCATGTGCATGCATGGATTCGCCCGCCTGGGAAAATAAGATGATATAGCACCAGTAGATATGGCTATGTCTATTGGGAAAAGGGGTTTCCATTTTAGGAAGTGATACATCGTGCTGTTGGACCAGCACAGGGCATCTAAGGGATAGGAAGCCAATCGATTAAGTTAGTAAATAGGGTATATCTAGTCTTCCCTGTTTAGGAGCCCATTACTATCGTTTGGGGGTAACACCCATTATTTCTATTGGGCTTCCTATTATTATCGTTGGGGGAAAAAATCCATCACTAGAAGTACTCCTAAATCTACCATTCTATTTCTGTTGGGATCATTCTGTTTCTGTTATACTAGTATTGGTGCAGAGAAAAGTGTTAGCCTACTTTGTGAACTAGGCTATACAACGAGCAAACAGCAAGAAGGCCACCAACCGGTCCGGATCGGAAGGAGGTAGCTCAGGAAATAAGAAGAGATCGAAGACGCAAACATCACATCGGTTTGGATCGGAGAAACACTTCAGCGGCATCAGAAGAGAGCAAGCAATCCCATCGGTTCGGATCGGAGGAGTACGTCAGCAACATCAAGGGATAGCACGTTGCCTCACCGGATTGGATCGAAGGCGCCGATCCGAACCCCTTTTTCCCCTTGAACCTGTAACCGTTGTTGCGCATATCTCCTGAAAACTCGGACCAGGCCTGACCATATCTCCCACGATCTCCCACTAAATCAATGCGCTGTCACCATCTTGAAGCCTCCGAACCCGACTCTCATGGGATGGGTGCCACGCAATTCCGAACCGGAGCCACTTCGAGGAGATTTTTCACCTATAAATACACCATCTAGAGGCATTTGAAAGGACCTTTTAGCAAATTCTCAGTTCTAACTTCCTCCATAGCCGAATTTCATAACTACATTCAGATCAAAGTCATCACTTAAAGTCTTTTTTTGAGAGATTTGAGTGAGTTTATGCATTGTAATTGTGAAGTTGAGTGAGGATCATTGCTGTATTTACATTTGAATCATCAATTAAAAGAATAAAAAGTGGACGTAGGCTCTTTAACGTCGAACCATAATAAATCGTGTGTTCTTCATTGCTTTTTTGTTCTATTTCATTAAATTTATAGTTCATTTGGGTGTTAGAACCGATTTTTGGTCTAACATTTTGGTGCTTTCACTGAGAACCTTCGAAATCTCAGCCTTTTTGGGATTATCATTCTACTATTTGGACCTTCAAGTTCAAAGAAGTTAATCCCCTGTCCTTGATATCTTTCAGTACTTGTTGACTAACCGTTGAAGAACCGAGTATCATGGCTAAGGCCAAAGGAAAAGAAGTGCAAGGCGCTGGGGGAAATGACGCTAGAGAAGATCAGCAAGCCATCGTGATAACAAGGCTACGCACCCAAAGCTCTGGAGCAGAACGCTCCGACCAGGAGGATCCGAACCGGATTGGAGGTGCCGATCCGAACCGGGTGAAAGGCACCGATCCGATCCGATCTAATGAAGTTGGGGGCACTCACACTTTCCATCCGAACCACCCGACCAGGCTGCTGTGAACCGATCCGATCCGAGCCAGAATGAAGCTGGAACTTCTACTCGAGCTCCCACCAACGCTTCGATTCCAGCCACGATGACTACTGTTCAGCCTGATCCATCTGCACCCATTACCCAGGGAGATTTTCACGTTTTCTTGACATGCTACAGAGCACTAAAGAAGCATTGGAAGCCCAAAGGCGTGACAACCTTCGCTTGCAGAAAATCATGATCACTATGGGTAGAGAACTACAGGAGCTCCGGAGGCAGAGATGTAACGACTCGCATTCTACGCATCGGGGGATCGTAGAATATTTATTTCTTTCCCGTATGAAGTCGTATGGTCATGTAACTCTGGGGAACACCTATTAGAGTCATTTCCCATGCTTATGATTTTTGTCGATTTTTAAATGGCCATTTTGCCCCTGGTTGGTACTGTTTTGGCCATAACGTTTTATTGGAAAGAAATTTTGACCTGAAACCACTTCCATTAGATTCGTTTGATGGTTTACCTTTCCGTAGAGTGGTCATAATAGCCAAACGGACTTACCGTTTGGGAGATATGGCTGAAATAAGGTTTGGAGTGTGAAAAACTGTTTAACCGGGCCAAATCGGGTGATTAGTGAGTAGGCCCATAACCCATTTCGGGATTAGGGTTATGGGAAGGCTGAAATGAGATAGAGAATCATTCCATTTCAGTTTTCTAGCCTCCACTTATCACCAAGGAACCCTAAAAATGGCCTCTAACCTCTAAATCACCTCCAAATCACCTTTTGGTCAAGGATTTGGCTTAGCAACCTCTAATCAAGGAAGATCTACACCAAAGCAACATTGGAGCTGCTGTTTAGCATTGAGATTCACATCAAATCAGAGATTTATTTCAGATTTTAGTTTATTTGTGGCTAAGGTGAGTGATTTGCATAGTTTTACACTAATTATGGCTAGTTAAGGGTAATTAGTGTTAATTAGCGAATTTAAACATGATAAAATTCTGGAAAAATGTTCATAAATTCCTAAATGATGTTTTAGACCTCTGATATGAATTTGGGTTAATTTGGTTAAGTTTTGCTAATCCTATCATTAGTTTCACCTAAACATGCTTAAGGGGAAATATGGGATTTTGGGTATGTTTGATCCATTTTAACCTATCATATTGATGTTTTGATGTTTGTGGTTGATTATGCATGTTGCTATGACTGTATGAAATGTTTTGTGATTGATTTCAATAGTTAGGATGGTCGAAAACGTCGTCGAATGGCGTAAACACTTGCTGGAACAGTCTCAAAAAACAGTGCAGGTTTCAGATCGGATCGGATATGGGGCTCGGATCGGATATGTTGAACTGGGCAAGAAATCCGATCGGAACCTGGCACTTGAGATAATTGGCAAAAAGGAAGGCCACGCTAACTGAACTGGGATCGGATCGGATTAAGGAGGAGGGATCGGAGCGGATAGAGGAGGATGGATCGGATCGGAGCACGTGAAGGATGAGGAGGCGGATCGGAGCGGAAGCACGAACTGGAGGGGAGATGGCACCCGACCCGACCCGAAGTGAAGCACCCGACCCGACCCGAGGAGAAACACCCGACCCGACCCGTACCAGAAGAAGACCCGAACTGACGCGATGCAGTGGACCCGACCCGAACCGATAGTTTGAAAAGAATCCGACCCGACCCAGTATTGACCAATAACCCGAGATGCAAAGGTAGTCCAATATGGGAAGTTAGAGCTCGGGATCCAGTTGGGAACCGATGAGTTCACTTCATGCTTGAACTTTGCTGCGGGACGTGTGCTAAGGAGTCGTCGACGTTCATAACTTCGATTCTCCACTAAAAATGAATGATGGGATACTTATCAGTGCAGTAGAGTCATTGCGACTCGAGGGGCAAGGTGATGGTAGCAAGACTACGTTATCAGTGCAGTAGAGTCATTATGACTTGAGGGGCAAGGTGATGCGTAGTAAGACTATGAGCCAGCGCAGATGAGGTGAATAACTACATGGGGGCAAGTGGACATAGTAAGGATTGGTAAGGCTATGAGCCAGCGCAGATGGGGTGAATAACTCGATGGGGTAAGTGGACATAGCGAAGGATTAGTGGCTACGTTATCAGTGCAGTGAAGCCATTTTATGACTTCATGGGGCAAAGTGATCGTAGCAAGGGTGGGTGATCGAAGTGGTGAATATTGTATGCTTTACGCACTGAGTGAGAGATGTAAGGATGGATGCTATGTTTGATTGTTTGCCATCACTATGACATGCACACCTTCCCCACCTCCATATCCTTACACTGTTTGATATGGCACCTTAGAGTGTTGTACGGTATGTAGTGCTAACTCTTTGGTTGCAGGTCCAGGTTCAGGTATGTTTCTAGTCTACCTGTTATTGTTCACTTTAGATGCTTATCGCTCATACCAGGCTTTATGTATGACCCAGAGTTTTATGTCTTCTCTTATTACTCTGGGTGCTCAAACGAGCAGACTAGAGACAGGTTAGCTGGTGATGCGCGAGTAGCTGATTCGGAGGCGGACAGGAGGCTTCCACGTAAGATATATATATATATATATATTCTCTCTGTGTCGCTGGTGGTCGCTACTTGGGCATTAGTAGTGTACCTCCTTTATCTTACTTTTGCTTTGAGACAGTTTGAAAAGTTGTAATAAGCTGTATTTTGGATTTCCGCTGCTATGATGTTTAGTTCTGGTTTTCAGCTTATGCACTGTCTCACTTGTTTTATGTCAAGTATGTTATTATTATATTTTATTCTATGCGCTGTGAGACATTCTACAGGTCCTTTGTATGTTCATTTCCTTCTTTCATTTTTCCTTCTGACGACCCGTTCCGTGCTAATTGGACATGTGTACAACACGTTTTTGGAGTAAATGTCGGTTGGTGCGGGGCGGGCCGTCACACTTGGTATCAGAGCTCTAGGTTGCGTAGTTAACCTGGGGAAAGACACCAGGGAGAGATAATACGTATATGAGAGCGCGTATTTGTGATTACTTTGGTTTTCAAAAGCTATATATGTATATACTATTGGTAGTATAAGAATGAAGTCGCACTGCACTAGCACCACTATGGGGTCGTTAATCGTTTCCCTTTTTCAGATTAACAATGAGCCGAGACACGAGGGGTGCTGGTAGAGGGACCAACCAGGGGAATGCCGCTGACATGAGGGCGATGTTTACTAACCTCATGAGAGACATGCTTAGAGAAGTGCAAGGGGCAGTTCCCAATCCCGGAGTTGGTGTTGGCCCAGTAGTGCAGGCGCCTAGGGTCGATTTCGCCAAGTTGTGCAAGGATTACACTAACCTTGGTGGGAAGCCGTTCCACGGGACGGAGTCGGCCACAGATGTTCAATATTGGATGGATAGCTGTGATCGTGTCTTCGACGACTTGGGTCTTGAGGATGCGATGAAGAGAAGGCTAGCGTCTCGTCAACTGCAAGGGCGAGCGATGAATTGGTGGAATGCCATTAGAACAACTACTCCAGAGGATCAGGTTACTTGGTTTCAGTTCAAGGCTCGCTTTAGCGAGAAGTTTATTCCAGCTGCCCAGAAGTCAGTGTTGTTCAAGAGGTTCTTGGAACTCAAGCAGAACGGAAGGGCAGTTTCTGACTATATTGCTGAGTTCGACACCTTGTCAAAGTATGGGCTATCTCTTATCGACACTCCTGAGAAGAAGAATGAGAAGTTCATTACTGGTTTGGATGGATACTTGGGGGAAAGGCTTATCAATCACATCGATGAGACTTTTGAATCGATTGTGGGGAAAGCTTTGAGATCAGAGAGTCTTTACCCTAAGCCAAAGACTGAGGTTGCATCTGCAGAAGGGCCAAAGCCGCAAGCAGGCGGTGGAGGCAAGAATAACTCTCAGAATAAGAGGAATCAGGACCAATCTAAGGTTGGTCAGAAAAAGAGCAAGAAGGATGTTGAGTGCTTCAGCTGTGGTAAGAAGGGCCATTATGTTAAAGATTGTCGGGCCAAGCCAGCGGATAAGAAGTGCTTCAACTGTGGTCAAGTGGGACATTTCAAGGATAAGTGTCTGCAACCTCTTAAGGAGAAGCAGATTGTGAAAGCATATGCTATTGATGTTGTTCCTTCTTCGTCGAATGCCCCAACTGCGGCGGAGAAAGGAAAGAATGTTGTTATTCAAGGTATGCTTTCTATTTATGATGTACCAGTTCGAGTTTTGTTTGATACTGGGGCTTCCCGTTCCTTCATATCTAGTGACCTGGTAGATAGGTTGGGACTGGAACCCGAGATAGTCGATAGACCATTGGTTGTGACGAACCCGATTGGTGGTTCGACTAGGCTTAGTATGATTTGCAGGAATTTGGTCTTATCGAGTCATGGATGTATGTTTGTATGTGATTGCTTTGTTTTGGGCTTTACGGGGTATGGCATTATATTGGGAGTCGATTGGCTCCAAAGATACGGGGTGGTGGTAGACTGTGAGGGCTTTTTGGTGACAGTGAGGGTGGATGATGGGCGGAGGGTAGTGTTTGGTAGTCTACCTAGTGATGGGGTTATGGCTAGTTTTGTAAATTCCCTCGACATCCCACAGGATGAGTTGTCAGATGTGCCCGTGGTTGGCCAGTATCTGGACGTCTTCGAGGAGGTGACCGGACTTCCACCACGCCGAGAGATTGAGTTCCGTATTGATTTAGTGAAAGATGCCAGACCTATAGTGATGCCACTTCGTCGTATGGCACCAAGGGAGCAGCGAGAGCTCGGGGTGCAAGTCAGCAATCTTTTGAAGAAGGGATTTATTAGAAGGAGTGTCTCCGAGTGAGGAGCACCAGTTGTGTTTGCCACTAAGGCAGATGGTTCCCTTCCTTTGTGTGTGGACTATCGCGAGTTGAATAAGGTGACGAGGAAGAATAAGTATCCTCTACCGCGGATAGATGATTTGTTTGATCAACTGGAAGGAGCAAGAGTGTTCTCCCAGTTGGACCTCGCGACAGGATTTCATCAGCTACGAGTAGCGGATGAGAGTGTTCCAAAAACGGCATTTAGGACGCCGTCTGGATTTTATGAGTGGTTGGTCATGCCATTTGGGTTGACCAATGCACCAGCCTACTTTGTGGATCTCATGAATCGAGTATTCAGAGATCAGTTGAATAAGTTTGTTCTTGTGTTCGTGGATGATATCCTTGTTTACTCTCAGTCTGTTATACCTGTCTTATGATACTGTTTTCTCTCTCTCCTCCAGTTTATATGTCTTCATGATGCTTTTACTTATTTATATGCTAAAAGTAACTGGACTCATCAGACTTTATGTCTAACCCATTTTGTTTCTTTTTCTCTCTCTTCCTTTTCCCCCTGGTTCTCAGGGTGGGAATACTCAAGCTTGATTAAGATTCTCTCTTCTATTTCCACTTGGAGCTGCTTAGATGTACCGCTTTGGTTACCAGTCCATCTTGCTATTGCTATTTTTGGGGACTATGATTTCATATTACTATATTTTGATGATTTTAGTACAAAGCAGATATTTTAATTTGATGTAATGGGTTTTCTGTATTTCTGACTTATGTTGTAACTAGATTTTGGACCGTGATGTTTTCTGTTTGAAGAATAAAGTTTTAAATTTCGATGTTATTTTATATTTGTCTTGTGATGTTTCTGTTCCTGTTTACCTATAACGCTTAACGGAAATTAATGCATTCTGATAAAGAGTGACATTAACAGACGTTTGGTGTCACAACCCGCATTGATGCCAATAGGCCCAAACTCTTCTCCCATTTGTCTTTTATATGCCTCAAAATGAAATATGGGCCTGACAGCCACAATGGTTTTAAAACCAATGGGGATTCCCATTCCAAGAGTACCTGCACGTCGAAAAGGAAGGCATGTTATTCTGCTTTTACTTCTTGTTATCTTTCTTTCAAATACCAGGAAGAAAGTTGATATACCACTAAGCATCTGAGTGACCTTCATTGACACTTTGCCTTCAGCAATTGGCAGAAGGAAATTCCTGGTGCCTCGTCCTGGATGCTTGGGACTATACTCCAAGTCCTTAGGAGATAGTTTGCATGGCCCACCAGTGGAAGCAGGTGGAATGACTTATTTGTGGGAAGCATCGCCTTCAGTTTCATGAGAAACCACTATGATTTTAGTAACGATAGCCTTACACTTTTATACGGCAAATATTTCCACCACTTTTGCTTCGGCGTCTTCAAGAAGAATCACCTTTCCCTCTTCTAGTACCTAAAGCTATTTTTTGGTCAAATATTCAGCAATCAGGGCCTCCTCAATCACCATCTCCACATTTACATCCCTAGCGACAACCATATTTTCCAGTAGTTTCTCTAGGCCAGAGCGAGCATCCGAGTGTAATCCTCAACCCACGAAATTCAATAGTGTCGAAAGGTTTTAATATAAAGTCCCAAGAAAGTCGACTCCATCGCTCTCTCTGCCTCCGCCTAAGCCTCTCTTGGTTGGGCCCTATGCCCCACCTGCTGGGACTTAAATTCTTTCCTCACCCTATCAGCCTGGCCCAACACCTCTCTGTTAGATGCCTCTACTGCCTCCCTATCCTTCTTAGACCACTCGAGCTCAATGCGATTAGTTTCTATTGTTTTCTGAGCTCCTCGTTATCCACCATCATGTGCTAAGTTTCTTCATTCTCTCTTTGTAGCCTTTCATTTTTCTCAAGTAGTGCCTAATTCTCTTTTCTGAGCCGCTCGACCTTCTCGTTGTCTTTCTACAACATGAGATTCTCCTTAAAAATCGCTTCGTTGTCTTTCTCCGCTATAGCAACCCGAGGTAAAAGAGAAGCTATTACATCTTTATGTTGATCCATCATTTGAGCCATCGTGGTATGGACTTCATGCGTCTTTTTATTTCCAGCCTGTAGTTCATTCTTTATCTCACCTGTTTCGGCACTAAAGAGTTACCACATAATAATATCATCAAGTATACTGATTTAACACATAAAAGTAGAAAATATCTAGAATCTTGGATCTCCTATTTTGGCATCTCGAGATTGGGTCCATTCATGATCATCTTTAGCTTCAAGCTTCAAACCATGAATCTCAACATTCTTCTGAAAAATCAGCACAGAGAGTCTTCTGCAATATCGCTACATGACCTAGTATTGATTGTAAACATCGTACACTTTGGTCTTGGTTTCCTTATCTAAATTCAACAGGATGGGGTGCATCTTGGACATGCAGATAATCTCTTCAAAGTAAAAGTCCATGAAATACTTCACCAAATAAGCTTTCCTCTCCTCTGGAGACTTCTCTGGGAATTAGAAGTTCTTCCCATCATGGGGCCATGCCTCTTCTCCTTCCTTCCTCCTTCTCCCGACCTTGCTTGGTCCCCTCCCTGCTCGCGTCTTTAGTTACTGATTTAAGGGGCATGCATTTTTTTGAAGCGATGCGAGGGTAAGGAATGAGATCCGTGGATTGTTTCATGCTCATTGACTTTGTCCGCCTTTCCACATCAGCCGGTCTCGTTCTTGGTGGTGGAGACACTAAGCGCAGGGAATAGTAACACTATCAATGGATGCTATCATAATCATGGGTTCTCTTAGATTTTGAATCTCCTAGTTTATACTCCTAAAAGAGGAGCCACGATCCATGCCTTAGTTCGTCAGGAACTCCCAGGTCTACAGTCTCGATCTTTGTCGCCCTCTCGAGTTATGTCTCCTGCACAAAGAAAATATTGAATCAGAAATGAACGTCCCATACATGCATAAGTCTAAGTGTTGTATTATGCAATATTTATGAGCGTGTGTGTCCCATTGTTACCTTCACTGATCAGACGTTGTCTTTCATAAAGGGTTAACCTCCCTAATGTTCAACAGTAAGCTTTCAACATTTTTCTTCGTTAATCCAAATAAAGACATTTCAACGGGGACGTTGTCTAGGTCCTCGAACTGACCCTCCACCTCCATCGACACAGTGGTCTCAGAGGTTCTGATTGAGGAAACTAGTTTGGAAACCTCTCCCAACTTCATCTCCTCTATTGGAAAGGGAACGAGAGTGGTTTACAAACCATCTCCTTCGATGAGCTCTTCCTTATCACTGCCTATCATAGATACCGACTTTCAATTGAGCTCCGACCACCTCCTCTTCTTCTAGGGGGCACATCGAGAAGCATGATAAGGGAAACATCTACTTGCATACTCGGAGGAAAGTCTCCTCCTTCAGCTTCCGCCACTTCTTCCTCTTCTTTATTGTCATTCTTATGACCCGTCGATCAGTCTTTAGGAAGTAAGCATGATACACGGAGGAGATGGATTTATATCGGTATAGACATCATGAAATAAATTCAGAACATCCCTTAATGTCAAGACTTAGTCAATATCTAATCCTTCTTCTTCTTCCACCTCTTTTGCCTTTGACATCGCCTTCCCTCCCCTACCTTCCCGTTCATCTCCGCCTATTCCCCCCGATCCACCACCTCTAATTGCAAACCCTCTTCTGATAAACCCTCTCTTTCGAATTTCAAATCTAATCCTTCGGATCCGCAACCGACCCCTATTAGATCTGCAAATCCTTCATCATCTGAAGCCTCCTTTCCGGCGTTCACTAAGAAAGACTACGCATCCCTTTTTAATTCACTCCCTAGAAATGCAGGAGCCTATCAATCCGAGCACTTCGACATTCCTAGGGATGGCATTCCACAGCAGATTCCATAGTTAGTCAGATCTGAAGGTATGCAATAATGGAGCAATTTTTGGTGGGATTATCCTAGATGGTAATTCTTGATACTCCATGGTGGTAAATTTCTTAAATCGTTTCTGGAAGATAGATGGGGAAGCTAGTATTAGATCGGATGGTATGCACTATTTTTTCAAATTCTCCAATGATTCAGATAGGAATTTTTTTTTTGAAATCTGATCCTATTTTCATTAAAGGATGTATGTTCATCATAACTAGATCCAACAGTAGGAAATTCACAGGCTCAGATCAAAAAAGTTCCGGTATGGGTTCATTTTATTGTATTCCGACAATTCTTTTGACTTTATTGGGTATAAATTGGTTAGCTTGTCATGTCGGGAGATTGATATGGTTTGACACTAGCACAGAAAAGCTTTAAAGATTTAGGTATGCAAAAGCATTAATTGAGATTTCCTCAGATTTTGATCTTCCTGATAAGATAGTGGTAGGAGGTTTAGGTACAAATTACCCTTCAGTTAAATTATCCTATGATTGGAGACCCAAAATATGCACTGCTCGTATGGTATTTGGTCATACAACTAGCAGTTGTGAGTTTAATATCCATGCAGAAGATAAACTGGATAAGCATGTTGAGGATCTTATTGATCATCATTGGCAATTTAATAGGAAAGAAACTACTAATGCTAATAAAGGTAATTGGAAATCCTCTAATACAAGAAATGCTAAGTATTGGAGAAAGAAAGGGGTTAAGAATAGTAGTAAGACAATTGATAAACATGTGGCAAATGTTAATGATAATCCCTTTAATGTTCTAGAATCAGAAGCAGATGGTAATAATAATCATGAAACTGCTAACGTGAATAATGTTAATAATGGTAATGATGTTGATCATATAGATGTTAACACGAATAATGCCTTTGAAGCTGCATTAGATTCTGATACACCAGAAATAAATAATATTGATAAAGAGGTTCTTAATAATGTGATCAACAATGTTGCTCAATTTGCTAAAGACGCGGCTCTGCAGGGTAACATATTAGAAGGCCATAGCAATGAAACTATGCAAACACCAAAGTCTTTATCTAGTAATAGCACTTCAAGTTCTTCAGATTCCTCACCAGACTTATCTAGGCCAAATACCTCCATTTCTCCTGTCGATAAAGGTTTGAAGCTTACTCCATCAGCTCCTAATCCTTCACGGTCACTGGTCTCTCCTTACGCTAACTTGATGTCTCCTCAAGATCTTACTTTACCTCCTCTAACGGTCACCAGTTGCGGTTTGACTTTTCCACAAGTTAATACCTCTTTAGCTTCTCTATCTTCTGCAATTCCTACAAGTTCTCTTCCTTTTTAATCTAATCCTAAGAAGCTGAAAGGAAAATTCTGGGACGACTCTGATTTAGATGATGGTAATGACTTCTTGCCAGAGGATGTGACCCCGCTCACCAACAAGATGAAACGACATACCAGGAAGAATCCTGATCCCATGTTTGATCCTGTCTTAAATTGAGTCTCGAGTCACTGAACTCTTTGTTAGCGACAGCTTTACACAGTTATTGTTAAACTGTGATGAGAACCTTACTGTGCATGCAGTTAGGAATTGGTTTATGGGGATCATTCAGTGAATTATGTTGCTTGTTTCTTTCTTTGCAATTTGGATATAGGAATATTCTGCTTGGTGCTGCTGCTATGATTCCCGTGTGACATAGTATCTTCACCTCGATATGAATAATGTTGTAATAAGTACGCTTCATCTTTATTTTTGTAATCAGTTTTTGTAAGTTCAAGGCTAGACATTCAAGAGTCTATATTGCTTTTGCATTTTAAGTCGATGTAACTCTTTTTTTTGTGAATAATAAATTTTTCACTTGCCTTTCAAAAAGACTTAGTCAAGATAAACACCACCCCTTGGAATCCCAAGGATACCAGCCACATAAAAAATCAAGTTAGTTTAGAGCTTACGACTCAATTAACTTGGACCACAATGTAAGTATTAAAATACTTACGGCCAGCAAGCCATCTCCTTGCAAATTTAGGAAGGCATCGAACGTAGAAACAATCATGTTTAAAGTACTGATCTTGTTCCATGCCCCAGGATGAAGGGACTTTGGCCAGCGCCTCTAAATTGATGATGGAAGGTGAGATGGTTATTCTTTTTAGGGAGTAGTGTCCTCCCTAGTTGACTGTACACTTAAGTTCTCTATATATAGGATACAAGTACCAAGTAAGAAGGCATACGCCTTTGGGAAAAGCTACATTGGCGTTAGGAAGCACAAAATTTATCAAATGTATGTGCATGACGGGGGAACACACCCAACAAAGCATGTGTGCCTCTTCCAAGGAGTATACCTCTCTTGGGGTGCATGCGCCCTATTGTCCCTTCTGAGGAGTAGGACGTTTATTCCAAGATATTTCGTACTTCATACAGATCTGCCTTAATGAAGCTTCATCAATTCGTCCGACGACCATGTAACAGCACTCCCTGAATGGACCTAAATTTCGACCCAGAAAAGTCCTATCGGAACTTAAAGTCATTCTAAATGGATCGTTGCTTTCGATAAGAAAATAATTTAACAGATAATATTGAGAAAACTAATTCGAAATCAGAATCCCACACAACAAAAGGGATAAAATACAATAATCTGAAACAAATGTACCATAAGTTAAAACCATATAAATGTCGGTTACAATGAATGTCAACTTTCATCAAGAGGTACATTAATAATAATAATTATCCCAATATCACAATAATGATCATAATATTACCATAAATAATAACTAATAGCTACAGATCCCCCTCCAACCGGCTCCACACTCCTAGGCATTGCTGGTCTAATATCTCCACCTACTAATATGTTTATATGCTATGACGGGGGAGGTCAGAATAATAAGTTCTAGTGAATGAAAATCACATAAATTTAAGGAATAACTATTTCCTATACTTGGCAGTATGAATTCATCAAATTATGTTTGAGAAACCTAAGACACAAATTAAACATATGAAATAATGAGGTGGCCTATATATTATTTAGAAAGGAAGACTCTATTATCAATTAATACCCTATGAGACAGACTCTATTTGGTCACTTAAGGCCATTGGATAAATATTTATTTAAGAGTGGATCCCTTCGATCACTTCAGGCTTTATGGAAGACACTAGCCACCTAAGACCTCATCTAATAATTGTCAACGCTATTAAATATTCTCTCTTATAAGACGAGAAATAGTAAGCAGACACTTAATACCGGTTTAAGTAGACCCACATAGTCATTTAAGACCCTCCAGTAGACCCCTTTATTACTATTTAACTGGTATTACGGGTAAATTCCTAGCCACTTAATACTTCCCATAGATAGGATGCCCTTTTGAAAATTTCCATACTGCCCATCCCTAGGTAAGCCCTCACACAACCCTTAGAGGAAGCGGACAACTTTCAGAGAACTACTTTACTCAATATAATCGCTTAAGAACATTTAATACCTCGTGATTATTTGAGAATGGCGGACCTCGTGACCACTTAAAACCATTTTAAGGGCGAGTACTATGAATTAGGTCCTAAACCGAGGGGTGAGCCTTAGGAATGGACATAGTCCTAACTACTCAATACCCTACTAGGTAGGTCAATCAATTAATACCTACCTCGAGGCAGGCCTACTATGCACAAATATATATATATATATATATATATATATATATATATATACACACACACACACATAAAAAAAAGACATCTCACATTAAACTAACCATTTATAGATGATGGATTTGCCAAGCGATTTCTGACAGGCTTCTACCACAAGTTTGGCTTAAACTCGTGCCTTTGTGTATTAATTATAATAACCCATGGCACCCAGACCTCTCACATTAACCAGTCTTACTCGTAGATGCTAGGCATGCTGGTTGTTTCCGGGAAGACTTCAACTACAACTAATGGTTAACCTCTTATTTATGTGTCATTAATACTAATTAAGTCATTAACTCAAAAACACGAAAATTCCTATAGGGACATTTAATTTCTAGTTTTATAATTTTAAACGTATTTAATATGCTACCTAATACGAATTTAATATGCATTAATAATATGTTAATTACTCTAATAAATAATAATAAATAAACGTAAATTAAGCGTATGAGAATAAACATCCTAATTTATTTGAAATGTCAATCCTAACAAGATAATCATGGTATAAAAGTTTAATTCCCTACTTCATCACATGGCATATTCTCTTTTAATAATAAAAGGGAAATAACAACATAAACAAAAAACTTGAAACCGAGATTTGAATAGTTATCTCAATAACGAAAGATAAACAAGGTGCAATAATCCAATTACGTACGTAAAACTTTCTTTTTGGTACGGTTTCACTTTTATATATTTTTATATGCATAATTTAATACTTTAGTAATTTTTTGAATAATACATTCAAATGATCTATTTCAAAAATAGAAGCTTAAACCTATTAATTCTATCAAAAACTTAAATTTGCTTTAGTACATAAAAATTATGAATATCTTTTAATTTACATAAGTGAATCAGACTAAGTTCAGATACTTTACAACACCCAAACATCTACTTTTCATTACATCAATAACAACAAATCCCAAAATACACATTTTGGTTGACCATCTTCGTAAACAGCAAAAATAAGAAATTTGGAGGGTTTGTATTGTTTTGATTTTGTTCAAATCCAAATTCCTTTAGGTATAATGATCTAAATTTGTACTAACAAGATATATAAAATAGAAAATTTATACAATTTACACTCACAGAAATTGGGAAGGAAAGAAGAGCTGCTTTGATGTAGAATCTACTAAAGATATGGATTATAACCTTCGAACAAACATGCTCCAATCTCTCCTTATATACAAACACCACATATATGAGAATCAAATTTAGAGTCTCATGTATACATATAAATTCCAGAATATATATATATATATATATCCCCTAAAAAAATTAACCTTCTCCTACCAACACTCAGAAGGGCAGTCGACCCCTTTCAACGGGGGGATCGACCCTTCTTACGGGTCAAGCTAGGGAATTCAAATTCCCTGTAATGTACTTTTCTATTAATTATTTTATTTAATTCACCTAATTTTTTAAGTTTCTTATTTATTCTTTTCCTCTTTATATACATATATACACACACACACATAATTTCAAATCTTCAAGGATTATTCTAATATGCTAATCAATATTTATTTATATTTTATCAGTTTAATATTTCAAACCTTATGTGTGTGTATTTTATGTGCAACTTATTTATTAATAACTTCTTTAACGGACTCCTGTTTCGATAAATAAAACATGAAAATAGATCAGAATCTTTCCGAATATAATAATAGCACTTTTATGGCCTAATTCTTAATTATACAAAATTATTATTTTTATCTTATTAATTATATTTAAATTTAATTACCTATTTCTATTTAGGGTATATTTTCATGGGTATTACATTCTCCTCCCTTTAAAGAGATTCCGCCATGAGATCTTTCGAATGAAAAAAAAAACTCACTCTAATAAACATGTTATACATCCATGTTATTTATTAAGCACCCATAAAATATCCATTACTCGATGTGATTATGTACTGAAGACTTGCTAAAATAAAGTTAGTCCTAGCGTGAATGTGTAGTAAGTGATACTGAATGTGTGCAAAACACCCTAATATACATAAAACTTCTATATGTTCATGTGGTTCATTTGTGTTGCAACTATGTCCTACCATCCAATCTAGCAACCATAGAAGAAATTTAGAGGAAATAATTACATGGGAAAAACACTATATGAGTTTTTCTCATCTTTTCTTCAATTTCCCATGAGCTTTCCGCATGGTTAGATCCTCATTATACTTGGATCAGTCTAATGGATTTATTGCTGATCCTTTTGATTCCATGCTCCATAATTATTACGATAGCATAGGGTACCCTTAGCTCCAACTCAAAGCTCTGTAAGTCCCAAATATCATCTAACTCGAGTCTAGTAGCAGAATCATGAACGCATTTCATAATATGATAAACATGGAAAATGTTATGGACTCCCAATATGCGCTCGAGAAGATCCACATGATAGGCCAATTTCCTAGTCCTATCGAGGAGGCTAAACGACCTAATAAATCCGAGAACCAATTTCCCAGTCTTCCCAAACCAGACAGTTTCCTAAGAAGGGAAACTTTCACAAATAACAAATCTCCAATGGCTAATTTTGAGTTCCTTCCTCCTTCTATCCGCATACGAATTTTGGCCAGTATTAGATTGCCTTCATTCGCTACCAAATCAAAGTGATTTTGTCCCTAGAATCATGGATACGGTCTTATCTAAGTAAAATCTTGTCAATAGTTTCCCACTAACAATTAGGTGCTTTGCATGGCCACCCATATAATGCTTCATAAGGGGCCATACCAACCATTGCCTCTAGACTATTGTTATACGCAAACTCCACCAATGGCAAATGCTACTCTGAAGCTCCTCCAAAATCGATAATGTAGGCTTTTCATGAACTATGCTGACTCTATCTGTCTCCCGTTGGTCTGCGGATGATAAGCTGTACTCAAAATCAAATTCATCCTTGAGGCTGCTTGCAGGCTCCTCCAAAATTCACTTGTGAACAAATGATCTCTATCACTAACTATGCTCGTCCGAATTCCATGTAATCTAACTATCTCCTTGACATATAACTGGGCCAACGAAGCTGTTGTCCTATTCCTCATGATCAAGATGAAATGAGCGATCTCTTCGTCAAGCGATCTATGACAACCTAAATGGATTCATTCCCCTTTTGACTCCTCAGAAGCCCATCTATGAAATCCATCGAAATGTGTTCCTATTTCCAAGTGGAATCTCTAAGATAACAGCAATTCTTCGTCCTACCTTTCCCTGCCTCAACTTTTGGCAGGTTAAACGCCAAGCTACGAATTTGGCTACTTCTCTTTTTTTGACTTCCGAATAAAAAATTCTCCTTATATCTCTAAAAATCTTATCTCCTCTAGGGTGTATAGTCATCCTCGACCGATGACACCCTCTATAACTTCCTTTCTAAGTCTCCACTCTTGGGGACACATAGTCGACCATCCGTACTCAAGGTCCTATCTCCATCCACTGAATACCTATCTGAATGAGAAAAAGGTTCTTCTTTAGAAATCATTTCCCTGATGGTCCTTAACTCATCATCAAGATCATGTCGTGCCTTATTCTATCTACTAATGCTGGCCTTAACTATAAGATACAAAGAAAACCATAAGATGCTTCAAACAAGGACTGAAGAATAAAACTAGAATGAACCTCCAACTGCTTCCACTCAGAAATTGCACCTAAAGTAGCTTGACTATGACTTAAAGCGTCAGCAATGACATTACCATTCCGTAGGGTATACTGTATAGCAAAGCCAAATGATTCTATGTACTCCGTCCACCAATGCTGTCATAGATTCAGGTCACGTTGAGAAAACAAGTGCTTAAGAGACTTATGGTTGGTAAAGAGTTCAAATTTCTCTCCTAAAACATAGTGCCTCCAAATCTTCTAGGAAAGTACCACAATTGTAAGTTCCAAGTCATGCACAAAGGAGCTTTTCCCATGGTCCTTAAGTTTTCGACTTGCGTAGCAAACTCCCTACCTATTTGGATGAGTACTGCTCCTAACCTCCCCATACGGATCGGTGAAAAGCATAAATATCTTCGTACCATCGAAGATAATAAGGACACTATTTTCACCAAAACTTGGTTCAAACACCAATGGTATGAAAATCGTACTTTACCAACAAGGTTTGATTATAAATGGAGCCGCACTCAACAACATATGAGAGTAAAAATGCGAAGGGAACAAAATGAAAACAAGATTTTAGAGTGGTTCAGCCTTGAGCAAGGCCTACATATGCTGTGAAAGTGATTTGCATTATCATGATGACATTTACAAGATACATCAACTCTCATTTTTTTATACATCTCAATTGTTCTCTCAATATATTCTCACTTTTACATACAAATCTTGCTTAGATTCGCAAGATTCGATGAAAGAATGGCGGAATCTATGAAGGAAAAGGATGGATAAGCAACCGAAGATGAGGATGTCTTCAATCTCTCTCACTTATAGGATTTTAACGGACGCCATGGCCAAGTAGATGAAAAACCTTCAGACGGAGATGATGATCATGGTTCTGACGCTTTTGGAATGGCTGAGGACGGAATTTAGCAGCACTTCATGGTGGCTCGAAGTCTCCCCTTTTTCAGTGGCATTCATGGCTTATTTATAAGTCAGCCCTCACGGCGGTTTGAACTAGGATTCACATGAGTCGCTCATCCCATAATTACTTAAATGTCATTGCCTTGTTATAGCCGGCTGTCAGCAACCATTTCTGACCGTCCGACATAAGTGACTTTACAAGAACGATCAACCTTGTGAAGGTGAGCGACTGCCTCAAGTTTGGACAGTTTAGGCGAGTGTCTTCAGGCACACGAGTGGGCTTGTTGGATCGGACGTGCTTGATTGTAGACAGATGGGCGACCAACACCATAATTAGAGGAAAGCGTCTAGTTGAAATAGTAATGATAGATTGAGGAGCGAACGACTAGGGCTGTAATTTGTCGTCTAACATAGAGCGTGTGTGTGATCCCTTGTATCTCTGGATTCTCGGCTAACAAGTTGGGAGTGGTACGTGCGGCCGAACTCTCGAATATGGGGGTGAGCGAGGCGACCCTTCTCTGGATGTACGAGTCTTGCAGTTACTGTATCACGTGTGGTTTTTAAATGATGAACATTTTCCCATCAATGTTTGTGATTTTCAGCTTGCGAAGATTACATGCTTCGAAATTATGACATGTAACGTCAATTGATGGATTAAGTCCAATTCCCCTATGCGGTGGTTATGTTTTCATAAGGTCCATATGTATATGTATACATGTTTGGGGTTTACGGTCGCTCATGTGCTGACATAATTGGTTGACCTTAAAGTCGCTCGCTTGCATACCCTGGTTGAGTGACCTAGTTGATACATTGTTTTGGTTCGTTGGTCCCTTTTACCTTCCTCTTACCTTATATACCGTCTACTTTCTTTATCGTTTCTCATTTCTTTTCTTCCAAAGAAACCCTTGACGGTGGTATTATTCTAGACGCTTGCTCCTTCTCCTGATTTCCTTCAAAGCTCTCGATTATTTTGGTACTTTTAACATTTCGTCTTCTTGTCGTGCCTAGTACTTCCACTAGAATTCCGTAGCTTTAAGATTGATTTAGGCAGTCTGCTCGCTCAGATTCGAGATTTATTCGCTTGCATTTAAGTAAGCTTTTCTCCTTAATATTATTTTGGTTTAACCTGAAGCATGAATTTGATAGTCCCGGGTGCAGTTTTGAATGACCCAAATATTTCCCCAAGTAGTTCCTCGCAGACTCCTAGAATATTCTTGTGATTCCGACTAGGTCTTTGCAGGATTGTCCAAGCAAAGATTTTGCTTGTTGAAAATATGCAATCTTTTTCACTCTTTTAGAATTTCTTTGTTGTAAACTCATGTGATTTTGTTGATCATCCCCCGAATTATCAACAGATTTTGTCTTCATGTCATAGAGTTGAAGGGTTTATAAGAACTGTCCGTTATCTGTATCCGTTTTGACCTTGTATTTGTTTTAGAAAATTTTACTTTTTCTTGTCGTGTATTCTTGAGCTTGAGCTTTGTGCTCGCCCAACTTCAGTTTTGACATGGGTCGTTCTTCCTCAACTTTTATATGTAGTCACGAACGACTCATTATGTCTGAATTTGTCCGACTATCTCATATTGAACTCAAGCAGTTGACATGATACAGTTATTCGTGTTTTGTCAAAATCGGTATGAGTTCAGATCTGGAATCTGGTCATCCACATGCGAGTGATCGAAACTCGTTGCGAATGACCAGACAAATGCTGTGTGAATGGTAAACTATCTGAATTGTATTATGCTTTGCTAAGTTAAATTTGGCTGGATTATTCCTGTTTACCTTGAAAGGGTTGGTTGTGCACAACCCTATTTTGGTTTAGACTTACTAAGTTGTCGCCCTTCTGATAACACTAATTCCTTAGTGTTATAATATTTATATAAGAATGCTAACTCACATTCAATCACCCTAGAATCTCAGAGCCAAAACATGTCTGGCCAAGATAGAAGTACGGACCAAATTGCTGTAATCATACCACATATCACCCCTGGGGTAGATGCTGCTCAATGCTTCCCAAAGCCCCGTGCTCTTTCAACTGTACCTTGTGAAAGGCATGCACCAGAGCTTTCTATTAGTTCATTCCAACAATTGTGCAACTAATTTGGAATTTCGGAAAAAGAAGAAGCCAAAATGCCTGGTGAGAAAGAGTTTGCGGATATTCCTCCAACTGGGTATGTTGCTGTTACTCATGGTATGCTGGTGAGCGGGGCCATTCGTCCTTTAATCCTTATTTAGAAATGATTCTCCGGAGCTTGGCTATTGCCCCATACCAGTTACATCAAATGGTTTTGCGATTTTAACAAGCCTTTATATCCTCTTTATGAGAGAAATGCAACGTGCCCCTCCATTTGAAGATATATGCTCCTTATATTATTTTTAAAAGAGGAATCAGCGTCCCTCCATTATTTTTGTAGAAAGACGGGGTCCCAGAATTATTACTGGCCTGGTGGACAGTGTTCGAGGATTTCCTAATCAATACTTCTTTGTCTAATGCCCTAATAGTTTCTATGGCTTATGGATAGAAGGCGATGAGTATATTTACTTCTCAGACCTCGTCTTTCTTTTTATCTCGTTACTTAAGTCCTTGTTTTTACTACAGCGATTCCTAATCAGAGTGTCGCCATTAATCAAGATCTATGTAAAGAAATTACTGGCTGTTTAGGAAGGTGAGAGGAATAGGAAGTTTCTGATTACCAAAGATTTCCTGCGTCTTTATAACTTGCTTTCTCCACTGCGCACCTTCGCGGTGGATGCTTCTAATAAAAGGGTGATGCTGGGAAATCTCCAGTCAAGTGGACGCCGAAGAAGAAGTGCCCCAGTCCTACAAAAAGTAGTAAAGCAATTCTTAAACCCAAACTGATTTCCGCCAAAAAGGTAGTATCTAAGTGTTGTAAGGGTAAAGATCTCATGATTTCATTGGACCATACTGAGAAGGAAGGTCTTTCTCTTGAGGTAACTGACCAGGAAAATGTAAGCGTAACCTCCTCAAAAACTGCTTTGGATCTAGTGAAAGAGAATGAGCAGCTTGATGACATCGGGTCGACATCTAAGGAAGCTTTGAATGTTGATGAAAGTTCTCCCATTTGGGATAACCAGGAAGAAGTTGGTTTAGTGACTTTTAAAGATTTTGATGTTTTAGATTTGGCTAAAGGATTTATCCAAGGTAATACTGTTGTTCAAATATTTAAACTTCCAAATCTTGAATACAGGAATTCCCAAAGCACTTGTTTCTAGGTTACAAAAGTGTTTTGCAACGTTAGGGACTGCTTCAATTTCTCCTTTTTCATCTTGCCCTGGTACTTTATATTTGTGTTAGAGTTTTCTTTTTCTCTTTTTTCAGTTTCAGGAATAGGATCGTCTTTATGAGACAACTTTTCTCAATAAGCTGGTCTTGTTAATCCATAGAAACTCCTACAGTCCTGTCTTTCTCGATGCTCAAAGCATCCTCGATTACCTTCAGGTTCCTCAACCGATCATGCCCCTGAATCATCACTGGAAAATCAACGGAAGAAGAGGAAGCACGATCATTTAAAAATATATGAAAAAGAAGCTACGGGCAATGAGGATGCTAAGGAAGAGCGGGGCAATGATGAACATGATGAGGATGAGTCGAGGAAACCTCATAAATCGACCGAGCTCTTGGGCCCTAGTTTTTTGGTCCCTCCGGGAACATCCTCTGCAACCTCTCAATCTATTGTTTCCACTTCCTATCAGATCGAAACGATCCTCGATAGGCCTCCTCACGAAATTGCCTCGGGTAATCCAAAGCTGAAGGATCAATTTGAAGGTTGGGATTTAAGGGGAATAGATTTTGACTTAGACTTGTTCCTATACGATGATTAGAATGCCGTTGGAGAGCTGAGTGCTATAAAACATTACATGACTACCTAGCTTGATATTGTTAAGAACCAACTTAAAGTACAACTAGATGAAGCTAGGGATACTAGCAGGGACCAATTTGAATTGTGGAACAAACTTTGCTTTGAGTTCTAGAGGTTGAACACTCGACACCTCGAGTGTATTGAGCTTCTTGAGAATGATAAGACCGAGCTGATCCGCATGATTAAATCTCAGGAATCTGAGATTGCATCTTTGAAGAGCAAAGATAATAGGACAAGCAGATTAAAAGCCAAAAATGAGAAACTTCAGGGGGAGATTGAGGCTATCAAAAGGAAAATTCATGAGGCTCAATTTGGCAAAGAATCTACTGAATCTCATTTGGCTTTAGAATAGCAAACCGTAGGTTCTTTTCAGTTGGAGAGGATAGCTGTCGAAGAGAAGATTACCTCCTAAAATACAGCCCTACAAACTCTGGAAGAGGAAAAAACAAAGCTAACCAATGACCTTGAGCAAGCCAAAACTAAAACTGATGAAACCCTGTTCCGATTTTACGTTCTCAGTGTTGTCAATCGTGGAAGCTTGAGTTTTCTAAACAAGGATTTCCCTCAAACATTGGGTCTTGTTTGGGAAAAAGTACTTAAATATTCCAAAGATAAAGAAGACAGGGCTCTCCAAGAGACCCTCCTAAAGGCAGTAGACCGTGATGCTTTAGATAAAGGTAGAAAAATACTAGCAGGTGAACGAGCTCAGTCTCTAGTGAAAGCGGCTTCGAATATTTTCTCCGCTTACACTTCTCGTCCTGTTGATGTCGAAGCTTCAAACTCTTAGATTCCTTCTGCAAATGCTTCCATTATTAACGAAAATGCTTCTGAGGCCCACTTAGCTGATGATCATGCTATTCGGGATGACACCCCTAAGAAATGCACTGGGTGTGGTGAAGAAGAGTGATGATCTTCAGACTGGTTGTATATGCGAGTGCCAGTCCTCGCCCGCTACTTCATATTTGTGTTGCCCACTTTATGACCCTGCATCTAATATGTGATTCTGTGATGAATTTATGTTTTACTTTTTTATCTTTCTCACTGACACATTGCATATTATGCTCTTATCACAGTTTATTCGTACCAGGTTATGCTTTTATTGGTTGTATGATTGTTACAATCTCACGGTGTGTAACACTAGTATTATGGATTTGTTTTAACGTCATGGTTATACCCCCATATTGAAATTCGTTGTAATCTTAGAGTCTCAATTTCCTTCTTTGCTCCCCCTTAAGGGGTTTTATTTTATTATGCACTTGTCTGTGTTTCTCGATACATCGGTGATTCAAGTCCTTTGAAGTTTTTATTCAAATATATGCCCTCCTCTGGAAAAGGTGCATGTACCCTACAATGCGTCTAATCGTGTTTCTTACTAACTTGGTGTCCCAAGCCTTTCGAAGACTCAATTAAACACACATTCGTGTATATATATATATATATATATATTAATGTGTACTCAACCCCATATCTCACTAACCCAAACCCTTCGGAGACTGGTTTTGAGTACATGCCCCCAGGGGAGGACTTGGGTTTTAAGTTTTCGACCCAATCTTGGCCTTGTTTGATCTGGTTTAGTATTCTCAAACAGAGACCTAGATTGGATACCCTCTTTCAGCTAGAATTTCTGAATTGTTTTGTTACCCCCTTTCGGCTAGGATTTCTATTACCTCCTTTCGGCTAGGATTTCTGAATTGTTTTGTTACCCCCTTTCGGCTAGTATGTCTGAATTGTTTTGTTACCCCCTTTCGGCTAGGATTTCTGAATTGGGTGTTTGCTGAGAATTACGTGTCTTTGTGGCAGAGAACACTGCTTTATGGCTTAGTGCGTTTTCCATCATTTGACTCAGACTGGTTTTTTCTTTTGAGATTTGCAAGGTGGTAGGTTTGATTATCTTTCTTGGTTCGAATGTTGCTTTTGGAATTTGATGCCTGAATTATTCCAACCATGATGTGCTTGAGGAGCTCTCAGTTATGGTTGAGCTAGGAATGAGCAGTCACCCACCTTTCTTGTCCTATATTTTAGAGATCGGTTTTAGTATGATTCAACAAACATATGATTTATGTGAGCAAATAACTTTTGGCTTGTAAAGCTCTCACTTGGTACAGTACAGGTAAATCACAAATTATTTGTAGAAACATACCAATAAGTAAAGCAAAGTAAAGTAATTACAAAATAAAGGCGATGGGGGTCACGCATTTTTAGCTTTGTATACTGAATTGTAGCTGATGAACTTGATGACCGGCCATAGGTCTATGGGTGTATAGGCTTTCTCATGTGACCCGGGTTGACTAGCAGTGTTACTTTGCCCTTGGGCAGCTGGAGCATTCTGAGGACCCATGACATACTGCTGAACTTGGTCCTTTCAGATGAGCTCTTCAATTAAGCTTCTCAGGTGCCGACATTCATTTGCATTGTGCCCTGGCTGATTATGAAACCGACAGAATTTTCTGGAGTTGGACTGCTGCACCGTAATCCTCTATGGTTTTACTTGAGGAATAACTCCCGAGTCTTTTGTAGTGGCATAGATCTTCTCTGGGTTCTCGTTCAAAGGAGTCAGCTTTGTTTACTTAAAAAATCGTGACTTCTTATGTGTTTCATTATCCTTCTCATTTGTTCCTGTCTTTTTCCCAAGATCGTTCTTCTGCCCTATTTGAAACTCATTAATTTTCGTTTCTTTGGCCATAATACTCTCTATGTCCTTCTGGATATTTGAGGCATCATCTTCCACGCTCATGTACTCTTCGGCTTTCTTATAGAATTTCTTTAAAGTCTTGGGTTTCTTCATTTTAAGCCATTTCCCAAATTCCGATTTCTTATTGGTAGCACCTTTCAAAGATGCCAATAAGTACCAAGGATATGGTTCTATGACTTCTGCTGCTGCGACATGAAATTGGGTAAGGAAAGCTTTGATGGTTTCCCCAGATATTTGCTCCATCTCACTGAGCGACATTACGTATCTTGCTTTGGTAGTTTACAGACAGAACTGGTCTTGGAATCTTCTTGCTAAATCAGCAAATTGATCAATGCACTTAGGTGGAAGTCTAGTGAACCATAGTGAAGCCGCACCTTCTAGGCATAAGGGAAAATTCAAGCATTTTATTTCGTCGGTTGCCCTGGCCCCATTCATGTGCTGATCATATTTGAATAGAAAGATGTTTGGATCTTTAGTTCCACCATAGGTGCGATAGTTGGGGGTATGAATTTCTTTGGAAACTTCGCTTGTCAGATCCTTTCTGTAAATGGGTTTTTACTGGGTGAAAACTCCCACTCCTTCTCATCATCTTCTTGGATCGCCCTTTCTTTCATTATTTGCTGAATCATGTCTGTAATACGCTTTTCATTGTCTGCTGGTTTTGTAAGACTGGTGTTGATGCTTTTACCAGAGCGATCATGGTTTGAACTACGGTGCTTTGCGCTTCTTTTGGGGAATGTCCCTTTAGTTGGGCTTGCGGTACTCGGAGTTGTATGTTTTACCTCGTGTTGTAGGACTTTGACCTTAGAATATTTAACACCGGCCTCACCCTTATCTTCCACCGAAAAGTGGGATTGATTAAGGCCTAATGCAGTAGAGTCCTCTTTTTCATCGGCAACGTTTACGGCATTCGATCGTAGGGGATTTATTTGAGTGCTAATTAGGGTATCAAGCCTCTCCATCATCATTTTTGTCATGGCATCCATTTTCTCGTTCAAACCGGTCAAAGCCACATTTAACTCATTTCGTGTTACAAATGGCCTGGAAGATTCTTCGACTTCCCGATTCAAAGCTTGTGGCGTAGCTTCATCGCCTTGAGCATCCTTTGCAATCGTGGTAGCTCTGCTGGACTTGTTATTTTTCTTTGAACCTACCATGGCTTCGAGGAAACAGACAGTTTAAGAGCTCGACAGTGGACTGTTTGAGACTAGAGTGAGATGTGAAGGGAGGAAACATTAGTCGGCCCCACGGTGGGCGCCAAAATGTTTTCACCAAAACTTGGTTCAAACACCAATGGTACGAAAATCATACTTTACCAACAAGGTTAGAATATAAATGGAGCCGCGCTCAACAACAATTGAGAGTAAAAATGCAAAGGGAACAAAAAGAAGACGAGATTTTAGAGTGGTTCATCCTTGAGCTAGGCCTACATCCACAATGAAAGTGATTTGCATTATCATGATGACATTTACAAGATACATCAACTCCCGTTTTTTATACATCTGAATTATTCTCTCAATATATTCTCACTTTTACATACAAATCTTGCTTAGATTCGCGAGTTTCGATGAAAGAATGGCAGAATCTATGAAGGAAAAGGATGGATAAGCAACCGAGGATGAGGATGTCTTCAATCTTTTTCACTTATAGGATTTTAATGGACGCCATGGCCGAGTAGATGAAAGACCTTCGGATGGAGATGATAATCATGGTTCTGATGCTTTTGGAATGGCTGAGGACGGAATTTAGCAGCACTTCATGGTGGCTCAAAGTCTCCCCCTTTTCAGTGGCATTCATGGCTTATTTATAGGTCATCCCTCATAGAGGTTTGAACTGGGATTCACATGAGTCGCTCGTCCAGTAATTACTTAAATGCCACTGCCTTGTTGTAGCCAGCTGTCAGCAACCGTTTCTGAACGTCCAACATAAGTGACTTTACAAGAACGATCAACTTTATGAAGGTAAGCGACTGCCTCAAGTCTGGACAGTTTAGGCGAGTGTCTTCAGGCACACGAGCGGGCTGGTTGGATCGGACGTGCTTGATTGTAGACAGATGGGCGACCAACACCATAATTAGAGGAAAGCTTCTGGTTGAAACAATAATGATAGATTGAGGAGCGAACAACTAGGGCTGTAATTTGTCGTCTGACATAGAACATGTGTGCAATCCCTGGTATCTCTGGATTCTCGGCTAACTAGTCGGGAGTGGTATGTGCGACCGAACTCTCGAATATGCGGGTGAGCAGGGCGACCCTTTCCTGGATGTACGAGTCTTGCTATTACTGTATCACGTGCGGTTTTTAAGGTATAAACAGACATGTGCACTGGTTAGGGATTCCTTCAACCTTCCGGAAGTAATATCACACTTCTCACTCCAAACCAGCTCAAGATTATTCTTCGTTAACTTTGTCAGAGGGGTTGCAATCCCCAGGAAATCCTTAATAACCTCCTGTAATAGCCGGCTAACCCAAGAAAACTTCAAATCTCGGTCGCTTTATGGGGTATCCTTAATTCTTGAACAGCCTTTACCTTTGCGGGGTATACAGCTAATCCTTTCCTCAAAATAATGTATCCAAGAAATTTTACTTCTTTCTTCCAAAAGTGACACTTCGAGAACTTAGCCTTAATTTAGTTTTTCCTCAGAATACCTTAGACCTTTCTCAAGTGATCCTCATTGTTGACCGACCTTCTGGCCCAGCCACCAAAAGTAGCGTAAGCCCATATGACTCGGCCCATCGCGTGGTTCAACAGCCTGGGAATGTTGCCGAAACCTTCGGGACTTAGGACTAGACGAAGTCATACAAGATTAGCGATTCTATATCGATGAAGCTTGTCAGATACAGATAAACACCCAGAATCGGTATTAATCATAAAGGAGAATTCATATCTTGAAGTCGCTCAACAACTCCATAAAATAATAAGTCCAATATTGTATCCCAACTCAACGACTCCTGGCTTTTTCGTATCCCTTAATCCACCTCCACTTCATATCTCACTCATAAGCCCCATTTTCGTATCCTTTAACTCCGGATACAAACTCCACTGACACTCTAGTATGTGAATTCAACAAGCATGAAGCAACCAGGATACAAAGTTAGCCAAGGCAAAAAGTTCAGGGAGCAACAGAAAAAGTCTAAGTCCCCGAATCGACACCGATCCTGGGATCGATACCTAACCCAGGGTATGAAATATTGTTTTGGGTCCCACGGCCTCACCTACTCCTACCTACTCCTTTCCTCCAGCTCTACTATAAATACCCTTGGTCCTACAACATGAAAAGGGTTGGCTCCAGCTCTTGGAACACTCTAGGAAGAAGAAGACCTTCCAGTAACCTCCAAAGCATACTCCATCACTCTTGGAAGAAGAAGAAGCTTTATTTTGGATGCTTGGACCATTTTGGGGTGCATAGGCATTCCAGGAATAAGGAACTTACCTCCATTTTGGATATACCAGAACCTTCTTTCCATCATTTTCATTGTAATGACATGGAACTATTGTTCCCACCATTGTAAACTTGTACAAAGAGCATAATAAAAGAGCCATTCACCGTGGACGTTGGCCTTCACGGGCCGAACCACTATAAACATTGTGTCGTTTACATTTCCGCACTTATTTTTATTTTGGAAGATTAGTTTCATCGTCTTGCAACTCGCTGGATGTTGCACCAACATTTTCACCTCAAATTTTTGGTGCTTTCGTTGAGAGATTAAAGACTTTGCCTTTCCTACAGTTCGTTCACAAAAACTTGGAAGCTCCACTTAGGTCTTTCGAAGACTTATCGACTAATTCTACCGATAATGGTGACCAAAGGAAAGGCTACCATCATCGAACCTTCTACGGTTGATCCTAATTCTAGAAACCCTCTTCAGCCTTGACTTACCCAAGTTCCAACCAATTTAAATGTCACTTCTCCTTCTGATGCTAAGGCTTTGGTTACCCAAATTTTCACTACTACAAAAGTGGGCATATTTGACACTAGGTTTATGTGGTCGTAAATAAAAAAAGCGTTGCCGTAGTCCATTTTTTCAAATAAGCAACACCAGAGGGGCATGGCATCGGCGACCGTTGCATTAACCCTCTAAGGCAACACTTTTGCCCATTTACTGCCACGGAAAGAAAGTGTTGCATTATAGCCGTAATGCAACACTATTCAGCGTTGCCTTAAGCATTAGTTAGAGCCTGGCTGTCAAGTCATGATAGCGGAACTACGTCAGCTACCTACGTGTCACACGACATGTGAGCTCTTCACATCAACTGCCAACGTGTCACATGCCATGTCAGCTGTAGTGTAACACCCCTATTTTCTGTGATGGTATAAGTAACAAACCAGAGAATAATTAATTTTTGAAATAAGAATCAAGGGAAATGGGTTGCGCCATTGCGTTCATCTCGAAATTCTGCTTGGAAACGAGTCCGATTTTTCAAGAAATGGAGTCCGTATGAGGGAGATATAGCCCTCCGAAGTTTCAGAAAATTTCAGAATCGAAAACAGCTCGAAGTTTGAATTCGAAATTCGAATTCAAACTCAGAAGCGGCTGGGCGGGAAATTTCCCGCCCAGGACCCAGGTCGACTGGGTGGTCGATGGGTAGTCGACCTCCCCAGGCGAGGTCAACTATAGTGTCGACCTGGGGGGACCAGGTCGACCATAGTGTCGACCTGGGGGTCGACCTGCCTCCCGAAACCCACTTTCTGAACCTGATGCATTCTGATGTATTTAGACTCGTTTTCTGTCTAGATTCGTCCGCCTAATCCTATTTAAACACCCCAGACCTCACTTTCTCTCCACACCATTTCATTATACCTATGCTCTGCCTCTATTCTAATTAAAATAAAAATGGCGTCGCTACTCTGCTGCAATATGAACTGGAACTAGGACCAAAGCATCTTCTTCCAAACTGATTTAAAATTAAAAGAGAACAACTGCAACTCTTCTCCTTCTTTAATCCAATCAAGGCAAGTACAGTTATTTTCCGCTATAAACGATAATTATGATTGTGACATGAACTGTAAATCTGAATTTGAGGTTATGTCTGTTCTGTTCTGATCTATTTTATTCTACATCTCTTTCTTCTTTCTGTTCTATAGCCAGGCTACCACGAGCCTGCGCCAAATCTCATAAGAGATTAACGCACGAACGTTAAACTTTGGGACAAATAATGAATGATGAAATAGTGGGATATGGCTAATCTGTGACTGATTTAAGAAAAAGGACATAGGTTGTAAACTAGATTTAGATCTATGAATATTCTGTGAATTGGAAGAAGAGGAATCATTGTATGTTAACATATGACTTGAGACTTTGACATAACGCATATTTTGAACTAAGATCTGTTACAATTTAAAGTTCTAGATTGTTGGGCATAATGTTTATATAACAATTCACGATTTGGGATAAAAGGAGAATATGACTTAGGTGTGAAGATCTATATTAAGATTTGATAACTATTAAATGTGAATAACACCTAAGTGGTAGATTTTTGAATATATGACGTGCATTCAAATCGATGGCTATATTTGGTATAATTTATATGTGAATATTTTGTACTAGGCAAGTTTAACTAAATTTGGGACATGTGTTATATGGTAAATTATGACCATAATATATGCCATGTAAATTCAATGCAAACGTGGGGTATATGATCATATTGGGAATCATGACAACTATTTAGGCATGAAAACTTAGGATAAGTTTACAATTAGGCAAGATATGTCGATGAAACTTTAAGGAGTGATTAAATCTGTTATATTGCCTAATCTGCTAGTTCTGTTATATTGCCTAATTTGCTAGTTCTGCTATATTGCCTAATCTGCTAGATCTATTCGTCTGCTAAATCTGTCATCTGCTAAGTCTGCTGAAAATGCCTAATCTGTTATATATAAAATCTGCTAAATTTCTTAATCTGCTAAATCCATTAAGTCGCCTAATCTATGAAATCTGTTATCTGTTACATCTGTTGAGTAGATATATTTAGTTTGTTATTGACATAATCTGAATTGGCTATAGTTATGAATAATTGACATGTATATTAGGCATGGGCATAAATGGTAAATTATTAATTAATTGGCCACAAAGATAAACATGGTCGAGGTTAGAATGAGTTTGCGGCGTAATTCTGCCCGGAACCGCCCGGAACCGCCCGGCACATCCAGTGGCCGCAAACAATAGGTTCTAATGTGAGAAGTTAGTCATAACGTGCTTGAAACCCGAGGTTAGACTCAGTTTGTGGCAGAAACCTGCCCGGAACCAACCGGCCTAACCAGTAGCCGCAAACGGTCAGTCTAATGTGAGAGGTCTGGGCATTAATTTTTATTAATGAAAATCTGGGATAAATATGATGTCTAAAATGTGTTGGGTGGATAGGGTTAAACCAACATGACTGATGAGATTAATAAACCCATTTCATGAATCTGTAGGCCCAATACAAAGTTAGACAATCTGTAAGTCTGTTAATCTGTAATCGGTTAATCTGTAAGTCTGTTAATCTGTAACTGATTAATCTGTAAGTCTGTTAAATTCGTATATCTGATCTGTTGGTCTGAAAACTTGTCTAATCTGTGAACTGGTTGATCTGAATTCTGTACGTCTGAACTTGTAAACAAGTTAATCTGAAATCTGTTAGTCTGGGGACACACGGTTAGGAGGGAAATTACTTGTGTCATCTGTTGTTTGGGACCCATATTAGTCAGTAACCCTTTCTGGTATCAAAACTTTGACCCGATAGTAGGTAGGCTCCGGGCACGCTTACTGAACTAATTATAAGTGGTTCATTCTGATAATGGCGAGGGGTGTTGATGGTGCGTTCCAACCGGGTCATGTGCGTGCATGGACCCCGGCCTGCCTCTGTGGATGTAAGACACCGTGACATCTGTAAAAAGGTCTGTGCCAATTGGTTGTCACTTTAGGGAGTGATACACCCTACTGTGGGGCCGACACAGGGTATTTATGTTTAGGGAGCCGATCGCTTGGGGTAGCGTTTTAGGGTACACTTAGTTCTGTCTATTTCTGTTGGTACCGTCTGTTTCTGTTGGGTGGCAACACCCGTCTGTTCTGCGTGGTACCGTCTGTTCGGGTGGTAAAGGCCCATTTACTAGTGTACACCTAATTCTACATTCTGTTTCCGTAGGGAGTAATCTGTTTCTGTCTGTAACTGTTCGGGTGGTAAAGGCCCATTATTAACATTCTGTTTCTGTCTGTTTCTGTTCGGGTGGTAAAGGCCCATTATTAACATTCTGTTTCTGTCTGTCTCTATTCGGGTGGTAAGGCCCATTATTAGCCTTTTGTTTCTGTGGAAATTATTCTGTTCCTGTTTCTGCTTCAGTTTAGACATTAGGGTGACACCTAATCCTGTTATACTAGAATTAGTACAAAGAAATGAAATAGTAACATTAGTCTGTTCCTTCTATGTAACCTAAGTACATTCGCTGCTCCTGTTACTATTATCTCTCATCCAGTTTTATCTGCATGCCATGATTATTATTATTATCTGTTCATATGCTGAAAGTCACTGGACTTGCCAGACTTTATGTCTGACCATGCTTGTTTTCGCCCCTTTTCTTCCGTTCCCCCCCTCCCAGGTTTTCCAAGGAGGGAATACTTTAGCTTGATCCGGATTTCTTCTGCTTGAAGTACTCAGAGTGCTTAAAGTATGGCTTGACTCTTTATGGCAGCTTCTGTGGGGATTATGACTTTAAAGTTTTGTACTCTGATGATTTTTTGAACAAGACTGATATTTATGTAATTGAGTTTTTGGTAAAGATGTAACCAAACTGATTTCTGTTTTCCGCTGTAATAAAGTTATTATTTCTCAGGTATTGTTTATCTGTCTTGTAAATTTCTGTTCTGTCTACTAAAACGCTCCACCAAAGTTAAGGCATTCCCTTTGTGAGTGACCTTAATGTAGGTGGGGTGTTACACGTGGTATCAGAGCTGAAGGTTACCAGACTGGTAAAATTTTTGAAAACTATTTTCAAAAAGGTTTTAAAAGGAAGTATTTTCAAAAATAAAGTTTGCTTTGAAAAACATAATCCCCAAAGAGCCATATATCTTTCCTTCGGTCCTTTTTGTATTGAATCTTTCCTTTTTCATTTCAGCATGTCTGAGGCATCTGAGATACCAGAGGGTGTTCATGTACCCGGTTGGTTTCGTCAATATCTTGAGGCTAGGACCGCTGCCGCAGGTCCAGCAAATGAACCCCCTCCTCATGCAATTGCTTTCTCAAAGATCTGTAAAATTTTAGGGCCATGAGTGGAAAGGATCTCAAGGGAACTGAATCATTCGTAGAAGCGAGGAACTGGCTCAAGGAAACTGAGGATCTGTTCGTTATCTTCGAGGTGGACGATAGGCAGAAGGTACAATTGGCGGTGTGGTTGCTCAAGGACGAAGCTTCCTACTGGTGGGAAATCACTAATGCCGAGAGGCCGGTTGAAACATGGATGGATTTCAAAACAAGGTTTGAGACGAAATTCCTCTTGCAAGCTGAACGAAGTCAACAACTGGAAAAGTTCTTATCTCTTGAGCAAGGAAGTATGACGGTCAGGGAATACGTCAATCAGTTCAACCAACTGGCTAGATTCGGACTAGATTTAGTCAACACCCAGCATAAAAATGCTCTTCGCTTTGTTAAAGGATTGAACGAGCCACTGCACAGCCTAGCCATGACTCATGTACCCATGGGAGCGACTTACGAGAGATTGGTGGATATGGCACTAATGCACGAGGAAGACAACGAAAAGAAAGAAGAGGCAAAGAAGGAAGGGCCACATAACAAGAAAGCATGGCCCAAAAAGGAAACACAAAAGAAGGGTGAAAAGTCTGAAGATAAGAAGCAGAAAAAGTGCTTTACTTGTGGAAGCTCGACTCATCTGAACAAGGATTGCAGAAAAAGAAAGGGCACTTGCTTCAACTGTGGTGAGATGGGACACTTCACTAGGGACTGTCCGAAGAAACGAGGGCAAGGGCAGAGGGCAGGACCAACTTCTGGAAGGCAGGCAAACACTCTCGAGGCTAGTGGATAGGATAGAAATAGGAAAACTTTCTGTAGGAGGTTTAATTTCTTTATCTGATTGTTGAGTTGAAACTCTTTCTGATTCTGGCATTTTGATTCTGTAACCGATACTCTGCACTTTAATACTAGTATTATTTCTAATTCCACTGTAGGCTCAAACCCATAAGGGTTATGACTCATCTGCTTGTGATAGATTGGGGTTTGAGAAATATCTGTGTTAGGCATCAAGGAGTATGCATACATTCTGGGTTTTATCATGCTTAGTTTTCTAAGAATCATTCGATAATCTGATCTGTACTAGTAGTCTATAAGCATCTGGATATTTTTGAAAAGGTTAAGATTTCCAGTTTTGACATTGTCTAAAGAGGGTAATCCTCTGGGAATCAATCTAATGTTGATCTCGGTCTTCGGGGCAGATACTTAGGGAATTTGTCTCTCAACCAAGGTCTAATGGAAACCAAGTTTCTGTTTTATCTGTACTCGCTTCCATCATTCGACTATATCCTATCGATCGAGTCTACGACCTATAGATAGGAATCCTATGGATGTAAACATGTGTTTGAGACATGTTATGTTTGATGGTTGCAAGTGGGTGCAAGTGGTTGCTAGTGGTTGCTCGTGGATGCATATACACACACTAGGCACTAGATCGGCTCGAAAACACTCTCATACTACATATGGATGTGTGAGCATTTTCAATTTTTGTGGATGCAAAATGGTTGACTCATCACATGGATGTTGCATTTGGATGAATGATTGCGCACACATTTAGAAATAATATGTATCAAATAGGAAGATTGCATACATGTTGGACTCATGACACTGACATAGTTCACATTAAGGAGGTCAACTGAATCAGTGGACCGCCTGATCTTTGCATTAGATAAGGAACATATACATACACTTTTTCATATGTTCATACAACTTTAGAAGTTTTCTAAGGACAATGGATGCTTGTGGATGATAGTTGAGTAGATGGATGATTGGATGGTAGGACACATTCTTCTCAACTTGAAGATTTCGGGGATGAAATCCTTTAAGGAGGGGAGAATGTAACACCCCGTATTTTCTGTGATGGTATAAGTAACAAACCGGAGAATAATTAATTTTTAAATTAAGAATCAAGGAAAACGGGTTGCGCGATTGCGTTCATCTCGAAATTCTGCTTGGAAACGAGTCCAAGTTTTCGAGAAATGAAGTCCGTATGAGGGAGATATGGCCCTCCGAAGTTTCAGAGAATTTCAGAATCGAAAACAGCTCGAAAGTCGAATTCGAAATTCGAATTCAAACCCAGAAGCGGGCTGGGCGGGAAATTTCCCGCCCAGGACCCAGGTCGACCGGGTGGTCGACTGGGTAGTCGACCTCCCTAGGCCAGGTCGACTATAGTGTCGACCTGGGGGGACCAGGTCGACCATAGTGTCGACCTGGGGGTCGACCTGCCTCCCGAAACCCACTTTCTGAACCTGATGCATTCTGATGTATTTAGACTCGTTTTCTGTCTAGATTCGTCCACCTAATCCTATTTAAACACCCCCAGACCTCACTTTCTCTCCACACCATATCATTATACCTATGCTCTGCCTCTGTTCTAATTAAAATAAAAACGGCATCGCTACTCTGCTGCATTATGAACTGGAACTAGGACTAAAGCATCTTCTTCCAAACTGATTTAAAATTAAAAGAGAACAACTGCAACTCTTCTCCTTCTTTAATCCAATCAAGGCAAGTACAGTTATTTTCCGCTATAAACGTTAATTATGATTGTGACATGAACTGTAAATCTGAATTTGAGGTTATGTATGTTCTGTTCTGTTCTGATCTATTTTATTCTGCATCTCTTTCTTCTTTCTGTTCTATAGCCAGGCTACCACGAGCCTGCGCCAAATCTCATAAGAGATTAACGCACGAACGTTAAACTTTGGGACAAATAATGAATGATGGCATAAATGGGATATGGCTAATCTGTGACTGATTTAAGAAAAAGGACATAGGTTGTAAACTAGATTTAGATCTATGCATATTCTGTGAATTGGAAGAAGAGGAATCATTGTATGTTATCATATGACTTGAGACTTTGACATAACGCATATTTTGAATTAAGATCTGTTATAGTTTAAAGTTCTAGATTGTTGGGCATATTGTTTATATAACAATTCATGATTTGGGATAAAAAGAGAATATGACTTAGATGTGAAGATCTATATTAAGATTTGATAACTATTAAATGTGAATAACACCTAAGTGGGAGATTTTTGAATATATGACGTTCATTGAAATCGATGGCTATATTTGGTATAATTTATATGTGAATATTTTGTACTAGGCAAGTTTAACTAAATGTGGGACACGTGTTATATGGTAAATTATGACCATAATATGTGCCATGGAAATTCAATGCAAACGTGGGGTATATGATCATATTGGGAATCATGACAACTATTTAGGCATGCAAACTTAGGATAAGTTTACAATTAGGCAAGATATGTCGATGAAACTTTAAGTAATGATTAAATATGTTATATTGCCTAATCTGCTAGTTCTTTTATATTGCCTAATTTGCTAGTTATGCTATATTGCCTAATCTGCTAGATCTGTTCATCTGCTAAATCTGTCATCTGCTAAGTCTGCTGAAAATGCCTAATCTGTTATATATGAAATCTGCTAAATTTCTTAATCTGCTAAATCCGTTAAGTCGCCTAATCTGTGAAATCTGTTATCTGTTATATCTGTTGAGTATTTATATTTAGTCTGTTATTGACATAATCTGAATTGGCTATAGTTATGAATAATTGACATGTATATTAGACGTGGACATAAATGGTAAATTATTAATTAATTAGCCGCAAAGATAAACATGGCTAACTCGAGGTTAGAATGAGTTTGCGGCGTAATTCTGCCCGGAACCACCCGGAACATCCAGTGGCCGCAAACAATAGGTTCTAATGTGAGAAGTTAGTCATAACGTGCTTGAAACCCGAGGTTAGACTCAGTTTGTGGCAGAAACCTGCCCGTAACCAACCGGCCTAACCAGTAGCCGCAAACGGTCAGTCTAATGTGAGAGGTCAGGGCATTAATATTTAATTAATGAAAATCTGGGATAAATATGATGTCTAAAAGCGTTGGGTGGATAGGGTTAAACCAACTAGACTGATGAGATTAATAAACCCGTTTCATGAATCTGTAGGCCCAATACAAAGTTAGACAATCTGTAAGTCTGTTAATCTGTAATCGGTTAATCTGTAAGTCTGTTAATCTGTAACCGGTTAATCTGTAAGTCTGTTAAATCCGTATATCTGATCTATTGGTCTGAAAACTTGTCTAATCTGTGAACTGGTTGATCTGAATTCTGTATGTCTGAACTTGTAAACAAGTTAATCTGAAATCTGTTAGTCTAGGGACACAAGGTTAGGAGGGAAATTAATTGTGCCATCTGTTGTTTGGGACCCATATTAGTCAGTAACCCTTTCTGGTATCAAAACTTTGACTAGACAATAGGTAGGGTCCGAGCACGCTTACTGAAATAATTATAACTAGTTCATTTTGATAATGGCGAGGGGTGTTGATGGTGCGTTCCAACCGGGTCATGTGCGTGCATGGACCCCGGCCTGCCTCTGTGGATGTAAGATGCCGTGACATCTGTAAATAGGTCTGTGCCAATTGGTTGTCACTTTAGGGAGTGATACACCCTACTGTGCGGCCGACACAGGGTATTCATGTTTAGGGAGCCGATCGCTTGGGGTAGGTTTTTAGGGTACACTTAGTTCTGTCTGTTTCTGTTGGTACTGTCTGTTTCTGTTGGGTGGCAACACCCGTCTGTTCTGCGTGGTACCGTCTGTTCGGGTGGTAAAGGCCCATTTACTAGTGTACACCTAATTCTACATTCTGTTTCCATAGGGAGTAATATGTTTCTGTCTGTTTCTGTTCGGGTGGTAAAGGCCCATTATTAACATTCTGTTTTTGTCTGTTTCTGTTCGGGCGGTAAATGCCCATTATTAACATTCTGTTTCTGTCTGTTTCTGTTCGGGTGGTAAGGCCCATTATTAGCCTTCTGTTTCTGTGGAAATTGTTCTGTTCCTGTTTCTGCTTCAGTTTAGACATTGGGGTGACACCTAATCCTGTTATACTAGTATTAGTGTAGAGAAATGAAATAGTAATATTAGTCTGTTCCTTCCGTGTAACCTAAGTACATCCGCTGCTCCTGTTACTATTACCTCTCATCCAGTTTTATTTGCATGCCATGATTATTATTATCTGTTCATATGCTGAAAGTCACTGGACTTGCCAGACTTTATGTCTGACCATGCTTGTTTTTGTCCCTTTTCTTCCGTTTCCCCCCAGGTTTTCCAAGGAGGGAATACTTTAGCTTGATCCGGATTTCTTCTGCTTGAAGTACTCAGAGTGCTTAAAGTATGGCTTGACTCTTTATGGCAGCTTCTGTGGGGATTATGACTTTAAAGTTTTGTACTCTGATGATTTTCTGAACAAGACTGATATTTATGTACTTGAGTTTTTGGTAAAGATGTAACCAAACTGATTTCTATTTTCCACTGTAATAAAATTATAATTTCTCAGGTATTGTTTATCTGTCTTGTAAATTTCTGTTCTGTCTACTAAAACGCTCCACCAAAGTTAAGGCATTCCCTTTGTGAGTGACCTTAATGGAGGTGTGGTGTTACACGTGGTATCAGAGCTGAAGGTTACCAGACTGGTAAAATTTTTGAAAACTATTTTCAAAAAGGTTTTAAAAGGAAGTATTTTCAAAAATAAAGTTTGGTTTGAAAAACATAATCTCCAAAGAGCCATATATCTTTCCTTCGGTCCTTTTTGTATTGAATCTTTCCTTTTTCGTTTCAGCATGTCTGAGGCATCTGAGATACCAGAGGGTGTTCATGTACCCGGTTGGTTTCGCCAATATCTTGAGGCTAGGACCGCTGCCGCAGGTCCAGCAAATGATCCCCATCCTCGTGCAATTGCTTTCTTAAAGATCTGTAAAGATTTTAGGGCCATGGGTGGAAAGGATTTCAAGGGAACTGAATCATTCGTAGAAGAGAGGAACTGGCTCAAGGAAACTGAGGATCTGTTCGTTATCTTCGAGGTGGACGATAGGCAGAAGGTACAATTGGCAGTATGGTTGCTCAAGGGCGAAGCTTCCTATTGGTGGGAAATCACTAACGCCGAGAGGCCGGTTGAAACATGGATGGATTTCAGAACAAGGTTTGAGACGAAATTCCTCTCGCAAGCTGAACGAAGTCAACAACTGGAAAAGTTCTTATCTCTTGAGCAAGGAAATATGACGGTCAGGAAATACGTCAATCAGTTCAACCAACTGGCTAGATTCGGACTAGATTTAGTCAACACCCAGCATAAAAATGCTCTTCGCTTTGTTAAAGGATTGAACGAGCCACTGCACAGCCTAGCCATGACTCATGTACCCATGGGAGCGACTTACGAGAGATTAGTGGATATGGCACTACTGCATGAGGAAGACAACGAAAAGAAAGAAGAGGCAAAGAAGGAAGAGCCACAGAACAAGAAAGCATGGCCCAAAAAGGAAACACAAAAGAAGGGTGAAAAGTTTGAAGATAAGAAGGAGAAAAAGTGCTTTACTTGTGGAAGCTCGACTCATCTGAAAAAGGATTGCAGAAAAAGAAAGGGCACTTGCTTCAACTGTGGTGAGATGGGACACTTCACTAGGGACTGTCCGAAGAAACGAGGGCAAGGGCAGAGGGCAGGATCAACTTCTGGAAGGCAGGAACACTCTCGAGGCTAGTGGATTGGATAGAAATAGGAAAACTTTCTGTAGGAGGTTTAATTTCTTTATCTGATTGTTGAGTTGAAACTCTTTCTGGTTTTGGCATTTTGATTTTGTAACCGATACTCTGCACTTTAATACTAGTATTGTTTCTGATTCCACTGTAGGCTCAAACCCATAAGGGTTATGACTCATCTGCTTGTGATAGATTGGGGTTTGAGAGATATCTGTGTTAGGCGTCAAGGAGTACGCATACATTCTGGGTTTTATCATGCTTAATTTTCTAAGAATCATTCGATAATCTGATCTGTACTAGTAGTCTATAAGCATCTGGATATTTTTGAAAAGGTTAAGATTTCCAGTTTTGACATTGTCTAAAGAGGGTAATCCTCTGGGCATCAATCTGATGTTGATCTCGGTCTTCGGGGCGGATACTTAGGGAATTTGTCTCTCAACCAAGGTCAAATGGAAACCAAGTTTCTGTTTTATCTGTACTCGCTTCCATCATTCGACTATATCCTATCGATCGAGTCTTCAACCTATAGATAGGAATCCTATGGATGTAAACATGTGTTTGAGACATGTTATGTTTGATGGTTGCTAGTGGGTGCAAGTGGTTGCTCGTGGATGCATATACACACACTAGGCACTAGATCGGCTCGAAAACACTCTCATACTACATATGGATGTGTGAGCATTTTCAATTTTTGTGGATGCAAAATGGTTGACTCATCACATGGATGTTTCATTTGGATGAATGATTGCGCACACATTTAGAAATAATATGTATCAAATAGGAAGATTGCATACATGTTGGACTCATGACACTGACATAGTTCGCATTAAGGAGGTCAACTGAATCAGTGGACCGCCTGATCTTTGCATTAGATAAGGAACATATACACACACTTTTTCATAATTTCATACAACAATAGGAGTTTTCTAAGGACAATGGATGCTTGTGGATGATAGTTGAGTAGATGGATGACTGGATGGTAGGACACATTCTTCTCAACTTGAAGATTTCGGGGACGAAATCCTTTAAGGAGGGGAGAATGTAACACCCCGTAAATTTTGTGATGGTTTAAGTAACAAACCAGAGAATAATTAATTTTTAAAATAAGAATCAAGGGAAACGGGTTGCGCCATTGCGTTCGACTCGAAATTCTGCTTGGAAACGAGTCCGAGTTTTCGAGAAACGGAGTCCGTATGAGGGAGATATGGCCCTCCAAAGTTTCAGAGAATTTCAGAATCGAAAACAACTCGAAATTCGAATTCGAAATTCGAATTCAAACCCAGAAGCGGGCTGGGCGGGAAATTTCCCGCCCAGGACCCAGGTCGACTGGGTAGTCGAGCTCCCCAGGCCAGGTCGACTATAGTGTCGACCTGGGGGGACCAGGTCGACCATAGTGTCGACCTAGGGGTCGACCTGCCTCCCGAAACCCACTTTCTGAACCTGATGCATTCTAATGTATTTAGACTCGTTTTCTGTCTAGATTCGTCCGCCTAATCCTATTTAAACACCCCCAGACCTCACTTTCTCTCCACACCATTTCATTATACCTATGCTCTGCCTTTGTTCTAATTAAAATAAAAATGGTGTCGCTACTCTCCTGCAATATGAACTGGAACTAGGACTAAAGCATCTTCTTCCAAACTGATTTAAAATTAAAAGAGAACAACTGCAACTCTTCTCCTTCTTTAATCCAATCATGGCAAGTACAGTTATTTTCCGCTATAAACGTTAATTATGATTGTGACATGAACTGTAAATCTGAATTTGAGGTTATGTCTGTTCTGTTCTGATCTATTTTATTCTGCATCTCTTTCTTTTTTCTGTTCTATAGCCAGGCTACCACGAGCCTGCGCCAAATCTCATAAGAGATTAACGCACGAACGTTAAACTTTGGGACAAATATTGAATGATGGCATAAATGGGATATGGCTAATCTGTGACTGATTTAAGAAAAAGGACATAGGTTGTAAACTAGATTTAGATCTATGCATATTCTGTGAATTGGAAGAAGAGGAATCATTATATGTTAACATATAACTTGAGACTTTGACATAACGCATATTTTGAATTAAGATCTGTTATAATTTAAAGTTCTAGATTGTTGGGCATATTGTTTATATAACATTTCATGATTTGGGATAAAAAGAGAATATAACTTAGGTGTGAAGATCTATATTAAGATTTGATAACTATTAAATGTGAATAACACCTAAGTGGGAGATTTTTGAATATATGACGTGCATTGAAATCGATGGTTATATTTGGTATAATTTATATGTGAATATTTTGTACTAGGCAAGTTTAACTAAATTTGGGACATGTGTTATATGGTAAATTATGACCATAATATGTGCCATGTAAATTCAATGCAAACATGGGGTATATGATCATATTGGGAATCATGACAACTATTTAGGCATGCAAACTTAGGATAAGTTTACAATTAGGCAAGATATGTCGATGAAACTTTAAGGAATGATTAAATATGTTATATTGCCTAATCTGCTAGTTCTGTTATATTGCCTAATTTGCTAGTTCTGCTATATTGCCTAATCTGCTAGATCTGGTCATCTTCTAAATCTGTCATCTGCTAAGTCTGCTGAAAATGCCTAATCTGTTATATATGAAATCTGCTAAATTTCTTAATCTGCTAAATCCGTTAAGTTGCCTAATCTATGAAATCTTTTATCTGTTATATCTGTTGAGTAGATATATTTAGTCTGTTATTGACCTAATCTGAATTGGCTATAGTTATGAATAATTGACATGTATATTAGGCATGGGCATAAATGGTAAATTATTAATTAATTGGCCGCAAAGATAAACATGGCTAACTCGAGGTTAGAATGAGTTTGCGGCGTAATTCTGCCCGGAACCGCCCGGCACATCTAGTGGCCGCAAACAATAGGTTCTAATGTGAGAAGTTAGTCATAACATGCTTGAAACCCGAGGTTAGACTCAGTTTGTGGCAGAAACCTGCCCGGAACCAACCGGCCTAACCAGTAGCCGCAAACAGCCAGTCTAATGTGAGAGGTCTGGGCATTAATATTTAATTAATGAAAATCTGGGATAAATATGATGTCTAAAACGTGTTGGGTGGATAGGGTTAAACCAACTAGACTGTTGAGATTAATAAACCCGTTTCATGAATCTGTAGGCCCAATACAAAGTTAGACAATCTGTAAGTATGTTAATCTGTAATCGGTTAATCTGTAAGTCTGTTAATCTGTAACCGGTTAATCTGTAAGTCTGTTAAATCCGTATATCTGATCTATTGGTCTGAAAACTTGTCTAATCTGTGAACTGGTTGATCTGAATTCTGTATGTCTGAACTTGTAAACAAGTTAATCTGAAATCTGTTAGTCTAGGGACACAAGGTTAGGAGGGAAATTAATTGTGTCATCTGTTGTTTGGGACCCATATTAGTCAGTAACCCTTTCTGGTATCAAAACTTTGACTAGACAGTAGGTAGGGAGCCGATCGCTTGGGGTAGGGTTTTAGGGTACACTTAGTTCTGTCTGTTTCTGTTGGTACCGTCTGTTTCTGTTGGGTGGCAACACCCGTCTGTTCTGCGTGGTACCGTCTGTTCGGGTGGTAAAGGCCCATTTACTAGTGTACACCTAATTCTACATTCTGTTTCCGTAAGGAGTAATCTGTTTCTGTCTGTTTCTGTTCGAGTGGTAAAGGCCCATTATTAACATTCTGTTTCTGTCTGTTTCTGTTCGGGTGGTAAAGGCCCATTATTAACATTCTGTTTCTGTTTGTTTCTGTTCGGGTGGTAAAGCCCATTATTAGCCTTCTGTTTCTATGGAAATTATTCTGTTCCTGTTTCTGCTTCAGTTTAGACATTAGGGTGACAACTAATCCTGTTATACTAGTATTAGTGCAGAGAAATGAAATAGTAACATTAGTCTGTTCCTTCTGTGTAACCTAAGTACATCCGCTGCTCCTGTTACTATTATCTCTCATCCAGTTTTATCTGCATGCCATGATTATTATTATCTGTTCATATGCTGAAATTCACTGGACTTGCCAGACTTTATGTCTGACCATGCTTATTTTCGCCCCTTTTCTTCCGTTCCCCCCCCAAGTTTTCCAAGGAGGGAATACTTTAGCTTTATCCGGATTTCTTCTGCTTGAAGTACTCAGAGTGCTTAAAGTATGGCTTGGCTCTTTATGGCAGCTTCTGTGGGGATTATGACTTTAAAGTTTTGTACTCTGATGATTTTCTGAACAAGACTGATATTTATGTACTTGAGTTTTTGGTAAAGATGTAACCAAACTGATTTCTGTTTTCCGCTGTAATAAAGTTATAATTTCTCAGGTATTGTTTATCTATCTTGTAAATTTCTGTTCTGTCTACTAAAACGCTCCACCAAAGTTAAGGCATTCCCTATGTGAGTGACCTTAATGGAGGTGGGGTGTTACATGTAGGGTCCACTAGCCATGTAGAATTAATAATATTTTATGTAATGCAACACCACTGTATCGTGTAATGCAAAACCATTATCTTGAAACACAACAACAGAAAAAAGCAAATGCAACAGTACAAGAAGACAAATGCTGTAACACCACACCTCCGCTAGGGTCACTCACAAGGGAATGCACTAGCTTTAGTGGGGTATTATTGGTAAACATGTACAGAAATATTACAAGACAGAACATACAAAATAGCGGAAGTAAAACCAACTTTCATATCATTAATAAATAAGGTCTAAAGCCTTTTACATCAGAGAATTTCTTACATGAAAACTTGTCTTGCAATAGTAAAGAAGCATAAAAACCTTTTCATAAATTATTCCCCAAGTGAAACAGTAAAGTAGCCATAGCCAAGAAAAGTCCAAGCCATACATGATGACCTTCAAACAGAAGAAGTCCGAACTAACAATAGCATTTCCTCCCTATAACCTGGGGGGAAACGGAAGACAAAGAGGCGAAACAAAACGGGGTCAGTCATAAAGACTGGTAAGCCCTATCTACTATCAGTATATAAACTTGTAAAGTTAACTGGCATGAGGAACTGAGATGAACATAAGTATGATGACAAGATAGATAAGCTAAACCAAAATAACAGGATGAACTACTGTACCAAGATAAACAAGTGTGTCATGATAAACTACGGTGTCAAGATAAGTCAAGGTATCACACCGTCAGGTTTCTGTCAAGTACAATATCGCAAGGTATCTATCATGTATATTCGCTCTGCACCTCCCGTACTAGTATCCCGGCCCGCGTCATGTGTTAACTATGAATGTCCCTTGCCCAATGTCATGTAATGGTCCATGTCAACCTAATATATAGCATATGTAGGTTTTCCCAACTCGTATGTTTCTTTCTATGTATAAGTTCAGTCCTTTGCCGTAGGCCATACGGGCTTTCCCATGTAAACGTTTTGTCCTTGAGGTTATTTTGGACTGCTACCCTTGATCTGGTTATGTTTTCTTACCATGAACTATCGCGTGTTCACTTAGGATTTATGTCACCTAGGACCACTAGGGATTATGCTACCTAATGAACGTTTCCGTGTCTCGGTTTGGGTTCAAGCCACCTAGGGCCACTAGGGATTATGCCACCCGTCAACTGCGCCCTTTATCCCACGTATGTATCGTGCATCGTTTTCCATGTCTAGACGCACATGTATCCCAATGTGCCATCCGAGTTCCGTGCCAGGGCAAATCAAGAAATACGAAACTCGGTCGGGAGCTTTAAGTCGTCTGCTGATGCAGATATCAAGGTCTGTTTTTGTATCTGTGGCTATGGTCCCACGTGACCCCTCCCTCAACTACTGAAAGGCAATCCAAGAAAATCATGTATGAGAACTACATCCCGGCCCCACTATAGCCCCACTTTCCTATGGGCCAACCTCACCCATGACTCGATAGCAAGAACATGGTCTGTTGGGAGTTCTCTGCCTTTCCGTTCGTACACGATTGACTAAAGATGGTAGGTAGTCGGCGATGTGCTATCCAGGGCAAAAACAAGTATCGTCGACTCCACGCTAATCCATCCCAGTATTTAGGTCGCTCGCATAGCAATCAAGGCATACTCTTGGCTCTTCTACCGCAGACCTTAACCTCTGTGAGGCCGGGTTTCATGGACCATCTGCCACCTCACAGAGGGATACCAAGAGTACCCTCACGTCCCCTGAAGCTACCGCTTCGCCATCCAATTCGCTGGAGCTTTTTATCCAAGTCAGATAAGTTGCTCCTCCTCGTATACTAAGCGATGACCTACCGTATCAGGTTACTCATCTATTTATGAACTAGTCCCATGTCCTTGGCTAAGAATTATTACTTAGTTATTCTTAACTAAGGTTTACCACTTAGCTTCTTTTCCCATTATCCTTGATTAACTACGATTTTCAACCTAGTCCCCTGAGCTAGGGTTTTGTCAAATGGGTTAAGTGTTGTCATTCAAGTTCATGACTTAACCCGCCCACGAATCATGTCAAGGTTGGCTAAGTACTCAAGTTCAAGGCTTAGCCCTACAAGTTGGTTAAGTGTACCAAGAAGCTCATGACTTAACCCTATCAAGTCAAATTGGTTAAGTATTTATTTGTCTTAACCCTATCAGATTATTGTGTTAGATTGATTAAGCATAGATTATCTTAATCCCATCTGATTATCGAGTCGGATTGGTTAAGTATGGGTTAGCTTAACCCCATCCACTAATCGTATTACAATGGTTAAGTATATTTAAAAGGTCTTGTGACTTAACCTTATCAGGTCCGCATATTAGATTGGTTAAGTATAGGTTACTTAACCTCATCAAATCATCATGTATAATTGGTTAAGTATAAGTTACTTAACCCCATTAAATTTATCATGTTAAGTTGTTTAAGTATCGGTTACTTAACCTCATTAAATTACCAAGTTTAGATTGGTTAAGTGTTTAACTTAACCCCATCGAATTACCGTGCTTAGATTAGTTAAGTGAAGGTTACTTAACCCCATCTAATTACCGTGTTTAGATTAGTAAAGTCTAAGTTACTTAACCCCATCTAATTACCAAGTCGGATTAGTTAAGTGTAAATTACTTAACCCAATCGAATTTACCGTGTTAGATTAGTTAAGTATGGATTACTTAACCCCATCTAATTACCGTGTTTAGATTAGTTAAGTGTAGGTTACTTAACCCCATCTAATTACCAAGTCAGATTAGTTAAGTGTAAATTACTTAACCCCATCCCCTAATTGTCTTATATGGTTAAGTGTCATTAAGGAACCAAGTCCGGTTTAACTTAACCTACCCATTCGTGTCATATCGGTTAAGTGTCATTAATCAAAATTACTTAACCTTTTCATGTGGCATTAATTAGATTAATGCACCCTAACCTCTCACATTAGACTTTGTTGTGGTTACTAGTTAAGCCGGGCGGGTCCGGGTAGATTTACACCACAACCTAGTCTAACCTCGGGTTTTAAGTGCTATGTGACCAACTACTCACATTGGGTCCTATTGTTTGTAGCCACTAGTTAAGCCGGGCGGGTCCGGGTAGATTTATGCTACAAACTCAACCCAACCTCGAGTTGGCCACTTTCATGTTTGGTCTAGTGTCATATTACACTTAGAACCCATACACGTCTAGTTTTCAAGTTCCATGTTCATAGCCAAAATTACATGTTGTCATGTTTATACCAATTTTCCCCAAGTCGTGTTTCATGTCATTAAAGTTTACCCATAATGTAACCCCAACGCTTTTAAACTCGCATATACATTCGCAACAACGCATAATGGATTTAAGAAGGAACTTGGCAAAAGCATGACAAAAAGGGTATAAGGCCACAAGTTAATCATGGTGGCATATGAGGCATAAATGTGTTCATTAACTTGTATGTTACATTGTTAAGCCTCAAAAACATGCATAACCCCAAAACATAGCATATAGGTGAATCATGGTGATAGATGACATAGAAAAATGGCTAGAAGTTCGCATATAGCATTTTATGCAAGTTAACTTAAGGGATAAGAGAGTTCTTATGTTGCCTAATGCAACATTTCAACATAAAGCTTATAGCTTTTAGCCCACAAAATCAAGGTGATAACTTTACGAATATGCATAGGATAAATCTACACATAACATGATAGTTTCTAAGCATGTAACCTACTCAAGTTCAAACCCAAAACTTGCAACATGAACATTTAACTTCATAGTTAATATCTAAGAGTAGGAGGGGGCTTACAATGCTATGAAGGCACAAATCAATATATAAAAAGATTGAGACGAAGCCACACTAGCAAAAACCCCAAATCAATAAGCTCCAATAAAACCCTTGAGAAAATAATAAGAAAGATCCTTGCTTTGATGAAGATTTGCCTTGAAATCAAGTTTAGAAGCTCTCATATGAACATAGAAACTCTCATACACTCATATGATCATGTAATCTCTCATGTGAATGAAGATAGAATTTATGACAAGAGGATGGAGGCTAGGGTTTTAAGTGGAGGCCATGATTATTAGAAATTTTGGCATAATTTAGTTGTAGGATCAAATAATGAGGGTTTAAAGGTTAGGTTAGGGGTCTTTTTATAGAGATTAGGATTAGTTTTAGCCATAGGATTAACCCCAATTCAGATCCTAGCCATCAAAATCCGTCACAAGCCAACAAACCAGACCCAAAACATGTCTTGGGGAAGAAGTCGGGTGCACCAGGCCAAAACTGGTCTGGCCACCTGTGTCGACTCCCAAGTCGACTCTAGAGTCGACTTGGGGGGGGGGTGTCGACTCTATAGTCGACACCCCTTTGACCAGGGTTGACTTTTTGAATTTGAATCTGTTTTAAACTCTGAAAATTCTGAAAACTTCGACGAACCATATCTTGGTCATACAGACTCCGATTCTCGAAAACTCGGACTCTATTTCGCGTATTTTTCCGAGACGAACGCAATGGCACAGCCCGTTTCTCCTGATTCAGATTTTATATTTTGGTTCTGCCTTGATTCTTGTTTTTAACACGTTGTTAAATTCCGGGTTGTTACATTCTCCCCCCTTAAAGGATTTCGTCCCCGAAATCTCCAAGTTAGGAAGAACGTATCCTACCATCCATCATCCATCTACTCAAAACATCATCCATAGGCAACCATTGTCCTTAGATGATTTCTAGTGCCATATGAACATATGCAAAGTGTGTGTGTATATGCTCCTTAGCTAATGCTAACGATCAGGCCTGAATGATCTTTCTAATGCAAAGTATGTTTAGTGCCATGAACCCAACATGTATGCAGATAGTCCTAGTCATGTAAACACTATATGTGTGCACAAACATTCATCCACATGCAACATCCACATGATAACATATTCAATTTCATCCATAAACAAGTATAAATACTCGTGCATATGCAACATGAAACGTGATCGCATCTATCTAGTATCTGATGTGTATTCGCGCATTCACGAGCAACCATTTGCAACCATATCATTCATAACATGTTTCAAATACATGTTTACATCCATAGGGTTCTACCTAAGGTTCCCAAGATAGGATCAAGGAGATAAACAAGGCAAACTCCTTACAGGGTTTGCAACAGAAACAGGACCGAGAGGATATCCACCAAGCGATATCATGCAAGTAAGCTCTACAGGTGAACCAAGGATCAAAGATATACTCTTAAAAAGAGACATAATGCGCGTGTCTAAGCCGCACTTCCATGAGCTTAATTCCATTGTGCCTTGACCGCTTTTGACTTCATGATTTCGTAGCTCCTTGATTCCTATTTCCAAGGTATGAGTTGGAACTCATTTCACTGTCGTCTCTCGTTTCACTTCCACTTATTCTTTCCCTAGTATGCTCGGCCCAAACATTTCTGCGTACTCATGCAAGCTCTCCAAAATTCACTAGTGAATTCTGGATCTCGTTTACCGATGCCAATCCATGTTACCACGTGCACTTACTAGGGTGATTCCTATAACCCATGCTTAAGCGGAATGAACCATCCGCCTTATTGGTGAACGTTACTTGATCGGATCAGAGATTTCCGAAAAATACATCAAGTGATTCTAGGTAACTAACCATGACAAAACCCAAAAGGTTACACGAGACTTCGAGGGTATTACCAAAGCAAGCCAAGAGTCTGACTACCCTCTTTTCAAAACCGAGAATGGTATCCCTTACTGGATAACCACTTCATCCCTAGAATCCATCCATAGCTCAACCATAGAAGCATTGCTTCTAATCTCAACACTTGGCATAGACATTCTCAAATCCAAACAAGTCATGAATAAATGGACCGACTCTCCAACCAGATTTTGGGACTAAAATGGGATCTTCTACCATGCTAGTACTAAGGTGCAGAGACTTAACTATCGAGGCAGACTTAAATGATGTGATGATCAATACAAAGTCTGGACGGGATGATAGAAAAGAAAGGCTAAGCCTTTAACAGAAACGGTACCATTTCTCTTAGGTACGCTAGGAATGAGAGCATACAATTGCCCTCTCGCTGATCTTGTCCTTATCTTTCTTCGTGGACTAATCCCTACCAACAAGCTGCTTATTCTTAAGCTCGTGTCCTTAATCCTTGCTCTTATTATCCCTTCTTATAACTTCGGCAGCAGGTCTCTCGAGAACTTCCTCCATCGCACGGGAAAACACTTACGTAGCTAGACAAGGATTAGTCGCAGTTAAAACTACTGTGACTACCGATGGAGGAAAGAAAAGAAAAAGAGATTCGATCAAGGAAACAAAGGATAGTGCTAATGGCTTTTGGGGAATAGCCTTTAAAAACTTTTCTTGAAAAATGCTTCTTTGTAAACGATTTCTCAAATAGTTTTCAGAAGGTTTTAAAAACTTTTGCCCAGTCTGGTAACCTTCTGCTCTGATACCAAATGTAACACCCCACCTCCGCTAGGGTCACTCACAAGGGAATGCACTAGCTTTAGAGGGGTATTATTGGTAAACATGTACAGAAATATTACAAGACAGAACATACAAAATCGCGGAAGTAAAATCAACTTTCATATCATTAATAAATAAGGTCTAAAGCCTTTTACATCAGAGAATTTCTTACATGAAAACTTGTCTTGCAATAGTAAAGAAGCATAAAAACCTTTTCATAAATTATTCCCCAAGTGAAACAGTAAAGTAGCCATAGCCAAGAAAAGTCCAAGCCATACATGATGACCTTCAAACAGAAGAAGTCCGAACTAACAATAGCATTTCCTCCCTGTAACCTGGGAGGGGGGGAAACGGAAGACAAAGAGGCGAAACAAAATGGGGTCAGTCATAAAGACTGGTAAGCCCTATCTACTATCAGTATATAAACTTGTAAAGTTAACTGGCATGAGGAACTGAGATGAACATAACTATGATGACAAGATAGATAAGCTAAACCAAAATAACATGATGAACTACTGTACCAAGATAAACAAGTGTGTCATGATAAACTACGGTGTCAAGATAAGTCAAGGTATCACACCGTCAGGTTTCTATCAAGTACAATATCGCAAGGTATCTATCATGTATATTCGCTCTGCACCTCCCGTACTAGTATCCCGGCCCACGTCATGTGTTAACTATGAATGTCCCTTGCCCAATGTCATGTAATGGTCCATGTCAACCTAATATATAGCATATGTAGGTTTTCCCAACTCGTATGTTTCTTTCCATGTATAAGTTCAGTCCTTTGCCGTAGGCCATACGGGCTTTCCCATGTAAACGTTTTATCCTTGAGGTTATTTTGGACTGCTACCCTTGATCTGGTTATGTTTTCTTACCATGAACTATCGCGTGTTCACTTAGGATTTATGCCACCTAGGACCACTAGGGATTATGCTACCTAATGAACGTTTCCGTGTCTCGGTTTGGGTTCAAGCCACCTAGGGCCACTAGGGATTATGCCACCCGTCAACCACGCCCTTTATCCCACGTATGTATCGTGCATTGTTTTCCATGTCTAGACGCACATGTATCCCAATGTGCCATTCGAGTTCTGTGCCAGGGCAAATCAAGAAATACGAAACTCAGTCGGGAGCTTTAAATCGTCTGCTGATGCAGATATCAAGGTCTGTTTTTGTATCCGTGGCTATGGTCCCACGTGACCCCTCCCTCAACTACTGAAAGGCAATCCAAGAAAATCATGTATGAGAACTACATCCCGGCCCCACTATAGCCCCACTTTCCTATGGGCCAACCTCACCCATGACTCTATAGCAAGAACATGGTCTGTTGGGAGTTCTCTGCCTTTCCGTTCGTACACGATTGACTAAAGATGGTAGGTAGTCGGCGACGTGCTATCCAGGGCAAAAATAAGTATCGTCGACTCCACGCTAATCCATCCCAGTCTTTAGGTCGCTCACATAGCAATCAAGTCATACTCTTGGCTCTTCTACCGCAGACCTTAACCTCTGTGAGGCCGGGTTTCATGGACCATCTGCCACCGCATAGAGGGATACCAAGAGTACCCTCACGTCCCCTGAAGCTACCGCTTCGCCACCCAGTTCGCTGGAGCTTTTTATCCAAGTCAGATAAGTTGCTCCTCCTCGTATACTAAGCGATGACCTACCGTATCAGGTTACTCATCTATTTATGAACTAGTCCCAAGTCCTTGGCTAAGAATTATTACTTAGTTATTCTTAACTAAGGTTTACCACTTAGCTTCTTTTCCCGTTATCCTTGATTAACTACGATTTTCAACCTAGTCCCGTGAGCTAGGGTTTTGTCAAATGGGTTAAGTGTTGTCATTCAAGTTCATGACTTAACCCGCCCATGAATCATGTCAAGGTTGGCTAAGTACTCAAGTTCAAGGCTTAGCCCTACAAGTTGGTTAAGTGTACCAAGAAGCTCATGACTTAACCATATCAAGTCAAATTGGTTAAGTATTTATTTGTCTTAATCCTATCTGATTATTGTGTTAGATTGATTAAGCATAGATTATCTTAATCCCATTAGATTATCGATTCGGATTGGTTAAGTATGGGTTAGCTTAACCCCATCCACTAATCGTATTACAATGGTTAAGTATATTTAAAAGGTCTTGTGACTTAACCTTATCAGGTCCGCATATTAGATTGGTTAAGTATAGGTTACTTAACCTCATCAAATCATCATGTATAATTGGTTAAGTATAAGTTACTTAACCCCATTAAATTTATCATGTTAAGTTGTTTAAGTATCGGTTACTTAACCTCATTGAATTACCAAGTTTAGATTGGTTAAGTGTTTAACTTAACCCCATCGAATTACCGTGCTTAGATTAGTTAAGTGAAGGTTACTTAACCCCATCTAATTACCGTGTTTAGATTAGTAAAGTCTAAGTTACTTAACCCCATCTAATTACCAAGTCGGATTAGTTAAGTGTAAATTACTTAACCCAATCGAATTTACCGTGTTAGATTAGTTAAGTATGGATTACTTAACCCCATCTAATTACCGTGTTTAGATTAGTTAAGTGTAGGTTACTTAACCCCATCTAATTACCAAGTCGGATTAGTTAAGTGTAAATTACTTAACCCCATCCCCTAATTGTCTTATATGGTTAAGTGTCATTAAGGAACCAAGTCCGGTTTAACTTAACCTACCCATTCGTGTCATATCGGTTAAGTGTCATTAATCAAAATTACTTAACCTTTTCATGTGGCATTAATTAGATTAATGCACCCCAACCTCTCACATTAGACTTTGTTGTGGTTACTAGTTAAGCCGGGCGGGTCCGGGTAGATTTACACCACAACCTAGTCTAACCTCGGGTTTTAAGTGCTATGTGACCAACTACTCACATTGGGTCCTATTGTTTGTAGCCACTAGTTAAGCCGGGCGGGTCCGGGTAGATTTATGCTACAAACTCAACCCAACCTCGAGTTGGCCACTTTCATGTTTGGTCTAGTGTCATATTACACTTACAACCCATACATGTCTAGTTTTCAAGTTCCATGTTCATAGCCAAAATTACATGTTGTCATGTTTATACCAATTTGCCCCAAGTCGTGTTTCATGTCATTAAAGTTTACCCATAATGTAACCCCAACGCTTTTAAACTCGCATATACATTCGCACCAACGCATAATGGATTTAAGAAGGAACTTGGCAAAAGCATGACAAAAAGGGTATAAGGCCACAAGTTAATCATGGTGGCATATGAGGCATAAATGTGTTCATTAACTTGTATGTTACATTGTTAAGCCTCAAAAACATGCATAACCCCAAAACATAGCATATAGGTGAATCATGGTGATAGATGACATAGAAAAATGGCTAGAAGTTCGCATATAGCATTCTATGCAAGTTAACTTAAGGGATAAGAGAGTTCTTATGTTGCCTAATGCAACATTTCAACATAAAGCTTATAGCTTTTAGCCCACAAAATCAAGGTGATAACTTTACGAATATGCATAGGATAAATCTACACATAACATGATAGTTTCTAAGCATGTAACCTACTCAAGTTCAAACCCAAAACTTGCAACATGAACATTTAACTTCATAGTTAATATCTAAGAGTAGGAGGGGGCTTACAATGCTATGAAGGCACAAATCAATATATAAAAAGATTGAGACGAAGCCACACCAGCAAAAACCCCAAATCAATAAGCTCCAATAAAACCCTTGAGAAAATAATAAGAAAGATCCTTGCTTTGATGAAGATTTGCCTTGAAATCAAGTTTAGAAGCTCTCATATGAACATAGAAACTCTCATACACTCATATGATCATGTAATCTCTCATGTGAATGAAGATAGAATTTATGACAAGAGGATGGAGGCTAGGGTTTTGAGTGGAGGCCATGATCATTAGAAATTTTGGCATAGTTTAGTTGTAGGATCAAATAATGAGGGTTTAAAGGTTAGGTTAGGGGTCTTTTTATAGAGATTAGGATTAGTTTTAGCCATAGGATTAACCCCAATTCAGATCCTAGCCATCAAAATCCATCACAAGCCAACAAACCAGACCCAAAACATGTCTTGGGGAAGAAGTCGGGTGCACCAGGCCAAAACTGGTCTGGCCACCTGTGTCGACTCCCAAGTCGACTCTAGAGTCGACTTGGGGGGGGGGGGGTGGTGTCGACTCTAGAGTCGACACCCCTTTGACCAGGGTTGACTTTTTGAATTTGAATCTGTTTTAAACTCTGAAAATTCTGAAAACTTCGACGGACCATATCTTGGTCATACGGACTCCGATTCTCGAAAACTCGGACTCTATTTCGCGTATTTTTCTGAGACGAACGCAATGGCACAGCCCGTTTCTCCTGATTCAGATTTTATATTTTGGTTCTGCCTTGATTCTTGTTTTTAACACGTTGTTAAATTCCGGGTTGTTACAAATGCTATGCTTTAATTATAAATTTTCCAATACCGGTTTCATACATAGAAGAAACACATCCAAAATATTCATCATCACATTCAAACCATCCAAAATATTCTATATACCATACCAATTATTCAAATATACCACAAGTGCTAACACATACAATCAAATACATAATTTAAAAGTACAACTCAAATATTCTACATACCATAAGTGCCAACACATACCACCTTGCAATGATCCCGGCATCAACGTTGTCAGCTTTTGTTATACTTTTGATTTCCATTAGCAGTGTCCATCCAACAAGTTGATTATATAGTAAACATCCAAACTACCCATTGATTCCCAATATGGCTAGCAAACATACTTTCGCTTGCTTCTATGTTCATTTCCGGAAGTTCAGTCAACCTGCAGCCTACATCTTGTTCCATAACTCTAATGTTTCTAGTTTGCTCACGAATGTATATGGCTATCACAGTTCCTTTCTTTCCTGCTCGGCCTGTTCAACCGGATATGTGTGCAAAGCTTTCGAAGTCATTTGGCAAATCATATTGTATGACCTGAAGAACAATAAAAGAACCAATGTACAGGTCATTGTCCCATAGATTTTTGATCTGAACCATTATATTGCACTTAAATATTGTATTGATGTAACAGATATGCATACAAATGCATATACACTAAAATCATATATATAAACACTGATCGTAGGTAAATCCATACAAAATCACATACAAAAACAACACACTTTATATAGGAAAATCTATACAAAATTATTGCTAAATTGAGACAGACGACGACTTTTGTCTAAAACTAACACATAATATATATAAAAAACAATTTACTAGTGTGGAAATTGGTATGGGGAACAAATTCATGTAAAAATTCAGTTTCAACGGCTGCTATTTTGATTTTCGTCTTGAAGGACAGATCCAATATAACTAAACTTTAATCACAACTTCACGAGGAAGAGACCAAACTGATAATGCATTATAAAAAAATGAAAAAATATATTATCTGATAGTTTTAGTAAAAGCAAACTGATAATACCGATCTCACTGAAAGGCAACAGATTACATGTAATGTGAAATCACAATGATGGCCTTGATTACCTGCAATGTGTTTAAGAGATTACATGTAGCATATCAGCCTGTTCAAGCGAGATAAAACATGAGTGAAAATAAATAGTTACCTGTCTTTGTAAGCTGAGGCTAAATTTGCATGAGTTTCAGGCGTTCTTAGTCTTATAGAAACAACTTGAATATAGCCTTGGTTTGCCTCATTAGCCCTTCCAATCTCTTTCAATGTATTTTCTCTATTAACAAGCCCGTCTGTTGCAAAAGAATCTTTTCTGGGAACCTCTTTGTAGCATACTATCCCTTCAGCATAAATTACAAGAAAAATTTCTTATACAATAACAGATTTGGATATATTACAGAACATGAAGAAAGATGGGAAAAGAAGAGAACCTCAGGGCTAGAAAGGACCTGTCGTTTATGTATAAGCCAGATTATTTAAAGGAGCAGTACGTCATTTACACAAACACAGAGAAAGTAGTGAAGTAGAATAGAGAACCAATAGCTTAGTGGTCATCTTAACGTCCAACATCCAAAAAATAAGTATCATAAAAGAAAAGAAAAAGCATTTTACTAGAAACATAATTCCAAAACTATGGCGTGGTGTCGTGAGAACACGAATTCTCAAAGATTTCAACGTTATAAGAAGGGGAATACCCGACAGGACCTTTTCTGCAAATTATATTAATTTCTGGAAATGTAACTAGAACAATGCCTAGTTATATATTTTAAAAAGAAAATATCATTTGATCAATAAACCATCAAACACATGGCCATGCGAAAGGTGGCATGTTTAAAGGTCAATCAAATGAAGATTAAAGTATATTTCAGTTTAGATTGCTGAAACAAAAGCATTTTACTAGAAATTATCCAAATATAAGAGGTTACACTGCCAATCGAGTACTTAAGACTTCCTATTATCCTTTGATTATCTGCTCTACTCAGAAAATAATAAACAGATTTCACAATCAATTATGGGATATCAATTTTTTACCTGCAGATCTGCATAGGGATCCGTCCTTTTAGTGCCCATTGTATGCAAGTTCTAATGTGAATTTCAGTCTTGGCACTTCAACCATACACAACATTTACCAAGTCAACTCTAATACTAGCACTCAATTTCAACCTCATTATAGCTTTGCACCTCTAGACACCCAAGAAATTTCAATCACACCTATGGACAACAAGTTAACATACAATTATAAAACTGCAGAAGGAATATACTTCTAAAATTATAAAATTATGGACACCAAATGTTCAAACATGAAGTTCAACCTGTTATGTTAGTTCCTAGCATCACATTAATGGGACATTCAGGCATGTGCAAAAAACACATATTATAAACCACATGCCTATTAGTATTAGGTTAACATATTTAAAAAGAAAAAAAAGGGAGAAACAGTTATGCTGACTGCGGTTAGGTTATAGGTCACGACGCCTACTGTGGAGTTGAGTGATCAGGGACGAGTAGTGTCCAGCGATTGAGTTTCATATGCCAGCAATTTATTCACCAACTGTAAGACCAAGAAGACCGTCTGGGATGGAAGGTGTGATTTCCAAGCAGATTGAAGATGTACTAACCAGTTCTGGTATGATATACTTGAAGGAGTTATCTTTGGTCAACAAGAAGGCTGCATGGATGGCTTATTTGGACATCTAATGTCTCAATGCTGACGGGTTTCTATTTGTTGTTGCACTGTTATCTGTTATAGCTGCGTTTTCCCACTTGCATATCACTCTTATATCGCTTAATGAAGAAGGAAGAGTAATTGCACTTACTGGGGAGAAAGAAAGCAAATCAAAATTAGAACCGGTGAAAAAAAAGAGGAAGCTCAATCTAAAAGGCATCCCGTTTTCAATAACGTGCATGCTTCACAAGAAAAAAAATAAGTTTTCTAATTTCAATTTGGGTATAAACAGTTTGAGGTTTTGATACATTATCATACTTTTTTTCGTCATGTCACCTACTACCATTCACTAAACATGACAGTTTACATTCAATGTATATTTTGGCTTTAATAAAAATTAACCAAGTGCTATGCGTCAAACATAATTAGGAAATGAAGTACTGATACATGCATACCCTCTCCATTCTGGAACCTGATCTGCCATCAATTTCTTCCCGAAGTTAGCCATTTTTCTTTACTGTATTGTGCACAAATCTGCAACATACAGAGTAGACTGAGGGTCAAACATGAGCAACATAAAACTAAACATTTTGCAAACATTAAAATATTTAAGAAAGTTCGTCTATCATATCACTCATGAACAACAAAAATATTTTAGCTATCATAGGAAGAACTAATCAACATCGGGAAAAGTTTAAATGAAGAAATGATCAATTCCAAAAAGTTTGAAATATTGATTCTGGTGTAAAGTTTATAGTAAACTATACACTACTTCAATTGAATCACTTTGAACCAAAAATTGATAAACTATGACGACTAAAGCAAAATATAAATCCTTCACAACAAAAATGAACCTGTGAACTCAAAAAAAGTAAATCTATCAGCAATCGAGCATTTACCATCATATAACATATTGCATTTGATTTTAATAATAAGTAAAATGATAACATATTGAATTTGTCTGTAGATTATAACTTATGTATTGATATTCTTAAAGGAATTAAATTTAGTGGTGCAAGCTCTAGTCATTGGGTCATTCTATGCTTGTCAATCAACATTACAAAAAGTTGAAGTCATGCTTCATATGCTTCCAAAATAATATAATTTAACCTGCATCCTCCAGTAGTGCTAATGATGTCCTTGCTATATGAAATCAACTAGCCAATATAAGAAGTGATTGTGTTCTTTAAGTAGGTTAATCAAATATATCGTCTTCAGTCTTATGCACTTAGCTGTATCATTTTATGGCATATTAATCCTCCCTTGAGATTCAGGAATGGTTTTGCAGTCTAAAGTTACCATAAAATGCCAGAGCTAGATAATTTTTCTCTTGATAGATGCGGGCTTTGTTTAACAATTTTAGAAAGCATGCTTATTTGTAGTTGAAATGTATCAGTCACTACTTTCAAAATCTTGCAAAGAAATTACTATTACATATTATATACCCACTGGAATAACTATAGATACCCACTGGAATAAGTATTACATATTATATGCCCATTGGAATAACTATATATCCTACTTCCATCATTCATAACACAAAGACATATATTTTTATAAAGGGGACTTGATATGGGATAAACAATACAAAACCACCGTAACTATTATAAGGAACCAAACGAAATACAACTTAATAGGTAAAAGTCAAAAGTTAGAATTTTGCAACTTTTCTCAGTTAAAATTGATTTAAATTTATAGGCAAAAATTCTTAACCATTTATCAAATAGCTTAATTTTGTAGAAATTCAATAGAGATAAAACAGTAAGTAGATAGATGCTAATTATAAAAATAAAAGCAAAGTAGCAGCTTACTATGGAACTTGGTAGACGAAGGCTACTGACAATTTGCGAAGATGGCTACCGGTTTTCTTTACTTATAGCCAGCCGATAGTAGGGCAACTAGGGTTAACGATGGTGCAGGCCATCGACTCGTTTCCACTGACAAGCGTGCAACAGGGACAACTACGATGGGGTTGGAAGGGGATAACTGCAAATGGTGATTAAAGCTTCTAGGAACAACAATTAAATTTTATTTTGAAAAAGGAAATTTTGTTATGAAGTCTGGTGTGGGGAAATAAATTTTGGGGAAAAAATCGTGTTATCAATTTGAGATTGAAGTGAAGGAAGAAGATGTACGTCGTATTTGGTAAAAGGGTAAAAATTCACGCTAAAATTTCACGTAGCTAAAGAATACAAGTGGCTGTCACTGATTGGATGATGGGGTAATGTTTTAGATAGGAAGCAAGGATTGGTTTGAACCATTGGATTAAATCATCATCTACGGTAATTTATTTGTTTATTCTGGTAATGCGGATCGCAAACCTGGATTATATTTATGTAAAGCTACACTTTGAACTAGTGTTGCACGTCACAGCACCATAATTCCAACCGCAAAAGTGCATTCACGTCTAATGCAACAACATATGCATAGTGTGGCAGAAGATCAAAGAACGCATAGCTTTCGCCACGGTTTTCATGCAACGTACACATTTTAGTGTCGAATATGCCCACTTTTGTAGTAGTGTTAATTCGTTGATGTCGAGAGAAAATTGAGGGGAACACAAAGAAGCCTCGATGAACAAATCAAGAAAAATCTCGAATTAATGTAAATGACTTCGGGAACACACCCAATGAGGCACACCTTCAAGCGAACATGAGCACTCAACCTCCTTCGAATCACACCTCCCCGAGTTCCGTTCCCTTTCATCTTCACCATAACCGAAACTAACATTGGATAATCAATCATCATTATACTAGAATCACACTGAAGAAGGAACATGTCGTTTTGATCGTTCCCAATTCGAGCCTGATCTTGACGAAAGGATTAGCGGTCAACCCCACACTTGGCAGGATTGACTTATCGTGAATTAGAACTTGGCACCTACACTCCGTACAAGAAACCGGGCCCAAATTCTCGTTTATTGACCTCCGCATAGTCATAAAACATGGTTGAAAATTCTTTTGATAAAGACGATGTTCATTTGAGAAGACGTTCATGATTACACAACCCAGAATTGGATCACGACCGCTGGAATCTAATGCAGATCCATTCTCCGTTCTCTCCAATCTTCTTCGCATCATCATGAAAGAATCTCAGGGTCACATCACCGGCGATTGGGAAACCAATGTGAGATGTAACCCTTTCACCAAAGGTGCGCTCAATGCCGAATAGCCCATGCATTTCAAAATGCCACAGATAGTGGCTTACTCGGGAAAATATGACTCTCGAGACTTCATAATTACGAATCTCGCATGGATTTCGCTCACGCCATGGACATTACGAAGTGCTAGTGCTTCCTTGTCTTTCTAGAAGGTGCGCCTCTTTTATGGTTCACTGACTCCCACTGAGAACCATCTCAACTTTGATTAACTCGTGAGGGATTTGAACAAACAATTCGATATGAAAATCTCCTAAGGAAGTGGGGAAAATATGAAAAGCTATCTCAAAAGATTTGATAATGCATTGGCAGCTGTTGAAGAACCGAGTACCCATATTATCCTATCCCGAGATTACTAGAGTGTTCATTCAAATTCTGAATTTGGAGCGTGGATTGACCAAAAGCAACTAGAGAGTTTGGAAATCTTCTAGGAGAAATCCAACTATTTCCTATGCGAAGAAGATGCGCAAAGGAATCCAGCTCCCCGTCACAACAACCAACTACAATACGAAGTCCAAAGCTCTAACTACTCCAATCCGGATGCTACAAATGAACCTACTCAAGTTGGCAACAATGGAGGTACATGCAACAAGAAGAGGAAACATTTCAAACTTCCATATTTCCCCAACGACGCTCTGCTTAACAACTCTCTCGAGAGCATTTATCTCAAGGCCTGCAATGTCCTATAGTACAAGTAGCCAAATCCAAGAAGGTCGTAGGACGAAAAGAGAAAAACTAAAAAGTACTGCTTTTTCCACACCGTCTATAGTCCAACACAAACAAATGCTACCACTTACAGGTCAACATCGAAAAGCTCATCTAGGGAAAGCTTAATCATTACACGTAAGGTCCCTCACCAAAAATTTCCGAGCTGTCCAATGCTCACCAAGAGTTTTAACCAACTAGGACCTCACCTAACAACTAGAAGCTATAGGATACATCTTCCGACTCAGCAAGACTACAATAGAAATAAGCATTTTAGGCATCAACGTTACACCGCATGACTCGTCTTGCTTGAGTTACACCTTGTACGAACATAGTTGTGTCCATTTTCCAGAGTAGTTCGTTTATATATTGTAATTTCAACAAGTTACTTCAGTTGCCCCATGACTAACGTAATTGTAATCCTTGTGTGAAGTGCTAAAACATTAACCTTAACCTTCGAGATTGATCCATGGCTCAACGGAATACCGCTACTGCAAATACAATTGTACAAGCTCAACCATGCTACCTCCAAGCTCGGGGACAAGTACTCTATGTCCAATGAATTTAGCTCGACTTACCTACACTTGGCGTACTCTGGTGGTTGTCTTTTGGCGGCATCACTAATCCTGATGGTTGCAACACGACCTATCCATGCTTATGCATGTTTGGGAGTCTATCCATTGGTGCCAGTCAAGCGAGCGTGATACCAATCGCTTCCTTGGATAATCCCAGTCCTTAGATTTAGATCCTAGTATAAAATTCGACGAACCAATGACGTCCACTCTAACTTCACAACTCCTGCAGATTAAGAACCAAAAGTGGGTATTGAGGGTAAAGTCAGTCTCCTCGAACTGCACACAATTTGAGTTTGTCAAGGCTGGAGTTTCGATCAATCTGAATCTAAGTGAATATTCGAGTCACAATGCATGAGTCTACTATCAGAAAGTGTAAAAGAACTCAAGCACCTAGAATGAACAACTCCATCGACACAATGATCTCTGAGGTCATCACCGAGGAAACTGGTTTGCGACTCACTCCCATGATTCTATCCTTCATTGGAGACGAAACGAGAATGAGAAGAAAACCTTCGTTCTTTATTGGACACCTTCTCTTTGCTATCGTCGCAACATTCTGCGAGCTTTGGCTACCTCCTATCAGCTAGAGGCAAGTCGGAAAGCACTACAGAGGTGCACTAGAAAGCGGGTCCGAGGGTACCAGTCCTCTACTAGTTCCCACGACCGTTCCATAAATGCAATGGACTATGAGGTCTTCACTAGCGAAACCAGTTTGCGATTCATGCTCGCTTTTCTCTCCTTCGTAGGAGATGGAATAAAAACGAGAAGCAAACCCTAGTTCTCCAATGGATACTTCATTTTTTTATCATCACAACCTTTCGCCTCCAACTAAGCTCCTAGCACCTCCCAGACAGCTGTAAGCACATTGGGCAACACTACCAGAGGCACACTAGGATGCAAATCCAGGGGAATCTGTCTTCCACAAGTTCCTACAACCGACTCAGTAGATGTAGTGGTCTTTAAGGTTGTCGCCAGAGATACCGATTTGTGACTTAAACCCCCTCTGCCTCCTTCGTTGAAGACAGCTTGAGATTAAAAAGAAAAACCCTCTTCTCTAAAGGAAACCTCCACTTTTTTGTTATCATATTATTTTGCCTTCACCTGGGCTCCGGTTACCTCCCAATTAACCAGGGGCACGTCCGGAAGCACTACTGCAAACATACTTCGAAGCAGGTTCGGGGTCACTAGTTCTTGCGATTATCTCCATTAGTGAAGCGGTCTTTGTGTTCGTCATCGGAGACACATTTTTGCGACTCACTCCCACCTTTGCCTCCTTTGTCGGAGACAAAATTGGAATGAAAAGCAAACCTTATTCTCCAACTAAAACCACCTCTTCATTGTTGCCATGGCATTTCTCCTCCGCTTGAGCCTCGTCCACCTCCCATTTAACTGGAGGCACATCGGGAAGCACTACCAGAGGCTCAAACAACAGAGAGAAGGCCCGAGGACACTACACCTCCACCAGTCCTGCATCCTCGCTAATATCATCTTCTCCGCGACCGGTGGAACGACCTTTTTGGGGAGCAAGCCCACCATGCAGAGAAGATGATCCAAAATTGAAGTCTCGGCACCACGGAAGTGAACTATGACATCCCTTGAAACCAAAACTCTCTACAAACAAACATTCAGGAATGAGGCGAAAACCTTTAGTTCACAACTAGAACCGCTGTCATCGCCGACCACAGGTGCAAAACTTGGAGCGAAACGCGGTCACGACATGATTGAATAAGAACCAAATCCTGTAATTGAGAACTCAACTATATGACCATGTCTTATGTGCATATTCAAGTGTTCATTACAAGAAACTTCGCTTCTCGAGAGCCACACTAATTGGCCGCGTGACATTCGATTTCAATCACAATTCGATCACGATGAAGATCCAAGCTTGTGAACTCAAAGTCGGGATCGAAGAAAACAAATCAACTTCCAACTCCTGGAATAACAAGAAAATTGGCTAATCCCCAAGACGCGAAGTTAAAAATCCATACCTCGTACTTGCCAAAAATTATCGTGTTTCCTGGTCCAACCTCAAGTTCTGAAAGCCTTGAGACTCCACCAACAAACTCAAATCTAAGTGTAGTGACAAGTTAATTTACATGAGTATGATGTTGAAAATGCAAATAGTGGTTGAACACTTAGAACGTTATATGATGTATGCAAAGTAAACAAACTTTCATTCACAAGTCAAAATATAGTTTTTTTTACTATTGACACGATGTACATCAAAACCACTTCATGTATCCAAAATGCAAGGGTCGTGCCATTACATTTAATCAGCCTACAAAAACAAAGACTTATCTACAACAATCACTCGGATGAGCTGCCCTTCTTTCCCTTCACCTTCTCAGACCCGGTCTTAGGCAGTTTGTCCTTCTTCTTTCTCTTCCTCTTTAACTCCCTACTCCCTTCAGATCCTTTCAGATCCCTCGGTGGAGTTGGAGATGGGCAAGGCTTGAACTCATATCCACCGGTAAATGATGTCGGGAAGACCTGCACTTGTTCTTCTCTTGGGTGATGTCAATGGTCATAGACTCTAGGAGGATTGCTTTCAATGGAGGAGGGACAAATATGGTGATGGCCCCCGAAGTTGGAATATTCTCGGTCTATATCTTAGCTTTCCCGGCCTCCTTCTAGGATTTCTTCTTTGCTAGTTATTCACCCTTTAGCTTCTCCTAGGCTTTTAGCCTATTCAATTCCTCCTCGGCTCTCTTCTCGGATGCCTCATCCTCCACTTTCTTACAGGCCTCTCCCTCATCTTTTGCCTTCGCCTTCTCCTAAGATTTGAGTTTGTCCTCTTCGTTCGCCTTTTTATATGCTTCAAGCGCCTCAGACTTTATTAGCAGTTGGGATTTTCGTGTTTCGACTTGTTCATGCATAGTCTTCCCGCCTACATCTATCTGCCCTGTCACCTGGACACCCACATATTGCCTGTCCTTGTCCTCCTCAAATAATCTAAAATAGTCATCCATCCTTATTTCTCCTATATCCAAGTCAAAGTCTTCGAGTCGCCCATACTCTTCCTCTATCTGCCTTTTATATGCCCCCGAATGTGTCTTTCCCGGTCCCGGCAGATGTTGTCATTTCAATCCCGGCTGTTGCCCTCTTCTCAAAAGTACCTGCACCTTTGGGGGGATAAACACATTAATTTACTTCTACTTCGTGCTATCATCTTTTCGGATATCGGAAAGTAAGTGAGCATACCTCCTGGAAATTCCTATATGGCTCCTATTGGCGCTGATGCTTCATCAATTGATGGAAGGAAACTTGAAGCTGGTACGGAAGGACCCCCAATGGAAGCTGCAGGAGTGACATTTTTCTGTCGGGAGACGACCTCTTGAGCAACCACAATTGTAACGACCCGTATTCTGCACATCATAGGATTGTAGAATATTTATTTCTTTCCCGTGTGAAGTCGTATGGTCACATAACTTTGGGAAACATTTATTAGAGTCATTTCCCCTGTTCATGATTTTTGTCGATTTTTAAATGACCATTTTGCCCCTAGTCAGTTCTGTTTTGGCCATAACTTTTGATAGGGAAGGAATTTTGACTTGAAACCACTTCCATTAGATTCGTTTGATGGTTTCTCTTTCCGTAGAGTGGTCATAATAGCCAAACGGACTTACCGTTTGGGAGATATGACTGAAACAAGGTTTGGAGGGTGAAAAACTGCATAATTGGGCTAAACCGGATAGTTAGCAATTGGGCCCATAAGGGGATTTCGGGATTGGGGCTGTATAAGGGTTGATTAGGGTTAGAAAACATCCTTTTAGTCATTTTTCCAGCCACCATTTCATTTCATAGAACCCTATTAATGGCCTCCAACCTCTAAATCACTCCAAACCACTCCAAACTTGAAGAAAAGGGATTAGCAACGACAAATCAAGGCAAATCAACACCAAATCGGGATTAGAGCTGCTACAACACCTTGTTATCTTCATCAAATCTGAGATTTATTTCGGATTTTGCTTTATTTGTGGCTAAGGTGAGTGATTAGCTTGCTTTTTGCACTAATTATGGTTATTCGGGGTGATTAGAGCTAATTAGCGTTTTTAAACGAAAATAAATTCTGGAAAAATGTTTATAAATTCACAAATAATGTTTTAGACCTCTGATATGAGTTTGGGTTAATTTGGTTAAGATTTGCTAATCATGTCATTAGTTATGCTCACACATGCTTAAGGGAAAAACATGGGGTTTTGGGCATGTTTGATCCATTTTACCATGTCATATTGTTGTTTTGGTGTTTGAGGTCACTTGTATGTGTTGCTATGACCCTTTGGTATGCTTTGTGATTGGTTTCAATAGTTAAAATGGTCGAAAACGCCGTCGAGAGGCGTATAAACACTTGCTGGAAAGTTGCAGGAATTAGTACAGGAAATCGGATCGGATCGCCCCTACCGACCCGAACCGCCCACTTCTTTTCACCACGAACCGAACCGGATCGCTATAGCAAAGCAAGCTGTGCCACGAGCTGAAGGATCCGAACCGATCCAGTGTGCAATGAAGGACTCCGATCCGAACCGTCACAAGAGAGAGACAGGGATCCGACCCGAACCGATGGTGCACTCCGATCCGACCTGAAGTAACAGTCACGAAACGAGACGATGAAGACCACGATCCCAGTGATGACGAAAGGGATCCGAACCATGGCATGAAGAAGGCTCCGACCCGATCCGAGGACTGATGCTTGGTGGTTGAGGGCGGCACGAACCACGACACGATGGAGGGTGCGAACCGAACCGAGATGGTGGACCCGAACCGATCCGATGGGTGGTCACGAACCCGATCCGACCCGAATTGGAGGAAGAGATGATGATCCGAACCGATCCGAAGGGGGAAGATCCATAACCCGAAATGCAAAGGTAGTTCAAGTGGAAGTTTGAGCTCAGGATCCAGACGGGAACCAATGAGTTCACTTCGTGATTGGACTTTGCTGCGGGACGTGTGCTAAGGAGTTGTCGATATCTATGACTTTGGATCACTAGGTGTTGGAGGTAGAGAGACAAACTCGGGCTTTGGATATGGTGCGACTAGGGAGCTACCTACCAATGGAGTGGGGTCATGGAAACGTTGGGCGTGATCCCATAGGTATGGCGTTGGTGGTAGTAGGAATGTACATAGTCGTACAAAGTCGAGTTCTGTCGTTTGAGTAAAGTACTCTAGTGATCGAAGAAGTGGATGTCGTATGCTTTACGCACTGAGTGAGAGATGCGAGGATGGTTGTTATGCTTGATTGTTTGACACACACATCCCCACCCCCGTATACTTATACTATGTGTTTGTGACATCTTAGAGTATTGTACCGTGTAGTACTAACTCTTTGATTGCAGGTCCAGGTTCAGGTATGACTTAGTATACCTGTTATTATTCTGTTTATGCTTGCTACCACTCATACCAGACCGATGTCTGACCCAGAGTTTTATGTTTCTTCTTATTACTCTGGGTGCTCACACGAGCAGACTAGAGACAGGGATAGCTGGTAGTGCGCTTGGTAGATGGACTGAAGACGAGCAGGAGGCTCCACGTATGATATATAGTTATTCTCCCTGTGTCGTGATTGGTATCTACTTTGGGCATTAGTAGCATACCTATTTTGCTTATCTTAGAGACAGTATTTTGAAGTTGTAATAAGCTGTATTTGATATTTCCGCTACTCTGATGATGTTAGTTCAAGTTTTCAGCTTATGCACTGTCTCATCTGTTTTATGTCAAGTGTATGTTGGCTATTATATTTTATTCCATGCGCTGTGAGACATATTACAGGTTCTTTATTTGGTTCCTCTTCTTTCTTTCTCTTCTTTGGCGACCGTCCCATGCCAATTGGACATGTGTACAGCGCACAATTGGAGTAAAACGTCGGTTGGTGCGGGGCGGGCCGTCACACTTGGTATCAGAGCCAGGTTGCGTAATTCACCTAGGGAAAGACACTAGGGAGAGATAGTACGTATATGAGAGCGCGTATTTGTGATTATTTTGGTTTTCAAAAGCTATATCTATATATAGTATTAGTATGTTTAAGAGTGAAGTCGCATTGCACTGCGCTGGCACCACTATGGAGATGGTTAATCGTTTTCTCTTTAACAGATTTGACGATGAGCCGAGGAAGAGGTGCTGGTAGAGGGGCCAATAATGGGAATCCCCCTGACATGAGGGCTATGTTTACCAACCTCATGAGAGAGATGCTTGTGGATATTCAGAGGGAGGCTCCTAATGTTGCCAATGCTGGAGGTGCAGCGGTGCAAGCGCCTAGGGTCGATTTCGCCAAGCTGAGTAAGGATTACACTAATCTTGGTGGAAAGCCGTTTCACGGAACAGAGTCGGCCACGGATGTTCAAGATTGGTTGGATAGTTGTGACCGTATCTTCGACGATTTGGGTATCGAGGATGCGATGAAGAGAAGGCTAGCGTCTCGTCAGCTGCAAGGACGAGCGATGAATTGGTGGAATGCTATTAGGGCAGCCACACCAGAAGATCAAGTTACTTGGGATCAGTTTAAAGCTCGCTTTAGCGACAAGTATATCCCAGCTGCTCAGAAGTCGGAATTGTTTAGGAAGTTCTTGGAGCTTAAGCAGAATGGGAGGGCAGTATCGGATTATGTTGCTGAGTTCGACACTTTGTCGAAGTATGGTTTATCTCTAATCGATACTCCCGAAAAGAAAAATGAGAGGTTCATTACTGGCTTGGATGAATACTTAGGGGAGAGGCTGATTAATCACATCGATGAGACGTTTGAGTCGATCGTGGGAAAAGCTTTGAGGTCAGAAAGTCTTTACCCTAAGCCGAAGACTGGGGTTGTTGCTGCATCTGCTGAAGAGCCAAAGCCGCAAGCAAGCGGTGGAGGCAAGAATAACTCTCAGAATAAGAGGAAGCAAAACCAAGCCAAGGATGGCCAAAAGAAAAGCAGGAAAGAAGTCGAGTGCTTCAAATGTGGAAAGAAGGGCCATTATGCAAGGGAGTGTAGGGCCAAGACAGTGGGAAAGAAGTGCTTTAACTGTGGCCAGGAAGGACATTTTAAGGATAAGTGCCCGCAACCTCTGAAGGAGAATCAGATTGTGAAAGCATATGCCATCAATGCTGTTCCTTCTTCGTCGAATGCCCCAACTGCGGCGGAGAAAGGAAAGGGAGTCGTCATTCAAGGTATGCTTTCCATTTATGATCTTCCTGTTAGAGTTTTGTTCGATACCGGGGCTTCCCATTCCTTCATATCTAGTGACCTGGTAGATAGGTTGGGATTGGAGCCCGAGTTAGTCGATAGACCATTAGCTGTGACGAACCCGATTGGTGGTTCAACAAACCTCAGTATGATCTGTCGTAATGTGGTCTTATCGAGTCATGGATGTATGTTTGTTTGTGATTGCTTTGTTTTGGGCTTTACTGGGTATGGCATTATTTTGGGAGTCGATTGGCTCCAAAGATACGGGGTGGTGGTAGACTGTGAGGGCTTTTTGGTGACAGTTAGGGCGGATGATGGGCGGAGGGTAGTGTTTGGTAATCTACCCTGTGATGGGGTAATGGCTAGTTTTGTAAATTCCCTCGACATCCCGCATGATGAGTTATCAGGTTTGCCCGTGGTTGGCCAGTACCCGGACATCTTCGAGGAAGTGACCGGACTTCCACCACACCGAGAGATTGAGTTTCGTATTGATTTAGTGAAAGATGCCAGACCTATAGTGATGCCACTTCGTCGTATGGCACCACGAGAACAACGAGAGCTCGAGGTGCAAGTTAGCGATCTTTTGAAGAAGGGATTTATTAGAAGAAGTGTTTCCGAGTGGGGAGCACCAGTTGTGTTTGCTACTAAGGCAGATGGTTCCCTTCGATTGTGTGTGGACTATCGCGAGTTAAATAAGGTGACGAGGAAGAATAAGTATCCTCTACCACGGATAGATGATTTGTTTGATCAACTGGAAGGAGCGAGAGTGTTCTCCCAGTTGGACCTCGCGACAGGATTTCATCAGCTCCGTGTAGCAGCTGATAGTATAGCTAAAACGGCATTTAGGACGCCGTCTGGGTTCTATGAGTGGGTGGTCATGCCATTCGGGTTGACCAATGCACCAGCATACTTCGTGGATCTTATGAATAGAGTATTCAGAGACCAACTGAATAAGTTTGTTCTTGTGTTCGTAGACGATATCCTTGTTTACTCGAGGACGGAAGAGGAACACAAGGAACATTTGAGAATTGTGTTGGAGGTGTTGAGAAGACACCAATTGAAAGCGAAGTTCTCTAAGTGTCACTTCTGGAGGAGGGAAGTGAGGTTCTTGGGCCATGTTGTTTCAGAGAATGGTATTGCCGTGGACCCTGCGAAGGTGGCTACGGTACAAGATTGGTCTGCGCCCAAGAATGCAAAGGATGTAAGAAGCTTCTTGGGGTTAGCTGGATATTATCGTAAATTTATCAAAGACTTCTCCAAGACAGCGGCACCGTTGACTCAATTGACTAAGAAGAATCAAGCCTTCGTTTGGGACGGAGGGTGTGAAAAAGCATTCAAGAGTCTAAAGGAAAAGTTGACGCGTGCACCAGTGTTGGTCATTCCTAAGGGAAATGGAGAGATGACGGTATATACGGATGCTTGTGGTACCGGACTGGGTGCGGTATTGATGCAAGGAGGTAGGGTGGTAGCTTATGCTAGTCGACAGCTAAAGCCACATGAGAAGAAGTATCCTACCCATGATTTGGAATTGGTAGCGATTGTATTTGCGCTGAAGATGTGGAGACATTACCTCTTGGGAGAAAGATTTGAGCTGTTTACCGATCATAAATCGTTAAAGTATCTCTTCTCTCAGAAAGATCTGAATCTCCGTCAGCAGAGATGGTTAGAGTTCTTGGCTTCGTACGATTTTGATATCGCGTATACACCTGGGAAGGGTAATGCGGTAGCCGATGCCTTGAGTAGGAGACATGCCAGCTTAGGGGCAATGTTTCTTGAATGGAAGCAGCTGGAGTATATCGCTGGGTTTGATTTCAGACCAAGGTGCGAATTGGATCCAGTTATACTATCTAGCTTGACGATCAGACCCACTTTGATTGAGAGGATTGGTTCCAGTCAAAGGAACGACCCTAATTTATTGGAAGTCATCTCCAAGTTGGAAATGAATGTCGATGGGGAGGTGGACAAGTATGGGCTTGATCGAGATGGATGGCTTCGGAAGAATGGAAGACTAGTGGTGCCCAACGTGAATGGTTTGAGAGATGAAGTGCTTAGAGAATGTCATCACTCAAAACTGACTATACATCCCGGTGGTAATAAGATGTATAGAGACATGAAGCAGACTTACTACTGGGAAGGGATGAAAAGAGACGTTGGGAAGTTTATATCCAAGTGCATGAATTGCCAGCTAGTTAAAGCCGAGCAAAAGAAGCCTAGTGGGTTGATGCAACCATTAGAAATTCCCGAATGGAAATGGGAACAAGTTTCGATGGATTTCATCGATGGGTTACCAAGGACTAGATCGGGATATGATAGCATTTGGGTAATTGTGGATCGACTGACCAAGAGTGCAAGATTTATACCAGTTAAGTCGAATAGAACTGCAGCTAAGTTAGCAGAACTGTATATGAAGTGGGTAGTGAGATTTCATGGAGTACCCAAAGGCATTGTGAGTGACCGAGATCCGTTGTTTACTAGTGGATTTTGGAAGAGCTTACAAGAGGCTTTAGGATCAAAATTACATCTCAGTACCGCATATCATCCTCAAACCGATGGTCAGACGGAGAGGGTGAATCAGATATTGGAAGATCTCTTGAGGGCTTGTATATTGGATTTCGGTGGAGCATGGGATGACCATTTGCATCTAGTGGAGTTTGCATATAATAATAGCTACCAATCCAGTATCAGTATGGCTCCATATGAAGCTTTGTACGGAAGACCGTGCAACTCACCATCATGTTGGATAGAGACTGGCGAGAAGTTTGTGCTTGGACCAGATGTGGTGAGAGAAACTTCCGATAAGATCAAAATCATTCAGCAACGAATGAAAGCTGCTCAGGATAGGCAGAAAAGCTATGCTGATAAGAGGAGAAGAGACTTGAAATTCTCCGTTGGTGACTTGGTGTTTGTCAAGATCTCTCCGTTGAAAAGCGTGATACGATTTGGCAGGAGAGGCAAGTTGGCACCAAGATTTGTGGGTCCTTTCCAAGTTCTCGAGGAAGTTGGGAATTTGGCGTATAGAGTTGGCTTACCAGAGAAAATGGCAGGAGTTCACGATGTGTTTCACGTTTCCCAACTAAGGAAGTTCGTTCACAACTCAAATGTGACTATTTCACCTGATCAGTTAGAGGACTTCGAGGTAGAACCTGAGGCGGTTGAGAACCGCAAGCCGATTCGTATTGTGGGGCATGATACGAAGCAACTTCGAAGAAAGTCGGTGAAGCTAGTCAAAGTTCAGTGGGGCGAGGACGAAAATGATTGTGCTTGGGAGACAGAAGAGAGCATTAGAAAGGCTTATCCAGAACTCTTTGCCTGGTAAGATTTACTTTGCGATTTAGTTATTCCGCATGCTAGGATAAACTTGTTTTGCTTGTTTTGCATGTTTGATGGTTGTTTTATGATTGATAGGCATGCGGGACCCTTGTGTGTGTTTGATTAGGGAATTTCGGGGGCGAAATTTCTTAAGGGGGGAAGAGTGTAACGACCCGTATTCTGCACATCATAGGATTGTAGAATATTTATTTCTTTCCCGTGTGAAGTCGTATGGTCACATAACTTTGGGAAACATTTATTAGAGTCATTTCCCCTGTTCATGATTTTTGTCGATTTTTAAATGACCATTTTGCCCCTAGTCAGTTCTGTTTTGGCCATAACTTTTGATAGGGAAGGAATTTTGACCTGAAACCACTTCCATTAGATTCGTTTGATGGTTTCTCTTTCCGTAGAGTGGTCATAATAGCCAAACGGACTTACCGTTTGGGAGATATGGCTGAAACAAGGTTTGGAGGGTGAAAAACTGCATAATTGGGCTAAACCGGATAGTTAGCAATTGGGCCCATAAGGGGATTTCGGGATTGGGGCTGTATAAGGGTTGATTAGGGTTAGAAAACATCCTTTTAGTCATTTTTCCAGCCACCATTTCATTTCATAGAACCCTATTAATGGCCTCCAACCTCTAAATCACTCCAAACCACTCCAAACTTGAAGAAAAGGGATTAGCAACGACAAATCAAGGCAAATCAACACCAAATCGGGATTAGAGCTGCTACAACACCTTGTTATCTTCATCAAATCTGAGATTTATTTCGGATTTTGCTTTATTTGTGGCTAAGGTGAGTGATTAGCTTGCTTTTTGCACTAATTATGGTTATTCGGGGTGATTAGTGCTAATTAGCGTTTTTAAACGAAAATAAATTCTGGAAAAATGTTTATAAATTCACAAATAATGTTTTAGACCTCTGATATGAGTTTGGGTTAATTTGGTTAAGATTTGCTAATCATGTCATTAGTTATGCTCACACATGCTTAAGGGAAAAACATGGGGTTTTGGGCATGTTTGATCCATTTTACCATGTCATATTGTTGTTTTGGTGTTTGAGGTCACTTGTATGTGTTGCTATGACCCTTTGGTATGCTTTGTGATTGGTTTCAATAGTTAAAATGGTCGAAAACGCCGTCGAGAGGCGTATAAACACTTGCTGGAAAGTTGCAGGAATTAGTACAGGAAATCGGATCGGATCGCCCCTACCGACCCGAACCGCCCACTTCTTTTCACCACGAACCGAACCGGATCGCTATAGCAAAGCAAGCTGCGCCACGAGCTGAAGGATCCGAACCGATCCAGTGTGCAATGAAGGACTCCGATCCGAACCGTCACAAGAGAGAGACAGGGATCCGACCCGAACCGATGGTGCACTCCGATCCGACCTGAAGTAACAGTCACGAAACGAGACGATGAAGACCACGATCCCAGTGATGACGAAAGGGATCCGAACCATGGCATGAAGAAGGCTCCGACCCGATCCGAGGACTGATGCTTGGTGGTTGAGGGCGGCACGAACCACGACACGATGGAGGGTGCGAACCGAACCGAGATGGTGGACCCGAACCGATCCGATGGGTGGTCACGAACCCGATCCGACCCGAATTGGAGGAAGAGATGATGATCCGAACCGATTCGAAGGGGGAAGATCCATAACCCGAAATGCAAAGGTAGTTCAAGTGGAAGTTTGAGCTCAGGATCCAGACGGGAACCAATGAGTTCACTTCGTGATTGGACTTTGCTGCGGGACGTGTGCTAAGGAGTTGTCGATATCTATGACTTTGGATCACTAGGTGTTGGAGGTAGAGAGACAAACTCGGGCTTTGGATATGGTGCGACTAGGGAGCTACCTACCAATGGAGTGGGGTCATGGAAACGTTGGGCGTGATCCCATAGGTATGGCGTTGGTGGTAGTAGGAATGTACATAGTCGTACAAAGTCGAGTTCTGTCGTTTGAGTAAAGTGCTCTAGTGATCGAAGAAGTGGATGTCGTATGCTTTACGCACTGAGTGAGAGATGCGAGGATGGTTGTTATGCTTGATTGTTTGACACACACATCCCCACCCCCGTATACTTATACTATGTGTTTGTGACATCTTAGAGTATTGTACCGTGTAGTACTAACTCTTTGATTGCAGGTCCAGGTTCAGGTATGACTTAGTATACCTGTTATTATTCTGTTTATGCTTGCTACCACTCATACCAGACCGATGTCTGACCCAGAGTTTTATGTTTCTTCTTATTACTCTGGGTGCTCACACGAGCAGACTAGAGACAGGGATAGCTGGTAGTGCGCTTGGTAGATGGACTGAAGACGAGCAGGAGGCTCCACGTATGATATATAGTTATTCTCCCTGTGTCGTGATTGGTATCTACTTTGGGCATTAGTAGCATACCTATTTTGCTTATCTTAGAGACAGTATTTTGAAGTTGTAATAAGCTGTATTTGATATTTCCGCTACTCTGATGATGTTAGTTCAAGTTTTCAGCTTATGCACTGTCTCATCTGTTTTATGTCAAGTGTATGTTGGCTATTATATTTTATTCCATGCGCTGTGAGACATATTACAGGTTCTTTATTTGGTTCCTCTTCTTTCTTTCTCTTCTTTGGCGACCGTCCCATGCCAATTGGACATGTGTACAGCGCACAATTGGAGTAAAACGTCGGTTGGTGCGGGGCGGGCCGTCACAACAATACTCTCTTTTACGATCATTTTCCCCTTTTCTTCAATACATTTTTCTGCCTCCTCTTCCTTGGCGTCTTCCTTAATAAGTTGTCTTCTTTCCGCCAATACCTTACATTCATCCTAAGCCAAGTATTGGTCCATCAGCCATGACTTATCCACCGAAACCACCTCCCGAGCGGTCGCTTCTTCCTCCACCAATCTTTCCCATTTCAGGGAAGATTTCAGACGTAGTCACAAACTTATGAGATTCCATGGTGTCGAAGTGTTTTAGATTATAAATCCAAGACAGCTGGCTCTATGTCCCTCTCTACCTCCTCTTGGGATCCTCTGAATTGGGCTCGAAGCACTTCAAGTTGAGACTCATACTCGGATTTGATCCCATTTGACTGGACGTGCACTTTTCCTATTCGAATGTTCTACGGCCTCCTTCCCTTTTCTGGCATGCTCGAGCTCGGCACAGTGTGTTGCAAGTGTATTCCAAAGCTCCTCGTTCTCCTTCATTAGAGGTTGAGTTTCTTCATTCTCTATTCAGAGCCTTTCATTCTCTCCCACCAATGCATGGTTATCCACTATGAACTGTTGCATTTCTTTATTCTCTTCTCGTAGCCAAAGGTTCTCCTAGGACATTGCCTTCTTGTCATTCTTCAAGGTGGTGGCTCAGGCCGACGTAGAGGCTAACTTGTTTTTGTACTGGTCTTAAGCCGCAGCCTTCGCTGCCTTTGCATCTTCCAGCTCATTGTTCAGCATGTCTGTTTCGAAAATAGAGAGTTAGAACATAAAGGTGTTACTCAAATACGTGGAAATAAATGCTAATCAGAGTTTGATTTAATCATTTTGACATCTTGTGCCGGGAGGCTCTTCTGTTTGGCCTTTATTTCGAGCAGCAAGCCTTGTATCTCTGTGTTATAGTGAAAAGTAAGATTCGAGAATCTCCGTGCATACTTGTATAGCTCCCGATATTGGTACCAGCTTCCAAGTACCTTCATCGATGTGTAGTGGGATCTGATGAATATTAGGCAACCAAACAGTTGTTTAAAGTAAAAGCCGAGGAACGACTTCTTTAGAATTGTTATCTTCTCCTCTTCACTCAATTTCCGAGTCACCAGCATATCAGATATTATAGGGCCTCGTGTCCTTACATCTCTTCTACCGGTCCCTGACCTTTTTCTGGTGGGACTGCCTCTACCCACAGCTCCCGTCATCAGTGCAAGGGACGAAAAATAGGGAGGTAGGACCCCCGCTGCCTACTGCCTCATGCTTACTGTTTTAGCTCCTCTTGAAGCATCCACCAGTCTCGTGCTTACTGGCAAAGACTCTGAATGCATTGAATATTCTTGACGGCGATGACTACTTTTAGGCCCATGGGATTTCTTCTTTGTGCATAGTTCTGTACTTTCGAAGAAATCACTCATAACTCCTCTTTTCGAATGTAGAGAATGTCTCTGATCACATCCTACGTGCACGAATCAAGTGTTGTGCTATGCACTTCTTGTGAGTGTGTGTATCCTAAGTGTTCCCCCTGGACCTATTATTAGCTTGCTTATAGGTTTTATTTCCCTAACACCCGACAATAAGCTTTCAAAAATAGCACCGTCGAGCCTTAAAGAGGACATCTTCATGGGGATCAAATCCAACGGTCTGAACTGGTATTCAACTTATATCGATACGACAGTCCCAAAGGTTGTGGCTATGGAGATTTGTCCAAAATCCTTTCCCAACCTCCACTCCTCAATTGGAGATGTAATGGGTGTGGGTTGTGAACCATACCCTCCGGCAGGCTCCTCCCCATCTCCGCTATCACCACCTTTGCCCTTATGAGCTTCTGCAAATTCCACCTCAACCGGGGGCATGTAAGAAAGCACGACAAGAGGCGCCTCTTCTTATGGATTCGGAGGAATTTCTCCTCCCTCATCTTTCACCGATTCATCCTCTCCTTCATCATCATCCCTACAGTCCGTCGATCAGCCCATGGAAAGCAAATCCAATAGATAAAAGAGATGGTCTGATAGCAGAGTCTAGGAATTATGATATGCACTTGGTACTTCCCTTAGTGCTAGAACTCGCCCCAAGTACTTGCCACTTCTTGAAATCCATGGAATATCTTCCATGTGTAATTCAAAGTTAGTTTAGAGCTTACGACTTAATTAACATGGGATACAATGTGACTTTCAGAATACTTATGGTATGCAAGCCACCTTTCTGCAAATCCTTGTAGGCCTCGAATGAATAACCAATCATGCCTGAAATAACTAAGTTTGTTTCACGCTCCCAGGATGAAGCGACTATTGGCTTGTTCCTCTAAATAGAAAAGGGAAGGAGAAACGGTGTTCCTTCTCCTATCGAGTACAGATATCTGATGTCTTCCCCAATTAGTTCTACACCCAACTACTCTACATATAGGATGTAAATGTCAAGAAGGAAGGCATATGCGTTCAGATGAAGCTGCATTGGCGCTTGTCGAAAGACACATAAAGATCTCGTATATATAAACATGACAGGGGCACTTAGTCGACGGAGCGCGTATGCCTACTCTAGGAAGTATACCCCTCTAGATGAGCATGTGCCATATTTTCCCTTCCGGGAACTAGAACATCACCCTAAGATATTCCATATTTTGTGCAAATCCGCCTTCACGAAGCTTTATCTGTTCGCGAGACAATTGAATCAGGTGGATTCTCAAGAATCATGGTATCTCTCATCCTGTCCGATGCTATGGAAAGGCCTTTTGATTTCCACCGACATCATCCTCTTCCAACGGTCCCTCTGCTTCCAGTTCCGCTTCTTCTTGAATCACTTGCTCATCCGTGTTCTCACTCAAATGTTGGGATCCTCCTGATTTTCCCTCTTGTTTGGGTATGATGGATGAGCATGCTTGTTGAGAGAGTGGAAGCATCAACGACCCTATAGTCGCTAACCAATGGGCCAGTACTATACAAAGATTCATTGGAACTCGGGGATTCTTCAACAGTTTTGATTGCCAAGGCTTGAAGACATCTAAAGCTTTTCTTTACCATTGTAAACTATACTTGCAAGATAGTTGCATTAGTTAACGCAACTATACCTATACCCTCATGTTGGTATAATCTAACGTAGAACACGCAAGTGCTATGCTTGCTGATACAATTATACTAAAACTCTTCACGATGCAGTAATAGCTTCCAATTTCATGAACATAAGCTACCGTCCCTACAAACCAAAGTTGTTGAATTCAAGTCGAATCGCGATCACGAAGTGACTAGATTAAGGATTGAATCCTGGAAGTGATGGTTCAGTTATGTGTGCATAGTCCGAGTTTACCCTTTAATCCTATGTGCATGTTTGAATCGTTGTTCTGAACAAGTTCGTTGCTCAATCGTTAATGCATTATGCAATGTAACATCCATGTTTAAACTCAACCCGATTGCGCAACATCACAAGACGACTCAAGTGTGAGAAGAGAAGTTTCCAAAGTTGAAATTTTCACAAGATTCTGGGATGCAAAACTCAGTTTTGTATCCCCCAAACCTGAGAATTAGCTAAATCAAGGAACATGAAAATCATTTTCGCATTCCTATAAAACTTAGTTCTAATCTTCAAAGCGCTGCATTCCCTAGCACCGATCCCGGGGACTCCATTCCCCTGCTACTCTTCCAATTTTCGTCTCCTATTATGTTACATAGCGGGATACGAAATGTTTCTTTGCAATTGTGGTTTCGACCAAGAAACTCCTGATACGTAATTAACATTTTTTATCCGCGTCCTCTAGACGAAACTCTCCAACTCCTTAAAAATTCATATCCATGGACTTCCCTTCCTCAAAAGAATCCTTCGCCTCATGAGTTCACGCTCCAAAAACCTACTCTTCATTCCTCCATTTTCGTACTTCCCATCTCCTCCCTCTCCTAATACAATGAGCTCCTCTTCCACCTTCATCACGAAACTCCATATTTTCTACCACAAACTCCAGCACTTCATCGCCTTCTTAGTTTATCCCATAACCAACACGAGTCAGTCTCTTATTTTAATGACAATTCATGAGATTTGTAACCCACCTGTAAATAATAGGGAATAGGCGATGATGAGTCTCTAGGTCAACCAATTGGCTGTGGCATGGCGATGTACGGGGTGGTGGCGAAGGCAGAACTTCGAAGGCGGTTAGGTTTTAAGGTTTTCAAAGAGAAAAATCCACTAAGTAAGGAAGTACGAAATATAGAAGAAGTGCCATTTCGTATCTGACTTTGATAGGGGAGGTGGTGAGCGAGTAATCTAGAACTTAGGAAAAATTCCAAAGTATTAGGATCGGTACCGATCCTCCGTAAAAAAGGAAGTGGGAACGAAGGGAAGGAGAAGAGGAAAAGGGAAGCTTTGCTACTCCAGAATCAGTGACACGCTTCTTAACTCAGACGACGACGATCGCGTATACAAGTTTTCAAAACTTCGACCATTGAAACTGATTTGAATCGTTAAATAATCATGTAGTTCGAAATCTAAGTGATTTCGTCGAACACGCCAAACAATCAAGTCTCAGTTTGATGGCATTTTGATAACCAACTTATGCGACCGTGCACCTAACCCATGGCTCTAATCACGCACACATGCTTTTGAAATCTCGATCATCCAAGCTGACTCGAATCATTGACCAATCACGTACTTACAAACTCAAATAGTCCGAGGGTTCACGCAAAACAATCGAGTCCCAATTCGACAACTTTTCGAAAGCTAACTTATCCAATCACACGGCCACAACATTCAACGTAAACATCACATCACTTATTTCAGACTTTGATCGTATCTTGCGAAATCACTTGCGGACGAGTAAGCGCATAAGTGACCATATGCCAGCCATAACTCATTTGCAGTTTGGTGTTAGGGAATGTTGGCGACCAACCTTAAATTTCTTGAGTCAATAGGAAATTGACATCCACTTAAGAAATTTAACAAGATTCCAATCTACGTAAGCAGAAAACTCAATAGTACTGGAATATTATACTTATATTGGTAAGCTATGACAAAGCATCACGGCTACTCGATGGAAAGTTCATGACCAGTTGCTTGACATGAAGACTTTTCCGACTCTTAGGAATACTTGACTCATCTCAAAGCATGTCATGCTATTACAAGGCATCCTTTAGTGTGTAAGTGTTAATCGACTGTTTTGGCCCGGCTACCAAAAGCAGTCCAAGCCCAAACGACTCAACCCATCGTGTGGTTCAATAGCCCAGGAGCATTGATGAAACCTTCAGGACTCAAGCCCAGATGAAGTCATATAAGAATAGTCATTCCCGCTTGACGAAGCTACTCAAATATAGCCAAACACCCGGGATCGGTATTCAACATAAGGGAAAATTCGTACTTCGAAGATCCTTAACAACTCCACAAAACACCAAGTCTAATTTTATATCCCTAGTCAATGACTCCCGAAATCGGTACTTCCCCTCACCTGCCTTTTTCGTATCCCATAATCCACTCCACTTTGTATCCCACTCACAAGCCCCATTTTCGTATCCCTTAACTCTGGATATGAAGTCCACCAACTCCAAGATGCGAAGTCAGCAAGCCCAAATCCACGAGGATACAAAAATTAGCAAAGGCAACATGTTCGGAGAGAAATAGAGAAAGTTTAAGTACCCAGACCGATACCAATCCTGGGATCGGTAGCTAACCCAGGGTACGAAATATGGTCGTGGGCCCCATGACCACACCTACCCTTACCTGCTCACTTCTTCTAACTCTCCTATAAACACCCCGACCCTGCAGCATGAAAATGGTTGGGTCCATGCTCTTAGAACACTCTAGGAAGAAGACGACCTTCCAACAACCTCCTAAGCAAAAAACATCACTTCACGAAGAAGAAGCTTCATCTTGGACACTTGAACCATTTTGAGCTATATAGGCATTTTGAAAATAGGGAACTTACCTGCATTTTGGACATTCTAAAACCCTGTTTCTACCATTTCCATCATAATGACATGAAACTATTGTTCCTACCATTGCAAACTTGTACAAAAAGTCAAATAAAAGAGCAAAGCCATTCGCAGTGGATGTAGACCTTCACGGGAAGATTCAATATAAATACTGTGTCATTTACATTTCTGCACTTGTTTCTATTATGGACGATTAGTTTTCATTGCCTTGGAACTAGTTGAATTTTGCGCAAATATTTTGCGTCAACACTATGCTCCTTAAAGTTCTTGGAAAATATGATAATGTCATTAACAAATACCACAACTATCTTGTTGAGATTTCCTCTAAACACATTACTCATAAGATCCACAAAGAAAAAAGGGAGAATTCGTCAAACCAAAAGGCATTATTCTCACTTAAATAATCCATCAGGCATCCTAAATGTCGTCTTGGGTTTACACTCCTTGGAAATCCTCAACTGATGAAATCCTGTCGCAAGATTTAACTGAGAAATAATTTGGCATCTCCTAAATGATCGAACAAGTCGTCTATCTAAGGTAATGAATATCTTTTTTTCTTAGTTTGCTTGCTGAATTCCATCTAATCCACACACAATCTTAGTGATCCGTCGGCTTTGTTGGAAAAATACCACGGGTGCTTCCCACTCTAAAGTACTCTATTGAATGAATCATTTTTACAATAACTTCGAAATTTGTTTGTCCCATTCTTTCCTCTGCTTAGGCGTCATGTGCCTTAATGGCAATGCAACTGGTGCAACAGACCAAATTTCAGCAGACCCAAATTTTTCGCAAAATGCTAAAATGCAAGTCTATTGAAACCCGAGTGGGTTTGTCCTATATCTTATAGAAAGACAAAGATAAAATATATCATAGCTTATGATAAAAAGTTATCTCACAGTGGAACAAAAAAAATATAATAGTTAGTAAATACTTATCCTAATAATTAGACTATCTAACAAGTGTATCTAAGCTGTATAATCTTTGCCACCTATTTAACCTGCAGGTTTGTTATGAGGAGGGGGTCAGAACAAAAGTTCTGGTGAATGGACGAATTATGCATTCGACAATTAACACTACATATACCGTTCTATCGTTGGTTCTTATCTATTATGTTATTTTTGGTATTATTACACATTATACTTTCAATTTCACGCATAAATCGAACCCATCTACTCCCAAGTAGGTTAACCTAATAAATCATATATGTAGTTATATGCCCTATATATCAAGGTACTCTCTAGAGTATGCTCCTCCAGTGGTCTCTATCGTCATACTGCAAAAACGTACGAGAAATCTATCACCACGCTACGGAAGTGTACTAGACCATGTTGCGAAAACACACTCTGTCTTCATCACTATGCCATTAAAGCGTACTAAGTCATGCTATAAAAGTGAATAAGCTCCTACCGTCGTGCCATAATGGCACCAAAATCCAAGTTCTTTCACGAAAACCAGTCAGGGGATTTACTATATATGTCAAGAATGACCTCGTTAGCCCTAAAAATAATGGTTTCGTTAAGCCCAAAGTACAAATATCAAAATTTGGTCTGTCTCTTTTTGGGGATCTTTTAGGCCCTACCCAACCAACCCCCAAACTAATGAAAGATCATTCAAAGAGCTAAATGATCGCTCCTAACAAACAATCTAAATAAAGATTGGTCCCTCATCCAATGTCCTGATAGTAAAAGATCATTGGCCTCTTGGTTTTAGCTCCAGTATTTCCTACACACGCTCCGACTGACGATAACAGGTGTCCAACGACCTACTATCCTTTGTTGGGTCGTGATCACGAAGCCTCCCACCTTGAGGCAGCCTCCAAATCTTCCTAGAAATCATCCCAATCGGTATTTAGGTTGCCCACAATGGTAGATGTAACAAAGGCATACTCATTGGATGATACCGTACGGACCATGCTACTGTGGGTATAGGCCAAGGCCTACCATAGAGGACCACAACGAAGTATCCTCATGTGCCGTCAAAATCTTGCACTTTCTTCCAGTCTGGTTGAATAAGTTGGACATGCTCCCACCGCAACTACGAACCCCTACTATGATTTTCCATGTTGAGCTTTTTGTCCCCAAGGAATGGACCAAACACATACTACTATATTAATTAGACCCTTTGTCTAATTTTCCCATTGTGTGTTCCACTTACATTTCTTTTTCGTTGATTTATAATTTTCATTAATCAATTTAATCAAACATTATTTATTCATTAATCAAGTATAAAAATTACCATAAAACCTCCTAGTCGCAAGACCAACATAGAATTTAATTTGGCTTATTGAACTTAATTTCCAATTTCCTATTTATTTATAATAAGCTTTATTCCTTTCTTTTCACTTTCCAAATTATAACCTATATGTTATAATCTTTCTTATACGTTGTTTCCACTGATCTGTGCTTATTATATTCCAATTATATGTTTACATTAATCCTTTGTATTTTTTATAACTTCAGTTATGTTAACTTTTCTTCTTTTACCTTTACAATTTATTTTATTTAGGAAGTTAGGCCTATTCCAAATTGATCGGTTGCCAAGACTGTGAACAATCTATTTCCACAGTTTCATGTAATTACTATAATTGGAACCCATGATTGTAAAACATTTCTTTTCTTATTTTTATAGGCTATCAAATTAGTGCACAATACGGCTAATTCCCTATTTAACACTAATCCCTATTTATTCATAACTTTAAGTTTGCAATCATATTTCCTTTATTTTTCTTTTTTTACCAAACTATGCAAATACATTCCTCTTTTTTCTAACCAATCAATATAGGTTATTCCCAACCATTCAGATTTATAGGTATATATGGATTCCCGTTTATCTTCTTTTCATTAATCCCTAACCCGACATATTTTCTACACTTAAGTTAGATTTAGACTTATACCATTTTTCCTATTTCAACATTTACCCAAAGATTTGAATTACAATTTTTAACTTCAATATAGGAATTCTCAGATCTATAATCCAATTACATATTTGTAATATACAGAACTTCCTATATAATTTTAATTTCGATTTACTACAAGAATTTTGGTAAGGATGTATTCATATCAGCTTGTATAGAAAATAGATTACCATGATTTTAACAATTCTAATTCCACGAGATGTACAGGAGTCAAACGATATAGTATGCCATTATTAGAAAATATAATTTAGATTCTATAGCAACCCGCCCGGAATGGGCCTAAATTCCAGCCCAGGAAAGGCCCATCGGTACTTAGAGCCACTTTAAACGTATCATTGTTTTCTATAAGGAATTATTAAAAATATATGTCACGGGGCAGTCTAAACAATAATCAGAATCTCACACAACGGAAGGGAGAAAATATAATATCATAAAAATAGATGCATCATTGATAAAACCATAATATCAAATACATCATGTCTCAAATGATAATTGTTACATTAATAATTATCCCAAGCATATAATGATAACAACAACAGTAATAATAGTACTGCCAATAATAATTATATCTTCATCTAAAGGCTCCTCCTCTAAGTACTCACTAATCATCATCAATCAAGAATCCTCAACTACTAACCTGTTTAAGTTAAGAGGAGGGAGGTCAGAACATAAAGTTCTAGTAAATGAAAAACATATAAATTTTTAAATGGCTATTTCCTATATTTAACAGTGTAAATCCTTCATGTTAGGTCTATGCAAACAAACATACACACAATTAAACATATGAGGTGGACATCCTAATAGTCACTTATGTCCTATATGTGAATCTAAGGGCAAACGTTCTTACAGTCACTTAATAGCCCGCATGGTAATCTAAGGGCGGACATTCTTACGGTCACTTAATACCACATGTGGCTGGCTATTCCTAATCACTTAAGGCCATTGCTAATTTTTTAAGGGTGGACATCCCTACAGTCACTTAATACCCTATAGTGGACCCCCTGTTACTTAAGGCCTCCTCTCTAACGTCAATGCCATCAATAATAAGTCTCCTTGTAGGTCGAGAAATAGTAACGACCACTTATTACTAGGTTTGGGTCAGGAACACAACTTCATATAAGAAAAACCACTTGATGGACCCTCTTGTTAGTATCTAGCTATCCCTATGGGTGAACTACTAGTCACTTAATACTTCCTTTAGACGGTGGTTCCTTTGGCCATATATATAATCCATCCCTAGGTTAGCCCTCGTTAGCCCCTAGATAAGAAGTAGACATTACTTGGAGAACTACTATACTCACACTATCGTCTATTTAGACCATTTAATACCTTGTAGAAGAAAGGAGGACCAAAAAGACCACTTAAAACCTTGAAGGGTGGGTTATATGACTTTGGCCCAAAACCAAGGAATGAACCTTAGGAACAAGACCTAGACTTAACCATTTAGTACCCAACAAGAGGTAGATCAGCCACTTAATTCCTTCTCCCCAGGCAAGCCTACTCACAATAAATACATATATACAGACACTAGACATATCACATTAGGCCAACCACTTGTAGATGCTGGATATGCCGGGCGGTTCCGAAAAGGCTTCAACTACAAGTTGGGACTAACCTCGAATCATAGTGTAATAATTTAATGTCCCATGGCACCTAGACCTCCCACGTTAACCAGTCTTACTTGTAGATGCTGGATATGTAGGTCGGTTCTGGGTAGGCTTCTACTACAGGTAAGGGTTAATCTTGTATCTATGCGTCACTAATTATAATTCAAGCCATTAATTCACAAACAATCATACAAATACTACAACAAAACAGACTTGTTACAACGGGATATGCCGGTTATAATAGGGTTTTTGCAATGGGCATTGTGGCTGTTGTATTTGCCCACATTTTTAATATGTCCTATATTACAACGGGCTTTTCCCATCGTAAAAAGGATTTTTACAATGGACAATGACTGTTAATATGGTTTTCACAACGAACATTTTGACTGTTGTTTTAAACCATGTTGTAATTGATCACCTTTTTACAACGATCAGTGGTTGTTGCAATAGACTCTATGCTAATAATTAATACCCATTGATTAGGCTACATTGTAATAGATCACCTTTGTAATATAAAATATTTACGATAATTAAAATATTCTAATTAGACTTTCTTATTTTAGAGGATATTTTATTCAAACAAATATTTTGTTACATTTTTGAATAGTATAAAGTTTTGTTTACCTCTGTTACACAATAACTATACAAAATACTCATTTGTACAAGTATATTTCCTCACTACATACTTAGTTACACTCACTCTCACACTCAATATCTTCATCATCAGTGATTGACCCAAAACCAATTGTTGAAATTGATACCGCCTATGAAGCTCTTTAAATTTGTACTCAAACCAAAAAAACTCGTGGTAGCTGGAAATGAATGTAGTGCATAGTTGATGTAAGCATAATCAACATAAACATCTTGATGCATGCAGAGTTGGCGGTTTCATAGAAGAAACACAGTTCTAAGGTTGTATGTTTTATTTTCCTTACAAGTGAGCAAAAATTTAGTCAAGTTCCTAGCTGCTTCTATCTCACAAATGAATAAAAGCAAGGCTTTCATCAGTCCCAAAATTATCGTAAATACATTCAACTAAAATTCAGCTAAAGGAAAACAAAGTTCAAAAAACTAAGGTAAGGTATCCAACGGAATATGCATGAAACCAAGCATTCAATTAGCAACAAAATGGTACATGGAATCAGCATAGCTCTCAACGTCCCATAAGATGGAACCAAAGATAACAGCCTCCAAAATAAGCCTTTTAAGCCTACCTATAAAAAAATCATTCATACTACTGAAATGCTTCGATTTTCAATTGAAGCACATGCAAAGGAAAACAAAGTTCAAAAAACTAAGGTAAGGTATCCAACTGAATATGCACGCAACCAAGCATTCAATTAGCAACAAAATGGTACATGGAACCAACATAGCTCTCAACGTCCCATAAGATGGAACCAAAGATAGCAGCCTCCAAAATAAGCTTTTTAAGCCCACCTATAAATAAATCATTCATACTACTGAAATGCTTCGATTTTCAATTGAAACACATGCTTTTGTTTGTAACCCAAGCACCATTTCCATGGCTTCGGTTTTAAAAAATGAAGTGTTTCTTTTCTCTTTTCGCTTTTAAAACTGAAGCATCCATAAGAATTCGATTATAATTCTCAGTAATGGAGTCCTTAAACTCCTCATTTCACTCCTCCAACATGTTCCTCCTTCTCCTCCTCCCCTTTTGCCATCAATTCAGCTCATTCCATCCAAATATCGTTCATCTCAAGGCAACATTCCCCCCGCTAACGTCTCCAGTCGTCATCCCATAGACTGCAACATAGAGGCTGTATCTTCCCTTCAAGTCCCTCATTCATCACAAAATCAGCCCCAACTGCTGCCGTCGCGTCCACCACCACCCAAATCATATGCCCAGATTGCGACATCACCATCGCCGCTTCGTCCGGTCCTCCCAGATTCTTCCATCAAGAAGCGGTGTCTTCTCCCAATGTTCAAATCAGTTTTTGCCATGATCGATCATTTGAAATTTGAATGACGCTGTCTTTGGTGCATGAGGAGAAGCCACGTGGCAAGGTATTGCATGAATAGCATAATATGATATAAATGCTCATTTTCTGGACACGCAAGTTTGCACTGTCCCGATAAAAGTAATGCAACTTTTCAAATCAAGGATGTTGATCTGTTGTACCCTCCCAAGACGAGTGCGAAGTCAGCACGAATGCCAAACAACCACGAGTTACATAATCAGATATTGCAGAACCAACGGTCCTGCCCATCTCTTCATAATTCTAATCACCATCATCACTCTAACACACCTTTTAATCCGCATTTCAAAGCCAAACCTCTCTCTCATCCAGCCAAAGTCTCCTCTTCACTTCTGAGCCTTCCCTTAATCTCCATAAAAGAATTTCCTCTCTTCCACGAATTGGATGATGCCTACCTCTACCTCACCGCCACCATCATCGATGGTCTTTGGACCATAGAATCTCTCTCCCATACCCTTATGCTTGCTATTGGCCATAAAGAATGACATATTTGGCACACCTCAGACAACACTTTCCTCATTAAATTTCCCGTCTCTGATACCAAAAAGCATGCCTTACACAAAAATTCTGTCTAAAGAAGGTGATTCCATCCTACTCCAACCCGCTACCACCCTCGAAGAAACACCAGAACCCTCCTTTGAGCTTGAAACATGGGCAAAGAATAGTAGATTCCCTGATTTCCTGAGAAATAGCTCGGAGGCTATTCATGAAGCTTTGAACCAGATGGGCTATTTCATATAGGAAGATAATTGTGATTGGTCTTTTGTGGATCATCGTTTCCTCTATGTCAAAATACAATTTTATGAAGGCATCACAACCCCTTGCACCTACGTAACCCACTTTAATAACCATGCTGTAAAGCTCTGCATTAAACGTTGGACCCATGCTCACCCTTGAAATGCCCAGAAATGCTCCTTCTCGGCATGGACTATGATCAAGACGGCAATATCTTCCAAACCCTAGCCCAGCACAACGAGCATGTTGAAGACATCATGTATGATGCTATGTCAGATGAAGAAGCTATGCATGTTCTAGTGGTTCATGCAGAACAACATCACGATGCCTCCCTTGCCATGTTTGATCAACCTAATGAAGACTATGTTGTGCCACGATGGGACCCACTACTAGATCTAGACCTATCTGTCCCTCTCCATTAGCAGTGGCCTCCACAATATGAACAGGTACAACAAGATTACTAGGACTCTACCTCACCTCACCTCACTCCGGCGGAAATCAAAAGAAGCGCCAGAATCAGTAGAGCACATACTCTTCCTCCGGGCATATCAGTAGTTATTTCGAACCTGTTGTTTTTTCTTCTGCTAATAAGGCGTTAAATAAAAAGTTTGCGCACTCTATGGACATAAGTCTGCATGATGAACATTATTCAGCCATGCAAACCCTAGAACATTAGCGTACTAACCACTCTAAATGAAGATAGTCTCATGGAATGTCAAAGGGTTGGGGGACCCTACAAAAAAATCACGTTGTAAATCTATTTATCGCCTCATTTCATTTCAACATTTTATTCTTACAATAAACCAAAATTTTTAATCCACCCACCTCTCTTATTCATCACTTATGTTGGCTACACCTGTAGTTGACACTCTTGGAGATTTAATCACAGTAAGGAATGAGCATGTGTGGTCACTTTGTCAAATTATTACTCACACATCTGTCCTATACATGTACCTTCATCATCTTCACTCAAACACAAGCTTTTCCTTCACCAATATTTACGTACCAAATAATTTATAAGGAAGATCTGAAGTTTGCAATTCTGCCAAGGTTTATCCCAACATATCAATGGCCCTTGGCTTATTGGGGGAGATTTTAACACTACTCGCATTGTTGTTGAACATAACTTTTGGCAATGTCTCATTTGACTCTAGTACTTTCAATTCATTCATCCAATCATGCTCTCTAATCGAACCCCCATTAACAATTGCCTCTTTACATGGTCAAGTAGAAGGGAGGAGCCATCATTGGCCAAACTAGACCGTTTCTTTTTCAACATAGTCTGGGATGATCTCTTCCCTCTTTCTCTGGTCAACGGCCCAGCCACGACCATTTCAGATCATTGCCCGTTACTGTTGGATTCTAATTCAGGCAGCACTATTAAAAGACCATTCATATTTGAGAGACTCTGGCTTCTGTAACCTTCTTTTGACAATTTCGTCAACAACATTTGGGTGCAGTCATCTGAGCTTTAATCCGCCACAACAAGGGTGTTTTGCGAACTCCATTGCTTGCGTAAACTAATTCGTCCTTGGTCTAAACATGTTTGGAACTCACTTAAAACTCCAATCTCAACAACTCAGAATGCCATTTTAAACATTAATATCATTGAAGAATCTTGTCCACTCTCTGATGTTGAATGTCAAAACCTAAAAGAATAGAGGCTGAGTTAGATAGACTCGTTAAGCAAGAAGAAGTAGGCTGGAAACAACGTGCTAAAACGAAATGGATTGAAGAAGGAGACAAAAATACTGCGTTCTTTCATCGTATGGCTAATGGGCCTAGAATAGTTTCCTTTGTATCTGAAATAGTCCACAGTGATTCCATCATCAACGACCCCCATGAAATCTGTTATCTATTTACCAACTATTACCATGACCTGCTTGGCTCATCATCCTTCCTATCTCCAGAGATTGACTAGCTTAAACTCTACCCTAACCCCTCTTCCATTGATATTGACCAACCCTTTTCAGAAGATGAGATATGGAAAGCTCTGAAGGATATGGCTGATGATAAAGCTCCTAGGCCGGATGGCTTTGATCCAGCCTTTTTCAAGCATTTTTGGCCCATCATCAAGCCCGACATAGTTGAGATGTGTTCAGAATTCCACTCAAAACTGGTCTTTCAATGCCAAGTTGAACTATTCAAACATCATCCTCCTCCCCAAAATCGCTAGAGCCAACACTCTCCCCTCTTTCAGGCCCATTAGCCTCCTCAATACCACAGTCAAAATCATCACCAAAGTTTTAGCTAATAGGCTCCAGGCAGTCATTGCTCCACTGATTGGTTTTGAACAATCTGCATTCATTTTGGGAAGAAACATATTAGATTGTGTAATTGCCACTCAAGAAGTCATTTCTTTATTTCACATGTCCTCTACCCCTGGAGTTCTACTCAAACTTGATTTCTCGAAAGCCTTTGATTCCATTAATTGGAATTTCATTCTTAAACTTATGTCACATAGAGGTTTCCCACCAAGATGGTGTAATTGGATCAAATTTTTTTTGGATACAAGCTTCTCCACAGTATGTATCAAGGGAGAGAATAGTGGTAAAACTAAATCAAACTGGGGTTTAAGACAAGGAAACTCCCTCTCCCCCTATCTTTGTTCTTGTTGCTGATGTCTTTAATCAGATGGTGAAATTATCTGTTTCCAACAACATATTTGCTGGTATTTCTCTCCCAAACTCTAAAATAGCCATCACCAGTTTGCAATTCGCAAATGATACTATATTTTTTGCTTCTCCTACTCCTCCTAATATTCACTATCTTAAGGTCCTCCTTTACACTTTTGAAATCATGTAGGGCCTCTCCATTAATTTAAAAAAAAGTTCTATCATAATGTTGGTGAACTCCAGTATCCATGACCCCAACATCGCCGCATGTTTAAACTGTAAGCTGAATTCGTTCCCAATAACTTACCTTAGCCTTCCTCTCTGCCCAACCAAACTCCTCAGATCTAATTGGCTCCCTCTCATTTCTAAGATTGAATCAAGGCTTACAAGATGGAAGACAAGCTCCTTATCCATAGCTGCCTGCCTCATACTCGTCAAATCTTTACTTTCGTCCATGCCTTCCCATTGGATGTCCTTCCATAAGCTCCCTTCTTGGGTGGTCAACAAAATTGATTCAATACGAAGTTCTTTCTTATGGAATGGTAGTAAAATCAAACGCTTAATTAATTGGAAAACAGTGTGTCTTCATAAGGACCATGGTGGACTTGGAGTTCTCGACCTTGCTTCATTTAACCTTACTTGCTCACTAAATTGCTATGGAGTATTCTATCGCCTTGCCGCTTCATCTGAAAAGATTGGATCTTTCTCCATCTTTATAATTCTAATCCTTTCCTAGTCCTCCACTTTCCTCCACCCTCTAGGCCTTCGCCATTCTGCTCAGGTGTTTTATCTACTCTCCACCATGTTAAATCTCTTTTTCATGTGAAGGTTGGTAATGGTGAATCTTGTTTATTTTGGTTTGACATTTGGAATGGGAAGCTTCCTATCTCACTATTATTCCCAAACTTAGCCTCTTTAAATCAATCCAGCTAACTATCAGTTGTCGCTGCTTTAGAAATCGACCCACTAGGCTTTATCCCTCCTTCATACTTTGGGATCAGAACACTAAACGAATTACTCTCTTTTTGGCAGATCCTTCAATCATCTCATGTAAACAGTGGTCTTGATTCATACACATGGGCTTTGGGTCCTTCAATTTTTTTTCAGTCTCAGCCTGCTACAAATTTCTAACCCATCCAGGTCACTACTTCTCCTTCTCCCATATCTGAAAATGCCAGCTTCCTCCTCGCATTATTCTCTTCTAATGGAATTTAATTCATGGCCGTAACAACATCAAAGACAGGAACCGTCGTTTTAATATCAACGTTGATCCCACTTGTGTGCTTTGCAATCAGCAAGATGGATCACTCTCACATTTCTTCTTTGATTGTGATTTCTCTTTCGCGGTATGGGCTGCAGTCAATTCATTTTTGCTCGGGTTCATCCCCTCGCTTCAGTCTTTATTTGAACACTGGAAACACAATCCCCCCGACCCGAAGCTCGATTCCTTAATGGATCTCTTCTCCTGGAGTATATGGTTATAAGAAACGCTCACATCTTTGGCAGACCCAAGAGACGCATGATGGGAAAATGTTATTACATCTTGCATCTTTTCGAATTGTGGACAGGCATTGGTAGGCATGCATGGTTCAGGCTTTCACTCCCATGGCCGCCGTCTCCAAGGACGCATGGCAGCAGCTCCCTCTTCCCGTACTGATGATGCATTTGGGGTTCATACTGCTTTGCTCTGTAATATACTGGTTATGCCCTCGTATGTTCAGCTTTTTGTTATGTATGTTCATATTAAGCGATGTATTTTGGCTTGCTTTCAAGACATATATGTCCTAGACTTTATTGCCACTGGTTGGGTCTATCAACCATATTATATTTCTACCTATATATATATATATATATATATATCCATAATCAGCTGTGTAGCTCAACGCTTCACACCCGTCTTCCTCAAAAAAAAAAAAAAAAAAATTGAAGCATCCATTTCAGTTCAAAAAACTAAAGTACTTCAATTTTTAAATGGAGCATGCACTTCAGTTTAAAATTTTAAACGTATGCTTAGTGCTTCAATTTAAAAACTGAAGTGAAAGCACCACACTATTTTCTTTGATTTTTAATCAAAGCACTTAGGTTTTAGTATTATAGAGGCATATATGATACAGCAAATGTGCATTCATGCTACACAATGATACATACGCCCCCAATGTGTAACGACCCAGAAAATCTGAACCAATTTAAAATTTTTAAATTGGCGAAAATAATGGATTTTAAATATTTAAAATAAATATTTTAAACAATAGCAAAGAAAAGTGAGTTTGAATTGACATTTGAAAATGAATATAATTAATTCTAATTATAAACAAGGCCTGAAATGGCGCTGCAGTTTCAAAAATTGAATTCAAACTTTGTCGGACTGTACCGGGTGCAAAACAAAGCGGATTTGAGCGAAACCAAAAATATTTAAATCTATTAGTGAATACCTTTCTAACGAATCTGAAAAATCGAATTTTCATAATGGAAAGCAAAAGTTATGGCCAAATGAATTTTCAGAAAGGTCGCTATGGAATTTATATAGCCCGTGAAATTGGCCATTTTGCATACGACCTCGGAATTCGACGAAACCACTTTTTTTGGATCCGGGATGTGAAGTTATTGCTAGGTTTCAAATTTCATAATTTTTGAAGCTAGTATGTGAGCGTGGCAAAGGAAAACGTGTTTTGGTCAATTATAGTTAAATTGGATCGACCAGAAATGGGCCTTTTCGCAAACGGTCTCAGAATTCGACGAAACTAGTTTTGTTGGGACCGTATCATCAAAACATAGCTAGATTTATTTTTCTGGAATTTTTCGAATCAGTTTGTGGCCCTGGAAAATTGAAATGTACATTCAAATTGAATATTGAATGATATATATTTTAATTTGAAGGAAAACTGACTGAAACAGTCGAATGGGCCTACGAAATATATCCCATTGTGTTCGGAATGGGGGTAAAACGCTAGGGACGACAGTCGTTGGGTTTGGATTGGGGTTCTTGTGTAAAAGGGGTATTTTTGGAATTTTAAAAGTTATAAATAAATAAAAAACCATTCGCCCACGTCAGCACCCCCCCGTCTTCTCTCTCCCCGATACGATCTGAAGGCGGAAAAGCCTTCGAAACTTCCTCCTCCGATTCCGGCCGCCACGCTCACCAAAATCACCCCCTCCTTTGGAACTTTTTGAAGAGCCCAACGCCACCTTCAAATCCATACTGGTAGCGACCTCCCTCGTTGCCCCTTCCTCCTTGCATCGAACGGAGTGCCTCCTCCAGCGGTGGTGCGCGACTCCAAGCACTACAAGATGGCAGAGGCCGATCATCACCAAGCTACACGGATTTCGAGAAAAGTTGAAACCTAGTATTGAACAAATCAGAGTGGTAATGGCTTTATTATTTTCAACTGATTTCAACAGTTTAAAACCGTTGCAAACTTTGTAAAAATCATATCTTTTTCGTTTCTAGACGAAATTCAGTGAAACAAGAGACAATAGACTCGTGTGGACGTCTTCTACATTCTAGAAGAGACCGCATATTTTTCTGAGCCTTCTGCTATTTTTGGTGGAGTGGAACCTAATGTGAGATTTCTAATTTTATAAACGATATGGAAAACGACGATGTATAAATTATATGGTCGATGTATGAGTTATATAAGCGTTGTACACCTTTTGTATAAGCGTTGTATAAGTTGTACGTTCGATGTATAAGTTATATATGCGTTGTAAAAATTATATATGTGTTGAAATAGAAGTGAATTGCTATATATATATATATACGCCCCTCGTCCACAAACCATGGACGATATTTATTGGTTGTGATTGGTGTGAAAATTGATTGATAGCGAATGGTTGTTTGGGATTGTTTGTGGTTGATATTGATTGATTGTGGTTGAAAAATACCCATTTGTGGTTGAGAAATATTTGGTTGAAACCACATAGGATTAGTTTGTGGAAATGAAATAAATATACATGTCGCCTGCGTGCGAACTAGATGCATGATCCCCATTGTCAAAAACCGCGAGGTTTTAAGGTAGAGCGAGGAGCCGTACTAGGGACGGTCCCGGTTTTAACTACCCTGTCGTTATGCTGCCGAAATTTTGAATAATATTCATGTGTTTGAATTATTTTCATTTACTGAAATTATATTTATTCGTTGAATAGAAAACCTTCATGTGTTGAATCGATATTCATTCGTTGATTAGAAATTCATGTGTTGAATGGTGTTCGTGTTTTAAATATAAAAATCACATTTTTATCTATATATATATAAACTATAGAAAACCTTCATGTGTTGAATCGATATTCATTCGTTGAATTGAAATTCATGTGTTGAATGGAGTTCGTGTTTTAAATATAAAAATCACATTTTTATCTATATATATAAACTATAGAAAACCTTCATGTGTTGAATCGATATTCATTCGTTGAATAGAAATTCATGTGTTGAATGGTATTCATATTTTGAAATAAATTGTTTTGTAATAAAAATCACCTTTTTATCATCTATGTGAACTATGTAAAATGACCTTGTTTTAAAAGAAATTGTTTTATAATAAAAATCCTATTTTTATTACCTATATGAACTATATAAAATAGTAGTGTTTTGAAATGAATTGTTTTACAATAAAAATCACATTTTTATTATATACATGAATTGTTAAATATAGTGAAGTGTTGAAATAGAAGACAGTTAGATAAAAATATCATTTTTATCAAATGTATGAAAAGAATGTAGCTTTGAAATCGAAGAATCGATATATATATATATATATATATATATATATATATATATATATATATATAATTAAAATATATCGAATAACGACGCTGCGGTTCGTATTTTGAAACTGTGATTTCAAACGATTATACCGGGAGATCCGACCATCGGATTTTCCTGAAATCGCAACCGTTGGGTTCGCCTTGGAAATATCTTTCCAACGGCACCAACTTTGTAAAAATCCAACGGTTGGATTGTCTGGAATGTTTAATTCAAATCTGAAGAAAAACAGCGCCAGAATCGATTATATTTATATATATAATTATATTTAATCGAATAACGACGCTGCAGTTCGTATTTTGAAATCGAAACTTCAAACGATTATACCCGGAGATCCGACCGTCGGAATTTCCCGAAACTGGAACCGTTGGATTCGTTTTGAAAAGATCTTTCTAATGATGTAAATTTTGTGATGATCCAACGGTTAGATTTTCATATATGTGTAAATCAAATCTGAAGAAAAACAGCGCCACGGTCGCGTTATGGCCCGAAGCGTCGTTTTGAATATATTGGCTATTTTAAAATAAATAAAAATAGCGATAAATTATTATAAAATATTATAAACGATATGGATGTGATTTAGAAATTAACTGAAGGTTGGCTAAGTCGAATGGTTTCCTGGGTGTTGATCTGATGTTGGTTTCGGCCTTCGGGGTTAATATTTGGGAAATCGTTCTCTTACTGATTGACGGTTAGTGACTAATGAATTGAAATGATGCGTGTGTATGATAGTGTTACACTTGTTTATTATATACGCGAGTTGTTCAGAAAGACCGGGTTTACCCCATTCTAAATAACCGAATCGACGATAAGTAATCGAAGATAAAAACGATGGTCGAAGACCGGAGATCTTCACCTCGTTTGGATGGTAACCGAGGTCCTGATTGGGAGGCATCCCGAAATATGGATAATGAGTGGTGATCGTCCAGACGTACGTGGTGGTCGATGGGTTTGCGAGGTATATAGTGCCTACGGTTTCGTTCAGACCCAGAACGGACTTGTAAAAGGACTGTGTGTCTGACATTGGATTTTATTCTGTGTTGATTGATCTTTGTTAAATATACATCTGTTTGGCGACGGAGAATTTATTCTTTTGCTTAACGCCCTTCTCTGAAACGCACAGTATTCAGAGGTTGTATATCGATGGACATCAGTCGCATGGCATGAATTGCTAGTGTGGCATGCCTAAGTGGAAAATGATCAGGGCTTCTGTTGAAAAGCAAAGTCTTGTGGTGATGATCAAAGCACCGCCTGTGTGGCGTAGCTTTGTGTATAACGTGAAATCGCGAGCCTTACACCCGGTATGAACCAGAAACGGGAGAAAGGACCTCAGGGAGGACATGCGTTTCTTTCTAGTTAGAAGTGGCGTCAGTGGTTTTACACGCCCTGACGAGTTTGACTTATGTGGTTGTTGCTGTTGCGAGGCGCCTCGGTTAGATCGGACGATCCAGGTCCAATGGAGTCATTCGTTGGCTTGTTTACGCTCCATAGGGCGGGGAAACGCATTGTTCAGGCATTTTAATTCACATCGGTGGACCGGCCCTGACGATCCAAGGGCTTGACTGAGTACTTGCCTGTGGCTCGGGCTAGAGAGTTACGAATTCGGTAAGGACTCTCTTTTGCCTTGGTTCAGGACGGAAATCCAATTTCCAAATACGTGACTGTGCGGTTTTGATTGTATACCTATATATGACGACATAGTGGTATGGGGCATTAATGCTGTCTATGATTGATAGTTATGATTTGAAATTGTTTTTAAAACATATAAACACTAGCAATAATATAAAATGCTTTTGTTTTATTCGTATCAAGCATATTTTGGCCGTTATAAGGTAAAAACTCTATCCTCCGGTTTGCGTTGCATTGTGTGATGGGAACTGAGTCTTATAATGGCTTCATTTTTATAAAAAGCATTGCGATGATTAAAAGAATGATTTGTTTTAAAGCACTGCCAATCCCATGGAGTAAACCCATTCCACGAAAGCGGCGTGGTCCTGTGATTAGCCATAGTATAAATGTGTTGAGTAGATTTCTCATACCAGTCCCATGACTGACTCGTAGTTTGTTTCACTTTCAAACTCGGGTGCCCCTTTTTCTACACGGGCAGCCTTGTATTCAGGTTTAGCTGACTTTCTCTGGATAGCGGGAGCTGAAGGTGGATTCTATCATTTATCTCTTTTTATGCTGTTCAGCTCCTATTGTACATTATGTTTGTTTTTCCGCTGTAGACATATATGTATAGTTGAACTGTATTTGTACTAAGTAAGATCCTGTATACTATGTAACTCTGATGATTACTCTTATCCAGTATATTCTATTGTTCATTATCTGGTGTATTTATTTAATTCTGTTCTGCTATTATCTGTTTCTGTGTTATATTCCAAAGATTACCCTTGTCTCCGTCAGTACGGCATTCGTGGTCGTCTCAACGTGGTATCAGAGCTTTGGTTAAGCTTAGTCTGGAATATAACATATGAATGAACTCGTCAGAAATAGAACCAGTAGTGTTCTAGGACGGGTAACTCATTACAGATAGGATCAGTAATATCCTAGTATGAGTAAAGCAGAATGAAATTACACCTCGATAGACACATTTACATTGAAGTATGTGTTTCTATATTTTAAATTATCTTTTCTGTGACCTGACACTTGATCTGCCATTTGCAGAAGTACTAGAAACATGAGTGTCAGAAACAGGAGAAATGCAGAACCCGATCTAGAGGCTCTATTAAAGAGATATCAAAATCTGAACGGAGCACAGTTCTCGGGCAATGAATCTATTATTCAGACTCAAGCTTGGATGAGTTCTGTCGAAAGAATTTTAGAACGTATCCAGCTGAGAGATGACCAGAAACGGTTAGTAGCATCTTGGGCGCTCAAAGAAGAAGCTTTAATCTGGTGGGAAACAATCATCAAAGATAATCCAGAAGGTGATATCACCTGGGACAGATTCAAAGTGATTTTCCTAGAAATATTTACTCCTCCTGAAGCGACGGAGCGATTATGTGATGAATTTTCTTATCTAATACAAGGAGGTATGACCATCCCAGAATATCATAAGAAATTCAACGAACTTGCTCACTTTGCTCCTCATCTGATTCAAGATCCAAAGAGGAAGAATCTGAGATTTATTCATGGCTTGTAAAGGAGATATCAGAATAGTGTAATGAGGAATGTAAAACTTCCTTTCTCTGAAATGATTTATGTGGCCTATCAGTACGAAGATCTCCATAAGAAAGGAATGTTACGCGACGAAGAAGAAGTCTGTTCTAGCGACAAAGCAGAGTCAGAAACTGATATTCCTGAAGCCAGTACGAGATCTGAGGTCAGTAAGAAGCCCAGTGCCAAGAGAAAAAGGGCTGAATCTGGGAAAGAACCCGTAACTACCGCCGTATGCAATAACTGCAATAGGCGAGGACATTTCTCGATAAGTTGCAGATCTTTAGAGAAACAGATCAAGAGTGGATATAAGCGCACTATGAAACAAAAGAACCCACATGGGGAAAGGAGATGCCATAAGTGCCGCCAAGCAGGTCATATTGCACGGGAGTGCCAACTCTCAAAGAAATCTGAAGCCGTACATATAAATGAAGTAGCAGAAACTTCTGAGCCCTCAGCTAGTCAAGAAAGGGCCGATGTTTTAGAAGGAACGCTTACTGTCAAAAACATTCCAGTCAAAGTACTGTTTGACACAGGCGCGTCACGAATCTTCATTGCAAAGGATGCAGCTAAGAAACTGAATTTGAATTTGAAAAGGCTGAAGGAACCAATGACTGTCCAGAATCCGGTTGGGGGTTCCATAGATCTCAGTTGGGTTTGTGGAGTGCCGGTTCCTTTCTCTCGTTATCGGTTTCCTACCATCGCGGTCGTCATGAATTTTAAAGAGTTTGATCTTATCTTGGGGTTAGACCGGTTGACCAAATATGAAGCTGAAGTTAAATGCGCCGACAGAGTCGTAAAGACGAAGATTAAATCAGGTGATTATATAACCATTCCCTGTGAGGGTCAGAATGCTAATAGAAAAGACTTCTGGGCAGCTCTAAATGTTTCTCCAGCCCAAATAAAAAATATCCCTGAAGTTACAGAGAATATTCCTGACCTCATCAAAGATATTCCTGTCGTCAAGAACTATGTGGATGTGTTCAAAGAAGTTGTTCGCTTGCCTCCGCAGAGAGAAATAGATTTCAAGATTGCTTTGATTCCGAATGCAAGGCCGGTAGTTCACGCTATTCGAAGAATGTCCTTGAAAGAGAAAGAAGAACTTGACAATCAAACACGACAGCTAGTATGGAAGGGTCTGATCAGGCCTAGTTTCTCTGATTGGGGTGCAGCAGTGGTGTTTGTCCCAAAATATGACGGTACTCTACGTCTATGTGTAGATTATCGTGATCTGAACAAACAGACAATAAAGAACAAATATCCATTGCCGCGGATCGATGATTTGTTGGATCGATTAAATGGCGCACAAGTATTCTCAAGAATGGACCTAGCTACAGGTTTCCATCAGCTTCGAATTGCCGAAGAGTGTGTTCCAATGACAGCATTCAGAGGTCCCGACTTATTCTACGAGTGGTTAGTAATGCCGTTCGGCTTATGTAACGCTCCAGCTTACTTCGTCGATCTGATGAATAGGGTGTTCAGAGGGGTTTTGAATAAATTTGTTCTGGTTTTTATTGACGATATTCTAATCTTCTCTAAGTCAAAGGCCGAACATGAAAAGCATTTGGAATTGGTTCTAGAAATTCTGAGAAGGAATGTATTGAAAGCAAAGTTTTCCAAATGTATATTCTGGCAAGATGAAGTAAAATTTCTAGGCCACGTCGTATCAAAAGAAGGAATTGCTGTGGATCCAAGCAAAATCACAGCTATTCAAAACTGGAAACAACCTAGTACTCCTACAGAAGTCCGTAGTTTTCTCGGATTGGCTAGTTATTACCGGAAGTTCGTCAAAAACTTTTCGAATATATCTGGCCACTTAACGAAGCTTACAAAGAAGCACTCTAAATACAAATGGACTCCAGAGAGTGAAGAGGCTTTTGAAGAGCTAAAGTTGAGATTAACAACTGCTCCAGTGTTAACCATCATCGATGGCAACCAGGATTTAAAAGTCTGGACTGATGCTTCTAGAGAAGTCCTTGGCGCAGTGTTAATGCAAAGGGGTCAAGTGATTGCTTATGCTAGCCGTCAGCTGAAGCCGCACGAGAAGTACTACGTAACTCATGATCTTGAGTTATTGGCTATAGTATTCGCTTTGAAAATCTGGAGGCACTATCTACTGGGTGAGAGATTTGAACTGTTTACAGATCACCAGTCGTTAAAGTATCTGTTCACCCAAAAGGACTTGAATATGAGGCAGCAACATTGGCTAGAGTTCCTTGCAGCATATGACTTTGAGATTATATACACTCCAGGGAAAGCCAATGTCGTGGCCGATGCGCTGAGCCGAAAGAATGTAATGATTGCCAGCTTTATTATTATGACTTCCTTTATTGACAAAATATCTATTCTTCAGAAGGAGGATAACTTCATTAAAGATATGATCAAAAGGATTCAGAAAGGCGAACCCTCTTGTTTTCAAATAGATAACGACGAGACCCTGAGATTGAAAGGAAGGATTTGTGTTCCAGATGTCCCAGAGTTAAAAAGGGAAGTGTTGGACGAGTGTCAGAAGTCCAAGCTGAGTATCCATCCTGGTGTGGCCAAAATGTATATCGATCTCAAACGGACATTCTGGTGGAAGGCTACGAAAAGAGACGTTTTAATATATGTTAGCCGATGCCCTACTTGCCAGCTAGTCAAAAGCGACCAACAGAAATTGGCTGGATTGTTACAACCGCTAGAAGTTCCTGGTTGGAAGTGGGAACATATTTCTATGGATTTCATTGATGGTCTGCCCAGAATCAGAAAAGGGAATGACAATATTTGGGTGATCGTAGATCGCTTCACGAAGACCGCCCATTTCATACCTGTCAGATCAAACAGAACTGCTCAGAGTCTAGGGCAGATATACTTCAGGGAAATAGTTAGACTACATGGAGTGCCGCTCAGTATAGTCAGTGATAGAGATACAATATTTACTAGCAAATTCTGGGAGGCATTTCAAGTCGAGCTTGGAACGAAGCTGAACTTGAGCACCGCTTATCATCCTCAGACAGACGGTCAGACTGAGAGGGTGAATCGTATTTTAGAAGATCTATTGCGGGCTTGTGTTATAGATTTCGGTGGATCATGGGAAGACCATCTGCATTTGGCTGAATTCTCTTATAACAACAGCTACCAGGCAAGTCTGACAATGTCGCCATTTGAAGCATTGTATGGTAGACCGTGCCGATCTCCTGCTTGTTGGGTCGAACCCGGTAATAGACTTGTGTTGTGTCCTGATATGATCCAAGAAGCCGCCGACAAAGTCGATTTTATTAAGAAGCAATTACTCGCTGCTCAAAGCCGACAAAAGAGCTATGCCGATAGGAGAAGAAGAGATATATCCTTTGTTGTTGGCGACTATGTATATCTGAAAGTATCGCCGATGAGAGGAGTAATCCGGTTCGGTAAAACAGGGAAATTGGCGCCCAAATTCATTGTTCCGTTTCCTATTCTGGAACGGATCGGAACTCTCGCTTATAGGGTTAAATTGCCTGATTGGTTGCCTGGAGTCCATGATGTATTTCATATATCTCAACTTCGAAAGCACGTTCATGATCCAGACTTGATCGTGGAAGAAGCAGCTCAACAGGATATTGAAATTACCCCAGAATTAGCTGTGAGAAGAGCCGCTAAAGATTATCGGCAAAGAAACCAAAGAACCGAGGAACAAGAAGGTTCACTTAGTCAAAGTGCAATGGAGTGGAGATTCGCGAGATTGTACTTGGGAAACTGAGGAGAGCATTTAGAAAGCTTATCCTAGATGCCGAGTAGATATCTCTGATTGACTCCGGTGCAAGGTACATTTACCCTACTTTGCATTACCAATTAGTTCTCTACTCTGTTGTTATTTTCTTTTCACGGATGTGCACTTTTAACTTTATAGTCTGAATGATTTTAAGAGAATAGAAATTGATTTGTATGATTTTGAAAAGTTAAAATCAATTTGATTGCTGTTTGTGTTGTGTGATAGTAAATTAGATTAATTAAATTATTGAAACGATAGTTAATTTAATTAATAAGAGAATAATGGTAGAATTTATTCATTTAAATCAAACATTGAACTGATTAGAAAATGGATAGAAATATATACTTGTGCATTATATATGTTTGAACAGGTAAATGGATTAGCTGTTGAGTAAAGATTTTATTTACGTGCCCGACAAATAGGTAAACCTTAATGAGTTGGATGCGAAATATTATTATATCAACTCCTGTGAATGCCATTGGATGCGGAGTGCTGGTTTTTCTGTGTGAAATAATAAATGTCGCCATAGGATAGTAACAATTAATTCTGAACTACATTACATGGCATACTTCTGGAAGATAAGCATACTTCATCATATACTACATAAGCATTTGGAGCTTGTGTGACGAGGTGGAAGATTTACCATACGAGCGAGAGACTTGTATGGCGATGACTATATTTTACAGGTTGAACTGATGACTGATATGGACTATTTAAATTGTAACGATAAAATTGCCAGATTAATAAAAACCCCACACGGGTCTGGAGTTGACAATAATCACGTCTCTCTAGTTATTAGATACGACACATGGACTATTTGTTTCCCACACGGGACAGGGTGACGAGAATTTATTCTCTGGAGTTTTTATCAGTACACGCTCCCCTGTAAACACCAGAATATATCACTATAAATATGTGTATGCTTATTAGGATTTATTGGGTAACTAATACGGCCCAATAAATTTCCAAACCCCTCCCCGTACAAAGGAGGTTATGGCGAAATTTTTCGAAAATTCCGGGTGTTAGCCAAATTTTTGAAGAATTTAAAAATTCTTAGAAACTGAAAAGTTGGAGAATTGAAGCTGGATCGAACGTAGAGTTGATTAATCAAACCACTTTCGACTTTGTTCCTTTTCGGGGACGAAAAGTTTTAAGTGGGGGAGATTGTAACGACCCAGCACAAATCTGAACCAATTTAAAAATTTTAAATTGGCTAAAATAATGGATTTTAAATATTTAAAATAAATATTTTAAACAATAGCAATGAAAAGTGAGTTTGAATCGACGTTTGAAAATGAATATAATTAATTCTAATTATAAACAAGGCCTGAAATGGCGCTGCAGTTTCAAAAATTGAATTCAAACTTTGTCGGACTGTACCGGGTGCAAAACAAAGCGGATTTGAGCGAAAACAATAATATTTAAATCTGTTAGTGAATACATTTCTAACGAATCTGAAAAATCGAATTTTCATAACGGAAATCAAAAGTTATGGCCAAATGAATTTTCAGAAAGGTCGCTATGGAATTTACATAGCCCGTGAAATTGGCCATTTTGCATAAGACCTCGGAATTCGACGAAACCACTTTTGTTGGATCCGGAATGTGAAGTTATTGCCAGGTTTCAAATTTCATAATTTTTGAAGCTAGTATGTGAGCGTGGCAAAGGAAAACGTGTTTTGGTCAATTATAGTTAAATTGGATCGACTAAAAATGGGCCTTTTTGCAAACGGTCTCAGAATTCGACGAAACTAGTTTTGTTGGGACTTTATCGTCAAAACATAGCTAGATTTATTTTTCTGGAATTTTTCGAATCAGTTTGTGGCCCTGGCAAATTGAAATGTACGTTCAAATTGAATATTGAATGATATATATTTTAATTTGAAGGAAAACTGACTGAAACAGTCGAATGGGCCTACGAAATATATCTCATTGTGTTCGGAATGTGGGTAAAACGCTAGGGACGACAGTCGTTGGGTTTGGATTGGGGTTCGTGTGTAAAAGGGGTATTTTTGGAATTTTAAAAGTTATAAACAAAAAAAAACCATTCGCCCACGTTAGCACCCCCCCCCCCCCCCCCGTCTTCTCTCTCCCCGATACGATCTGAAGGCGGAAAAGCCTTCGAAACTTCCTCCTCCAATTCTGGACGCCACGCTCACCAAAACCACCCTCTCCTTTGGAACTTTTTGAAGAGCCCAACGCCACCTTCAAATCCATACTGGTAGCGACCTCCCTCGTTTCTCCACCTTCGAGATCCGTCGATTGGAAGTTCCCGACTTTGAAGAGCCGCCGCCCCTTCCTCCTTGCATCGAACGGACTGCCTCCTCCAGCGGTGGTGCACGACTCCAAGCACTACAAGATGGCAGAGGCCGATCATCACCAAGCTACACGGATTTCGAGAAAAGTTGAAACCTAGTTTTGAACAAATCAGAGTGGTAACGGATTTATTATTTTCAACTGATTTCAATAGTTTAAAACCATTGCGAACTTTGTAAAAATCATATCTTTTTCGTTTCTAGACAAAATTCAGTGAAACAAGAGACAGTAGACTCGTGTGGACGTCTTCTACATTCTAGAAGAGACCGCATATTTTTCTGAGCCTTCTGCTATTTTTGGTGGAGTGGAACCCAATGTGAGATTTCTAATTTTATAAACGATATGGAAAACGACGATGTATAAATTATATAGTCGATGTATGAGTTATATAAGCGTTGTACACCTCTTGTATAAGCGTTGTATAAGTTGTACGTTCGATGTATAAGTTATATATGCGTTGTAAAAATTATATATGTGTTGAAATAGAAGTGAATTGCTATATATATATATGTGTGTATATACACACGCCCCTCGTCCACAAACCATGGACGATATTTATTGGTTGTGATTGGTGTGAAAATTGATTGATAGCGAATGGTTGTTTGGGATTCTTTGTGGTTGATATTGATTGATTGTGGTTAAAAAATACCCATTTGTGGTTGAGAAATATTTGGTTGAAACCACATAAGATTAGTTTGTGGAAATGAAATAAATATACATGCCGCCTGCGTGCGAACTAGATGCATGATCCCCATTGTCAAAAACCGTGAGGTTTTAAGGTAGAGCGAGGAGCCGTACTAGGGACGGTCCCGGTTTTAACTACCTTGCCGTTATGCTGCCGAAATTTTGAATAATATTCATGTGTTTGAATTATTTTCATTTGCTGAAATTATATTTATTCGTTGAATAGAAAACTTTCATGTGTTGAATCGATATTCATTCGTTGATTAGAAATTCATGTGCTGAATGGTGTTCGTGTTTTAAATATAAAAATCACATTTTTATCTATATATATAAACTATAGAAAACCTTCATGTGTTGAATCGATATTCATTCATTGAATTGAAATTCATGTGTTGAATGGTATTCATATTTTGAAATAAACTCATACACAAGCAAAAGTTGGATTCACATAAACATGTAAAAAACACATTAAAACATGTAGCCGCACAATTAATTCACCTAAATAAAAATCACTCAAACCCATAAATATGCCCAAATGGACAACCAAAAACATTAGGTGCTACCACTGCTCTTTTTTCCCATTAATTTTTTTCTGCAACATTTGCAGATGCTGTTATATGTAGACCCACAACTGTTGTTAGATAGCAGCTTAAACTGCTTCCATGTAGCTAGTAGGAACTGCTGCCCCCCCCCATGTTTTTTGTTTTCATTTAGCTATTCATTTATTCAAAAGATAAATCTACTAATATAGTAAGCTCAATGACAAGAGTAAACAAAAGAGGAATTAAAAAAAAAGAGGCAAAGTAAAAGAGAAAATAGATCAAATCAAACGATCAAAATAATCGAGCAAAGCAAACCTTGTTTAAATGTGAGAAATTCACTTAAATCTTAGATACTGAATACTACCAAACCCATGTCTGGTATTTGCTATATCATATCTTCCTGTATGATACTAAAATTAAAAGAGCTAAAAACCAATTACAAGAGTATTAAAATTACACATGAAACAAAATATGCTATAGAAAATATGGACACTTTCACTAAAAATGTTTGTTAGATATTCACTGATTCAACACTAATGTTGTTTTTCAGTTCAAATATAGATATTATAAATTGTTCATTTCAAATTAGTCTGTATAGGGCACTAAAATCCGAGCCAATTTGCCTCATAGTTCAACTCAAGTTTCATTTGTGCTGAAGGCATTTATTGGTTGTAACCAGGAACTTCAGGACGAACATATCAGTTCGAACACAAAAACAACATTAAAATATCATCTAAGTGTATAAGTTAGATTCTAACCAGGAAAAAGTAGAACTAGAACCTGCAGCCACCTCCTGCATAGCATCACCAATCAAGTCAATCCCAAAAATGCACTTAACCATCCTCCTTAAACTCTCTTTCCATGGCCAACACCAGCAACTGTCACGACCTTCATCCCCTCCTTCCCTTTCATCTCGCACTCCACCATCATAGTTGCACCAATACAATCCACCAAACACCCCTACCCTAAACTCCTAATTTCCACAACTGAGACTTCCTCTCTTTCCCTCATTGTTTGTAACTGGAATACCTCCTCCTTGTCCCCAAATTTTTCGCTATAGTTCTCCGCCTTAACCACATCGAATATGATCACGATTTTGGGGTCGAACTCTTTCGTAGTAGTTGGGTAACCACTTTGGATTGGTAAGGAGAAAAGGAATAGTTGAAGGCAATGAGTAGGGTTTATGATTGCGCGATGTGGTAGATGTTGATGGAAGAGCGGGGGGATAGGGTAACGAAAGGGAGGACGAGGGAGACGATTATGGTTTTAGAGAGAATCCGATGTAGAAGAAAGAGGGAGGAGGGAGAGTTTAAGAGGACCAGCATAGGAGTTTTGGGAATTATGGTTTTCTAGGAGGATCAGTGTAGGAGTTTTGTGAATTCGGCTTTGGTTCTGTTACGTTAGAATAAATGATTATTTATTTTAAGGCAGGCCTTGAAATGTTTTAGTGGTGAACGAGGAAAAAAAATGAAAGCGGAAACGGATTCGAGAGTAGATGCAGTAAATTTGGAAAAAAAACGTTGGCAGTGGAAAATTATACATGGCAGAGTTACAAAAGATTTTTTAAAAATAAGTATAGAAATAATATTTTAAAAACTGGTGTTTGTACTTTACAAATTTAGATTTCTTTTGAGCACTTTCAAAACATAAATTTTGAATATTATCTAAAGTTAAAACTTTGTTATTTTTTTTTTTTACTTTTAGAGGCCAAATTTGTTTGTTGTTCGAAAACCATTTAAATACAAGCAGATAGTCTCAAACATTTGTCTGTTTGTAGTTTGAACTCAAACTCAAATAATAAATGAGATATACCATTTACAAAGTCAATTAGTTTGTTAGTTGTTGTTTGTTTTTAGAGATATATTATTTGGTATACCGTTATATCCATTTATTTTTGTAGTTTAAATTTGTTTATTGTTTGATATTTGAATTTATATGAAATGAATTCTATAAATATTTTAAAATTAATGTTAGACAATTTAAGATTGTTAAATTTTGTGAAGAATTAAATGTAGTTATCAGTTATAATTCTTAATTATTAAGTAGTAAATAATAATTTATCAAATGTTAATGAATGAAAATGTGAATTAATTAAATTTTAATATTAAAATTAATTACTTCGCAATAATTATTTAATATTAATTGTTAATTATGTTTATTAACCAATAAATATAATGTATTATTTGTCTATAAATAATCATAACATAATGTTAAATAAAATTATTTTATTACCATTGTAAAATTGGCACATATTACAATAGGCATTACTCGTAAAATTGGCACCTCTTACAATGAGGATTTTGTTACCGTTGTAAAATAGACATCTATTACAATGAGCGTTTTGTGAATGTTGTAAAATTAACATTTATTACAATAGGCCTGAAATGACAGTTGTAATAGTATTATATTACAACGAGCAATCCTTGCCCGTTGCAAAAGAGCATTGTACAGGACATCTATTACAATGGTCCAGACATGTCTGTTGTAATAGCATTCTATTACAATAGGAAGCCCGTACCCGTTATTAAGTGGACGTTGTAATAGGGTATTTTTGTTGAAGAAATTCTTGTGGGGACATTCAAATTCTATTTCCTAATTTAGACGTATTTATTACGCACATAATACGTATTAATTTTACATTTAATTATATTATATAAATATATATATACACACATATACATATAGGCGTAAATTATGCAAATGAGAATAATGTTCTAGCCACATTAGAAATGCCAATTCTGTTAATCACAATTAAGGTGTACAAGCCAGCTTCCCTTATTAACTAACATGTCCAACATATATTCACGATTTATGATAAAAAGGGAAATAACAACATATGCAGGCAAGACTTGCAATCTAGGCTTGAATAGTTGTTTAGATAATAAAAATATAAGCAAGATGCAATATATTCGATTACATAAGAAAATCTTTTTCTTTTGGCATTTCTTCACTTTTATATTTATGTTGTGTACTAAACTTAGGATAATATATTGTAAATAATATGTTAAATTCAATCTATTTGAAATAGACACTTAAACCTATTGACTTTAAAAAATATAAATCTCATGTTTTAACACATAAACATATATAAGCATAAAAGGTAAGGATTAAGTGAACCAAAACCAAAAACTCAAGAAATCGTAATATCCCAAGCCTACATCTCCATTATCCAAACAACACAAACCAATAATACAATACTTATGATTGACCATTTTAGCGGCAAATATAAATAATGGAAGATTTAGGGGATTTTGATATTATTTTATTTTCGTATAAACCCAAATCTTCTGAGGTACAATAATCCAAATTTATACTATCAAATCATAGTAAATAGCAACTTAAATAAATTCCACTCACAGTGCTATTAGGATGAACAACGATAGATTTAAGTAAAATAAGATTTGGATCTGGCTTTCGCAAACGTGCTCTAATCCTTCTATTAATATATATAAGAATCAAACGAAGCAGAATTTTATATACATATAAGCTAAAGTCCAGAATTCCCAAACCTACATAATTCTTAGAATAGAGGGATAAATTTAAGGTTAGAGAAGGAGAAGAGAAATCTAAACTTATATTCTAGATTTAGAAATGGCATAAAGATGATAGAGGCGCAATAATGAATTGAAGAATTGGCTTTGGGAAAGGCTAGGAGAGGGTTTATATAGTTTTAAGTGTTATTAAAGACCGTAGATCCTATTAGATTAAATCCAAGTGGTCCTTGTGTACAATATCATATATAACCCTCAGAAATATGCCTACACCACCCAGGATCAACCAGAGTCGTTGACCGCTATGTCTAGAGGGCAATCAACCCTAGGGGTCAACCCCTTGAGTCGTGAAACGCCCATAATAATTTAGTCTCCTGGTTTGTTGCCTAATGTATTAAACGTTATTTATTATATTGATTTCTTTCCTTTGTTTTCTTATTATTGTCCCCTATTGTATATAACTATATACACACAAATTTGAATTCAATTGGAATATTCTCTTTCATGCTAATCTCAATTAATCTATTCCATATATATATATATATTTCAAATTCAAACGGACTAATATTTATGCACAACTTGTTTTGTTAATATCGGTCGCATACGGACACCATATTCAGTAAATAAAATATAAAACGGATCAGAATATTGCCATGAACACAATTATAATGCTTTCTTGGACGAATTCCAAATTATCCGTTCCATTTTCAGCCTGTTAGCTCCTTTTTTATTTTTATTGTTTACTTTAAATTAAATTACCTTATGTCTAATTTAGATTTATTTTACGGGGTGTTATAGGTCCACTCCCTAGCAACGCCTACTAAATCTTTATGATTTGGATCCAAATCCTTTCTCTGTTTGTGCTCATCTTCCTTGTAATTCCTTTTTTGGGTTTGCTACCACTATAAGCACATAAACCTAATAATTCTCAATTATAGCTTTATATTTGAACATACTTGCAATCCTATTATTTCTACTATGTTTTATTTTAGATATAAACCCAAAATAGAATAGATCTAAAATAAATATAAATTTAGGAAAAGTAGACGAGATAGAAAAATGAAGGATCTTCCACAACCCTAAGGAAAAAGATGAGAATAAAAAATGAAGCTCTGCACCTATATTTATAACAGTCAAATCGGTGCTACCCATTGGATATAAAACCCTAAAACCTAGAGCGTACACTCTCTTTGCCATGTCACACAGCTTCTTACATCCACTGGATTTTCACCCGTTGGCTCAAAACAATGTAAACACGTCACAGAATGAAATGAATCGTTGGCTCAAATCGTTGGATATTAATTGACGTGCCTAACTAAATAATTGGTTGCCTAACTTGAAAATTGCATATAAATAAATACAATATATTTGCTCTCCCATTTGTTTTATATATGGCTTTATTTTATGTTGCCTTTAAATAAGTTAGTCAATGTTACCATTAGTTGTTGTAATCATATACGTTATCTATATTTATTGTATTAAAATACACACATGTGATTTACATTTGAATTTTGAATCCACTTAATGGATTACGTGCATGCTTAGTATTTGTTCACAATCCAGTTAATCCATGCATGCATTTTAATTCATTACCAAATTAATATGTCAATCAATCGCCATATTAATTTTCATCTTTATGCACATTGATTTTCTTCCTTCTTTTATTTATTGCATGCATACATTCCACATTTGAATTTTGAATTACAATCATAATTATAAACATTAACATACTTATTAATTGGCCATATATATGCTTGTTGTTATCTTTTCTTCCCTAATCCTTTGTATGCATGCATCCATTTATCTCAATTTCAAATCCCTTATTAATTATGAATAAATCACTTTATGCTTTTTGTTACTACCAGATTTCGTCACTGAAACCAGACAAAGGTGAAGGGGTATCGAGATACAACTAACACAAAAGTGGAAATCAGGAAAGCCTACAGTCGACACAAAAGCACCAAAGAAGGCCGATACCGGAAGCAAGAAGGGAAAGACTTGATCCACTTGCTATCGGTGCCAAGATGGGAAATATAAGCTTGGTACCATACAGAGGAAATGAAGATAAGGTACATAACTGATACCAAATAATAACAAACAATTGGCTTAGTATTGGAACCAGACAAAAGAAACCGGAGCACGAAGGCAGCAAGAGCGCAACCATATCTCAAAGGCCCATATTATGTGAAGACAATATCAAACAAGCATATAAGGGAAAAGCATGAGACCAATAGGGAAGCAAACAAGGTGCTATCGATACGAATAGTCTTGGTATTGATATCGATACCAAAGACAGCATATAAAGAAGCATAAGACAGTAACTAAAAGCTTTGAAGAAAACCAACACCAAGAAGTAAAGGAAGTCAACTCGAGATCAGAAGCACAAGCTTAGTATTCGATATCAGATACAATGGTTAAAAGTAAAAATGCACTATCCACACCAATATGCTTGGTGTCGATACAATAGTGCAAAGGCGGTACCGAAGTGATAAGAGGAAAAGAGCATGCAATAAACACGCATATGGATCAAACAACAAAGTAATAAGGATCAGTACCAAAACTGGTGGCCATACATAGGGATCGGTACTCAAAAGGCAAGACAGAGGAGAACCATCCATGCTAACATGCTTAGCATTGATACCCATATCTAATGACCATATCGAAACTGAAAGATGCAAAGCGGGACGAACCAAAGACTTGCAGCCAAAGCGGGTCTCCCACTGGACTGTTACTGAAGGGGGCCTAAATTGTACATAAATAAGACCCTATGGGTCACATTTTGGGGTTTTTTTCTTCATTCTCAAATCATGTATCTATTTCTATGAGAGAAAGTCCAAATTTGTAAATCGATTTGGGAATTTTACTTATAATCATCAATGTATTCAATCAAATGATCAATAAAAAAGGAATTTAGCACTTATCTTCAATTTTGTTTATTTCCTTATTGTCAAACCATGACAAAGCCTCCTCCTTGAGCATAATTACCGAAATAACCCTCATTAAGCCATTTAGTTTTCCACTTCTATTGAGTTTATAAACTCTTATCCCAAGGTAACTGTTGGTCTGTGACGGCCCGCCCCGCACCAACCGACATTTCCTCCATAGTGCGCTGTACACATGTCCAGTTAGTAAGAGACGGTCGTCAGAAGAAAAGGAAGAAGACGAAGAATCAACAAAGAACCTGTAGAATGTCTCACAGCGCATGGAAAAAAATATAATAATAACAACATACTTGACATAAAACAGGTGAGACAGTGCATAAGCTGAAAACAAACTATCATAGCAGCGGAAAATCCAAATACAGCTTATGATCCAAAGCCAACATTATTACAACTATTAAAACTGTCTCAAAAAGCAAAGCAAGAAAGGTACACTACTAATGCCCAAAGTAGTGACCACCAACGACACAGGGAGAATATCTATACATATCATACGTGGGTGCCTCATGCTCGTCTTCAGATCAGTTACTCGTGCATCACCAGCTAACCTGTCTCTAATCTGCTCGTGAGAGCACCCAGAGTAATAAGAAGAGACATAAAACTCTGGGTCAGACCAAAAGTCTGGTATGAGCGATAAGCAGCTAAACAGAACAATGACAGGTATACTAAACCATACCTGAACCTGCAACCAAAGAGTTAGCACTACATACTATACAACACTCTGAGGTGCCACTAACATATGGTGTACTAGCATACGGGGGTGGGGGTGTGCATGTCATAGTGATGGCAAACAAATCAAACATAGCAACCATCCTCACATCTCTCACTCAGTGCATAAAGCATACGATATTCACCACTTCGATCACCTAATACTTTTCTATGATCACTTTGCCCCATGAAGTCACAACGGCTTCACTGCACTGATCCATAGCCACTAATCATTCGCTATGTCCACTTTGCCCCATGGAGTCGTACACACCCCACCGCACTGGCTCATAGCCTTACTAATCCTTTACTATGTCCACTCTGCCCCCATGGAGTCACTATCGCTCCACTGCACTGGCTCATAGTCTTACTACGATCACTTTGCCCCTCAAGTCGAGGGGACTCTACTGCACTGATACGTAGTCCTACTACGATCACTTTGACCCTCGAGTCATAATGACTCTACTGCACTGATACGTAGCCCATCAACCCTTTTCAATGGTGAATCGAAGTTATGAACGTCGACCACTCCTTAGCACACGTCCCACAGCAAAGCCCAACCATGAAGTGAACTCATTGGTTCCCAATTGGATCCTGAGCTCTAACTTCCATTTGGACTACCTTTGCATCTCGGGTTTTTGGTCCTCACTGGATCGGTTCAGTTCTAAGCTCTTCTTCTCTGTTGGTTCGGATCGGTCTCTTCCAAGTGCTCCGGGTCGGATCGTAGTCTCCAAGTCCCTTCGTAGTACATCGGTTCGGTTCGGGTGCTCTCTGGCGGGTCGGGTCGGGTAGATGCATCTTGGTTCGGTTCGGTGTACAATTGCTCCATCGGTTCGGTTCGGGTTCCTGGTCTCCGATCCGATCCCCATCTCTTCCCTCCGTCCCTGGCTTGATCTTCTGATCCAATCCGATCCCAGTTCAACCACAATGGCCTTCCTTTTTGCCATACTTTATCTCGTGCTAAGCCTCGGTTCGGTTCGGTGATCCCTTGCCCAGTCCACTATCCGGTCCAAGCCCATCCCTCCGATCCGAACCGAAAACCTGCACCATTTTTCTGCAACTTTTCCAGCGAGTGTTTTATGCCATTCGACGGCGTTTTCGACCATTCCAACTATTCTAATCAATCACAAAGCATACCATACAGTCATAGCAACAAGTAGAAGTGACCTCAAACATCAAAACATAAATATGATAGGTTAAAATGGATCAAACATAGCCAAAACCCCATATTTTCCCTTAAGCATGTTCAAGCATAATTAATGATAGGTTTAGCAAAACTTAACCAAATTAACCCAAATTCATATCAGAGGTCTAAAACATCATTTAAGAATTTATAAGTATTTTTTTTAGATTTTTGTCATGTTTAAATTCGCTACTTAACACTAATTACCCTTAATTAACCATAATTAGTGAGGAACTATGCAAATCACTCACCTTAGCCACAAATAAACCTTAGATCTAAAATAAATCTCTAATATGGCGCGGATACCAATGCTAAACAGCGGCTCTAATCTTGATTTGGTGAAGATCTCCCTTGATTTGATGTTGCTAAGCTTAATCTTTGATTAGAAAGTGATTTGGAGGTGATTTAGAGGTCGGAGGCCATTTTTAGGGTTTCTAAGAGGTAAGTGGAGGCTAGAAAACTGAAATGGAATGAAACCTTAACCCTTTTCAGCCTCCCCATAACCCTAATCCCGAAATGGGTTATGGGCCCATTCACTAATCACCCTATTTGGCCCGGTTAAGCGGTTTTTCACCTTCCAAACCGTATTTCAGCCATTTCTCCCAAACGGTAAGTCCGTTTTCCACATGTGACCACTCTAGGAAAGGTAAACCATCATCCGAAGCCAATTGAAGTGGTTTCAGGTCAAAACTCCTTTCCAATCAAAAGTTATGGCCAAAACAAGATCAGCTAGGGACAAAACGGTCATTTAAAAATTGGCAAAAATCATGAACATGGGAAATGACCCCAATGGTCGTTTCCCAAAGCCACATGACAATACGACTTCATATAAGAAAGAAATAAATATTCTACGATCCTCCGATATGTGGAATACGGGTTGTTACATTCTCCCCTCCTTAAGAAATTTAGCCCCCGAAATTCCCTAACCAAAACACACAAAGGGTCCCGCATGCCTATCAGCCATAAAACAACAATCAAACATGCAAAACAAGTCTATCCTAACATGCGGAAATAGCTAAATTGCAAAGTAAATCTTATCAGGCAAAGAGTTCTGGATACGTCTTCCTAATTCTCTCCTCTGTCTCCCAAGTACAGTCATTCTCGTTCTCGCCCCACTGAACCTTGACTAAGTTCACCGCCTTCCTTCGAAGTTGCTTCGTATCGTGCTTGACAATACGAATCGGCTTGCGATTCCCAACCGCCTTGGGTTCCACTTCGAAGTCCTCTAACTGATCAGGTGAAATAGTCATATCTGGGTCGTGCACGAACTTCCTTAGCTGGGAAACATGAAATACGTTGTGAACTCCTGCCATCTTCTCGAGTAAGTCAATTCTATACGCCAAATTCCCAACTTGTTCGAGAACTGGGAATGGGCCAACAAATCTTGGTGTCAACTTGCCTTTCCTGTCAAATCGTATCACGCTCTTCAACGGAGAGATCTTGACAAACACCAAGTCGCCAATGGAGAACTTTAAATCTCTTCTCCTTTTATCAGCATAACTCTTCTGCCTATCCTGGGCAGCCTCCATCCGTTGTTGAATGATCTTAATCTTATCCGAAGTTTCCCTTACCACATCTGGTCCAAGCACAAATTTCTCACCGGTCTCTATCCAACATGAGGGTGAGTTGCACGGTCTTTCGTACAAAGCTTCATATGGAGCCATACCGATACTGGATTGGTAGCTATTATTATATGCAAACTCTACTAGATGCAAACGGTCATCCCATGACCCACCAAAATCCAATATACAAGCTCTCCAGAGATCTTCCAATATACGATTCACCCTTTCTGTCTGACCGTCAGTCTGAGGATGATACGCGGTACTAAGATATAATTCCGACCCTAGAGTCTCTTGTAAGCTCTTCCAAAACCCACTAGTAAACAACGGGTCTCGGTCACTCACAATGCTTTTAGGTACTCCATGAAATCTCACTACCCACTTCATATACATTTCTGCTAACTTAGCTGCCGTTCTGGTCGATTTGACTGGTATGAATCTTGCACTCTTGGTCATATCCCGATTTAGTCCTTGGTAACCCATCAATTAAATCCATCGAGACTTGCTCCCATTTCCATTCGGGAATTTCTAATGGTTGCAACAAACCACTAGGCTTCTTTTGCTCGGCTTTAACTAGCTGGCAATTCATGCACTTGAATATAAACTTCCCAACGTCTCTTTTCATCCCTTCCCAGTAGTAATTCTGCTTCATGTCTCGATACATCTTATCACCACCGGGGTGTATAGTCAGTTTTGAGTGATGACATTCTCTAAGCACTTCATCACTCAAACCATTCACGTTGGGTACAACTAGTCTTCCATTCTTTCGAAGCCATCCTTCTCGATCAAGCCCATACAAATTCATCTCCTCACCGTCGATATTCATCTCTAAATTGGAGATGACTTCTAATAGATTAGGATCGTCCCTCTGACTGGAACCAATCCGCTCAATCAAAGTGGGTCTAATCGTCAAACTAGCTAACATCTCTGCATCCAATTCGCACTTTGGTCTGAAATCATACCCTGCGATATACTCCAGTTGCTTCCATTCAAGAAACATAACCCCTAAACTGGCATGTCTCCTACTCAAGGCATCGGCTACCGCATTGCCTTTCCCAGGTGTATATGCGATATCAAAATCATACGAAGCCAAGAACTCTAACCATCTCTGCTGACGGAGATTCAGATCCTTCTGAGAGAAGAGATACTTTAACGATTTATGATCGGTAAACAACTCAAATCTCTCTCCCAAGAGATAATGTCTCCACATCTTCAACGCGAACACGATCGCTGCCAGTTCCAAATCATGGGTAGGATACCTTTTCTCATGCGGCTTTAGTTGTTGACTAGCATAAGCTACAACCCTACCTCCTTGCATCAATACAGCACCTAGTCCGGTACCACAAGCATCCGTGTATACCGTCATCTCTTCGTTCCCTTTAGGAATGACTAACACTGGTGCACGCGTTAACTTTTCTTTCAGACTCTTGAATGCATTCTCACACACTCCGTCCCAGACGAAGGCTTGATTCTTCTTAGTCAATTGAGTCAACGGTTCTGCTATCTTGGAGAAGTCCTGGATAAACTTACGATAATATCCAACTAACCCCAAGAAGCTTCTTACTTCTGTTGCATTCTTGGGCGTAGACCAATCCTGTACCGTAGCCACCTTCGCAGGGTCCACGGCAATATCATTCTGTGAAACAACATGGCCCAAGAATCTCACCTCCCTCCTCCAGAAGTGACACTTAGAAAATTTCGCTTTCAATTGGTGTTTTCTCAACACCTCCAACACTATCCTCAAATGTTCCTTGTGTTCTTCCTCTGTCCTCGAGTAAACCAAAATATCATCCATGAACACAAGGACAAACTTATTCAATTGATCTCTGAATACTCTATTCATAAGATCCATGAAGTATTCTGGTGCATTGGTCAACCCAAATGGCATGGCCAACCACTCATAGAATCCAGACGGCGTCCTAAATGCTGTTTTGGCTATACTATCAGCTGCTACTCGGAGCTGATGAAATCCTGTCGTGAGGTCCAACTAGGAGAACACTCTTGCTCCTTCCAGTTGATCAAACAAATCATCTATCCGCGGTAGAAGATACTTATTCTTCCTCGTCACCTTATTCAACTCGCGATAGTCCACACACAAACGAAGGGAACCATCTTCCTTAGTGGCAAACACAACTGGTGCTCCCCACTCAGAGACACTTCTTCTAATAAACCCCTTCTTCAAAAGATCATTTACTTGAACCCCAAGCTCTCGCTGCTCCCTTGGTGCCATACGACGAAGTGGCATCACTATAGGTCTGGCATCTTTCACTAAATCAATACGGAATTCAATTTCTCGGTGTGGTGGAAGCCCGGTCACTTCCTCGAAGACGTCCAAATACTGGCCAACCACGGGTACATCTGACAGCTCATCATGCGGGATGTCGAGGGAATTTATAAAACTAGTCATTACCCCATCACTAGGTAGACTACCAAACACTACCCTCCGCCCATCATCCACCCTAACTGTCACCAAAAAGCCCTCACAGTCTATCACCACCTCGTATCTTTGGAGCCAATCGACCCCCAATATAATGCCATACCCAGTAAAGCCCAAAACAAAGCAATCACAAACAAACACACATCCATGACTCGATAAGACCAAACTTCGGCAAATCATACTAAGGTTAGTCGAACCACCAATCGGGTTTGTCACAACCAATGGTCTATCGACTATCTCGGGTTCCAGTCCCAAACTATCTACTAGGTCACTAGATATGAAGGAATGGGAAGCCCTAGTATCAAACAAAACTCTAACTGGTACATCAAGAATATAAAGCATACCTTGAATGACGACATTCTTTCCTTTCTCCGCCGCAGTTGGGGCATTCGACGAAGAAGGAACAACATTAATAGCATATGCTTTCACAATATGGTTCTCTTTAAGAGGTTGTGGACATTTATCCTTATGATGTCCTACTTGGCCACAGTTGTAGCACTTCCTATCTGCTTGCTTGGCCCGACATTCTTTGGCATAATGGCCCTTCTTACCACAGCTAAAGCACTCAACATCTTTCTTACTCTTTTTCTGGCCATCCTTAGCTTGGTTCTGCTTCCTCTTATTCTGAGAGTTGTTCTTGCCTCCACCGCCTGCTTGCGGCTTTAGCCCTTCTGCAGATGCAACCCCAGTCTTTGACTTAGGGTAAAGACTCTCTAACCTCAAAGCTTTCCCAACAATCGACTCAAACGTCTCATCGATGTGGTTAATAAGCCTTTCCACCAAGTATCCATCCAAACCAATAATGAACTTCTCATTCATCTTCTCAGGAGTATCGATAAGAGATAGTCTATACTTCGACAAAGTATCGAACTCAGCAATATAGTCCGAGACTGCCCTACCATTCTGCTTAAGCTCTGAGAACTTCCTAAACAACTCTGACTTCTGAGCAGCTGGGATAAACTTGTCGCTAAAGCGAGCCTTAAACTGATCCCAAGTAACCTGATCCTCTAGAGTGGCTGTCCTAATAGCATTCCACCAATTCATCGCTCGCCCTTGCAGCTGACGAGACGCTTGCCTTCTCTTCATCGCATCCTCGATACCCAAGTCGTCGAAGATACGATCACAGCTATCCAGCCAATCTTGAACATCCGTGGCCGACTCCGTTCCGTGGAACGGCTTCCCACCAAGGTTAGTGTAATCCTTGCACAGCTTGGCGAAATCGGCCCTAGGCGCCTGCACTACTGGACCACCACCATTACCGGGATTGGGAACTACTCCCTGAACATCCCTAAGAATCTCTCTCATGAAGTTAGTGAACATCATCCTCCTGTCAGGAGCATTCCCATTATTGGTCCCTCTACCAGGTCCCCTCGTGTCTCGACTCATCGTTCAATCTGTAAAGAGAAAACGATTAACTAACTCCATAGTGGTGCTAGTGCAGTACGACTTCATCCTTATACTACTAATAGTACATATATATATAAAGCTTTTGAAAACCAAAGCAATCACAAATACACGCTCTCATATACGTATTATCTCTCCCTGGTGTCTTTCCCTTGGTTAACTAAGCAACCTAGAGCTCTGATACCAAATGTGACTGCCCGCCCCGCACCTACCGACATTTCCTCCATAGTGCGTTGTACACATGTCCAGTTAGCACGGGACGGTCGTCAGAAGAAAAGGAAGAAGACGAAGAATCAACAAAGAACCTGTAGAATGTCTCACAGCGCATGGAACAAAATATAATAATAACAACATACTTGACATAAAACAGGTGAGACAGTGCATAAGCTGAAACAAACTATCATAGCAGCGGAAAATCCAAATACAGCTTATGGTCCATAGCCAACATTATTATAACTTTTAATACTGTCCCAAAAAGCAAAGCAAGAAAGGTATAGTACTAATGCCCAAAGTAGTGACCAACAACGACACAGGGAGAATATCTATACATATCATACGTGGGAGCCTCCTGCTCGTCTTCAGATCAGCTACTCATGCATCACCAGCTAACCTGTCTCTAGTCTGCTCGTGAGAGCACCCAGAGTAATAAGAAGAGACATAAAACTCTGGGTCAGACCAAAAGTCTGGTATGAGCGATAAGCAGCTAAACAGAACAATGACAAGTATACTAAACCATACCTGAACCTGCAACCAAAGAGTTAGCACTACATACTGTACAACACTCTGAGGTGCCACTAACATATGGTGTACTAGCATACGTGGGTGGGGGTGTGCATGTCATAGTGATGGCAAACAAATCAAACATAGCAACCATCCTCACATCTCTCACTCAGTGCATAAAGCATACGATATTCACCACTTCGATCACCCAATAATTTGCTATGATCACTTTGCCCCATGAAGTCACAACGGCTTCACTGCACTGATCCATAGCCACTAATCCTTCGCTATGTCCACTTTGCCCCATGGAGTCGTACACACCCCACTGCACTGGCTTATAGCCTTACTAATCCTTTACTATGTCCACTCTGCCCCATGGAGTCACTATGGCTCCACTGCACTGGTTCATAGTCTTACTACGATCACTTTGCCCCTCGAGTCGAGGGGACTCTACTGCACTGATACGTAGTCCTGCTACGATCACTTTGCCCCTCGAGTCATAATGACTCTACTGCACTGATACGTAGCCCATCATCCCTTTTCAATGGTGAATCGAAGTTATGAACATCGATAACTCCTTAGCACACGTCCCGCAGCAAAGCCCAACCATGAAGTGAACTCATTGGTTCCCAATTGGATCCTGAGCTCTAACTTCCATTTGGACTACCTTTGCATCTCGGGTTTTTGGTCAACACTGGATCAGTTCGGTTCTCAACTCTTCTTCTCTGTCGGTTCGGATCGGTCTCTTCCGAGTGCTCCGGGTTGGATCGTATTCTCCAAGTCCCTTCGTAGTACATCGGTTCGGTTCGGGTGCTCTCTGGCGGGTCGGGTCGGGTAGATGCATCTTGGTTCGGTTCGGTGTACACTTGCTCCATCGGTTCGGTTCGGGTTCCTGGTCTCCGATCCGATCCCCATCTCTTCCCTCCGTCCCTGGCTTGATCTTCTGATCTGATCCGATCCCAGTTCAACCACAGTGGCCTTCCTTTTTGCCATACTTTATCTCGTGCTAAGCCTCGGTTCGGTTCGGTGATCCCTTGCCCAGTCCACTATCCGGTCCGAGCCCATCCCTCCGATCCGATCCGAAAACTTACACCATTTTTCTGCAACTTTCTAGCGAGTGTTTTACGCCATTCGACGGCGTTTTCGACCATCCCAACTATTCTAATCAATCACAAAGCATACCATACAGTCATAGAAACAAGTAGAAGTGACCTCAAACACCAAAACATAAATATGATAGGTTAAAATGGATCAAACATAGCAAAAACCCCATATTTTCCCTTAAGCATGTTCAAGCATAATTGATGATAGGATTAGCAAAACTTAACCAAATTAACCCAAATTCATATCAGAGGTCTAAAACATCATTTAAGAATTTATAAGTATTTTTTTCAGATTTTTGTCATGTTTAAATTCGCTACTTAACACTAATTACCCTTAATTAACCATAATTAGTGAGGAACTATGCAAATCACTCACCTTAGCCACAAAATAAATCTTAGATCTGAAATAAATCTCTGATATGGCGCGGATACCAATGCTAAACAGCGGCTCTAATCTTGATTTGGTGAAGATCTCCCTTGATTTGATGTTGCTAAGCTTAATCTTTGATTAGAAAGTGATTTGGAGGTGATTTAGAGGTTGGAGGCCATTTTTAGGGTTTCTAAGAGGTAAGTGGAGGCCAGAAAAATGAAATGGAATGAAACCCTAACCCATTTCAGCCTCCCCACAACCCTAATCCTGAAATGGGTTATGGGCCCATTCACTAATCATTTGGCCCGGTTAAGCGGTTTTTCACCTTCCAAACCTTATTTCAGCCATTTCGCCCAAACGGTAAGTCCGTTTTCCACATGTAACCACTCTACGGAAAGGTAAACCATCATCCGAAGCCAATGGAAGTGGTTTCAGGTCAAAAATTCTTTCCAATCAAAAGTTATGGCAAAAACAAGATCAGCTAGGGGCAAAACGGTCATTTAAAAATTGGCAAAAATCATGAACATGGGAAATGACCCCAAAGGTCGTTTCCCAAAGCCACATGACCATACGACTTCATATAAGAACGAAATAAATATTCTACGATCCTCCGATACGTGGAATACAGGTTGTCACATGGTCCTTGAAGCTCGTAAGCGTGATACTCACCTTTCAAAGGAAGAGTTACTAATCTTCAGGCTTAGGAAGGAAATGGAAAATTAACTCAAGCTTATAGCAACTAAATAATCCCTAGGTTCCCCTAGATGCATGTCAACTTATTCAGGTGTTGAAGAAAAATAACATTAAAATTTTGGCACTAGAAGGAGAGCTTGATCCTCTGATCCTTTGGATAATCTACCACATCCCTAGTTGTTCCAACCTATTGGTTTAAAATTAAAGAAATAAACTGTGGAAAAAAGGTTCCAACAAGAATCTTCTCTTCAAGCATCAGTGATGCAAAAATTATTGAAGAACAAAGGTTATGAATCGAATCTCTATAAATCATAAGTAATAAAAGGGAAGTAGAACAATATGATCTTGACCGTTGGAGCATTAACCCTTTCCATATAGGACCAACCCCTATCTTTGCTTTAAGTGGCTCTTCGTTAAAGGAATATAACCTTTTTCCTGACGTAAACAAAGCCATCCATGCACATGCCAAGGGAACCATATTCGAGCAAAGAATAATGAAGAATTTCAACCACCTTACCACAAGATTATGACACCCCACGTCCGTTACTGTCACTCTTTACCAGAATGCATTAAGTTCCATGAAGCGTTATAGGTAAACAGGAAACCGAACATCATAAGACAGATATAAAATAGTAGCAGAAATTTAAAACTTTATTTTTCAGCAGAAAACATCGTTGTCTCAAAATCCAGTTACAACATCAGACTGAAATACTGGAATAAGATACATCAAATAAGAACATCTGTCTTGCGCTAAAAATCATCAGAGTACAAAACTGAAAATCATAATCCCCATAAGTAGCCATAAACAAGTAGACAAGTAGTCAAAGCGATACATCAAAGAAAATCCAAATCCAAGCTGAAACAGAAGAGAGAGTCCTAATTATGCCTGAGCGTTCCCAACCTGAGAAATGGGGGGAAGGAGAAAGAGAGAGAAAAGGAAACAAAATGGGTCAGACATAAAGTCTGTCGAGTCCAGTGACTTTTGGCATATATATAAGTAAAAGTATCACGACAGTAAATAAACTGGATGAGAGATAAAGGTAGTAGATAACAGGTATAAACAGGATGGACAGGATATACAAAATAAACAGGATAAACTATGCTTCTTAGTTACTTTCTTTGCACCAATACTAGTATACTGGATTAAGCGTTTTCCCATTACTTAACAGAAATAGAATGATCCCAACAGAAACATAAATGGTAGACTTAGGTGTACTTCTAGTAACGGGTTTTACCCCAAAAAGAAATAACAGGTACCTAAACAGAAATAATGGGTGTTACCCCAAACAAAAATAACAGGTACCTAAATAAGACTAGATGTACCCTGATTACTACCCATAGCGATCGACTCCCTACCACGTAAATACCCTGTGCCCGCCCCACGGTAGGGTGTATTACTTCCTACAGTGGCAACCATCGGAAGGACACAGACCTATTTACAGGTGTTATGGCGTCTTATTTTCCCGAACAGATCGGATCCATGCACGCACATAACCACGTTGGAACGTGCCGTCAGAACACCCCATCCCAAATGAACCTCTTATAATTAGCTCAGTAAGCGTGCCCTAACCTCTACCTAGTGCGGGGTCCCCTTTTGATACCAGAATGGGTTACTGACTTATATGGGTCCCACACAATAGATGACACAAGTTAAACCCCTAAACTTGTGTCCCTAATCAACTAGGATTTCCACGAGTTAAGTTTTACATGGGTTAACAATATCCATACAATCCTAACAGATTAACAAGTTTACTTAACCCCCAATAGATTAAACGGATTACATAAGTGACATACAGTCTTATTAACATGTTCCGCTTAATCTTTAAATTAGGCCTAGAGGTTTACATGTTCATACACCCCAAATTTCAGTCATAATTCATAGTATCGGTTATGCTCCAAAATCTCTGTCATATTCATAGTAAATTATGCCCCCAATTTATCATTCCTAATTATTCCATATTTCATTCATATGCATATTTCAGCGGTATTGGCCTAGGCTCGAAAGTAGCCTAGGCTATAAAAAATAAAAAGGGAATGAGAGAGGAAGAAGAACATAAACATGCAGATATAGCAGAAATAAGCATAGAAATAGGCATATAGTCATAACTGAATAACAAAATTGGTGTATGAAAAATTTCAAATCATTGTATCAGATTAGTTTAGACATAAATCAGTTTCTTAACAGGCATAGGTTTAGATCCGGTTTGTTAACATGTCAAGATTACTGTTAAGTTTTGTATCTAAAAGCAACATTAAGTCACAGAGATTGGATCTAAAGAACAAAGAATAATCTGCTAATATTGCAGAAGAAATTCTCGTATGTGTATAGGCTGTCGTTGTAGAAGGTAGTCCAATTCATTCCAAGCTGAAGCAGCATCACCTTGTCTCCATTGTGTCAGGTGTATAAAACAATAGAAATGCCAGTCCTTATATAGACTTTTTCCAACGAATCTCGCTCGGAAACAAGTCCAGGTTCAGGATATAAACCTGGATGGATCTGGGGTGAGTCGACCTTAGGGCCGACACACCCTTGAGTGGGTCGACCCCCAACGGGTCCAAATCCCGCGTCGTCGCCCTACTTTGATTTTTAAACTATTTTGAATTTCTAGACTGATTTTTTATATATATTTCTCTTATATTTATACAAACTTCTAATCTCAATATCTTCTTCATACGATGTTCGTTTTACGCAAACTCGGAGTCTATCTTAAGCAAAATTCCAAGATGAACGCAATGGTATAGTCCATTTTACTTAATTCCAATATTTAATCAAGTATTCTTTAGTTTATCGTTTTAGTGTCTTTGAAATTACAGGGTGTTACATTCTCCCCTACTTAAAGGAATTCATCCTCGAAATCTCTAAGTTAAGAAGAATGTTTATCCTAACATCCATCAACCGTCTACTCATCCATCAATCACAAGTATCCATTATCCTTAAAATATTTCTAATGCTTGTATGAACATTTGCAAAGGTGTGTGTATATGTCCCTTTGCTAATGCGAAAAATCAGGCGGTCTAGTGATTCAGTCAACCTCCTTAATGCAATGTATATTAGTGTCATGAATCTAGTATGTATGCAAATATTCCTAGTATATCATGTAAACTCTATATGTGTGCACAATCATCCATCCAAACGCAACATCCATATGATGATACATCCATTTCCATCCATAAAATTTAAAATGCACACACATCCATATGCATTTTGTAAGTTATTAAGCGGATCTAGTGCCTAGTTTGTGTATATGCATCCATGAGAAACAACTAGAAAACACTTGTATCCACTTGAATCCATCAAACATAACATGTCTCAAACACATGTTTACATCCATTTGGTTTTTACCTAAAGGTCGAAGGTTCGATCGATAGGATATACTGAAATGACAGAAACAAGTATGAATAAAAGCTTGGAAAAAGAAGTTAAGAACATACCCTTGAAAAGAAAAGGGTACGAAGCGCGAATATTATCTTCAATTTCCCAAGTTGCATCTTCGCGGTCTTCTCCCCATCGAACTTCCATCAATTTGACTTCTCGTTTGCGAAGCTTCTTAACCTCTGATCCAGGTATATGGGTAGGAACTCGTCTAACTGTTGCCTCTCCTTCTACCTCTACTTCCTAAGGCATGCTCAACTCAACTACCTCTGCTGTATTGTGCAGACACTTTCGCAAATGAGAAACAGGGAAAACATCATGAACACCTGCCAATCTCTCTAGTAGCTTTACTCTATATGCCATTTGACTTATCCTTTCCACTATAGGAAATGGCCCTACGAACCTTGGCGCCAATTTCCCTACAAATCCAAAGCGAACAACATTCCTCAAAGATGATACTTTGATGAAAACCATGTCTCCCACCTCAAACTCAACATCAGTTCTTCTATTATCTCCGTAGGACTTCTGCTTTTTCTGAGCTGTCTCCATGCGTCTTTGGATAAGATTAATATTTTTTGAAGTTTCTCTAATCATCTCGGGTTCAAGTAGAAGCCTATCTGTAGACTCCTACAAACAAATCGGTGACCTACAAGGTTTTCCATACAATGCCTCGAAGGGTGCAATGCCTATACTAGCCTAACAATTGTCTTTGTAGGCGAACTCAATCAATGGAAGATGCTCTTCCCAAGTCCCTCCGAAGTCTAGGATACATATCCTCAAAAGATCCTCAAGAACTCTATTCACCCTCTCAGTGTGCCCATCATTCTGAGGGTGATAAGCGGCGATCAAACATAACTGTGTACCCAATGCCTCTTATAGGCTCTTCCATAATTCACTAGTGAAGTTGGCATCATGATCAGCCACAATGCTTGAAGGAACTCCATGTAAACAGACTATCACACGAAGATAAACTGATGCCAATCATGATGTCGTTCTCTTGCTCTTAACATGAATATAATGATCGCTCTCAGTAAGCCTGTCTACTTTAACCCAGATGTTGGTATTTCTCTACCCTTACTAGGCAAACCATCGATGAAATCCATAGAGACGCTCTCCCACTTCCACTATGGGACCTCTAGAGGATGAAGCAAACCGTCAGGCTTCCTTTGGCAAACTAAACATCGAGAGACAAACTCCGCTACATCTTTCTTCATCCCAACCCAAAAGAAAACCTTCTTCATATCTCTATACTTCTTATCACTGCCCAGATTGATATTCATCCTAGAATGATGGGATTCCTCAAGTACTATTTTCAATAGGCTCCCAACTCGGGGAACATAAAGCCTTCCATCTCGTCGCAACCACCCTCTGTCATTCGTGGAATATCTATTGAGGTGACGAGAAGTCTCTCCTCCATTGAACCTATCTAAGATGTTTGCTATCTGTGGGTCGTCTCGCTGCGAAGATCCTATCTGATCCATAAAATTAGGTCGCACCTCTGTGGATGCCAACAAACCAGGTGTAAAATCCATAGATGGCCTAAAATCGGAAGTCGATATGTACTCCAAGCTAGGCCTCTCTACGAATAGAGGACTCAAAGTCATCCACAAAGACCACAACGAACTTATTTAGAAACTCTCGGAACACCCTACTTATCAGATCCACAAAATACGCAGGCATGTTCCTTAACCCAAAAGGCATGATTAGCAACTCAAAGAAACCGTCTGGAGTTTTGAAAGTGGTCTTGTCTATACTGTTCTCGGTCACCCTTAACTGATGAAACCCCGTGGCCAAGTCTAACTGAGAGAAAACAAATGAACCAATAAGCTGGTCAAACAGATCATCAGTCCTCGTAAGTGGGTATCTATTCTTCTTGGTGAGCTTATTCAACTCCCAGTAATCCACATATAGGTGAAGTGAACCATCCGCCTTGGCTGCAAAGACGATTGGAGCACCCCATTCTGGTATGCTTCTCCTAACAAACCCCTTCTCAAGTAGCTCCCCTACTTTCTTGCTAAGCTCCCTCCTATCCCTAGGAGCCATATGGAGCACAGGCAATGCGATTGGCTTCGCATTATCCACCAAATATATCCGGAAATCAGTCTCGTGCCCCGGAGGTAAGCCCCTAACCTCATCAAAAAAATTTGGATACTCGTAGACTACTGGTACAGATCGCAAATCATCGATAGAAGAATCACGTGACTTTAGGAAACTAAGCATGATAGACCCCCTTGGGTCACAGGAAATCTCGAGTGTCCTCCCATGGCACGTCAAAAGTCTAACGACCCTTCTCTCATAATCTAGAATGACACCATGCATGGATAGCTAATCTATCCCTAGAATCAAACCGTTGCCTACAAAACCAAGCACATATGCGTCGCACTCGAACTAGACGTCCAATACAGATATCCTCAAACCCCGACATATCATAGACAGTTGAGCCATACCCCCATTGAGGTTTGAGACAACAACGGGATCAGGAATAGTACTAGTACAAGGTGTAGAGACTCAACCACAAAATCAGATATAAAATAATGAGAAACGCCAAAATAAAAAAGAGTCCTAACTGGATGATCATAAAGAGAAATCAAACCTTCAACAGAAACTTTCCTACCTCTTTTCGGTCTACCAGCCTCGAGACCATGCACCTGCCCTCCAGAAGGTCCTGCCCTTGCTTCTTCGGGCATTCCCGACTATAGTGTCTAGTTTCACCGCAACTGTAACAAGAATTCTTCCTTTTTCTGTAATCCTTGACCATGTGACCCAAGAGTCACAACCATGACATTTCTTCTTATTCTGTGCCCTTTCATTCTTTCCATCTTTCTTTTGTTGTTCTTTCTTGGGCCATACTTTCTTGTTTTGTCTCTCCTCGGTCTTAGCCTCCTTTTTCTCATCTTTACCATCTTCGTGCATCACCGCCATATCAACCGGTCTCTCAAAAGTTGATCCCATAGGTATGTGAGATAATGCAATGCTTAAAGAGGTTGATTCAATCCTCTTGCAAACCTTAAAGCTTTCTTATGCGGGGTATTCACCAGCTCCAAACCAAACCCTGCTAACTGATTGAACTTATTGACATACCCTTTAACATACAAGCTCCTTTGCTTAAGTGCCAGAAAATTTTCCGTCTGCACACTCTCTTCTGCTTGAGAGAGAAACTTCATCTCGAATCTCGATCGAAAATCATCCCTAGTATCTACTGAACACCCTGCTTGCATCACTTGCCACCAGAATAAAGCCTCATCCATAAGCTGCCATGCGACCAACTGAATCTTCCTACGCCGTCAACCTCGAAAATCCCAAACAAATCCTCTGTCTCTTTAATCCAATTCCGTGCTTCCACAAAGCTTCCAGTTCCACTGATGGTTTTCTTCCCATAGCACAGAAGTCCTTGCATATCTTAGAGAAATTATCCGCTCGTGGAGGAGGAGGAACGACAGCTGCAGCTGGGGGAGGGGCGTCTGCTTGGCCACTGGAAGGCGCTGTAGCCTCAAGATATCTTTGGAACCAAGCCGGTGTCTGAACGCCCTAAAAAAGATTCGGTTCCCCCGACATATTGAAAGGAAAAGGATTTGAATAGAGAATTGAAAGATATTTTATATGGCTTTGGGGAATATATTTTTCAAAAACAGAATTTTCTTTAAAAATACTTTAATTTTGAAAAAAAAAATCAAAACCTTTACCCGATCTTGCAACCTTCAGCTCTAATACCAAATGTGACACCCCACGTCTGTTAATGTCACTCTTTAACAGAATGCATTAAGTTCCGTGAAGCATTATAGGTAAACAGGAAACATAACAATATAGGACGAATATAAAATAGGAGCGGAAATTCAAAACTTTATCTTTCAGCAAAAAACATCATGGTCTCAAAATCCAGTTGCAACATCAAACTGAAATAGTAGAACAAAATACATCAAATAAGAACATCTATCTTACGCTAAAAACCATTAGAGTACAAAACTGAAAAATCATAATCCCCATAAGTAGCCATAAACATGTAAAGAAGTAGTCAAAGAGATACATCGAAGCAAATCCAAATCCAAGCTAAAATAGAAAAGAGGGTCCTAATCAAGTGTAAGACCCCGTAATTTTAACAACACTAAAGATGATAAAATTGAAGAATACTTAATTAAATATTTAGAATTAAGCAAAATGGGCTATGCCATTGCGTTCATCTCAGAATTCTGCTTAAGATAGACTCCGAGTTTGCGTAAAACGGACATCGTATAAAGAAGATATTAAGGTTTGAAGTTTGTATACATATAAGTTAGTTATATATATATATAAAAAATAATAAGCTCAGAGTTCAAAATCAGTTCAAATTCGAAGGCGAAAGATCTGGGAGGGAATTAGACCCATTGGGGGTCGACACACCCTAAGGGTGTCGACCCATGGGTGGACACCATAAGGCGGTGTCGGCACCCACGTCGACACCACCCAGATTCGAACCAGGATAATTTATGTGTACATGGACTTGTTTTCTAACCAGATTTGTGACTCCTAGGCTATAAATAAGACCCTATTTTTAGTTTTTATTCATTCTAAAACAATGGAGAACTAGATGTTGCCTCTTCCTAGATTGAGAATAGCCTTTTTTGCTTCAACAAACAAGTCATTTAAGTGTAGAGATCTGTGATTCAACATCTGCAATCCCTCTTTTATTTCTTAAATCCAATTACAGTGAGTCTACGTTATTTTTAGATCTAAATACTTAAAAGATAATCATGATATAACTATAACTTGGATCTAATACTATGAATATTTGAATCATATCAGATCTGTTATAACTTGTGTATCTAAGTTATTCTGACATGAATATGAACTAGATCTAAGCCTATACCTATTTATCATGTCAGATCTGTCATTGCTTGTAGATCTAATTCAATGTTTAGATCTCATCATGCATGTTCTTATTATGTTCGTGGCTAAATCATCTCTAGTGTCACCATAGATCTGTTAATTGTTGGGTATCTAATTCATTTTTTAGATTTCATCATGCTTACTTATGATGTCCCTATTATGTTAGAATCAGTTCTATTATCGCATGTTCATCGGATCTGTTCCTATATGCCTATCTTGTTATTATGCCCAACTTTGTCACTATATGTTTATTAGTTGTTATGATGATTTTTGCCATTATATGTCAATCTTATGAGTATGTTCATTTATGTCCTCTTCCCTTCTTCTTTTCTCTTTTATTTTTATAGCCAGGCTACCTTCGAGCCTAGGCATGCCGCTGAAATATGCGAATGCGTGACATGGGGAACGAGGGGGAAACGTCAAAATTGGGGCATAACTTGAATTAAAATGTGGATTTGGGCATGAACTAAAATTGTGATTAAAGACCTTAATTTGGGGCATATGGTTCATTATGAACATAACTTGAGAAAGGGGCATGAAAACCAATAATGGCATAGGAATAATTGGTTAATAATGGAAATGCCTAGAATTACAGTAATTAGAAACTGTAATTGTGCTTAGACATGAGGTTAGATTACACTTGTGGTAGAAGTCTACCCGTAACTAACCGGCATATTTAGTGACCACAAGTGGTGAATCTAATGTGAGTGGTCTAAGTGCATCAAACACGTGACATGCTAAGACACGAGGTTTAAGTCCAACTTGTGAAAGAAGTCTGCCCAGGATCGCCCGACATATCCAGCATCTACACGTTGTAGGATTAATGTGGGAGGTCTAGCGCATGATAACCATAAATGAATATGGTAATGAATTGGAATACTTAACCTAGTTGAATCGATAGGGATTGTATGAACTTGTTAACTTGAGTAGGGGTTAAGTAAACTTGTATGAATCAGTGGGAGGGTCAAGTATATCCTAGGGGTGGTGGGTAATATTGTTATATATAGGCCCACAAACTTAACTTGTGGTTATGCAATCTTTTACTCTGGTATGGCATAACCTGTGGAAAACCTAGTAGTGGGGATACAAGAGAATGGGGAATCTTATACCATCTTGTGTGTGGGACCCATTTCAGTCAGTAACCTATATATAGGTATCAAACGAGTACTCCGTACTAGGTCAGAGTCGGGGAACGCTTACTGGGCTGATTGTAAGCGATCCAAACGTGGGGGACGGTGTGGGCGGAGCATACCGATGGAGTCATGTGCGTGCATGGGTCCGGCAGAGGAAGCTAAGACGCCGTGACACCTGTAGATATGGTTGTGCACATCCTGAAAACAAAGGGTTGCCCCTTTAGGAAGTGATACATCCTACTGTGGGGCCAACACTGGGTATCTGCATAGTAGGGAGCCGATCGATTGGGGTAGTAATTAGGGCTCATCTAGACTCTAGTATGTTTAGGAGCCCGTTAATAGCCTTAGGGGTAACTCCAGTATGCTTAGCAGGGCTGCCTGTTGATGCATGGGGTTAAACCCCTCACTAGAAGTACACCTAAGTCTACCATCTTAGTATTTGGATCATCTCATTCTGATTATACTATTATTGTTGCAGTGAGAAGGAAAAGTGTTAAAGAAGATCTATTTATTCTATATTGATTATCCTGTGTACCTTGTCTTACCTGCCTTATATGTTGCTATCCTCTTATCCAGTTTATACGCCTGTCATGATGCTTTTACTTATTTATATGCTAAAAGTAACTGGACTCGCCAGACTTATAACTGACCTATTTTGTTTCCTCTTCTTTCTCTTCCGTCCCCCCCCCCCCCCCAGGTTCTCAGGGTGGGAATACTCAAGCTTGATCAGTATTCTGCTTAGCTTTGCTTGGAGCTGCTTAGATATATTGCACAATTTCTTGTCTTCCTACTATGGCTATGTCTTTGGTGAATTAAGCACTTTTCATTATTATTGTACTCTGATGATTTAAGTACAAGGCAGAAGTTTTAAGATTGATGTACTAGGATTTATGTATTTCAAACTTATGATGTACTATGTTTTGAACCACAGTGTTTTCTGTTTACATAAAGTTTTAAATTCCGCTGCTATTTTATATCTATCTCATAATATTTCAGTTTCTGTTTCCTATAATGCTTCACAAAACTTAATGCATTCTCTTAATGAGTGACATTAATGGATGTGGGGTGTCACATTAAGCCTAAGTGTTCCCACCCTAAGAATCGGGGGGAGGAGGAAGAGAGAGAAAAGGATGAACATAAAGTCTGGTCAACCCGGCGACTTTTAGCATATAAATAAGTAAAAGTATCATGATAGTAAATAAACTGGATGAGAGATAACGGTAGTAGATAACAGTTATAAACAGGATGGACCAGATATATAAAACAAACAGGATAAACTATGATTCTCAATTACTTTCTCTGCACCAATACTAATATGTTGGATTAAGCGTTTTCCCAGTACTTAAGATAAACAAAATGATCCCAACAGAAACATAAATGGTAGAATTTGGTGCACTTCTAGTAACGGGTTTTACCCCAAATAGAAATAATAAGTACCAAAATAGAAATAATAGGTGTTACCCCAAACAAAATAACAGGTACCTAATCAAGACTAGATGTACCATAATTACTACCCCAAGCGATCGACTCCCTACCACGTAAATACCCTATGTCGGCTCCATAGTAGGGTGTATTACTTCCTAAAATGGCAACCACTAGAAGGACACAGACCTATTTACAGGGGTTATTCCGTCTTATTTTCCCAAACAGACTAGACTCATGCATGCACATGACCCCGTTGGAACGCGCCATTAGAACAACCCATCCCAAATGAACCTCTTATAATTAGCTCAGTAAGTGTTCCCTGACCCCTACCTAGTGCGGGGTCCCTTTTTAATACTAGAATGGGTTACTGACTAATATGGGTCCCACACAATAGATGACACAAGTCATACCCCTAAACTTGTGTCCACAATCAACTAGGATTTCCACGGGTTAAGTTTTACATGGGTTAACAATGTCAATACAACCCTAACAGATTAACAAGTTTACTTAACCCCTAACAGATTAAATAGATTACATAGGTGACATACAGTTTTATTAACATGTTCCACTTAATCTTTAAATTAAGCCTATAGGTTTACATGTTCATACACCCCAAATTTCAGTCATAATTCATAGTATCAGTTATGCCTCCATATCCCAGTCATATTCATAGTAAATTATGCCCCCGATTTATCATTCCTAATTTCGTTCGTACGCATATTTCAGCGGTATCGGCCTAGGCTCGAAAGTAGCCTAGGCTATAAAAATAAAAAGGGAATGTGTAACGACCCATATTTTCAGCGATATAAAAATTTATTTATTTAATTATTTAAATAATGATTTATAGATTTAAATGGTTTAAATTAAATAATAGTGAATATTTAATTAATATAAATAATAGAATAATATATTTAATTTCTGAAATAGTCAGAAATAGTAGAATTCACAATATTGTGTGAATTGGGCAATTCAAAATATATAATTCAGTTTAAAATTAAATTACAATAACGAATATATTTAAATAATGTCAGTTGAACGTAGAAATTATATTATAATTACAATCGAGCTTAAAATAGCGTGACAGATCGTAATTTGGCGATTCGAACTTCAATTGAACATATAAAATCCGTTTTAAATCGGATTTCTGTGAAACAAGAAACGTTCGGAGCTGGTGAAGTATATTTTTCTAATGAAAGAGAAAAATTAGGATTTCGTCATGTAGATTTTTAGTTCTGTCCAAATCAAATTTTCAAAAAGTCTTTACGGAATTCCTTTATAATTTATAATGATTTAAATATATTATAAATGGATTTTTCAATATAAATTGAATATCGATTCAAACCGAGATTTTGAAATAGCGAGTTACATTCAGATAGGAATATTTTGGGAGCTGTATGATATTCTAATGTGAATATATACGAAAATATTTATTTATAAATATTTAATATAATTATTTTTAAATATATTTAATATTTAAAAGGGTTTATTTAGAGCTTTAATAAAGCCAGTTTTGCAAACGACCTCCGGTTTCGATGAAACTAATTTTGTTGGATTCGGAATATTAAATTATTGTTAGATTTCAATTTTCGTGATTTTTGGAGTCAGTATGTGACCATACGGAATTTTAATGTGAAAAACAGTCGATAATCTGACTTTAAAAATATGTTGTGTGAGCAAATGGATTCGGAATTCAACGAAACAAGTTTAGTTCGGTCTGTAACGTCGAATTGTAGCTGCTTGTCCATTTTTATTGAAATGGGATATTGTACGTGATCATGAGAATTTTTAAACGGTAATATAAGTAGCGATAGACCATAATCTAATAAAATAATAAATATAGAAGTATTTTATTTTTTCCTATAAATAGACCTTAAAATCTTCTAATATAAAAATTTCATTCCTCTGGTCAGTTCATTTCCGCCGCATCTTCTCTTCATCATTTCAACAAAAACGCAAATAGAAAAATCCAAACAATTCATGGAAAAATCAACAAATCTCTAGTCTATTATATTTGTAATCCTTATCGTATACTCTACAATCTGGTATATGTTTTACCGAACTCGACATCAGAATTTGTTTGCTGAATTTTCCAGCGTCTTATCTCGGTACTCTAGGGTTAGAGATAACGGCGAATCAAAGCTTCAATCAACGTTTTGGGTGTTATTTTTGGATATAGGAGTCCGAATAACTTTGGTTATGCTTTTTTGGGATTTAAAATAAAAATAAAATATTCGATGTTGCCCAATGATTTCCGCGATGACCTGGGAGTCGCGGTTCTCAGGTCAAAGTCGGAGTGGAGATAAAGTTGTCCAAGTGAAAGTATGTGCGAAGAGATGGTAGATGATGGTTTCAGATGTGAGTTTTGTGAAGGAGAAATGAGGGATGAGAGCTCGGAAGAAGACTGGACATGGCAGTGTACGAGATATATAGAAACGATGATGTGAGTAGGAAGGAGCCAATGAGTCATGTATGTGTGATACTATTGTATGGAGCACACGAGAACATGAACGAGTGTGGTCTTGCTTTAGTGAAGTGGGGAGAGATCTGAGTTGAAGATTTCAACATTGGTGAATAGTTTAAGGAGCAAAGGGGTATGGTTTTTGGATCAAGAAGAAATACAAAGGAAAAGGGTATACGGATGAATGGGTATGGCTGATTTGAATTAGCTCACTGGGTGAGGCCCAAATTATTAATTAAAATTAAGTTAGTTTTAGTTTAATTGTTTATACAAAATTTTAATGACAATAACTCGTTCATACGTTATCAATTTCTCGAACAGTCAGATCCGTTGGGACCGTATGGACGAGGGCTACACAATAAACTGACTAGAAGTGAATTGGAGCTCGTTACGGTTTATTGCAAAATAAAACGTCCGTCTGAATCAAAGATAGTTAATCGTTATTTAACGATAATTGTCCAATGTGAGTAAATCTCACTAACTTTGCACAGTTATATTCTTATAATGTTTTTGTAGAACTAATAAATGTTGGTTGATTGCTGTGTGTTGACTTTTTGGTTGAACTGCTAGTCAGTTGTTTGACATTATATATATATATATATATATAGATTGTTAAGTATATATTGATGCTGTTTATTAGAATATTTCATGTTGAAATGAAATTGATGTTATATATGTTGTTTTAACATCTGTGGATGCAGGGAAATAGGTTGGAGGTATCCAACTGGATTCCTCAATATTTACAATACTGCTTGTTTTTCATAAATTTTTATATATGATGTGATATATAATCTGTGATTGATTATGATGACACTGGTCATGTTATTTAGTATTTTAAATACCATATGAAATATTGGAATGTAAAAAGGAAATTTTCAAAGTGAATATTGAAAATGAAATATTTATATATGAAATAAATAGGATATTATAAAAGGTAATATTGGAAAATATAATAATGGAAAATTGGGAAATGAATAGAATTACATAAAAGGTTTTATATAGAATGAATAGAATTATATAAAAGTAAATATTTATAAAATAAATAGAATTTTATAAAAGGAACTATTTATAAAATAAATAGAATTAAAAAAGGAATATTGATTTAGAAAGTAAATAGAATTATAAAAGGGAAATATTTGGAAAATGAATAGAGTTTTATAAAAAGAGAATTTTACATTAGGAAGGTTTAGACCCGTGCTTCGCACACGGGGGTAACATGATATTGATTTAAAGTAAATATTTTGCAAATAAAATATTATAAAGGAATTTGGGGTTTGAAATAGGAATTTAAAATGGAAGTACTGAAATTAGAAACTGACTGGAAATTAGTTGAATTGAATGACTTTCTAGGTATCGATCTGATGTTTGTTTCGGCCTTCGGGGTTAATACGTAGGGGGTTGTTCTCTTACTAGTTTACAGATAGAGACTAATATATGTGAAAAGATGGTAATGAGTGAATCAGAAATGGAAACGTTTTCCAAAGTTAATAACATATATTTCTAATAGAAAATAAGGATTTGATGAATGTATGGAAACGAGGAATGGGGAAATGAATAAATGTTGATTGATGATTGATCGATAGAATTTCCATCTGGAAATAATATCGTTGGTTGCACACATGTTTTTCTTTGATAGTTAAATCACCAACTATTGAAGATTTTGACCATTTCCGTTGTCAATATGGAGAGACCGGAATAAGATATATTATCTAAAAACCACTCCATATGGCATTAGCGTTGCGAATCAAATATGATGAAGATAATTGAAGACGGAGTTATGCAAGGGCTGTTCAGTAAATCCTACATAGAAATTTCCTGAGATGGATTTACAGAATAGTGCCTTCGGTTTGTCCAGTCCCAAGACAACCTGTATGGAAGAATGTCTGACAGAGTATATTTAATAGATCGCGTAAGTTGATCTCTTCAAACGTATTTACATTTGGTGGCAGAGGAATTCGTTTCTCTTAGCTTTATACCCGTGATATTTTTTGGGGAAATTAGTTTGTGATTTGGCGGGTATGACAATGTGGCATTCAAAGTAAATGAGGAGTGATCTGTTAAAAGATACGTTATGACCTGGAGCCTCATCAACTGGGAAATGACAGAAATTGGGTAGGCAGCATGGTTAAGTGGGCCGCACCCAATTAGGGTATATTGTCACCATCTAGAGAATATTCATTTGTTACTTCTTTCAATTATGTATCTCCCGGGAATGATTATGTTGGTATACCAACCATAAGGTGACAATATATTTAGAACATTCTAGCGAAATGAATGGTCGGTCATGTGTGGCCGAGTTACAAGATGTTCTTATTGAACTTCAGTATATTGCTTCTAGAGTACACTGATCGGAAGGTGGTTCCATAACTTATCATAGTTGGAAATCCATTACCCAATAAGCGCCCGCAGTGTTTGATTGTATCCAATATATGTGGAACGTGAGATGAAAGCGTTTCCACTAGATTGCTATTTATTTGATTTAGACATTATTATAATATCAGGAGAGATTTGATATAAAGAATGATTTGGGTTATCATAAGGTAAAAACCATCCGTATTTATGTGTGGATCGGTCTTACGATTATCTTTTCATTGGAAAGTATTTTGAAAAGTTAAACCGAATGATTTGAGTTTACTCACACCAGTTACATGACTGACCCAGAGTCTATTTATTTTTGTTTTCCCTAAACTCTTAGGTGCCCAATTTTGTACGTATAGTCAAGTAGCCGGGACTTTTCAGATACTTGAAGAGATGGAGCAGGAGGCTTTAGGACTATATAACAATTGTTTATTCCGCTGTGTTGTAAGTGTTGTACTCTGATAATGTTACTGTATACATATACTGATTTTATTTCAAAGATATGTTATCTATTATATGTTGTTCGTTCCGCTGTGAGATTAGTGTTACTCTGATATTGTATGTTCTTCTTCTTCTACTCTAAGTTCCTATCTTACCTATTCTCACCCTCTGTTTTCTTTCTATTAGTTTTCTGGGTTCCGGTGCAATTTGGGTTGGACTTGTGTTATTTGGTTAGCTCAAATGGTACCGGAAATTTGGGACACTATAGTTGGTATCAGAGCAAGGGTTAAATTATTACCTTGGCTCTATGGCGTGACTTAGTAGAAATGGGGTTAGTAATACCCTAGATTGAGTTCAATGTATATATATGAGCGCGTATTTGTTATTCAATATAAAATGGTTTTATATTGTGGAGATTTATTGATTGAGTTGTTTATGGGTTCTGGTCGATTAGTTTTATCCGCTGTATCGGTAGGAGTTTATAAACACTCGAATGCGATAAACCGACATGGTATGTTTTGAAAAGAGGGTAAATGAAATAATTTTACCCGAAATATATTTTGTTATGAAAGGAATCTATATATTGGAATTATTATAATATATAGGATGTGTTGGTTGTTATTATAATCGAATGAGATTATAAATTGAAATAGTTATACAAATAACCAATCAGAAATCATATAAGAGAAACATATGAAATCAGATGAACTAAATCTAAATTTAAATCAGAATTAAAATTAAAACTCTGGAATTTGGAGAAATGTTGTAAATGGAATTATATTAAATATATGAGAATTTTAAAATCCTGGAAGATTTTAAATTGTTTACAAAGCATTGTGAATGGTATTTTGAAATGTACTTCAAATGGAATTTTTTAGAAATGGTTTTAAAAGTGATATAGTATTGAACTCACTTCGATCGCTGGAAAATAGATTCCGATGATGACAGCTGCATCATTGGTGTTCATTTTCGAGTTGCTAAGTGTCGAATTACTACCAAAGATTTTATTTTTAAACTATTTTGTGGAAAAGCAAGTTGTTTTGGATCCTGAAAGGGGATATCTAGTTTTGAAAAGCTAAACTGTTTAAAATTCCATAGGGAAGGTTGTCTGAATTAAAACAAATTAAATTAGAATTTGTAAAAGCAAAAAGAAAATAGAAATTGAATTGAAACAGGTTAAGTGGAAAATGAATTGAGATAGAAAAATATCGAATTTGATTGGATAAGAGATAATCCGAAATGGAATTTGACTGGTAAGTTAAGAGTTGAAATTAAAAATGGAATATGAGTTAAGAACAGAATTTGGCTTGGGTATAACCGAATAATTTGGATGACATTGGTATATGAAGAATTGGTAACAGATGGAAAGGATATAATGATCTGCCCAACAAAAAGGTACATATTTCATTCAGTATGGGATTTATGAGCCTGTTTGGCAAGCCGCTTGGCTGTTTGATTTTCTTTTGGGTTGGAAAAGGCCTAGAGAGGCGAGTTGTAGTTGTACCAATCGACCAGTACAAAGGAGGTGCTGGCGAAATTTTTCGAAAAGTTAATGTGTTAGAAAATTTTCAGGATTTTTGAAAATTTTTGTTAGTAGGAATTGAATAAATATTTAATTGAAATTAAATTGGTTCAGTTGAAACTGAAGTTAAGAAGTGTGTAAATAATTTTTAACCAGTCAATAGGGTTTGTTTTCTACCCTAGCAATTTCGGGGACGAAATTATTTCAAGGGGGAAGAATGTAATGACCCGTATTTTCAGCGATATAAAAATTAAATTATTTAATTATTTAAATAATGATTCATAGATTTAAATGGTTTAAATTAAATAATAGTGAATATTTAATTAATGTAAATAATAGAATAATATATTTAATTTCTGAAATAGTCAGAAATAGTAGAATTCACAATATTGTGTGAATTGGGCAATTCAAAATATATAATTCAGTTTAAAATTGAATTACGATAACGAAAATATTTGAATAATGTCAGTTGAATATAGAAATTATATTATAATTATAATCGAGCTCGAAATGGCGCGGAAGTTCGTAATTTGGCGATTCAAACTTCAATTGAATATACAGAATCTGTTTTAAATTGGATTTCTGTGAAACAAGAAATGTTCAGAGCTGGTGAAGTATATTTTTCTAATGAAAGAGAAAAATCAGGATTTTGTTGTGTAGACTTTTAGTTATGTCCAAATCAAATTTTCGAAAAGTCGCTATGGAATTCCTTTATAATTTATAACGATTTATATATATTATAAATGGATTTTTCAGTATAAATTGAACATCGATTCAAACCCGGATTTTGAAATATCGAGTTATATTCAGGTAGGAATATTTTGGGAGCTGTATGATATTCTAATGTGAATATATACTATAATATTTATTTATAAATATTTAATTTAATTATTTTTAAATATGTTTGATATTTAAAATGGTTTATTTAAAGCTTTAAAAATAGCCAGTTTTGCAAACAACCTCCGTTTTCGATGAAACTAATTTTGTTGGATACGGAATATTAAATTTTTGTTAGATTTCAATTTTCGTGACTTTTGGAGCCAGTATGTTGCCATTGTGAAAAACAGTCGATAATCTGACTTTAAAAATACGCTGTGTGAGCAAACGGATTCGGAATTCGACGAAACAAGTTTCATTGGGTCCGTAATGTTGAACTGTAGCTGCATGTCCATTTTTATTGAAATGGGATATTGAACGTGATCGTAGGAATTTTTAAACGGTAATATAAGTAGCGATAGGCCATAATCTTTTAAAATAATAAGTATAAAAGTAATTTATTTTTTCCTATAAATAGACCTTAAAATCTTCTAACTTAATAATTTCGTTCCTCTAGTTAATTCATTTCCGTCGCATCTTCTCTTCATCATTTCAACAAAAATGCAAATAGAAAAAATCCAAACAATTCATGGAAAAATCAACAAATCTCTAATCTATAATATTTGTAATCCTCATCGTATACTCTACAATCTGGTATATGTTTTACTGAACTCGATATCAGAATTTATTCACTGAATTTTTCAGCTTCTTATCTCGGTACTCTAGGGTCAGAGATAATGGCGAATCAAAGCTTCAATCAACACTTTGGGTATTATTTTTGGCTACAGGAGTCCGAATAACTTCGGTTATGCTTTTCTGAGATTTAAAATAAAAATAAAATGTTCAATATTGCCCAGTGATTTCCGCGATGACCTGGGAGTCGCGGTTCGCAGGTCAAAGTCAGAGTGGAGATGAAGTTGTCCAAGTGAAAGTGTGTGCGAAGTGATGGTAGATAATGGTTTCAGATGTGAGTTTTGTGAAGGAGAAATGAGGGATGAGAGCTCGAAAGAAAACTAGACATGGCAGTGTTCGAGATATATAGAAACGATGATGCGAGTGGGAAGGAGCCAATGAGTCGTGTATGTGTGATACCATTGGATGGAGCACACGAGAACATGAACGAGTGTGGTCTTGCTATTCGATTTAGTGAAGTGGGGAGGGATCTTAGTTGAAGATTTCGACATTGGTGAATGGTTTAAGGAGCAACGGGGTATGGTTTTTGGATCAAGAAGAAATACCAAGGAAAAGGGTATACAAATGAATGGGTATGGCTGATTTGAATGGGCTCACTGGGTGAGGCCCAAATTATTAATTAAAATTAAGTTAGTTTTAGTTTAATTGTTTATACAAACTTTTAATGACAAAAACTCGTTCATACTTTATCAATTTTTCAAACAGTTAAATCCGTTGGGACCGTATGGACGAGGGCTACACAATAGAACTGACTGGAAGTGAATTGGAGCTCGTTACGATTTATTGCAAAAATAAAACGTCCATCTGAATCAAAGATAGTTAATCGTTATTTAACGATAACTGTCCAATGTGAGTAAATCTCACTAACTCTGCACAGTTATATTCTTATAATGTATTTGTAGAACTGATAAATGTTGGTTGATTGTTATGTGCTGACTGTTTGGTTGAACCGCTAGTCAGTTAATTGAAATTATATATATATATATATATATATATATATATATAAATATATGTATAGTTAAATGTGTATATTGATGTTGTTTATCAGAATATTTCATGTTGAAATGAAATTGATGTTATATATGTTGTTTTAACATCTGTGGATGCAGGGAAACTGGTTGGAGGGATCCAAATGGATTCCTGAATATTTGTAATATTGTTTGGTTTTCATATATTGTGATATATGATGTGATATATAATCTGTGATTGATTATGATGACACTGGTCATGTTATTTGGTATTTTAAGTACCATATGAAATACTGGAATGTAAAAAGGAAATTTTCAAAGTGAATATTGAAAATGAAGTATTTATATATGAAATAAATAGGATATTATAAAAGGTAATATTGTTAAATATAATAATGGAAAACTGGGAAATGAATAGAATTTTATAAAAGGTTTTATATAGAATGAATAGAATTATATAAAAGGAAATATTTATAAAATAAATAGAATTGTATAAAAGGAAATATTTATAAAATAAATAGAATTAAAAAAGTAATATTGATTTAGAAAGTAAATAGAATTATAAAAGGGAAATATTTGGAAAATGAATAGAGTTTTACAAAAAGAGAATTTTACATTAGGAAGGTTTAGACCCGTGCTTCGCACATGAGGGGAACATGATATTGATTTAAAGTAAATATTTGGCAAACAAAATATTATAAAGGAATTTGGGGTTTGAAATAGGAATTTAAAATGGAAGTACTGAAATTAGAAACTGACTGGAAATTTGTTGAATTGAATGACTTTCTGAGTATCGATCTGTTGTTGGTTTCGGCCTTCGGGGTTAATACGTAGGGGGTTGTTCTCTTACTAGTTTACAGTTAGAGACTGATATATGTGAAAAGATAGAGATGCGTGAATCAGAAATGGAAACGTTTTCCAAAGTTAATAACGTATATTTCTAAAATTAGAAAATAAGAATTTGATGAATATATGGAAACGAGAAATGGGAAATGAATAAATGTTAATGGATGATTGATCGATAGAATTTCCATCTGGAAATAATATCGTTGGTTGCACACATGTTTTCCTTTGATAGTTAAATCACCGACTATCGAAGATTTTGACCATTTCTGTTGCCAATACGGAGAGACCGGGGTCTGATACATTATCTGAAACCCACTCCGTTTGGCATTAGCATTGCAAATCAAATATGATGAAGATAATTGGAGACAGATTTATGCAAGGACTGTTCGGTAAATCCTACGTAGAAATTTCCTATGATGGATTTATAGAATAGTGCCTTCGGTTTGTCCCATCCCAGGACAACTTGTATGGAAGAATGTCTGATAGAGTATATTTAATAGATCGCGTAAGTTGATCTCTTCAAACGTATTTACGTTTGGTGGCGGAGCAATTCGTTTCTCTTAGCTTTGTACCCATGATATTTTTGGGAAAATCAATTTGTGATTTGGCGGGTATGACGATGTGGCATTCAAAGTAAATGAGGAGTGATCTGTTAAAAGATACGTTATGACCTCGAGCCTCATCAACTGGGAAATGATAGAAATCGGGCAGGTAGCATGGCTAAGTGGGTCGGACCCAATTAGGGTATATTGTCACCATCTAGAGAATATTCATTTGTTACTTCTTTCAATTCTGTATCTCCCGGGAACGGTTACGTTGGTATACCTACCATAAGGTGACAATATATTTGGAACATTCAAGCGAAATGAATGGCCGGTCATGTGTGGCCGAGTTACAAGATGTTCTTGTTGAACTCCAGTGTATTGCTTCTAGAGTACACTGATCGGAAGGTTGTTCCATACCTTGTCATAGTTGGAAATCCCTTACCCAATAAGTGCTCGCGGTGTTTGATTGTATCTAATATATGTGGAATGTGAGATGAAAGTGTTTCCACTAGATTGCTATTTATTTGATTTAGACATTATTATAATATTAGGAGAGATTTGATATAAAGAATGATTTGGGTTATCGTAAGGTAAAAACCATCCGTATTTATGTGCGGATCAATCTTACGATTATCTTTTCTTTGAAAAGGATTTTGTAAAGTTAAACCGAATGATTTGAGTTTACTCACACCAGTCACATGACTGATCCAAAGTTTATTTTTTTTGTTTTCCCTAAATTCTTAGGTGCCCAATTTTGTGCGGGCAGTCAAGTAGTCGGGATTTTTCAGATACTTGAAGAGCTGGAGCAGGAGGCTTTAGGATTATATAACAATTGTTTATTCCACTGTGTTATAAGTGTTGTACTCTGATAATGTTACTGTTTACATATACTAATTTTATTTCAAAGATTTGTTATCTATTATATGTTGTTCGTTCCGCTGTGAGATTCGTGTTACTCTGATGTTGTATGTTCTTGTTCTTCTATTCTAAGTTTCTATCTTATCTATTCTCACCCTTTGTTTTCTTTCTATTAGTTTTCTGGGTTCCAGTGCAATTTGGGTTGGACCCGTGTTATTTGGTCAGCTCAAGTGGTACTGGAAATTCGGGACACTACAGAATGAGAGAGGAAGAAGAACAGAAATAAGCATAGAAATAGGCATATAGTCATATCTAAATAAAAAAATAGGTTTGTGGAAAATTTCATATCATTATAGCATATCTGTTTAGATATAAATCAGTTTTTCAATAGGCATAGGCTTAGATCCGTTTTATTAACATGTCAAGATTACTGTTAAGTTTTTATATTTAAAACCATCATGAACTCACAGAGATTGGATCTAAAGAACAGAGAATAGTATGCTGATATTGCAGAAGGGATTCTTGTATATGTATAGGCTGTCATTATAGAAGTTAGTCAAATTAAATCCAAGCTGAAGCAGCATCTCCTTGTCTCCATTGTTTTAGGTGTATAAAAAATTAGAAATGCCAACCCTTATATAGAATTTTTCCAAAGAATCTCGCTCAGAAACAAGTCCAGGTTCAAGATATAAACTTGGATGGATCTGGTTTGGGTCGACCCAGGGGTCCACCCTAGGGTCGACGCACCCTTGAGTGGGTCGACCCATGGGTCGACCCCCAACTGGTCCAAATCCCGCATCATCTTCCCTATTTGATCTTTGAACTATTTTGAATTTCTAGATTGATTTGTTTATACATATTTCTTTTATATGTATACAAACTTCTGACCTTAATATCTTCATCACACGATGTCCATTTTACGCAAATTCGGTATCTATCTTAAAATGAATTCCGAGACGAACACAATGGTGCAATCCGTTTTACTTAATTCCGAAAATTTAATTAAGTATTCTTTAGTTTATCATTTTAATGTCTTTGAAATTACATGCTGTTACAAAGATGGACTATGAAGGTTGCACCACAGTCTCAAGATACAATAAAAAGAAAATTTGAGGATAAAAAAGAAGCGATAAAGTTGAGTAACAAAAGGCTATGTTTCAACCTCGAAAGGGAAAGAATGCAAACTTACCACATCAATTGAGAATATTTACTTCCTAACCAAACATGAGCTTGACTTTTGGCCATCATCGAAAAAGAAACCCAAGAATGAAGTAAAACTGGGAGTGCCCTATTGTGATTACCATATGATAAATGGACATGAAACCAATCAATGCAGAGTTATTGAGGTAATGATCATCAAGTTCTTCAATCAAGGCCAATTATACATATATGAAAGGAAGAGTTAAACTTATTCTAACAAAGGATTTCATGAAGAAAGAGTATCTACATGGACAAGAGTATGAGAAACTCCATAAAATTTAGAGCCACCTAAAACGGGTGAAGCTACCTACGATGGTAGAAAACCCTTATCCAAGCCAAGATGGCTAGGGCAAGGCATCTCCTGAAGGGAGGAGATGTGTAAGCCTTTAGTCGCGTCTAATTCAGAAAGGGATAGGTTAAAGTGTCAAAAGTGTAAGCCTCTGTCATCGGAGCGGAGTAGATAAATCCCTTACTCCTGCCTACAATGGCCTGGGTAAGGCACCGCTTGGAGGGGGTGAGTGCAATTCTTTATACGCGTCCAAATTAGGCAGGACCATGGTAAAGCATCGAAAACCCTTATCCGAGTATACGATGGCAAGATTAAGGAACCCCTTGGAGGGGGTGATGTGTAAGCCTCTGTCACCACCTACAATGGTCAAGGTAGAGCACCAAATGAGTAAGCCTTTACCTGTGCGCATGATGGCTAGGGCAAAGCATCTAAGCCCTTATCACCGCCTACGATGGCCAAGGTAAGATGCCTCCTAGAGGGAGGTCGGGTATGCCCTAAGGACCTGCTTGAGAATAAGCTAGCCAAACGCACTAGACACACAAGTCCAGAGAGTGGCTCACAAAGCACGTACAGAGTCTACTTTGAAATCAAAATCCTAGAGAGTGGCTCACAAAGCACGTAAATCCTCTGCTTTGACAATCAAAAGCCTAGATAATGGCTCACAAACCACGTGCATCCTCTGCTTTTAAAAACAAACCCGAAAGGGGTAACAAAACTGTAAATACCGGATTCTAGGTTTGGTTTGTGACTTCTATAAATTTCCGGAAGTGGATTCTGGTCTTATATTAAACACCCAAATCTGTGTTTCGGTTCGAGATTTCTATTAATTACCAAAAGTGGATTTATGGTCTTCTATTGAAATACTCGAATCTAGTTTTCAGTTCGGGACTTCTATTAATTACCAGAAGTGGATTTCTGCTCTTCTTTTGAAATACCCAAATCTGGGTTTCAGTTCAGAACTTCTATTACTGACAGAAGTGGATTTCTGATCTTCTATTAAATACTTAAGTGATTTCATTGATCTACGAAGTGCAAAAAGTTAAACATTATTAGTACATCATCATCAAGTTTCTTGCACTCCCTTATTCATTTCATCATCAGTTAATGGAGGGTTAATAGCGTGATGAATTGTAATGCAAAAAAGCTCTTTAAGCTTTTGCTCCTTTCTTTTAACCACATTAGGGTCGTCTGTATATTTAACTTGAAATTTTAAAGCCCTGTTGTAGGCACTATTCATGGCTCTTAGGGTCTTGTTCTCTTTCTCTAAATCATAGTTACTCTTCTGCAAGTCATGTCTCTCCTCCTATAATTGCTTAATTCATGAGATGTAATAATTGATTTGTCGAAGCATGCCATCATTAAAATTCTTCATATCAGCTTAGATCCTTCTACGCCATCTTGAAACAACCGACTCATCCAGTCCATGTGGAGGGTTTACAAAATTTGGATATTATTCAATAGCCGAGGCTTTTGATTTAGTTGTTGCCTAGGAAGACTTAGGCAGAGATATGTTAGGGATATGCCCAAAGTAAATTCCTAGGATTTACAGCTTGCTTTGGCATTTTAATTCAAATTCCAGGTCCGCAATTCACTGGTTCAATCCACATACTTCCTCATGAAAATCAATGAAAGGATTGGCCTTTATTTCTCTTTTTAATTCAAGGATAATTTGATCATTTTCATCCAATTGACCTTCTAAAGTAGTTATTCGTTTGTTCAAATGCTTAATGTCAAATTCTAGAGTAAAATCATTCTTTCTTGAGTTGAAGCGGGCATCTCTTTTTGAACATCCCTCTGCTTTGCAACTATTAATGATTTATCCCCGGTTTGGGAGGATGGAATTTCGGGTTGATTTCCCTTTTACAAAATGAGATACAATTATGCACTAATCCTATTTTCAAGGGATGATATAGATAACATTATACTTTTTGAAAAAGATCTATTACATAAGCTTTTAAATTTATCCAAACAAGTCTTAAATTTTTTTGGTAGTATACACACACTGAATATTACAGGCTTTGATTTTGTTTGTCAAAACACCTGCTGTTTATATTACATCAACTCATCATGTCGGATTCTAAGTCTCCCTAAAATTATTTCTTGATCATCACCTAGAAAGTGAAAAGGAAGTTGAGAGTACATCATGTAAATACATCGCAAATATATTAGGAAATTATCCCTTCCAAGTTTACGTGATGGTTTCGTTGAAAATTCTCTCCTTAATCTAGAAAATGAGTGTAAAGAGTCCTTTGAATCTATATATTCATGATTATGCCATAATATGAGAAATAATCAAAATTCATATGATAAAAGAAGTTACCGTCGGAAACACACATTCATGAGTACATGGTTCTATAATATTCATCTTGTTCACACAATATTAACCTTTTGAAAAACTCAAAGATGAATCTGTTCTTATTATACTTAAGCTTTTCTGGGGGCAAGTCCCTGGGGATTGAATGAACCCTTGGTATGATCCTGCAAGCCCCTGGGTGGAGGTAAGTTCCACGTTCATCTAAGCATCATCTATGGAGATGACGAAGTAAACCACCAATAAACTCCCCCAGGAAAGAAAAGTCTACTTTTAGTCTCGACCAAATAAGTAAATACATCAGAGCTTACGATAAAAATATTTCATAGTGGAACAAATAAAATATAATACTAAGTAAATACTTGCCCTAGTAATGACACTGTCTAACAAGTGTCTCCAAGCTGCATTGTGACGACCACCTATAACTCTTGCACTTAACAAGGGAAATAATACACTGAAAGACATGTCACGCAGCTATAGACGCTCATCAAGGTAAGATAACACATGCGAAACTTGTCGTATAACCCACTGCGTAAGGATAACATATAATAGAACATATACAACAGGTAATAATAATGAAAGATATTTGAGAAGAAACTTGAACTTTCATAACAACTAGAAAGAATATCCATACATCTTTGGATTATGACATAAGTGTCTGTACAAATTCGCCTCACTATAACACTCCGAGTTAAACATCAAACAACGGAAACAAAAGATAATAGATAATTGAGAAAAACACATCAGCCTCCTGCTCGCCACTGCACAGCAGCACCGTCCATATTAAGGTTGATCACCTGCCACTTAGTCCGCCCATCCACAACACCATGGGTGAACAGCCCAAGGTAAAAAGATGAAACATAAAACCTTGAGTTAGACAACAGAATTAATGAGCAATAAAACAACTATGTAACATCATCAATAAAGTATACGAGAATAGAGAGATTGACCAACAAATCTACCAAAACACCAGAGAAGAATCCAAACTCGTCTTCCCCACATCCGATAGTGATAGCCTTTACAAACAAGCATTTGGGAACAATAATACATTCATGGAAATCAGTTATCAAGTATGGACCATCGTAACCGATATCGACATCTCCCACGCACAAGTCCCGAAGGCCTAAACCAACTCAGAAAAGCACCCAAAAGATATATCCTTCAACGTTGAATAATCTACACGAGACGATACAAGCAAAACAAACATCACTCATGACTCTAGATATCACCACCAAACCTGCTTCGAAACCATCGTTAGTCGTTTGACCGGCTAAACACCTTGCCATCGACTGTTTAGGGATAACAGTAATCTCCGGTTCTAGCAAAAAATCCATACGCCGTTCAACGATACATATCTAGGCCTTTATAGGATACCCAGAGTACTCGACCATACAACCGGTCATTTAGACATCTCTATAATGCCTTGCTTTGAGCCTGCTAGAACCTACGGCAATGATAATCTCTCAGCCTTCAATATCTCTAGTCATCCAACCTGATGACCATTCATAGCTCAAACAACCCCCTCGAGACACCATTATCAACCAACTCATCACTTTGAGTTATCTTCACATTTGTTGCATTTCAATGATCAACAACACTTCACATCACTTTGAACATTCCTGCCTGAATTCACGTCGAAGCTATAACCATCGTCAACCCAAAAACAAGCATCGTTTGGTCGATACTGCATTTAATAGCATTTCCAGCTTTTCTCTATGAAAAACTGGCCATAATGTCAAAAAAGCCTTTTGCAGCGTTTCTGAAATACTATCACATCTCCTGGTTCAATTCTGCATCAATCTGGTGTGAAAGCTAAGCAAAACTGACTTTCATAGCGTTTAGGAAACGCTACCATATCTTCTGCATTGCTTGTAACACGCCACGTCCATTAATGTCACTCGCAAAGGGAATGCATTAACTTCCATGGAGCATTTTAAGTGAGTATAGAACAGAAAATCACAACAAGACAGATATAAAGCAGTACTTGAAAATTTAAAACTTTATTTATTGCAGCAGAAGGTAAATATGTTTGGTTACATCATCAAAAACCATAAACCAAAGTCATGTACATAATATTCATCTTGATAAAACAAAGTACATAATCCCACTGTTACAAATAGCCATAAAGAAAATGATAGGCTGAACTTTACTTCAGCAATCCAAATCCAAGTGCTCCCAAAGAGATCCCAATCAAGCTCCACTAGTACCAGTGCCACCCTTAGAACCTGGGGGGGAAAGGAAGAAAAGAGGTGGAAACAAAGGGGGTCAGACATAAAGTCTGGCGAGTGCGATAACTCTAACAATATAATTATTAAAGCATTATGATAAGATATGAGCTGGAGAATAAGGTAATGACTGTGAGAACCACCTGGGTATGGCAAGGCAATCAAGAGAAACAAAGAAAACATTAATGGCGCTTCCTAATCAATATACGATAATTACTATACTCTACCGTACTGTACCATACTATACTGTACTAAGACTAACTGCACCCCTACTAGTCACTCTAGAAATTTGATCCCTCTTGGCTAAATAGAATGATGATAGCTTCGTGTACTACTAGATGTACCCACTATCCTCCATGTTTGACTGTATATCTCTAGTTGCTATCATAGGTGCCCAGCGTGTACCTATCCCTAATAGATGTACCCCTTCATTAAGTAATAATGGTAATTCCACGTACTCCTAGCTGACGTCATAGGTGTCGCCTGTTCCTATCTCCACTAGGTGTACCCTCTTAATAATTATTAATAATAGTGGTAGCTTCGTACGTGTACCCCTAGCTGACTACATAGGTGCCGTCTGCTCCTATCTCCACTAGGTGTACCCACTACCCTGCCCCATTCGATTGGCTCCCTAACTCGTAGATACCCGTTCTGGCCCCACAGTGGGGTGTATCACTCCCCAAAGTGGCAACCCGATACCACCAATGATGTACGGCTTATACCTACATGATGCAACAACGTCTTACCTACCAGCCCGGGTCCACACACGCATATGAACCCGTTGGACTTGCGTTGCCACCGCTAACCCGGTTTGGCCTCTTACAGTCAAGCCCAGTATGCGTGTCCCGTCCTCGACTTGGGTTGAGCCCACAAAGATACGAATGGGTTACTGGTTGAAACGGGCCCCCATTTCTTGACACAAGCTATCCACCTAAGCTTGGTCCCCTCTAGTATATCCCACTTAACCCACTTCATGTCCACTTACATGTTTTAAATTTGGTAAAGGGTTTCCATTAGTAATTCCACATGCCACCCAAGGCACCCACTTAACCCCTATGTCCCACTTACATGTTTTACCTTGGTTAAGTGTTACTAATCGTATTTCCTCATGCCACCCAAGGCACCCACTAGATTCCACATGCCACCCAAGGCACCCACTTGAACCCCTCACGTCCCACTACATGTTAATCTGGTTAAGTGTTTCTTAATTCATTAAGACCGTAACCTCATAAAGACCTCTCACATTAGACTGGCACTTGTGGCAGCTGGATTTGCTGGGCGGGTCCGGGCAGTCTTACACCACAAACGTGCCTAACCTCGTGTCTTTACAACTGTTACGTATTTAATTTGTGCCTAAGACCTCTCACATTAGACTGGCATTTGTGGCAGCTGGATTTGCTGGGCGGGTCCAGGCAGTCTTACACCACAAAAGAGCCTAACCTCGTGTCTTAGACGATTATTTACTCCTAATTAATCATTCCCCAATTTGAATTACTTTCCCTATTCAAATTATCAATCAATTCCAAATTTAACGATGTCCATAATTGACTCAATTATGTCCATCCATTTATGGTATGTAAAATCATACCAATTTTCACCACAATTATATTTTATTTCTTTAAAATTAATTATACGCATTTTTAGGCCATTACATGCCAAATTCACAATATGTGTGTATCCACTATTATCCCCATCGTACCCCCGTCATTCGTTCGATTAACATGACATATACATATTAGACTAGCAAATAGTCTAATACTTAAAAAAAAGGAAATAAACGTCACAGAGTCACATATACACAATAATAGATCTAATTTGCATCTAACTTGCAATTAAGAATTACAACATACTTGCATAGTCTTTGTATTATCAAGGATCCAAAAATCATAGATCTAAAAGGGGTGAACTTGCATGTATGAACATAGTTTTACACCCAACTAGCCTAGGTAATTATCACAAACTTACATAAACTATGTATGTCGTCAACCTAAACATAAAGGTGTCATCTTGCATAACTATGGATCCAATAAAAGGTGTTAACCTTAGTAAACTATGGATCCACATAAAGGTGTAAACTTGCATAACTATGCATGTCATAATTTCAACATAAAAATGTCAACTTGAATATGGATCTAAACTTTAAAGGTGTGAACTTGTATACATGTGAATCCAATTATCACTTAAACTTGCATATGAACATAATACTTATACGAACTAGCATATGTTCCACATCCATATTCGCATAGAAACTGATGTTATAAACCTATGTGACTGGATTATAAAAAGGGATTCCTTGACACAAGTTAACATCTTGAACTACTAGCATATGTTTTAGATCCAAACTTACATAACATCATATAACTCGCATACAACTTACGTGATCTTATTAACTTGCATAACTTCCTATGTACAACTTGCATAATCACATTAACTTGCATAACATCATATGTGAAACATGCATAACATCATATATAAAACTTGCATAACATCATATGTAAAACTTGCATAACATCATATATAAAACTTGCATAACATCTTATGTGAAACTTGCATAACATCATATATAAAACTTGCATAACATCATATGTGAAACTTGCATAACATCATATATAAAACTTGCATAACATCATATATAAGTTTTGCATAACATCATATAATATGAATCAAGCTAACATACATGATTAAACATATGAATTAGATTCACAACCACAACTTATAATCCAACGTATATCACATCATAATTGATTTAGCAATTATTTTGTTAAAGTGATCGAACTCACAACTCAAAGGCGGTCTTGAGTTCTGAATTCTGATTTCTGGAGTTGTATTAGCTCTCCTTTGAAGAAGATTCGTTGTTAGGGTTGAATAGGACTGATTTGATTTGCTGTTCTTCCTCTTAAAATTGTGGCGGCTACTCTAGGGTTCAAGACGACAGCATGACGGCCATAGTTTCAATTTTAATTCTTATTTAGGGTTTGAGTCTATGTGTCTTTTTATAGAGTTTTGAATTAATTTAAGTCGTCAGATGATCTTAGGGTTATTCATAGCCATTCAGTCAAGATAGGGTGATGAGTCAGCCCTAATGACTCAGCAAGGAGTCAGAAAGGACTCAGCAATGAGTCACAACACCGATCGGACTGAACCAGAAAGCTGTGCAGATTTTTCCCTCGGCCTGGGCGCACTTGGGAAGTGCGCCAGTGCAATTTTTCTACTAGCATACTTCCCAAGTGCGCCAGTGTATTTTTTTTCTTTTTGCCACCAAACTTCGTTCGTCCCTAACTCCTTCATCTGGTACCCGTTTCCCGCAAACTCGGACTCTATGTCAACCAGAATTTTGAGACGAATACAATGGCGCAACCCCATTCCCTTAATTCTCACATCTGAGATTAATTATTCTTTATTTTAGTTAATTCGATTATTCGAAAATCCGGGGTGTTACATTCTCCCCTCCTTAAAGGATTTCGCCCCCGAAATCTCCAAGTTAAGGAGAATGCATATCCTACAATCCAAACAACCATCTACTAAACCATCAAACACGGGCATCCATTGTCCTTATAAAATTTCTAAGGCCGTATGAACATATGCAAGAAGTGTGTGCATATGTTCTTTATCTAATGCAGAATCAGGCGGTCTACTGATTCAGTTGACCTCCTTAATGCAAACCATGATAGTGCCATGCGTCCATTATGTATGCGAAAGAACCTTATCGATACATATCATTTCTACATGTGTGCACAACCATTCACCAAAATGCAACATCTATATGATGGTACAACCATTATACATCCATTACTTAAATATGTACACACATTTATATGCAATATGCAATATGAAGTGACTGAGCCGATCTAGTGCCTAAAGTGTGTGTATATGCATCCACGAGCAACCACTAGCAAACACTTGCATCCACATGCATCCATCATACATAACATGTCTCAAACACATGTTTCAACCATAGGACTACCCTATCTAAAGGTCAAAGATACTAGCGAGAGGACATACTAAAGATAAGATAAGTACAAGGTAAGCGATAAAGGAGAAATTAAAAGACATACCCTCGAAAAGAAAAGGGTACAATGAACGCATCTTCGCTTCCGTCTCCCAAGTAGCGTTGCTCTCATCATCTCCCCATTGCACTTTGACTAGTTTGACCTCTCGATTCCTCAACTTTTTAATCTCCGAACCAAGAATGCACGTAGGAGCTCGTCGAATCATCGCATCGCGCTCGATTTCCGCCTATCTAAGCAAGCTCGGCTCTACCACCTCTGTGGTCTCGTGCAAGAACTTCCTCAAATGTGATATATGGAATACGTCGTGTACACCACTAAGTCTCTCGGGCAACTCCACTCTATACGCCATCTGCCCAATCCTTTCCTTAGGAAACAACCCTACGAATCTTGGTGCTAACTTCCCAACGGACCTGAAATTAACGACGTTCCGTAGTGGAGACACCTTGACAAAGACCATGTCCCCAATATCAAACTCAAGATCTGTCCTCCTCTTGTCCGCATAAGATTTCTGCCTATCTTGCGCCGTCTTCATCCTCCTTCGAATCAAATCGATATTTTCCAAAGTCTGTCTAATCATATCGGGCCCAAGTAAGATCTTATCAGTAGACTCCCAACCAACATGTAGGCGAACGACACGGCCGTCCATAAAGAGCCTCAAACGGTGCCATGCCAATGCTAGACTGAAAGCTGTTATTATATGCGAACTCCACCAACGGAAGATGTTCCTCCCACGTACCTCCGAAGTCTAAGACACATAACCTCAATAGGTCCTCTAGAATACGATTCACCCTCTCAGTCTGACTGTCCGTCTGAGGATGATATGTGGTGCTCAAACATAACTGAGTCCCTACCGCCTCTTGCAAGCTCTTCCAAACTTTGCTAGTGAAGATAGGATCGTGGTCGCTCACTATGCTAGAAGGAACACCGTGCAACCGAACTATTTCTCGAATGTATACGGAGGCTAGCCATGGAGCAGTCCTCTTACTCTTCACGGGAATGAAATAGGCGCTCTTAGTAAGTCTGTCTACCACGACCCAAATCCCCATATTACCCTTTCTAGATCTTGGTAATCCGTTAACAAAGCCCATCGAAACACTTTCCCACTTCCATTGTAGGACCTCCAATGGGTGAAGCAATCCACCGGGCTTCTTTTGCTCTGCTTTTACTTGTTGGCACACCAAGCATCTAGCGACATACTCGGCTACATCCCTCTTCATACCGGCCTAAAAGTAAACTCGTCTCATGTCCATGTACATCTTGTCCCCGCCGGGATGGATGGTCATCTTCGAACGATGGGCATCATCAACAATGGTCTTCCTCAAATTCTCGTCCTTTGGTACACAAAGTCTACCGTCCCTATGCAACCAACCCTTATCATCTAGGGTATACCTACGGAGATGGCTCGATGACTCCCCTCTTTTGAGCTTCTCTACTAACTCAACCAACTGCGGATCATCTTGTTGTGCCTCACCAATCCGTCCCAAAAGCGTAGGTCTGACCTCAAGGACGCTAGCAAACTGGGTACAAAATCAATGGATGGTCCAAAGTCAAAGGTAGAGATAAACTCTAAGCTACGCCGCTCGACAAACAAAGGACTCAATGTCATCTTTTTCCTACTCAAGGCATCCGCCACAATGTTACCCTTGTCAGGGGTGTATGCTATCTCGAAATCGTAGGACGCCAAGGACTCCATCCACCATAACATATCACCCTTTCCTAGAGACCACATGACCTAAAATCCTCACTTCTTTCCTCCAAAAATGTTATTTTGGAGAACTTAGCTTTAAGCTGGTGCGCTTGTAAGGTCCCTAAGCTTTCCCTGAGATGTAGGGCATGCTCTTCTCTGCTTCTAGAGAAAACCAAGATATAATCCCATGCAAAATCGTCACAACTATCCATCTCTCACACAGACCATCCTAGTCGAACTCGACATCCCCCAAGTGCAAGCCCCAAAGGCCTAAACCAATATCAGACAAACACCTAAGGGATACCTCCTTCGAATTCAGACGACCTACGTGAGATGATACTAGTAAGACGACCAACCAATTGAGCACTTGACCGACTCTGGCTGTCCTTGCCAGTCTTGCTCCAAAACCACCGCTGATCACATAATTGGCTTTGCTTAATCTATTAAGCACATATGAAAACTTATTTCGCGCCTCTGGGTAAACCCCGCACTTTATCAAAGACGTCTCCATACTCACGGACCATACAAACAGATTCCCAATCATCGTTGGTAGCGTCAGAAGATTCTAGGCAGCTAAGCATCACTGAACCCCTAGGGTCACAAGAAATATGAGGGTCTTTCCATAACGAATCAATAGTCTAACTACCCTCCTTTCACAATCTAGGATGGCACCTCGTTTGGCTAGCCAATCCACCCCTAGAATCAAACTATAGCCCGTGAAACCAAGGACGAAGGCGTTGCATTCAAATCCAACGCCCAAGATAGACACTCTCAAATCCCGACAAACCATTGAAGGATGAACCGAACCACCAACAGGATTTGAGACTAGGATGGGATCCTTAACTAGACTAGTATTTAGGTGCAGTGTTTCAACTAACGAAGAAGAAACTAACGAGTATGAAGCGCCAGAATTAAACAAAGTTCAAACAGGATGATAAAGAAAACCAAATTTCAACCTAGACGGTCCTACCCCCATCAGGTATACCAGCCGTGAGGGAATACAACTACCCTCCAGAAGATCCTGTACTTTGTCCTTGCCTCTTTGGACAATCCTAAGGTGTCCTATTTCTCCAAAACAACTAGCCTTCTTCTTCACATTCTCCATTCGTGACCTCACACCAAGATTAGGTTTCGTCCTTTGTTAACCAAACAGCTATTTGAACCTTCCTCCCATCGTCTATCTTAAAGGTACCAACAAGCCCTCCACTTCCTTGGACTAACTTCTAGCCCGACAAACGTCTAAGTCCCTTGAAGTGGTTTTCCGTCCTTCGTACGGAAGTCCTTATTTATCTTAGAAAAAGCATCTATACACGGACGGGGGAAAGAACTCAAAAAGAGAAAGAGGAAGAGATTTAAAATGGAGAATCGAAGGAAGGATATATGGCTCTTGGGGATTATGTTCTTAAAATAAACATTTCTTTCAAAAATACTCTTCTACAAACATATTTTTGAAAGTATTCTTTATAAAAATGCTTTTGAAAAATAGTTTTTCAAAATATCTTATCTGTTCTGGTAACCTTCAGCACTGATACCCCGTGTAACACCCCACGTCCATTAATGTCACTCGCAAAGGGAATGCATTAACTTCCATGGAGCATTTTAAGTGAGTATAGAACAGAAAATCACAACAAGAAAGATATAAAGCAGTACTTGAAAATTTAAAACTTTATTTTTTGCAGCAGAAGGTAAATATGTTTGGTTACATCATCAAAAACCATAAACCAAAGTCAAGTACATAATATCCGTCTTGATAAAACAAAGTACATAATCCCACTGTTACAAATAGCCATAAAGAAAATGATAGGTTGAACTTTACTTCAGCAATCCAAGTGCTCCCAAAGAGATCCCAATCAAGCTCCACTAGTACCAGTCCAACCCTTAGAATCTGGGGGGAAAAGGAAGAAAAGAGGTGGAAACAAAGGGGGTCAGACATAAAGTCTGGCGAGTGCGATAACTCTAACAACATAATTATTAAAGCAATATGATAAGATATAAGCTGGAGAATGAGGTAATGACTGTGAGAACCACCTGGGTATGGCAAGGCAATCAAGAGAAACAAAGATAACGTTAATGGCGCTTCCTAATCAATATAGGATAATTACTTTACTCTACCATACTATACCATATAGTACTGTACTAACACTAACTGCACCCCTACTAGTCACTCTAGAAATTTGATCCCTCTTGTCTAAATAGAACGATGATAGCTTCGTGTACTACTAGATGTACCCACTATCCTCCATGTTTGACTGTATATCTCTAGTTGCTATCATAGGTACCCAGCGTGTACCTATCCCCACTAGATGTACCCCTTCAATAATTAATAATGGTAATTCCACGTACTCCTAGCTGACGTCATAGGTAACGCCTGCTCCTATCTCCGCTAGGTGTACCCCCCTAATAATTATTAATAATAGTGGTAGCTTCGTGTACCCCTAGCTGACTACATAGGTGTTGTCTGCTCCTATCTCCACTAGGTGTACCCACCACCCTGCCCCATTCGATCGGCTCCCTAACTCGTAGATACCCGTGCTGGACCCACAGTGGGCTGTATCACTTCCCAAAGTGGCAACCCGATACCACTAATGATGCACGGCTTATACCTACACGATGCAACAACGTCTTACCTACCAGCCCGGGTCCATACACGCATATGAACCCGTTAGACTTGCGTTGCCACCGCTAACCCGGTTTGGCCTCTTACAGTCAAGCCCAGTATGCGTGTCCCGTCCTCGATTGAGTCGAGCCCACAAAGATACGAATGGGATACTGGTTGAAATGGGCCCCCATTTCTTGACACAACCGATCCACCTAAGCTTGGTCCCCTCTAGTATATCCCACTTAACCCATTTCATGTCCACTTACATGTTTTAAATTTGGTTAAGGGTTTCTATTATTAATTCCACATGCCACCCAAGGCACCCACTTAACCCCTATGTCCCACTTACCTGTTTTACCTTGGTTAAGTGTTACTAATCGTATTTTCTCATGCCACCTAAGGCACCCACTAGATTCCACATGCCAACCAAGGCACCCAATTAACCCCTTCATGTCCCACTACATGTTTATCTGGTTAAGTGTTTCTTAATTCATTAAGACCATAACCTCATAAAGACCTCTCACATTAGACTGGCATTTGTGGCAGCTAGATTTGCCGGGGGGGTCCGGGCAGTCTTACACCAAAAACGAGCCTAACCTCTTGTCTTTACAACTGTTACGTATTTAATTTGTGCCTAAGACCTCTCACATTAGACTGGTATTTGTGGCAACTGGATTTGCCGGGCAGGTCCGGGAAGTCTTAGACCACAAAAGAGCCTAACCTCGTGTCTTAGACGATTAATTACTCCTAATTAATCATTCCCCAATTTGAATTACTTTCCCTATTCAAATTATCAATCAATTCCAAATTTAACGATGTCCATAATTGACTCAATTATGTCCATCCATTTATGGTATGTAAAATCATACCAATTTTCACCATATTATATTTTATTTCTTTAAAATTAATTACATTCCTTTTTAGGCCATTACATGCCAAATTCACAATATGGGTGTATCCACTATTATCCCCATTGTACCCCCGTCATTCGTTCGCTTAACATGACACATAAATATTAGACTAGCAAATAGTCTAATACTTAAAAAAAGGAAATAAATGTCACAGAGTCACATACACACAATAATAGATCTAATTTACATCTAACTTGCAATTAAGAATTACAACATACTTGCATAGTCTTTGTATTATCACTCCAAAAATCATAGATCTAAAAGTGGTGAACTTGCATGTATGAACATAGTTTTACACCCAACTAGCCTAGGTAATTATCACAAACTTACAAAAATATGTATGTCGTCAACCTAAACATAAAGGTGTCATCTTGCATAACTATGGATCCAATAAAAGGTGTTAACCTGCGTAAACTATGGATCCACATAAAGGTGTAAACTTGCGTAACTATGCATGTCATAGTTTCAACATAAAAATGTCAGCTTGAATATGGATCTAAACTTTAAAGGTGTGAACTTGTATATATGTGAATCCAATTATCACTTAAACTTGTATATGAACATAATACTTATACGAACTAGCATATGTTCCACATCCATATTCGCATAGAAACTGATGTTATAAACCTAGGTGATTGGATTATAAAAAGGGATTTCTTGACACAAGTTAACATCATGAACTACTAGCATATGTTTTAGATCCAAACTTACATAACATCATATAACTCGCATACAACTTACGTGATCTTATTAACTTGCATAACTTCCTATGTACAACCTGCATAATCACATTAACTTGCATAACATCATATGTGAAACTTGCATAACATCATATATAAAACTTGCATAACATCTTATGTGAAACTTGCATAACATCATATATAAAACTTGCATAACATCATATGTGAAACTTGCATAACATCATATATAAAACTTGCATAACATCATATATAAGTTTTGCATAACATCATATAATATGAATCAAGCTAACATACATGATTAAACATATGAATTAGATTCACAACCACAACTTATAATCCAACGTATATCACATCATAATTGATTTAGCAATTATTTTGTTAAAGTGATCGAACTCACAACTCAAAAGCGGTCTTGAGTTCTAAATTCTGATTTCTGGAGTTGTATTAGCTCTCCTTTGAAGAAGATTTGTTGTTAGGGTTGAATAGGACTGATTTGATTTGCTGTTCTTCCTCTTAAAATTGTGGCGGCTACCCTAGGGTTCAAGACGACAACATGACGGCCATAGTTTCAATTTTAATTCTGATTTAGGGTTTGAGTCTATGGGTCTTTTTATAGAGTTTTGAATTAATTTAAGCCGTCTGATGATCTTAGGGTTATTCATAGCCATTCAGTCAAGATAGGGTGATGAGTCAGCCCTAATGACTCAGCAAGGAGTCAGAAAGGACTCAGCAATGAGTCACAACAAAGATCGGAATGAACCAGAAAGCTGTGCAGATTTTTCCCTCGGCCTGGGCGCACTTGGGAAGTGCGCCAGTGCAATTTTTCTACTGGCGCACTTCCCAAGTGTGCCAGTGTATTTTTTCCTTTTTTCCACCAAACTTCGTTCGTCTCTAACTCCTTCATCTGGTACCCGTTTCCCGCAAACTCGGACTATATTTCAACCAGAATTCCGAGACGAACACAATGGCGCAACCCCCATTCCCTTAATTCTCACATCTGAGATTAATTATTCTTTATTTTAGTTAATTCGATTATTCAAAAATCCGGGGTGTTACATTGCTCCCGATCCATTCGGCTAAATTCCAGACCATAGGACTTAAAACACCTTTTTATAGCATTTCTGGAATGCTATCATTGCACATGCACGATCCATCATGGATCATGGCTGATCCTTGTGCCAGATGTTGTGCCAAACCCCCAAAACCACGTGCATGCTCCATGAAAATGTGTTGATCCGCCCCTATGGATCGTACCCGATCCACGACTTTTAACAACGTTTGTCAAACGCTATCAATTCCCAAGCATCGGGTACGATCTATACACTGTGCTAGACCACGAAAATTGCTCCGATCCATCATGTCTTCCAGGCCGATCCATTCCTTTTGGATTGCACGCTCAATGCCTGGATCATGGCCGATCCAGGGACTATTCATAGGGTTTTCCAAACGCTGTCGTACCTAGTAAATTCAGCTTTTGCCAGACTCATCAAAACTTCCCGATCCATCATTTTCTCATGCCGATTCACTGAATTTTGGTGACCGATCCATATTAGGATTTGTGCTCGATCCATGACTTTCTACAGCGGTTGTAAAATGCTGTTAAAACCTAAAAAATTGGTCTTTGCCAAAGCTCATCGATCCAAGCCCAAAACTCGCTCAAACACCACCGATCCATTTCAAGCACCACTGATCCATCTCAAACACCACCGATCCAAATTCGATCAACAAATCTACCATTAATTCAAGCAATAATCAACAAACATTAAAACAACGATTCAACAAATGATCAAATTAATAAGTGGATCCAAACATAGAACTAACATATGAAGTTACCGCTTATAAGTTGCGAGGTTAGATCCTATGGTGATTTGAATTAAAATCATACTTACATCGATTAGATCTAATGAAAACAACTTGATATGATGAACATAAGATCGAACAACTCATATACTTGACTGAATCCGCGTGAGAGATTCTTATCATTCACCAATTCTTTGAATTAACTCGAAATGGCTAATTCTAAATCTGAACAGTGAAGAATATGCTTCGAACCTCTTGATTTGATGCAATCTCTCTTCACTTGACATAGATCTAGCTCCAAACGATGTAGACCTTCGATTCTCTTATGTAGATCTAGAATTTTAATGGTGGAAAGGTGTATTTTATTGAGCGAGGAGGATCACGAGCACAACCAAATGAGAGAATGAAGAAAGTAAATAATTCTTCATGGCTCTAACCCTCTATTTATAGTCTCCCACCAGTCGACTAATGGGCCTCCTCAAATCAGCCCATCAATGGCTCTATAAACCTGGAAAGAAATTGTGAAACAAAAAGCAGTGATTCCTCCCAAACTGCTGAGCCAAATCGTTAGTATGACCCCTCTATGGAATTTGCAACACTATTACCTTTCCAATTAAACCAACCTCAGCACCTGATTCGATCCCAGTCAAAAGTTATTCCTTGTGAAAGACTAATAGGGGCAAAATGGTCACAAATAAAATTGGTAAAAATTATGGTTGTGTGTCACATCTCCATAACCAACATATCAAAATATGAGAATGATCCAACCCTCAAGGAATTAAATGAAAATATTTTACGATCCTCTGATACGTAAAATGCGGGCTGTTACAATCTCCTCCCCTTTAGGAATTTTGTCCCCGAAATCCCAACAACACAAGCAACCAAAACAATTATGCATGCCTATCATCCACGAGCAACCAATTCTATCACCCAAACTAGCAGCCTTCAAATCATACCTCTACAGTCTTATCCTAGAACGCAAAACTCTATCAACAATTACAATCACTATAGTACAAGTTACAATGATGTAATGATGACACGATATTTATGAGTCATACCGACGAAGAGTTCTGGATGGGCCGTCTTCATACTCTCTTCCGTCTCCCACGTACAATCGTCATCATCCTCACTCCATTGTACCTTGACTAGCTTAACCGTCTTCTTCCTAAGTTGTTTCGTGTCATTCCCCACAACACGAAGCGGCTTACGAGGTCTCGTAGCTACGGTCTCGACTTCTAGGTCTTCGTACTGCTCCGGAGTTACCACCACATTCGAATCGTGCACACATTTCCATAGAAATGGCACATGGAAAACATTATGCACTCTCGACATCTTCTCGGGTAACTCTAATCTATACGTAGCTTTCCTATTCGCTCGACTATCGGAAATGACCCAATGAACCTAGGAGATAACTTTCCTTTTCTTCTTAACCGAACAACATGCTTTAACGGAGAGATCTTCACGAAAACCATATCACCAACATCGAATTCCGAATCCTTACGACGCATATTAGCATAACTCTTCTGACAATCTTGGGTTGCCTTCATTCGTTGTCGAATTATCTCGATACAATCTGAGTTTTCTCTTATCATCTCAGGCCCATATATCAACTTATCTCCAGTCTCTAACCAACATGCCAGAGAATTGCACGGTCTGCCATTAATGCCTCGTATGGTCCCATCCCAATGCTCGACTGGTAGCTATTATTATATGTGAACTCAACTAGATGTAAATGGTCCTCGCATGATCCTCTGAAGTCTAATACACAAGCTCTTAGGAGATCTTCCAAAACTTGGTTAATCCTCCTAGTTTGACTATTAGTTTGAGGATGATAAACTGTACTCAAACACAACTCGATTCCCGAAGTCTCTTGCAAACTCTTCCAAAATCCACTCGTGAAAAATGGATCTCAATAACTCACTATGCTCGTTGGGATACCATGGAATCGAACTATCCATTTTATATAAAGCTTAGCCAATTTTGATGTTGTTCTAGTTGATGTTACAAGAACAAACGTTGCACTTTTGGTCAAGCAATCCACGATGACCCAAATTCCTTCGTTTCCCTCCCTGGTTCTAGGTAGTTCATCGATAAAATCCATAGATATCTGTTCCTACTTCCACGTCGGAACTTCCAATGGCTGAAGCAATCCACTCAACTTCTTTTGTTCATCTTTCACCAACTGACAGTTCATGCACTTGGAGATAAACTTACGAATATCCCTTTTCATCCCTTCCCAGTATTAAGATCGCTTCATGTCCTAATACATATTATTATCACTAGGATGAATCTTCAATTTCGAGTGATGACATTCCCTCAGAACCTCATCTTTCAATTTGTTGACATTAGGAACAACCAACCGCCCTTGCTTTTGAAGCCATCCTTCTCGATCGACCTCGAACTCTTTATCCTCTGGTTCCAACTTCTAGATAAACTCGACAAGATTTGCATCTTGCTTGTGGTTCTCACCAATCCTTTCGATGAGAGTAGGTCTTATCGATAAGCTTGCCAACATTTCAGGTTCCAACTCACACCATGGTCCAAAATCAAATCCTACCAAGTACTCGAGACTTTTCCATTTCAAAAACATTGCTCACAATCCTGCATGTCTTCGACTCAACGCATCTGCAACTAGGTTAACTTTACCAGGAATGTAGGCTACCAAAATCTTACGATGATAGAAACTCCAACCGCCTTTGCTGTCGAAGATTCAAATCCTTTTGGGAGAAAAGATACTTTAACGACTTGTGATCCGTAAACAACTCGAATCGTACTCCCAACAAGGAATGTCTCTACATCTTCAGAGCAAACATGATCGCTGCCAACTACAAATCATGAGTTAGGTAATTACTTTCATGCGACTTTAGTTGTCGACTTGCGTAGGCCACAACCTTATCGTTCTGCATCAGCACTGCTCCATGTCTAGCCCCGCATGCATCAGTGTATACCACCATTTCTTCATTCCACTTGGAATCGTCAAAACAGGAGCTCTCGTCAGTCTCTCTTTTAGTATTTAGAAAACTTGCTCATACTTTGCATCCCATGTGAACACTTGATTCTTTTTCGTCAATCCTATTAATTGTGCATCTATCTGGGAGAAGTTCTTGATAAACTTTCGGTAATAACCTGCCAATCCAAGTAAACTTCTCATGTACGTTGCATTCTTAGGTCTATCCCAGTATTGGATTGCTTCCACCATAACGTGGTCAATCTCTATTCCATTTCCAGAAACTACAAGGCCTAAGAACCTCACTTCGCTCTTACAGAAGTGACACTTCAAAAACTTAGCCTTCAGCTGATGCTTTCGTAAGATTTCCAGAACAACTCTCAAGTGTGTCTTATTCTCTTCCTCATTCCGAGAGTAAACCAGAATATCATCCACGAACACAAGCATGAACTTGTTCAACTAATCTGTGAAAACCCTATTCATAAGATCCACAAAATACGCTGGCGCGTTAGTCAATCCAAATGGCATCACCAACCATTCGAAGAAACCAGATGGTGTCCTAAAAGCAGTCTTTGACACACTTTCCTTCACCACTCTCAACTGGTGAAATACTGTTGCCAAATCCATCTAAGAAAACACATTGTCCTCATGAAGATGATCGAACAAGTCATCTATTCTCGGCAAGGATACTTGTTCTTTTTTGTCACCTTGTTCAGCTCACGATAATCCACACACAATCTCAACGATGTGTCAACCTTGGTTGCAAACGCAATTGGTGCACCCCATTCAGACGTGCTTCTCCAAATGAATCCTTTACCCAAAAGGTCACAAACTTGCACCTTTAACTCTCGTTGTTCCTTAGGCACCATCCGCCTAAGAGGCATAACGATAGGTCTAGCACCCTCGACCAAATCGATTCTGAACTCAATCTCACTATGTGTCGGCAAGCCTTTGACTTCTTCAAAGACATCCTCAAACTCATTAGCAATCAACACAGATGACAAGTCTTCCTATAGAATCACAAGAGAACATAAAAAGCTTATGAAGACACCATCTTCGGGTTTACATCGAATCAAAACTTTTCTCCCTTCCAGATCCCCGACTCTCACCTCAGGCTTCTCACAATTTACTCTTGCTGCATACGTCTGGAGCCAATCCATGCCCAAGTTGATCCCAAACCAAGAGAAGTTCAAAACAAAGTAATCAGACACTAAGGACAAACCATGACTCAATAACTCAATACCATGACAAAGCATATAAAGGATGGACGAACCCCCAACTGGATTAGTCACAATCAAAGATCTATCACAAATCTCAGGTTCTAAAACCAAGCGGCACACAAACTCATTACAGATGAATGAATGTGATGCTCCAGTATCAAACAACACTTGAACTGAAACACCTCTAACTGAAAGTGTACCTGGAACGAGCTCACCCTTCCCTTTCTCCTCTTTGAGGAGCCTTTGAAGAAGATGACATAGCCTCCTAAGCATATTCCTTCACTATCTATTCCCTTTCGCTAGCTCCGGACAATCCTTCTGATCATGCCCAGGTTTTCGGCACTTGAAACACTTCTTTTCAGCTTTAGGACTCTTGTATTCATCAGCAAAATGGCCCTTTTATTGGCAGTTGTAGCAAACCACCTCACTCTTAGGTTTCTTCTTGCCATTCTTCCATTTCTACTATTGCTACTTCCTCTTATTATTGTTATTTCCACCTTGCTATGGTTTCGAAGCTTCCTTGGTTGCAGCGACAACATTTTCTTCTTTAAGAAACAAGCTTTCATGTCGAACAACTTTCTCCACTATCTTCTCATATGGATCATTAAGATGATCCACCAATGGCTTCCCAGTAAATGTATCTAAACCCATAACAAACTTTTCATTCTTCTAATAAGGAGAGTCAATGTATGAACGAGCATACTTGGACAATGCCTCAAAGTCAGAAACATAATCAAACACTGGTCGACCATTCTGATTTAGTTCCACAAACTTCTTCTGGAGTCTATTACTAAGTTATCTCTTCTTCTGGAGTCTCAAGCGTAAGAGAGTTCCACCACTCCATGGCTCTGCCTTGCAATTGTTTCGATGCAAGCTTCCTCGTCATTGCATCTTCTATACCCAAGTCTCCAAAAATATGTAAACAAAAATCTAACCATCTTTGATCCTCTTCAATTGGCACTGTTCCCTTGAACTTTTTTCCTCCTAGAGATTTGAAGTCTTTACACAGCTTCGCAAATTCCACAGCCCTAGGCACCTGAACTCTTACATCTACCGTGGATGTCACTAGAGCGGGTACGCTTCTCATGAATGCTTCCAACATGGCTGGGTAATCAGGTGTACCGCCATTTCCCCCTCCAGGGACAGTCTCCTCCCTAGCAGCATGTATCGATGGTCGACGGCTCATTCTAAGTCTGTAACATAGAATGATTATCCACTTACAAGAAAAACTACAAATGGAGTTCAAACGCTACTATATTATATATTATTATATGGTATACATCCATCAAAAATCTACAAATACGTCTCTCATACGTAATTACATCTTCGAACTTTGGCTAAAATCGGTTAACCAGAACTCTGATACCAAATGTGACGACCGCCCATAACTCCTCCACGTAACAAGGGAAATAATGAACCCAAAGACGTGCCAGGCAGATATAGACGATCATCAAGGTAAGATAACACATGCAGAACCTGTCCTATAACTCACAGCGCAAGGATAAAATATAATAAAACATATACAACAGGAAATAATAGTGAATCATATTTGAGCAGAAACTTGAACTTTCATAACAACTAGAAAGAATATCCATATATCTTTGGATTACAATGTAAGTGTCTGTACAAATTTGCCTCACTACAACAATCAGAGTCAAACATCAAACAGTGGAAACAACTGATACTGGATAGAAGAAAATTAATATGCTAGCCTCTTTCTCGCCACCGCACAGCAACATCGTCCTCATTAAGACCAATCACCTGTCGCCTGCCACTTAGTCTGCCCATCTGTAACACCATGGATGAACAACCCAAGGTAATAAGAGGAAACATAGAACTTTGAGTTAGACAACAGTGTTAATGAGCGATAAAATAACTATCTAACATCATCAATAAAGTATATGAGAATAGGCAGATTAACCAACCAATCTACCAAAACACCATAGAAGAACCCAAACTCATCTTCCCCACATCCGACAGTGATAAACTTTACAAACAAGCATTTAAGAACAACAATACATTCATGGCAATCAGTTATCAAGTGTGGACAATCCTAATCAATATCGACATCTCCCAAGCACAAGCCACAAAGGCCTAAACCAACTTCATACAAGCACCCAAAAGATATCTCCTTCGACATCGAATAACTTACATGACATGATACGAACAAAACAAACATCACTGATGGATCTGGCTATCACCGCCAAACTTGCTTTGAAACAATCATTAATCATATGACCGGCTAAACACCTTGCCATTGACTGCCAAGGGCCAATGCTAAACCTCGGTTCTATCAATAACTCCATACGACTTTCAACGATACCCAGGGTACTCGACCACACAACCGGGCTTTTAGATGTCTCTATTATACCCTTTCTTTGAATCAGCTAGAACCTATGACAACGATAATCTTTCAGCCCTCAATATCTCTAGTCATCCAGCGTGATGACCATTCGTAGCTCAAACAACCCCCTTGTGCAACCACTATACCAACTCATCACTTTGAGTTATCTTCACATTCGTTGCATTTCAACGATCAACGAACACTTCACAACACATCGAACATTCCTATCTGAATTCACGTCGAAGCTATAGCCATCATCGACCCAAAAACAAGCTTCGTTTGGTCGATACTGCATTTCATATCATTTCCAGCTATTAACCTGCCTTTTGGTCCGATTCCAAAAGTACATAGAACATGCGCAACTCAACCCATCGCATGGAGTTATGGTCGAGAAGGGCGCTTAGGAGCAAAGGAGGCAGGGTTGCAGAGGAACCACGCCGTCGAGGGCCTCGCAACATCCCTAGCACATATCCAAGTCAAGGATTCGAATCCCTAGGATTTGCAAGCTCGAACATCATGACCTCAAGCACCCTTGCATACGTCCTTCGCACTCCTTGAAAATATGAAATTTGCACCCAGGAGGGTGCGAAATTCGCACCCAACAGGGTGTTGAAATTCTTACCTAAAAGGGTGCGAAATCCGCACCCAAAAGGGCGCGAAATTCACACCCCAGAGGGTGCGAATTTCGTACCTCAATGGGGTGCAAAATTCGCACCATGCAGGTACGAATTTCGCACCCAGAAGGGCGTGAAATTCGCACCCTAGGGCCAGGTGCAAAATATACGCAAGCGCAGGTGCCAGGTGCAAAATTCTGGGTGTGGGCCTCCATTTTCACCTACTCCTACCTTACCCCTCTCCTATAAATAGCTCATGGCCTTACACTTCAAAGGGGTTGGATTTGGTGAGCTCAAGACCTCTAGAGAGCTACTATAATGGCATCTCCCATTTGAGGAAGAAGAAGGGCGAAAGTGTCTTTTCCTAATATATTAAATATATGATAATTATGACATCATATATCTCAGAGATGAATGTAATGAGATGTCATGAGATGGTCTTGATCTTGTAACTTTGTGTTATCAATAATATTCCAACGACTCTTCAAAGTGGACGTAGGCCCCTCTCGAGGCCGAGCCACTGTAAATTACTCGTGTTATTTACCGCTATCCGCTCTTGTCTATACGGCCAAGTAAATAATTCCAAGTAATTGGAATCTTTGGTGTTTACGACATTTTTTGCTATCAACATCTGGTACTTTCACTGAGAAAACTTTGATTTTTTCTCCTTTGTCGCACGTTGCCATCCCAACCTTCGACAAGTTTTAGGTTCCTTAGCTTAACCTACCGCCGAGTCCGCTCATGATGGAAAATTGTCCAAAGAACGCAATAATCGGCTCTTTAGCCGCAGCCGAAGCTGGAACATCTCAACAGCCTCAGCTGGCAGATATCCCGACCACTAATGAAAACGTCCCTCTTACTGTGGACCTCGAAGCACTCGCAACACAAGCTCAGATCCACGCGCTTAGTGAGAAATACGAGAACACAACGGTCGAGCTCAATCAAGTATTGAGGAATAACATCGACCTTATGCGACAACTTTAAGAAAGTCAGCGCGTCGTCGCTCGACTTCTACTAACTCGGAAGAATGCTCGACCTCGACCAACTATGTCGGAAACTTCTTCTTTCGAGTCAAGGGGACCACATCAAAGGAGGAGGTTTAGCCTCATCAACAACGTCGCCGTCCGCATTAACGCTCTCAACAACGGTAACTGCAACGGCAATGGCCTCGCCAACGGCAATGGAAACGACAACGGCGACCGAACTACAGTCACATATAGGGAGGGAGCACAATACCAAGATCGCTCAAGCTTGATCGTCAATGACGGATCGGGTCCGACCAACTAACCCCATCCTTGAAAAAACCCAATGGTTGTAACACCCCAACTCCGCTAGGGTCCTCACAAAGGGAATGCACTAGTTTTGGTGGAGTATTTTCTAGGTAAACATGCACAGAGATATCACAAGGCAGAACATAAATAAAGCAGCGGTAGAAATTAAAAACCAACTTTTTATTACTTTCAAGAAAAGAGTCAAAACCTCATATATCTAAGATACAAATTATTCCATTACATCAAGTTCCAAATAAAGAAGCATAAACTTAAGATAACAAAGTAAATTATTCCCCATAAATAGCAGAAGCAGCCATAGCATAGCCCAAGACCAAACCGGACATGAGCTGTCAGAAAGCAAGCTAAATCCAAGCTAAGAGCTAGTGTTTCCTCCCTGAGAACCTGGGGAGAGAGGGAAACGAAAGAAAAAGAGGCGAAAGAAAAAGGGTCAGTCATAAAGACTGGTAAGCCCTAGTGACTTTCAGTATGAAAACTAGTAAAGGTAACATGATATGTGAAAACTGGAATTAAACATAAGGATGATAACAGAACTGGTAGGATAATTAAGATAACAAGATAAGTCAAGTATAGCATCGCAATTCAAGATTCGCTGCACCAACTGTACTAGTGTTCTAACCCATGTCAAGTATTAATCATGAAATGATACCTTGGCCCAATATCATGAAGTGACCCATTACGGGGTCCTATGGTACGATCTACCAATCGATTGGCTCCCTACAAGTTCTAGCTCGTCATGTGTCTGTGTCATACGACCCTATCCAGAAATGTATTTACCTGTGCTAGGTCCACCATAGGGTAAATCTACGGGTGCCCAATGCCTGCTTTTTCAACTCCGGACTACGTGCACGACCATAGTCCGCCTGAACCTACAATGGCGCACCTACTCAGCCGTCGTTCTGATCGCTAACAATCAGCCCAGTAATCGTGCCCTACCCTGCCTAGTCCCAGGGTATCGTGATACATCTAAGTGGGTTACTGCTGAAAAGGACCGCGTAACTAGGGTTTCTGATGGGTTAAGTGTTGTCATTCAAATTCGTCACTTAACCCTATCCAAATCATGTATCAAGTTGGTTAAGTGTGTTCAAGCGGTTCATGACTTAACCCTATCAAATCATCGTGTCAAGTTGGTTAAGTATATTCAAGTGGTTCATGACTTAACCCTATCATGTGGCATTAATTCATTAATGCACTTCAACCTCTCACATTAGACTAACTGTAGTGGTTACTGGATTTGTCGGGCGGTTCCGGGCAGATTTACACCACAACATAGTCTAACCTCGGGTTTTACGTGCGATATGACCAACTACCCACATTGGATCCTATTGTTTGCAGCCACTGGATTTGCCGGGCGGTTCCGGGCAGATTTACACTGCAAACTCAACCCAACCTCGAGTTGGCCATTTTCAAGTTTATCTAATTGTCATGCCCACATTCAAGTTTTCATGTCAAAATTCATGTCAAGTTTTCATGTCATGTTTCATGTCAAATCGTGTCAAGTTCATGTCCATATCCAGGTTCAAGTTATAATAACGTTCATGTTTAAAGTTCAAAGTCAATTCATGTTTTACCTAGTCTACCCAAATCGTATTCCCATCGTACGTAAGCTCGAATCGATACAAATAAATCTAATTAGGGAATAACATAAAAAGGGATGGGTATAGGGTGGAAAAAGTGATTACTAGCATAGCATGGTATGACTTGATAAAAGATTATAACATTACTGGCATATGGAATATTGGCCTCAAACATAAAGATTCCAAATCTAGCAAAATAAGGTACTAGTCAAGATAACAATTGTCATAAGAGAATAGTATAGTCATGGTAACGATTGTCATAAGGTGATAGCATAGTCATGGTAACGATTGACATAAGGTGATAGTCATAAACTAGTGACTAATAGAAGATTCTACATGATAATATGAGGGGTTTTCTTTGTGATTTACGACATGAATAGTCCCCAAATCAATGTCATAATATATCCAAAAGTCAAGATCCAAGATGAACAAGAATGGATGTAAAACAGTCATCATACATAGGTCCAATTTCAATTTACATCATATTCATATTACATTTATAGTTTAAATCTAAAAATAACTGGGGCTTATAGACCGTGGTTCGAGAATTAGAAAAAGAGAGTTGATGTTGAATCTTTGTATGCTTAGTCAAGTCCTAATAGAAATCCCCAAATCAGCAATTCACTTAACGCAGTCTCAACGTAGAAGAAGCAGTCCTTTTCTCAAACTTTTCAACCAGAATTAGAGCAGCATAATGTCAGAAAGAATTTTGTGTAGAGAGACTGGTGTTAGGGGCTGTATTTATAGGGTTAGGTCAACGAATGTGGACAAAAACGAGGCCAGAAACATCAAAGTGAATCCAGCTTCAAAAATGGGCTCGGGCACCAGGTCGACCCCTAGGTCGACACTATGGTCGACCTGGTCTTGGGTAGGTCGACTACATAGTCGACCCCTAGGTCGACCTAGTCCTGGGCGGGAGATTTTCCGCCCAGTCCATTCTGAGGTTTGAATTTCGAAATTCGAATTCGAATTGAGCTGTTTGAACTTGAAAACTTCTGAAAACTTCGAAAGGTCATAACTTGGTCATACATGCTCCGATTTTCGAAAACTCGGACTCGTTTCCAAGCAGAATTTCGAGACGAACAAAATGGCGTAACCCATTTCCCTTGATTCTTATTTTAAAAATTAATTTTGCCTTGATTTATGGTTATTACATGTTATAAAAACTCGGGTTGTTACAATGGTCTCCCATGGAGACAATGGAACTACTATGCCAGCGGCCCGCGCTTTTCCAGAACAGGATCCACACTAACCCACTCCTCACCAGGATCCGATTATAGATGTCGAGGACATGGAAGAAGAAGACCCTGACATCTATCATAGATGACGCCCTCGCAATAGAACTCCAGAACCTCGCCAAAACCCATGGGTCCCAATGGCGGGTCCTCATCCAACTTATGTTCCCGACATGGTTCGAAGGATCATGAGAAAAATGCGAGGAAATGTGCATGATTCATGTGCGGCGCACATTAGACGTAACCCTTTCACAGGAAGAATAAATGAAGCTGAGTGTCTGTAACGCTTCAGCATTCCATAGATGACACTCTACGATGGCTCTACCGATCCTTGTGCTTTATTGAACCGGTATGAATGGCAAATTGATTCAAGCCCAGGAAATGATCCAGTCAAATGCAAATGCTTCCCAATCTTCCTATCCAGGACCGCTTTACTTTGGTTCTCGCACCTCCCACTTGACTCCATCAACAACTTCGGCCAACTAGCGATAGAACTAGTCAAGCAATTCAGAGTTCATATCCCGACTCCAAAGAATGCCCTCACTTTGTCTAACCTATACCAAGGACCCGCCGAGTCTCTCAAAAGCTACCTCTCCCGGTTCAACATCGCCTTCGCCGAGGTTGAGGATCCGGACCCGCGAAACATAATCTTTCAATTAGCAAAAGGTGTCCTTCTTACTTTCGAATTCGGGGCATGGATCGATCGGAAGCAGCCAAAAAGCCTCGACGCTTTCTACGAAAAGGCTGGGCAATATTTATGCCAAGAGGAAGCAAGATGGAACCGGTTCTCCGAAACTAGTCGCCCCAACAACTCTCAAGCGGGCGCTACAAATAGCAACCTTAGAGGAAGACAAGTAGGAGAGACCTTTGATCAGAACAAGGAGGCAGGTACCAACAGGCTAAGGTCGAACAATGATAGGCAAGGTGGTCGGAACAGTGATCAGGCCTCGACCGAGCCAAGGAAACCCAGACCATACCGAGCCTTCGAGGCATACACCTTGCTAAACGAAGACTTAGAAACAATCTACTGAGTCATGCAACACATTGCCATACAAGAAACCACACACCAGGGAATCAACCGACCTCGAAAGAAATATAGGGAGGTACTACCGATACCACGATGTGTATGGACATAATACCAATGAATGTCGCAGCTCAAGACATAATTGAGAAGCTTATCCGCGAGAAACAACTTAAGCAGTATGTCCAGGTGCCCTCCGATGTAAATTCAAAGTCTCAGGCATCAACACCTCAGGTGCCTGCCAAGATGGATCCGGGCCCATCTAACCCAAGGCGAGGGATCGTGATCAACACTATATGTTTCGGACCTTACCCTACATATGATAGCTTTCGAAAAATGGAAGAGTATGTAAGCTCCATAAAGCGTGCTACTTATGAGGCTTTCTCCGCTCCAGACGAATCCATCCCATCCAAGCTCCAAAAAACCATGCGGGACAACATTGTTTTTCGTGAAAGAGATTCTACGGCGGTTGGCATCCTCACCACCAATCCACTAGTTATCACAGCCCAAATCGGTGTTGCTTCTGTCCGAAAAGTATTAATTGACTCGGGAAGCTCGATCAACATTATTTTCAAGTCTGCTTACGACTAGATGAAATTGGAAACAAAGGACTTAAAGCCATGTCGCGCCACGGTCCACGGTTTAAATGGGGCTTTATTTGCCCAGTGGGAATGATCGATTTGCCCGTATAGCTGGGCGAGGGGGATCGAAGCCAGGTTCGAATCCTCACTTTCGTGTTTATAGACATTGATTCCCCATACAATGCTTTCCTTGTACGCCCTTTCCTTACTGAGTTTTGGGTCTGCATGTCTCTGTGGTCTCTCCTAATGAAATTCTCGACAAAAAACGGATTGGAATAGTTAGAGGAGACCAAGAAAACGCCAAAGAATGTTATGCAATAGAATGGAAGAATGCGCGTAATAAGGACAAAGGAAAAGTTGTGCCCACACCTTCTTGCGCTAACACTGTCTCCGCATAGCAACGACATCTGGGCCTTGGCTCAGGTGCCACTGCCATCTTTTCGATGACCTTGACCCATAGAAGGACGAAGAGCCCGAATACGAAAGGGCTACTCCGGTCGAACCAACAGCGGATATTCCCGTTAATCCCGACGATCCATCAAGTGTACTAAAGATAGGATCGCAACTTCATCCCGTAGTCAAATAAGATCTTATAAATTTCTTGAAGGAAAATTTGGACGTGTTTGCATGGACTCGCTCCGATAAGAAAGGCATCAATCCTGAGGTCGCTTGCCATTGTTTAAGTACCGATCCCATAATACCTCCAATCAAGCAGAAGCGCCGCTTCCTGGGACCCGAGAGGTCCAAAGCACTCGAGGAAGAAGTAGACCGTCTGCTCAATAATAACTATATTCGCGAAGCCGACTACTCCGTATGGGTCTCCAATCCAGTCCTGATCAAAGAAGCCAATGGTAAATGGCGAACATGCGTCAGCTTCTTCGATTTAAACAAGGCATGTCCCAAGGACAGCTTCCAACTCCCAATGATCAATCGACTAGTTGATTTAACCGTAGGATACCAGCTATTATCTTTCATGGATGCTTATTCACGCTACAATCAGATCCCAATGAATCTTCACGATCAGGATCATACCTCTTTCATAATCGAACTTGGGCTTTACTACTATCGCATCATTCCCTTCAGCCTAAAGAATGTCAGCGCTACTTATCAACGAATGGTTAATCGCCTCTTCAAAAACCAAATTGGGAAATCTATGGAGGTGTACCATGATGATATGTTGGTAAAATCTAAAGTGTCAAGCAATCACGTCCACGACCTCTTTGAAATGTTTGATCTCCTCCGCCAGTACGACATGAAACTCAATCCCCTGAAATGTTCCTTCGGCGTCGCTTCAGGGAAATTCTTGGGCTTCATTGTAACACCCAGTATTTTCAGTTAACACTAAAGTAACGAATCAAAGAATAATTAATTTGAAAAGGAAGAATTCGGTGAAACGGGTTGCGCCATTGTGTTTGTCTTGGAATTCTGCTTGAGATATAGTCTGAGTTTGCGTAAAACGGACACCGTATGAAGGAGATATGGACGAATGAAGTTAGGCAAGAAAACCGGAAGTCGACCAGAATGCACTGGCGCACTTCACAAGTGCGCCAGTACAAAAATGCATTGGCGCACCTGCCAAGTGTACCCAGTCTAGGCTAAAAACCTACACAGGTTTCTGGAGTTTTCTAATCAGATCAGTGAGTCATTGCTGAGTCCTTTCTAACTCCTTGCTGAGTCATTAGGGCTGAGGTATTATCCTATCTTGACTGGATGGTCTTGATTGCCTCTAGATTTAATCCGACAGCTCTAAATTAATTAAAACTCTATATAAGCAACCTAACTCTCAACCTAAAATCACACTAATTCATTCCAAGAGCCGCCATGCCGTCAATGGTGAACCTAGAATAGCCGTCATCTCTTTCAACTTAGAGGCAAGATAGAAGCTACATCAAAAAATCAAATTAAATCTAATCTGATTCAACTAAGAGACTTCAACGATCTACATCAAAGGCGAGCAATTCAATTTCAGAATACAGATCCTAGAACTCAAGAATTCCTTTTTGTTTGTAAGTATAGTTACCTTTCAGATGTGAATAAATTAAAGACGTGTTTGTAATGAATTGGAAAATAGAAGTTGTATGTGATTGATGATGCGAATTCATGTCTAATTCTTGCGATAATTGTTCATGTATGCCTTGGAATGATTCTGGTTTATTTGAACTTATCGTATCATGTGGAAATGGGTGATGAACTTATTATGATTTGGGGAACGAAACCATCATACCACATATAAGTTTGACAATCCTTTCATGATGTGCCATATGCAAGTTACATGTTTTATGTTAGTCAAGATCTGTATATATGTTCATATGCAAGATACATGTTTTATGTTAGGCCCAAGTCAAGATCTATATATATATATATATATATATATATATATATATATATGTTTATATGCAAGTTTCATGTTTTGTGTTAGATCCAAAAATTAGATCTATATTTATATGCATGTTTATAAAGTGGATTCATGAAAGTTTATATGATCATTATTATTGGATCTAGTTCACATCTACATGTTAAAGTTAAACTTATACATGCTTTGGTAATGTACATGTCATGATTCTCCTAAATTATGCTAGTTATAAACCAAGTTGTGTTCACCTATGCCTAGATCTACATGTTCACATGCTTAGGTTATGCTAGTTCTATCCAATTTAATTGCAAGTTTCATAAGACATGTATTATGTTTAGATCTACATTTATATCTATGTTTATTGAATCATGCAAGTTGTTTAGATCTACATTCAGATCTATGTTTATTGAATCATGCAAGTTGTTTAGATCTACATTTAGATCTATGTTTATTGAATCATGCAAGTTGTTAGGCTAAGACATGTATTATGTTTAGATCTACATTTAGATCTATGTTTATTGAATCATGCAAGTTATTAGGCCAAGACATGTATTATGTTTAGATTTACATTTAGATCTATGAAAATTGGATCCAAGATTAAAGTTCACACTCACATGCCTTGTTAAACTTGTGTAAAACCATATGCTTAAGATTCATGTTTATTGGATCCAAAAGAAAAGTTCGTATTTACATGCCTTGTTAAACTTGTGTAAATCCATATGTTTAAGATCCATGATTATTGGATCCAAATTAAAAGTTCACATTCACATGTCTAGTTGAACTTGTATAATTCTATATGCTTAAGGTTTATGTTTATTGGACCCAAATAAAAGCTTACATTTGTATGCCTAATTGGATTTGGATAATTTCATATGCTTAAAGACTCATGTTAGTTGGATCTAAAAATGCAAGTTCACTATATTATGCCACGTTTACATGACACATGTTTAGTTAGTTCCTTATTATTTTATGTTGTGTGAATGGTGTGTGCTCCCTTCTTTCCCCTTTTATATATAAGTTCGGCTATGTTACGAGCCTAATATTCTATGTGAATTTTGCGAACGTATGACAGGGGAAACGTTGGGAAAACCTTAGAAATTATTATTGGCATAATTTAGCCCATAGATAAATGAATGGTTAGTGTCATAAAAATGGTATAATTTATATACCAAAAATCTTGAATATGATTTAGAGGAAAAATCGGGCATCGCTTGAATGGTAATAATTATGGAAAATTTACATATAAATTTGAAAGATAAATATGTAAATTAAGAAAAAGACGAATGTGCCTAACCCGGGGTTAGATTGAGTTGTGGTGTAAAACTGCCCGAAACCGCCCGACACATCCAGTAACCACAACAACACCTATCTAATGTGAGAGGCTAGTGCATCATGCCTAAGGAAAACCCGAGGTTAGATTGAGTTGTGGTGTAAAACTGCCCAGAACCGCCCGACACATCTAGTAACCGCAACAACACATATCTAATGTGAGAGGTTGGTGCATTAATAAATCAATAATGCTAATGAACAAGATGGATGACTAGGGTTAAGTTCATAGGAACACTTAACCAATATAACAAGATGAATGACTAGGGTTAAGTTCATAGGAACACTTAACCAATATAACAAGATGAATGACTAGGGTTAAGTTCATAGGAACACTTAACAAATATAACAAGATGAATGACTAGGGTTAAGTTCATAGGAACACTTAACCAATATGAATGACTAGGGTTAAGTTAATAAGAAACACTTAACCAATATAACAAGATGAATGGGTAGGGTTAAGTAATAAGAAACACTTAACCAATATAACTTGATTTGTGGTAAGGTTGAGTAAAAACAAGAGTGCAACACTTAACCAATATAACTTGATTTATGGTAGGGTTAAGTTAACACAAGAAGGTAACACTTAACCAAAGTAATATGATAAGTGGATGGGTTAAGTTAACTTGAATTGATTGATGACACTTAACCAATACAACATGATGAACACGTGGGGTTAACTTAACAAGAAACACTTGACCAATACAACTTGATGGACGAACAGGGTTAAGTTAATAGAAAACACTTAACCAATCCAACATGATAAGCAAGGAGGGTTAAGTTAATAAGAAACACTTAACCAACATGACATGATGAATGGGTGGGTTAAGTTAACATGAATGGACAACACTTAACCAATACGACATAATGTACGGGTGGGTTAAGTACATATCGGGTTGGTGGGTAATATTAGTACATATAGTCCCACATAACTTAACCGTTAAATAAATATGCTTGAATCGATGGGAAGGTTAAGTACATCTCGTGTAGGTAGGTAATATTAGTACATATAGGCCCACAAAACTTAACCGTTAAATAAACATGCCTGAATTGGTGGGAGGGTTAAGTACATATCGGGTTGGTGGGTAATATAAGTAAATATAGGCCCACAAACTTAACCAGCAGGAAACCATAGTAACGGGTACCCATTTCAGCAGTAACCCACATAGATGTATCATGGTACCCTGAAATTAGGCAGGGTGGGGCATGATTACTGGGCTGATTGTAAGCGGTCAAAGCAGCGGCAGGAGGTACGTCAGTGTAGGTTCCGACGGTTTACGGGCGTGCACGTACTCCGGAGTGGGAAAAAGCAGGCACTGGGTACAAGTAGTTATACACTGTGCATCTTGAATCGTGTCGGGTTTCTATCATAAGGATTGATACACCTTATGGTGGGACCAGCACAGGTATCTACATGCAAGAGAGGGCCGATTAACACAGACACATGGAACGTTAATGCAAGTAAGGAGCCGATCGATAGGGTAGTAAGGGTACATATAACACATTCATGGCAATTAGGCAGATTGAGGTGGAATCCTCATAATGGATGTACACCTGAAGGCTACCACAATTGCGGGGATTGGGATCACGTTATAATATGATCATTTTATATAGATTACTAGTTGGGACACTAGTTAAGTGGTGCAGAGAAGTAAAATGGGTGCGATAGCATATTCAACCTTATTATCTTATTTCTAGGGTGATGTCCTAGATTCAGTTTATTCATGTCATAGCCCTTTTCTTGTTTGCATGCTAAATAGTCACTAGACTTACCAGACTCATGTCTGACCTATTTTCTTTCGTCTTCTTTTCTTCCGCTCCCCCCTTCCCCTAGGTCCGCAGGGAGGGAATACTTCAGCTTAGATCGGATCATTTCCAGCTTGAAGAAAGTAGATGTATTGCTTGGAATCTTTTTCCTTGGGCTATGGCTTTGGATACTCTCTTATTGGGGATTTATGCTGTCTTACTGTTGTTTTAATGCTTCTTTATGTTTTAATTCAAGACATAAGTTCTATGTATTACTTTTAAGTATGATTGAGACAACTGTTGTAAAAGCTTGATTGAACCACATTGTTTATAAAATGATTTTTATTTTCCGCTGCTTTATTTGTCTATCTTGTAATCCATCGGCATCTTTTACCTATAACGCTCCAACAAAGTTAAGGCATTCCTTTTGTGAGTGACCTTAATGGAGGGAGGGTGTTTCATTCATCGTCAACTCCCGGGGAATTGAAGCCAATCCCGAAAAAATCCAAGCTATTAGGGATATCCGAGGCCCCCAGAACATCAAAGATGTTCAAAATTTAAACAGAAAGGTCGTCGCTTTAAGTCGGTTCATCTATAAAGCCACTAACAAGTGCATTCCTTTCTTCATTTTACTTCGAAAAGGGAAATACTACTTCGAGTGGACCTCAGAATGCATCTCCGCATTCGAAGACTATCTGAACCACTTAGAACGACCAGCTATCTTATCTAAGCCCGTGGACCACGAGGACTTATATGTTTATTTTGTTGTTTCCATGTAGGCAATCAGCTCAGCATTGCTATGCATCGAGGACCGTATCCAACGACCCGTCTACTACACCAACAAACGTTTAACGGCGGTAGAAAAGAATTACCCGAAGCTGGAAAAGCTGGCATTTTGTTTATTGGTTTCCTCTCGGAAACTTCGAACATACTTCCAATCTCATCACATAAAGGTTTTCACGGACCAACCGCTACACCCAGTCCTATAGCGACCCGAAGCGTCGGGGCAACTATTAAAGTAGAGTATGGAGCTAAGCCAATTAAAGATATCATTCATACCCCACCAAGCCATTCTCGGCCACGCTCTCGTTGATTTCATAGTAGAATTCATAGCCCTTGAGGAGGCTCCTACAGAGAACGCTGAGGCTCCCAACAATCAATGGAAATTGTTCGTGGACGGCTCCTCCAACAGCAAATGCTCTGGAGCCGGAGTCGTGTTCATCACCCCAGAAAGACGACCGATATGCTACGTGCTAAAATTAATTTTTCCTGCTACCAACAACATGCAGAATATGAGGTCTTGATAGTCGGGCTTAGAATCTTGATCGAGCTCAAACTAAAGACAATCCAAATTTTCTCCGATTCACAACTCATCGTGCGTCAAGTACAAGGGGAATATCAAGCTAAGGGAGAATGACTCGCCCTGTACTTAACTCAGGTTCAAGTATTACTTACCTTCTTCGACCTCTTCGTCATCACACACATCCCTCGAGAAAAAAATGAAAAAGAAGATTCATTAGCCAGGCTAGCAAGCTCTGGGGATCCGCAACTCTTGGGATTTACCTTAGTCAAAATACTCAACTCCTCAAGTATCAAGCAAACGCAAACCAAGGCGGTCAAGAATGCCGAATTCGAACCTGAATTGTAGATGATGCCAATCAAGAGTTACCTAAAACACGGGACCCTTCTATGAAGCTTCAAAGAAAAACGAGCGCTCACTCGCCAATTGGCTCGCTACCTCCTTATGGATGGGGTACTCTTCCGCTGAGGTTTCTCTGTCCCACTGCTCAGATGCGTAGGCCATGACGATGCCATCTGAGTATCCACTAATGTGTACAAGGGTGAGTGCGGTGACCATTCTGGAGGGCAATCCCTGGCAAGAAAAATACTTAGACATGGTTATTATTGGCATACGCTCGACCGAGACGCCACTGACTACGCCCGCAAGTGTGACAAGTGCCAGTGCTTATCAAAGATCCCAAGAGCCCCTCCTACACAGTTGACACAAATGGTCAGGCCATTGCCGTTCGCCATGTAGGGAATCAACATCATCAGAACTCTTCCAATGGCCAGAGGCGGGGCGCGATACACTGTCGTCGCAGTTGATTATTTTACCAAATGGGCAGAGGCCGAATCTCTCATCACAATCACCACTAAGAAGATGATCAACTTCATTGTGCGCAACGTCATTACTCGGTATGGGGTCCCTCAAGCAATCGTTTCTGACAACGACACTCAGTTCGAGAGCGTCGAATTCAAAACCTTCTATCAGCGGCACAACATCGAAAAAAGGTTCTCAACGGTGGTTCATCCCCAAGCCAATGGGAAGGTCGAGGCGGTTAACAAAGTCATCAAATCCATCATCAAGAAGCGCCTGGAAAAGGCTGGGGGCATGTGGGTTGATGAACTTCCTCTAGCCCTATAGGCCTACCATACCACCTACAAGACAGCAACCGGACACACTCCTTTCACTCTCGCCTATAGGTCCGAAACTGTTATCCCCATTCAGCTCAAATTCAATCTCACTGTTTACTTTTTTTGATCCAAAGACAAATCAAGATTTACTTCTGGGATCACTCGACTTGCTAGAAGAGAGAAGGAATGAAGTTGACCTAAGAGCCACCGCCCAATGACAACGAGTAGCGATACTTCAATTCTAAAGTCCATCGTAAGTACCTTAACGTCGGCGACCTCGTCTTGAAATGGGTCTTTTCTCCACCAACAAGCCTCGCCCTTTGTTGGGAAGGCCCGTACTCCATACAACGGAAGATTAGCAATGGATCTTTCAAACTCGCTACCGTGGATGGACCCGAACTCCCAAGGGCATGGAACAACGAACATTTATGCCGCTACTTTACATAACTTAGTACACAGTCATTTATGCTTTTCCAATGATATTTTGTTTTCAAACAATTCAAGGCATTGTAATGGCTATTATTGCCAAAGTTATTAGTAGAAATGATGTTCATCTTCCTATCTCCTTTGTGTTTACTCCGCGCATGACATGTTTAATTAGTCCTGACAATCAACTTACGTACAAACATTTGATCGACGCGCCGGCGCCCTGAGCACGGAAGTCGATGCCGCCATCTGAACCTCGATCAAACTTCGAGGCCAAACAACACTGGCTATGACTGACACCCTGAGTGTGACACCCCATGTCCATTAATGTCATTCACAAAGGGAATGCATTAAGTTTCCTAGAGCGTTATAGGTAACCATATATAGAATATTACAAGACAAATATAATTAAGGTAGCAGCGAAAAATCAATTTTTTATTCCAAACACAAATCATACATCGTGGTCCAAAACACCATAAGTCACAAAAACCATTACAACAATATAACTTCTGTCTCTTACCATCGGAGTACATAAATACTTAAAAGTAAACATAATTCCCCAAATAAAAGAGACAAAGCCATAGTAGAGATAAGAACTTGAGCCATACTTCGAAAGCATCTCTAGCAAGATGATATCTGAGTCCTGATTAAGCCTGAGTGTTTCCTCCCTGAGAATCGGCCCGGAGGGGGGGGAATGGAAGAAAGAAGATGAAACAAAAGGGTCAGACATGAAGTCTGGCGAGTCTAGTTACTTTTAGCAAGTAAATAAATAAATGTAGCGTGACAGGCATATAAAGTGGATAAGAGAGATCACTACATAAATGGCAGGTGTGACAAGGTAGACAGGATAAGGTGTATACGCTTCTCTAATGATTACTCTGCATCATTACTAGTACAACTAGAATGAGATGATCCCTTCCACTATAAGGTGGTAGACTTAGGAGTACATCCAAATGTGCCCTAATTACTACCCTAATCGATCAGCTCCCTACTCTGTAGATACTCTATGCCGGCCCCACAGTAGGATGTATCACGTCCTAAAGTGGCAACCCCTCGCTGATATGCACAGCCCCATATGTACAGGTGTCACGGTCGTCTTATTCCCTTCTGCCCGGCTCATGCACGCACATGGCCCGGTCGGTTTGCGCCGCCCACACCGTCCTCCATGTTTGGATCTTTTACAATCAGTCCAGTAAGCGTACCCCTTCTCCGACCTAGTACGGAGTACATGTTTTGATACCTACTCTGGGTTACTGGATGAAATGCATCCCATACAATATGATACAAGCTCTCCCCTTTGTCTTGTATCCCCCACTAGGTTTTCTTTGGCTACGTATACCATTAGGTGTCTTTAATTACATAACTCTATCATTTCTATAAGTTATATTTACCTGAAAAGGTATTTTTAATTACATAACTTTATTATTCCAACCGGTCATGTATACCACTAGGTGTCTTTAATTACATAACCTTATCGGGTTAAGTTTGTGGGCCTATATGTAAAAATTACCCAGCCCCTCTAGATTTGCTTAACCCATCCACTATCCAATCAATTTTACTTAACCCTAACTTTAGTTCACAAGCATACAATCCCTATGGATTAGATTTGGTTAAGTAGTACAATTTATTACCATGTCCATTTATGGTTTATAATGGGCTAGACCTCCCACATTAGGTCTACAACTTGTGGATGCTGGATATGTCGGTTAGGTCCGGGCAGTCTTATTCCACAAGTAGGGCCTAACCTCGTGTCATAGCCCGATTCGTATTTGCGCACTTCAACCTCTCACATTAGGTTCAACATTAGTGGTTGTTGGATATGTCAGTCAGGTCCAGGCAGACTTCCACCACTAATGCAACCTAACCTCGTGTCATAAGCGCCATTACAATTTCTAATTGTAATCCTAGGTTATTAATTAATCAATTAATTAAACCTATGCCTTTGTAGGTGTTAATGCCCATTTTACCCAGTAATTTTGAATTATATGTCCAGTGATGCTTAAAATCAAATTATACCAATATTAAACTTTTTCCCCCGTTCCTTAACTAGCGCTCACAAAATTGGCGGCATGCCTAGGTTAGATAATAGCCTAGTCATAAACAATAAAAGGGAAAAATAATAGGAATATAACCAAAGTGATTGTTTTAACATAACTTGGCATAAACATAAACTAACATGGTGATAAGGTGGACGTATGAGTATAAATCTGATGAACTTGTAGCAATTACTAGTTCTAACATAACTACGATGTCATAGTGAGCATAATAAGATCTAAATTAACCATTTAGATGTCCAACTATTCAGATTTAACATAATAGGCACAAGATGATAATCTAGATCTGATTAACAAATTAAATGTCCACACAATTTATATCCAATAGTTTAAAAGTAGATCTACACTATTAAGTTTTAAGATTCACATCATGGCATGTCATAGAAGTTATAATAGATCCGTCTAGATAGAGGTTTAGATCCAAATCCTAACCAATTCAGAATGTCATATAATCACAATTTATAATGGATCTGATATAATCTAGGCATATGAACAAATCCAAGTCGTAGTCGTGTCATATTTACCTTTAAATATTCAAATCTAAAAGCAACTAGGGACTTATAGTGTTAGGATTAGAAAATAGAAGAAGAATGGATCTTGAATCCCTGAAACACCCCACCTCCATTAAGGTCACTCACAAAGGGAATGCATTAACTTCGATGAAGCATTATAGGTAAAAGATACAGATGATTTACAAGACAGATATATAAACAGTGGAAAAACTGGAATTATTTCATAAGCAACGCGGTCTAGTCAGAACATTACAACCATTGTCTCAAAACCCAACTTCCAAGTTATTACAATAAAACTTATATCTTGATTAAAAACTAAAAATACATAAAGAAGCATAAAGCAGTAGTAAAGCGGCATAAGTCCCCAATAAAAGTGTAACCATAGCCATAGCCCAAGAAAAGAGAATCCAAGCAATACATCTACTCTCTTCAAGCTGGAAAATGTCTGAATTAAGCTGATGTATTCCCTCCCTGCGGACCTTGGGGGGGGGGGGGGACGGAAGAAAAGAAGACGAAAGATAACAGGTCAGACATAAGTCTGGTAAGTCCAGTGATTTTTCAGCATGTAAACAAGAAAAAGGATCATGACATGAATAAACTGAATATAGGACAATACGATAGTGACAAGATAACATAAGGCAAGATAAGGCAAGTTAAACTGAGTATGCTATCGCACTCATTTCCATTTCTCTGCGCCTACTAACAAATGTTTCAACTAGCATCATGTGTTCATAATAAAATGATCCCTTTAATAATCGGTGCCTACTCTCATGCATTTATTACTTGTGTCATCCGGCCCCGCTTTTTTGTAGATACCTGTGCTGGTCCTACCATGGGGTGTATCAATCCCTATGGTAGCAACCCGACACAATTCAAGATGCATAGTATATAACTACTGATGCCCAGTGCCTGATTTTTCCACTCCATAGTACGTGCACACCCGAACTCCATCGGAACCTACACTGACACACCATCCGCCGCTATTTTGACCGCTTATAATCATCCCAGTAACTGTGCCCTACCCTGCCTAGTTCAGGGTACCATGATACATTTATGTGGGTTACTGCTGAAATGGGTCCCCGTTACTAGGGTTTCCTAATCAACATGTTATAATGGTTATGTGTTCTCCATGTAACCTAACCCATATGTTTAATTAACATATTGTATTGGTTAAGTGTTGCCCAAGTTAACTTAACCCTACCATTCTTAGCATGTCCGTTCATTTGCATTAATTCATTCATTAATGCCTCAACCTCTCACTTTATAACTGTTGTTTGCGGTTGCTGGATGTATCGGGCGGTTCCGGGTAGACTTCTACCGCAAACTCATTCTAACCTCGGGTTTTAGGCTTGATGCGCTAACCTCTCACATTAGATCTGTTGTTGCGGTTGCTGGATGTGCCGGGCGGTTCCGGGCAGTCTTACATCGCAACGCAATCTATCCACATGTTAGGCATGTTCATCTTTTAGCCAAATTACATATTTACCATAAATGCCCAAATCTAGATTTTAATATGCCAATTACCCACGATTGTAGTCAATTCAAGTTGTTGACGTCAAAAGTTGGTTACTAGTGACAATCAACCCCCAATCGTGTGATCAACACACGAGTAAAGATTTATAAAATGCAGTAAAAGCAAAAAGAATGAGGAGCACATACAGAATTTTTATAGTAGTTCGGCAAAGTCGGTGCCTATGTCCACTTTATATATTATTTCTCTTTTTTGATTACAAGTACAATGCTTTTTTTGTTTGAAGAAGAAAGAGAAGATGGCTATTTTCCTTTCTTCTTTTTGAGAGAAGTTAAGAGGAATGAACTTCAGAATCGAAGTGCAAAAGAATTTGGCGGAAGAGAAGCCTCCCTTTTTCTCTTTTAGCTTGGGGGTATTTATAGGAGGAAAGTGCAGCTTGGGCTGTTGCAATATGATCCGTCCATTCCGGGAAAGCCTGGACACGTGGAAACCATCAGTTGGTTTAAATAGCGGCTGGGGACTGATTCCGCTGTTCATAAATAGTATCCTCAGAAAATGCGGCTGACGTGGCCTCCATGGAAAGGTATATCAAAAGTAGAGCTTTGTCCGGATGTGGTTTGACCGCTTTTATTACCTTGGAAGTCGGGATATATGGTGGAATGGCTCTGTAGAAGATTTTCATGCTGACCCGGGATAATTGGTCGACGCACCTTTCACAGAAGCGAGATACTCGGTCGACTGGGAGAGCAATTCTTCCGGAGTGAGCTGTCGATTGACTAGGCTGGAGTTGGGCCGATATGTGACTGCTTCGGACCGTGTGTCTGCTGGGCTTCCTGAAGCGCAGCTTATATCTATTTGTGCGTTTGGGCTTTGGTCTACCTCGTTGAGACTCTTGCCAAAAAGAGGGTTAACACTTTGCCCCTCAGAATGCAACTTCATCGGTAGAGGGAGCTGTGTTCTGAAATTTGAACCGAAGCACAAATGCTCGAGCAGCTATGGTCAGGCCGGACCATATTAAGGCCAGAAAACCGACAGTTCCGATGTTGTATTAAGGCTAGAAAACTGACGACCGTACCAGGTCGTATTAAGGCCAGAAAACCGACAACGATCAGGAACTGTATTAAGGCCGACGTGATGATCGCCATTTGTATGAGAGTTAGTTCCTGCAAATACAAAACAAACCATTCTCATTTTGAAGAGGGCTAATAGGTCGAGCATTTTATTTCACTTGGATTCGAATGGTGGCAAGCATAAACATGCTCGGCTTAGTAGCGAACATTAACCATGTCCGGCTTAACGGCGAACGGTTAACCAAGTTCGGCTTAGTGGCGAGCATTAACCATGCTCGGCTTAGAGAGGTGACGAGTAATAATCATACTCGGCTGAGGGCAAGTGTGTTTTTAATGCTCGACTGATGTTAAGTTAGTTTGTCCAGTGAGCTATGAATGCTCGTGGTGTAAAAAGAAAAAAGGGAGTATAATCTATACTTCGTATTTAGAAAACATAGCCTCATTCGGTTAAGGTAGTAGGCGTTTAGAAGAAAAGAAAAGGTGGTGGGCTTTCGCGCTGACCACATAAAACAAGGGGCGAGCATTATTCATGCTCGTCTTAGAGGTTTCCAAACATGAGTGATATTTGGAAAAATAAAATTCATAATTGTTAAACAACTATTACAAAGAAAAGAAATTCTAAGGGAACATCAGTTGATCTCAGAGCATGCCTAGGAGCTAAATCCTAACCCCATACATGTGTATATCAAGGTGTCCTTATTACTGAAAGGAATACATCAAAAGAAAAGGAATCTAATTAATGGTAATGCCGTGAGTGCTAGTCTCGGGGTTCTTTCCGTTTCTAGGAGCTGGAGGACGACCTGAGGAGCTTGGGCAGAAGATCGCGGCGGCATGGCTGGGGCGCGATCTTTAACATATTCGGGGAGCTCTCCTTTTCTGACTCGCCCTTCGATGAGATCACGCAGATGTCGGCATTCATTTGTATTATGTCCAGCTATGTTGTGGAATATACAATGCTTGCCAGAATCGAGTTCCATCTGGGTCGGTTCTCATCGAGGTGGTCTTGGAGTTGGTAAGGACTCGCGTATGTCGAGATAGATATCGAGTAAAGAGGAATTGAGCTCGGTGTACTGATCGTATTTATTTTCATTTCGAGATCGCACATTGCGCTTGGTTTTCTCCGGGGCCTTTCCTCTTCCTTTACTCTGGTCGTTACCATTGAATGGACCTTGTTGTTTGGCTACTAAAACCTCGAGGCTCTCCATTTCAAGGCTGGAATCTTCTTGTCGGAGGAATCTTTCGGCCTCGGAGTAAAAATTGTCTATATCCTTAGGAGAATCTCTGATTAAAGAGAATGAGAATTCAGATCGATTTTGAACTCCTGTGATAGCGGCCATGAGTACCATCGATGGTTCGGGCTAATCGACAGATGCTACGGCCGCGTTGAATCTTTCTAGGAAGGACCTGAGCGCCTCTCCGGATCGCTGCTTGATGGTAGACAATAACATAACACTTTTTGGTCGGGAGATATGCACTCGGAATTGTTCGATGAAACAGTTGACCAGGGTGTTCCAACTGCTGATCGACACCGTTGTTAGCTGCCAAAAGCACATGCCAGCTATATCTGTGAGAAAGAGGGGAAAGCACTTAGCCAGGACATTGGTCGATGCACCCAGTACTTCTATTTGTCGCATGTATCACATGAGGTAAATGGTCGGATCAGTGCGATCGTTGTATGGCTCGATAGCTGGGAACTTGAAGTCTAGAGGGTTTCGAGAATTTCTGATTTCCTTGGTGAAGGGGCTGAGATTAACATTTTCTATGTCTTGCTGCGAAGAGTTACCCCGAGTGAAGCGTCGAATAATGCTTGCAAGACGGATCCCATCTCCGAGGAGTCGTTGCCATCAATTTAACTCTGCATTTGGAAGAGCTTCTGTGCGGGGATCTAGCAAAAGCATGCTTGGAAGGGCGGCCGTTGGTGGGGCTCGGCTTCCGAGAGTTGAGTGAAGGTGTGGGGGAAGGTGAGCCACAGTAGGTGGTACGGGGTAGAATGGCCCCTCTGGAACCTGATGAGTTGTTGGTCGAGCCATGCCTGTAACAAAGGTTGTAGGCTGATTCAGCATAGTATGTGATGTTCGGGGCTCGGGTTTACCCCTGTTTGGAGCGAGGTTAGGAGGGTCCACGATATCGTTTTTTCTGCCATGGTTAGGACCGGTATAGTAGGGTGGCTTACCTCGTTCGAAGGGAAGGATGCACCAGTTCTTCGTTGAAGGTGAAGAGTGGTTAGACTGGTCTGTGGTAAGATTCCGAATTGTAATGGGAATGACGTTGATTATGAGGGACCCGGAGGTAGGTCGACTGGTTCGTTAGGTCGACTTGCTCTCAAGAGTGGGGGCAAATTTGCCAGATAACCTAGATCTTGATCGCCTGCCTCCTGAGCTTCTGCTACTGCAACTGCGTTGGTCGCTGGAAATGATACTCCTGGTTGTGAAGGATTGGTTGGTGGGACAAAACCAGGATGAAATAAAGGTGTAACCTATTCGGTGGCCTGATCCTGTGCAGATCGAAGATCAGTTGTTGCCCCAGTCTCGGCCGATGGAGGAATTGATGTTAAAGCATTCAATCATGTTTCCAATCGACCGAGAAGGTGATCCATCAACTGCTGCTGTCATTCGAGGAGCTTACCCTGAGATGCCATTTGTTTTCTGAATTCGACCATTATCTTATCCATGTCATCCCGGGTAAGGAATCAAGACACGTCGTCATGAGATGAAACTTCGTGACTTGCTTTCGCAGCATCTGTATCGGCTGCATCAGTGTTTGCAGGACGAGAGGATGTTGCATCTTTCTTTTGTTTGTTCACCATAAGCAGAAGTGAGCAGAGGCTCTAACGGAATATCAGTACTTATCCGCCTTCCTGGCGCACCAAAAGTGTTGATGTCAAAAGTTGGTTACTAGTGACAATCAACCCCCAATCGTGCGATCAACACATGAGTAAAGGTTTATAAAATGCAGTAAAAGAAAAAAAGAATGAGGAGCACACACAGAATTTTTATAGTAGTTCGGCAAAGTCGGTGCCTACGTCCACTTTATATATTATTTCTCTTTTTTGATTACAAGTATAATGCTTTTTTTTGTTTGAAGAAGAAAGAGAATATGGCTATTTTCCTTTCTTCTTTTTGAGAGAAGTTAAGAGGAACGAACTTCAGAATCGAAGTGCAAAAGAAGTTGGCGGAAGAGAAGCCTCCCCTTTTCTTTTTTATCTTGGGGGTATTTATAGGAGGAAAGTGCAGCTTGGGCTGTTGCAATATGATCTGGCCATTCCAGGAAAGCCTGGACACGTGGAACCCATCAGTTGGTTTGAATAGCAGCTGGGGACTGATTCCACTGTTCATAAATAGTATCCTCGGAAATTGCGGCTGACGTGGCCTCCACGGAAAGGTATATCAAAAGTAGAGCTTTGTATGGATGTGGTTTGACCGCTTTTATTGCCTTGGAAGTCGGGATATACGGTTGAATGGCTCTGTAGAAGATTTTCACACTGGCCCGGGATAATTGGTCTTTGTGCCTTTCACGGAAGCGAGATACTCCGTCGACTAGGAGAGCGATTCTTTCGGAGTGAGCTGTCGACTGACTAGGCTGGACTTGGGCCGATATGTGACTGCTTCGGACCATGCGTCTGCTGGGCTTCCTGAAGCATAGCTTATTTCTATTTGCGCGTTTGGGCTTTGGTCTGGCTCGTTGAGACTCTTGCCAAAAAGAGGGTTAACACTTTGTATGCCACATTTACTTGTTATGCCCAAAATTACTCAATTAAGTTATACCCAATTCCCCACGTTTCAATCGTACGTACAACAAGATTCAATCTAGGTTCTGAATGAACCTAGTATTCATAAAATAAAACAAAAAGGGGAATAGAGAAGGAACACAAGAATTGACATAAGAAACAAAATAGGCATGTAAAGGTGTACCCAAATCCAAGAATCATGTTTCCAATAGGCATGTTGTACATTAACAATAAGTATGGCCAAACTGAGCAGTTTACATCATAGGAATAAAGACTAGATAGAATTTAATATAAGAGAATCACCAATTTGGTGTACAACATGATAGGTTCCATTGTTTCAATCACAACAGTCTCATAAGCATAGGTAATTCAGATTTGACAAATGGATAAACATGAATTGATTATCTCACAATTAGGCGTAGTGGTGTACAACATGACAGGTTCCATTGTTCCAATGACAACAGTCTCATAAGCAAAAGGATAAGCATGAATCAGAATTGATCATCTCACAATTAGGCATAGTTCTTGTTAGACTACTTTGTAAACTAGGCTACACAAAGTCAAAAAGTTAGAAGATCAAGTAGATAAAAGACACTCTGTTATGCATCCGGTTCGGATCAGAATTACAGGAGTAGAAACAAAAACAAGACAAAGGAGGAAGGAAAGTATTCAGATCGGATCGGAGGTAGTAGGGCCGATCCGAACCCTATCTGCTAGCCTATCCAATCCGAACCCAGTGCATCCTGCTACTTCGCTCCACGATCTCCTGGATATTCGGGGCAGTTACACCCACTTTCTACCCACGATGGCCCCTAACTAGATGTGTTGTCCTCACCAGAACTCACCCGATCCCGAAAGTGACGGGATGGAAGCCACGTATACCCGATCCGATCCGGATCCAGGAGGAATTCTCACCTATAAATACCCCATCAAGAGGCATTTAGAAGGATCTTTTGGCACTAAACTTGAATATCATTGAGAACCGAATTCCAGCACTCCCAAATAGTCCAAATCATCATTCAAAGTATATTTTGAGGATAATTGAGTGAATGTATATGAAAAGTGAGTGAGATTGAGTGAATATCTTGTTGTATTCTCATCTACATCATCAAACAAAGTGATACAAAGTGGACGTAGGCTCTTTAACGCCGAACCACTATAAATCTTGTGTCTCTTTTCTGTTTTTTGATCTCATTTTATCGTATTTTTAGTCAACTTGGGTGTTAGAACCACTTTTTGGTCTAACATTTTGGTGCTTTCACTGAGAACAATTTGAATTCTCCGTTTTTCTGGATTATCGTTCTACTTTTTGGACCGTTGAGTTCAAAGAAGTTAATCCCCAATTTCCGACGCTTTTAAGTACTTGTTGGTTGATTGTTGAAGAATTATGGCCAAAGGAAAAGGCAAGGAAGTTAAAACCAGTCGAGGGAACGAAGTTGGTGAAGATCAGCAAATTTCGGTCGTGACGAGGTCTCGTGGGCAAAGTTCGGGAGCGGATCGGACTGGCTCAGGAAATCCGAACCGATCGCAGAGGGAGAGCTCCGATCCGAACCGAGTAGAAGATGTTGAAGAGTGCGCTCCCCCAACCCGAACCGATCCAGCCAGGTCACCTTGCTCCAATCCGATCCGACTCTAGGTGATGCTGGAACCTCTACTCGAGCCCCTCCAAATGCTCCGACTCCAGCCACCAGGATCAATGACCAGAACAATCCATCTGCGCCTGTCACCTAAGAAGATTTTTCGCGCCTTCTCGACATGCTTGAGAGCACTAGGGAGGCTATGAGAATCCACGAGCGCACCAATCTTATGATGCAAGAGAACATGAGAATCATGAGTAGGGAAATTAGCGAGCTCCGCAGGCAGAGAACCCCTTCCCCAGTTCACCACGCTGCAATGGATCAGTCTTCTTCTTCTGAGGAAGAATGGCCTCGTGAAAGAAGGCCGCTCGAACGACCTCAGAATTTGGAACAAATGACTTTCGGATCTCTGGGATCCCGTGAGGACGCTACTCGTGTGCTAGGACCCGATGACCCGAGCTTGAGAGAGCCTATGCTATTACCAATGCAAGGATCCCATGTTTTGCCTAGAGATCCTAACCTCACCAACCCCACTCAGGGACAAATGCTTCAGCCCCTTCCTCCCGAGATCGACCAGGAATGTAGGGAGCAAAGCAGAGCAGAAGCCGCTAGAAGAAGGAGGGTTTCCCCTGATCAGGAGCCCAGGGGAAACCCGAACATCAGAGCCAGGGAGCCTGAACGGCCCTTGACCAATGCTGATGTACGGGTTATGGTACGCCAGATCATGTCAGAGAGTCGAAACTACACCAATGAAGATTATGGTATTGAGCGAAGCCATACTCCCTTTACTGATGACATTCTTGACTTTCAGTTCCCCCGACGTTTTAATTTGCCGTAGATGGACAGATATAATGGGAGAACTGACCCGGGACAACATCTGATGCGATACGCATGGCTTATGAATGCTGCAGCTGCCCCTAACGCTGTGAAGTGTAAGGCTTTCCTGATTTACTTAGAAGACATAGCATTACTATGGTTTACCCGACTTCCTCCTCGATCGATATCGAATTTCAAAGAACTAAATGAACGTTTTACAAATCAATTCCGACTTCACTCCCGAAAGTCTAAGACTGTTATCGAATTATCAAGAATGAAGCAAGCGTCGGGCGAGTCCTTGAAGTCGTATCTAGACCGTTTCAATTTAGCTGTAACAGAAGTCAGTGACCCTCATGAGCCTACCATCTTGATGGCTTTAATGGAGGGAGTTGATCCTAATTCAAAGTTTGGAGATTATCTCTCTGGGAAGCCGCCTCCCACAAGAGAGTTGTTTTATGAGAAAGCCAATATTCAGTTAAGATGGGAGGAGGCAAGGGCAAACAGAAAGAGGAAGTCCGGAGCGGGCTCAAAAGAAGATGTTCAGAGTAATGTTGCCGTAAAGCAGTCTGGAGAAAGCTCTGGGAAAGTTGAAGTGAATGTTGGAAACAAGAATGGAAACAATAATAATGGAAACGGGGGCAACAACAACCGTAATGGGAATGGTAATAGGAGAAACAGGAACCGAGGAAGTAATTCTGACAAAAGACCCCGATTCCAGACCTTTGAAAATTATTCACCGTTGAATGACACTTTGGAGAACATTTATTCGGACACGTACAATGTTTTGCAATATAAAAAACTACCGCCACGAGATTCGACAGAGAAAGAAATTGCTACCGGAAATTTTTGTTTATTTCACGGAACTTACGGGCATTCAACGAACGAATGTCGACACTTGAGAGATGTAGTTGAGAAGTTGTTGCATGAAGGTAAGTTGGATGAGTATAAGGCTGCCCCAAGGGACAGAGGGCAAGGAGGACAGGCCCCAAACCAGAATCAGTCTACTCCCAAGCCTACAACGCAACAAAAAGGTAAAGGATTTGCCATTAACACCATAGTAGGTGGACTCCATCCAGCTATTCACAGTTTCAGAGCAATGGACCAATACGTTAATGCAGTTAAGCACATAGATGTGGACGAGTGCAGTGATTTGGAAGATATCACCCCTGTGAAACAGCAGACGACAATGTTAGGTGATGTGGTGTTCCGTAGCAGAGACAACACCGGAATCCAATCACCTACCGAAGATCCGTTGGTTATTACGACTACTATTGGGACGGCATTAGTTCATAAGGTACTAGTGGGCAATGGAAGCTCTGTCAACATTTTGTTTAAGAAGTCGTTTGATCAGATGAGACTCGAGTCTGGAGATTTGAAGCCCTGCGAAGGTTGGATCCGAGGCTTCAATGGGGCATCGACAGCTCCAATGGGGTATATAGAATTACCCGTAATATTGGGACAAGGGGATCGTCGAAGAGTACGAATGCTTCAGTTCGTAGTGCTAGATATAGATTCGCCCTACAACGCATTTTTAGGAAGGCCTGCCCTTGCAGAGTTCAGGGCTTGTATTGCACCATGGTGCTTATTGCTAAATTTCCCAACTGAAGCAGGAACAGGAGTGATGATGGGAAATCAAGTCTCCGGACGAGCTTGTTATATTGTTGAATTAAAGATGCTGATGAAGGGACTCAACATCGAGACTAAAAATACTTCACCTCCTCCAAAGGAGGGTTCAGCGTAGCAATTAGAAGAATCAGCCCCGAAGGAGTTGCCTAAGGCAATGCCTGAAGACCTGGATCCTAGAGAAGATGAGGAACCTGAGGATAGAGAAGCAACTCCTAACGAAACGACAGTGGATATACCCATTGATGAATATGATCCAGCAAAAGTTTTGAAGATTGGATCCCAGTTGGATCCGCACCGAGCCAAAGAACTGGCTAACTTTCTGAAGGAAAACCTGGATGTTTTTGCCTGGACCCACGCTGACATGTGTGGGATATCACCATCCATCATGAGTCATTCGCTGATATAAACCCAAAACACCCGCCTGTAAAGCAAAAGAGATGTATGCTGGGCCCAGAGAGGTCGGCAGCTCTGAAAGAAGAAGTGGAGAAGCTGAAAGAGAACGGATTTATTAGAGATTCGACATATCCCGACTGGATATCGAATCCTGTTTTGGTAAAGAAGTCAAATGGAAAGTGGCGGACGTGTATTGATTTTTCAAACTTGAACAAAGCCTGCCCGAAAGATAGCTTCCCACTCCCCATAATAGACCAGCTTGTGGATTCGACGACGGGACATGAACTTCTTTCTTTTATGGATGCATATTCCGGATACAACCAGATTCCCATGCATGTGCCCAATCAAGATCACATGAGCTTCATTACAAATTTGGGGTTGTACTGCTATGTGGTCATGCCTTTCGAATTGAAAAATGTTGGAGCTACCTACCAATGCTTGGTGAACAGGATGTTTTATAACCAAATAGGGAAGACTATGGAGGTTTATGTGGACGATATGCTTGTCAAATCGAGACAGTCCTCTAGCCATACGCAAGACTTGGCAGTGATGTTCGGTATCCTGCAAAAGTATCGGATGAAGCTTAATCCTTTGAAGTGCTTGTTTGGGGTGGCATCTGGAAAGTTTCTAGGTTTCATCGTGAGCTCTCGATGAATTGAAATTAATTCCAGTCAAATAGCAGCGATAAGGAACATTGAGGAACCACGAAGAATCAAAGATGTCCAAAGTCTTGCGGGGAAAGTGACTGCATTAAGTAGATTTATCTCCAAAGCAACAGACAAATGCCTCCCGTTTTTTGACTTGATAAAAAGGGGAAAGAAAAATTTCGAATAGACTCTGGACTGTGTTGAGGCCTTCCGAAATCTATTGGATTTACTAGAGAGACCACCGATTTTGTCGAAGCCGGTGGATCATGAAGAGCTGTTTGTTTATCTAGCAGTATATGCTCACGCCGTTAGCACCGCTTTGGTCCGGGAAGAAGACAAGGTGCAAAGGCCGGTATATTACGTAAGTAAGAAATTTGCAGCTGGAGAACGTAACTACCCAAGGATTGAGAAGCTTGCTTACAGCCTTCTGATCGCCTCCTGAAAACTTCGCCATTATTTTCAAGCTCACCCAATAACCATATACACAGATCAGCCTCTGAGACAGGTGTTGCAAAGACCCGAAGCATCAGGACGGTTGATCAAGTGGAACATTGAATTAAGTCAGTTTGATTTAAACTTTCAGCCGCGGAGATCGATCAGGGGGCAAGCTCTGGCTGACTTTATAGCAGAGTTCACAATTCCGGAGGAAGAAACAATCAATGACAAGGCGGTCAAATCAGAGGAGGAATTAAAATTAGATCCATGGACGTTGTACACAGACGGAGCCAAGAACGACCGAAGGTCCGTAGCTGGAGTCGTCTTAGTTACTCCTGAAGGACGATCGTTATATTATGCTCTACGAATAGAATTTTCAGCGACCAATAATGACTCTGAATATGAAGCCCTGATTGCCGGGCTGAAACTTGCTAAGGAATTCGGAATAAAGGCATTGGATATATTCTGCAATTCCAAAATAGTCGTCTGTCAAGTGCGAAAGGAGTTTGTGGCCCGGGGACCTTGACTTATTACCTATCTCGGAAAAGTGGAGGAGCTGTTGAGCAACTTGGAACGGTATAACATAACGCATATCCCAAGAGCTGAAAACCAGAAGGTAGACCGGCTAGCGAAGCTGGCTAGTTCCGACAATCTGGAGGAAACAGAAATGGTTCCAATTGAGACGTTGGGATCGCCAATCTTTGAGTTAATGGAAATTGAATTAGCTTTCGAAGCAGAACCGGAGAGGGAGTCGTGGATGACCCCAATCAAGAATTTCCTTAGAAATGGAGTACTCCCGCCAAAGAAGAGTGAAAGGCGAGCCATTGTTCGCAAAGCAACTAGATACATCCTTCAAGATAATACCCTTTATCGGCAAGGATTTTCTATGCCCCTGTTACGATGTATAGCGCATGACGACATCAACCGTGTACTAAGGGAAGTACACGAAGGTGAGTGTGGAGACCATACGGGGGGTCGGACTTTAGCAAAAAAGGTATTGCAGTATGGGTATTTCTGGCCCACAATTAATAAAGATGCAGCTGATTACTCACGACGCTGCGACAAATGCCAGAGGTTCGCCAAGATCCCCAGAGCACCACCGACCCAGCTCAAGTCGATGGTGAGTCCGTGGCCGTTTGCCATGTGGGGAATTGACATCATCGGAGTTCTACCGATTGCCAAAGGAGGAGCGAAGTATGCAATAGTCGCCATGGACTATTTTACGAAATGGGTGGAAGCTGAGTCCTTAACCAAAATCACAGCGAGAAAGGTGATAAGTTTCGTGGTTAGAAATATCATATGCCGATTTGGGATTCCAAGGACCATTATAACCGATAATGGAACCCAATTCGATGGTGCCGAATTCAGAAATTTCTGCCAGAAATACAAGATCGACAAGCGGTACACTGCAGTCGCCCATCCACAGTCAAATGGGCAAGTAGAAGCAACAAATAAAGTCATAAAGTCCATCCTCAAGAAGCGGTTGGAACATGCAAAAGCAAAATGGGTGGATGAATTGCCCTTGGCTTTGTGGGCATATCGGACAACGTTTAAGACAACTACCAGTCATACTCTTTTCTCTCTCTCATTTGGCTCAGAAGCAGTAATCCCGGTAGAGCTTGAAGTTCCCTCTCACCGGGTGACATATTATGACCCGATGACGAATCGGGCACTCCTCCTCGAGTCCCTTGATGAAATCGAAGAGAAAAGGGACGAGGCAGACTTGCGTGTGTCAAGACATCGACGTCAGATGGCACGCTATTATGACAAGAAAGTTTTCTTTAGAACCTTTGAGCCAGGGGACTTGGTGCTAAAGCGAGTTTTTCCATCCCTTCCTCATCTCGGTCCAAAGTGGGAAGGACCATTCACCGTCCAACGGAAACTTGAGACAGGAGCCTTCAAGTTAACGACCGTAGATAGCGAAGAAGTGCCTAGGGCTTGGAATGCCCAACACTTGATGCGATATTTGAATTAGGGATGTTGTATTTTCTTTTGTTTCTTTTTTATGAAGCCTATAAAAAGGCACGACTTGCCTTAGAAAAGTCTGTTGATACGAAAAAGGACTATAAAGTGGATGTAGGCTACGACTTAGCCGAACCACTATAAAAATATCGTATGCCATTTACTTTCCTGCATTATTTATATCTTCAACTATTATTCTATTGTGACTGTGGAATACGAGATGTTAAATTAAAATCTGGAAAGTTGGAGATGGCTTATATGCAGGAACAAACACAACGACTGTTTGTACAATAAGACATAAAAGAATGGGAAGACGACATTCTTAACTCTAACTCTCAAGAATTGAGAGAGAGTATAAAGGACGGGAAGACGATGTCCTCTGAGGCGTGAAGGTGCACCCAGATGAGAGACCGCCTCAGCAAGAACTCTAACCTGAATATAAGACAAGAGAGTATAAAAGATGCCAGAAAAGGACAAGCATCAATGACAAAAGGAATGTGACCTCCGTCAGAGAATCGGGGACATTCGGACTTTTTAATTTAATCTTGAATAGTTTTTCAAGATTGACTGGGGGCATATATGTACACACATATTCCCCTCTACTATGTCTCCATTGCATAACTTTAGTAGAACATGCATTTGTATTTTTACATAAGTACTGAACTAACGACTAACAGGCATTGTAGGAAATGAATTATTGTTATTCATTTACAAACGTATGAGTTTGTACAGGAAACCAGGCAAAAAGAAGATGCGAGGGCCACACTCACTGCAACAATTTTGGGTCGATTAAATGCTAAAATAAAGCAAAACACTTCATCACTTAGATGTTGAAGTTGACTTGGATTTTTTAGCAGCCTTCTGAGCATCCTTCGCCTCTCTTTCAGCATCAGTTAAAACGCGCCTTGGTTATTTCCTCCCTGAGACTGAAGTGCTGGAATCGGTTGATTTTTTTCCCGGGAATCGGAATGCTGGAATCAAGAGAAGACTTTTTAGCAAGTTCTTCTGTAATAGATCTAGTCGAAAGCTTAACAACTAACCTTGATCCAGCATCCACTACTGCGAGAGGCTTAAGGCTTTCGGGGTCTAGGTCTTCAACTTTAAGCTGCATGTGTTTGTCTTGTTTGGCTTTCAATGCAGCTAAAGTGATGTCATCAGCGCTCCTGGATTCCCCAACTATAGCCACCTCAGTGTCTTCCTCATGCTCCTCGCCACCGCCGTCATCTTTCAAGGTGGCTATCATCTCGTCATCATGGGGAGCATCAGCCTTATCTTTTTTTCCCTCGGCCTTCTCCGCGGATTCTGTTCCAACGGTGGTCCCATGAGGCACGTCTGTCTTCTCGGACGGTTCAGCACCTATGGAATGAGAAGCAACAGTTATCAACTCGGGAGAAAATAAAGGGTCCTTCATCGATTGCCCGACTATGCAATGGAAAGTGGAGTCAGCTTTGACGAATTGGGGTGAAAAGGTAGAAATACCTTCCGATGATTTCTCAGCTGGAGTAGCTGCCGTCTCTGAAACCGATTCAGGAATAGGAGATAAAAGAGATGCCTGAGGGAACGCCGGGTTTTCAGGGTCATATCCCTCTACTTCAGAAGTTTCAGCGGCAGTGGAAGAAGAACCAGCCTCCAAGATGTCCTTTTGTTTAACCTTCCACTTTTCCTCATCCATAGCAGTAGCAATCAGGCGACGCCCCTCAGCTAGGCTCGCCGGCTCGTCATCTCTTAGATATTTTTCCGTAAGTTTTTCCTCGTCGATGGAATCTACCTTGAGTTCTTCTTTTTCCCATTCAACAATTTGGCTCCACACATGGACCAAGGTAGTCGGATAATCATCGATCCAAGAGATGTTTCAATGACGGATTATATGCGCAAAAAATTCGATCAGTAATTCACCAAAGCCCTGCACATCCTCCTGGGCCTCTGCCAGCTGCTTGTGGGACTCTTCGACCGACTTGATGACACTTTCAACATTACCCTCCGCCAGGGCAGCCCTGTTCTCGGCCTCCATCAACTTGGAAGCCAAGTCAGCGTTTTTCTTCTTTAATTCGGCGTTCTTCTTCGCTAACTCGGCCTTCTCTCACTCAAGGTCAGCGTAAGCAAGTTGCATTTTGGCAGTATCTGACTTGGCGTCTTCTACTTGCTTTTTCAGCTCCGAACGCTCTTGAGTATGGGATTCTAGCAAGTCATGATAACGTTTTTGTAGATCTTCAAATTGTTTCTTGAAGCTAGCAGCATCCCGTTGAGCGATAGCAAGTTGGGCCTGTGTATCCTCAAGGTCTTTCCCTAAATTTTTCAAGGCCTTTGCGTCATCTTCTATGGTCTTCTGCATCGAGTTAGTATTCGTGATTAGATTTCAGATGATTCTGGAAAGGTTACGCGAATACTTGAACATCTCTGAATATTGTTTCTCGACTGCGTCAATTTTTGCTTTGGCCTCGTCTGCCCACCTCGAGGAAATAGGCTCAAGAGCAGGTAAGAAAGTCAAGTTTTCAAAGTAGTTTTCGGGAAACTTCTCCTCCAGATACGCCCGCTTAACTGCAATTTCAGCATCCAATGGTGGAGGTGCAGGGAATGTCAGCTCGGTATCCTTATGTGTGGAGGGCTCAATGTCCTCCTCACCCTTTCTAGGCCGCTTAGCAGGAACCTTGCGTTTGCTTCGCGAGTCGGTATCTCTTGGCGGGCTCCTTTCCCTACTACGTTTTTCTTGGTAAGAGATTTGGTCCTTTGACTGCGACGCGTCATCTCCTCGACGACTTTGGTAGCCCTTATATCGCTCTGGATCTGACCGAACGGGAGAGCGAGACCGCGAGGTCCGCGACTGATAAGAATCATAGGGCCTTCTATCCTCCCTACCGCGGCTTTCACGGCGATCATGCTCAACATCATGAGGGGGTCTGGTCATGCTGCGGCGTAGATTCCTGATGTCATAGTGAGCACGAGACATTGTACCTACGCAACAATGCAAGTGGAATTCAGAATCAGTATTCTCATAAGAAGTAAGTGCTGTGAAGTGGGGTGCAATTGTGTAAAGTGCATCCTAAGTGGTGTCCCCCCTCTGACAAACCAGAGTCTGAAGCCGAGCCAGTGCGAGTGGGCTCTTTGGCCTTAACAGGAGTAGCCTCCTCCGAAGAAGTAAAAACTATAGGATTTGTGCCAAAATCCTCGAAGTGTAAATAGCGTCAGGAAGGGGGAGATCTCCCAAGCCCTAAAATGTAGGATCATCGACAGTAGGGGCATCTCTTTAGGAAACGCCTCTTGGCTGTTCTTTAGGAGATGGTGATTTCTCAGGAGAAATAACATCCCCAGGAGTGATGTACCCTTCTTGGTGCTTTTCAGGTATATTAGCCAACTCATCGTCTTGTGTCGAAGTTGGAGAAGGTGAAGTTCGAAGCGATATTGTGGGGCCTTTCGAGCTCTCGCCCGTTTCTGGAATTACTTCCACCGGAGGGATACATACATATGGGCCTGACCCATGACCTATGCTACGGGTAATGGACAACAACCCGTGGTGATGAAGATATTTGTCCATGAGGACCTCATCGATAGTTAGAAATTTTTGGTCACCATTGAGGAGCTGATGCATCCGATCGAAATACACTTGACCCGATATTTGTTTTGGATTATCAACTGCAAACAAAAAGAAAACGGAATAATGTGGTGGCATGGACATTCAGAGTTAAGATTTAGAAAACCAATGCCTTACTCGATTTTGTCCATCTCCTAGCACACCCCGGCTGTTGCCTTATATAAAACCATTCCAGCTTGGAGTCGCCGGCCTTGCTGCTGAATGGCGCCGAAATTATCTTTCTTTTTGGGACAGACTCGAAGTAAGAGAAAGAAGGAGTTTCTCGAGTCCGATGCTTGGAGTTATAAAAGAAATGAACGTCATCAAAAGGGAGATCTATTCCTAAGATCTCGTGGTATGCTACGTATAAGGTATACAGGTAAGCATAGGAGTTGGGATGCAGCGGCATGGGGGCAATCCGCATTTGTCTTAGAAAATTGACGACAAAAGGAAAAAATGGAGGGATAGCCCCAACCATGCACATTAATCGGGTAATTGCCATAAACCCCTCCGGAAGATTATGAGGACGGTCAGTCTTCGATGGCACCAGGGTATCCTTTTTCAATATCCCGTGCTTTAAGCGTATTCGAGTAAGTCTGTCGTTGTCAATCGTCAATTCAACAGAATCTTGAGGTGATTCCAATATGACGGCAGATTCAAATTCGTTAGGAGCTCGAGTATCTCCAACCCCTCCTTCCTCTTCATAGCCCAGGGAAACTTCACTGTTAGAAGGCGTTTCGCTGTTATGCGCCTCTACTTCATAATCTGATCCCTCGTCGTCCCATTCAGGGTCTGAGGAAGAAGATATGTCATCAAGAGTGACTTTAGTGGATGTCTCTGGAATCCCTTTCTTTTCTGCCAGTCTAGAAGAATGTCTTTCGGCCATGATCACTAAACTATCGAAGAAGTAATAACAGAAGTTAGAGTAAATTAGCCCGTGTCCCCCTGTGCACATGTGTGAACTAAAGTGTGTACAGTGTGTGCAGGAAATGTAAAGTGAACACTTGAAAGCGTAATGTAAAGTTCTGACGAAGCGATGATGTTCAGAACAGTTCTCGACGTTTGTTTATGATTCATAAGGCACTATCCTAACTGTCCATTAAGTCGGAAGATCGTGTCAAGAATAGAATAGGCTGGTTAAGCAAGTTCTTAAGTGTTAAATTGGATTGTTTTCTTCGGTTCGGTTCGGATGTGTGCTTTGGGTTCGGATCGGAGGGTAAGGCCTCATCTTAGCTGAGAATCAGTGTTGGTGTCCAGGGATCAAAATCGGATCGGTTCGGAGGAGGACTTCTGAAACGGTCCGGGTTGGATTAAGCAGCCATCCCCTTTTACTTCCTTTGTTTCAATTCCCAATCTGATCCGATAAGGCGATTCCTATCCTCCTCTTTGTTTACAAGTCCGACCCGATCCGATTGAGTAAGCCCAGCTTCTCTCCATGATTCTTTACCCCGACCCGATCCGATTTTGTGAACTTCTCTTCCCTTTCTTCTTCTCCATGATCCACACTCCATCGCCCGAACCGATCCCCTGCAACCTCCTTCTTCTTCCTCTTTTTTCAAACCTGGAACCTAATTTCGTATTCATGGCCCCAATCAAGATCAAGTTTTCATTGGTTTTATCCCTTATGGCGAGTCCTAATTCCATCTTCCCAACGCCTCGAAGTGGCGACTGAGCCACCAACGACGATGGTGAGGGAAGAGGAGGCTGTGCTAGCAAACCGAACCAAAGCTATGTCCAAATCGATCAAACCAACTGTAAACCATAATCGAAACCGATCATAACAAAGAAAATCAAGTTTAAAACCCACTTACGAGAGCGATTTGATGATTAATAAAAAGGATTTTGGAGTTTCAGAAGGTTAGGTTTTCTGTGTTCAATCGGCTGAGAAAAAAGCAAATAAAAAGAAAGAGAGGAAGAAAGAAAAGGATGATAAGCTTATACAAATCGATGGTGACTACTCGTATTCCTACCCGCTTTTCTCGTTTGGACCGGGGTGAAAGCCCACAAGCATATTTTGGCATGTTGGCCTAATACCAAGACAAAACAAAAGGGAATTTTACTGGATCGATCCGAACCAAATTAGATTAAAAACAATGACACGGCAGACAAATTAAAGAGTAAAAAGAGAAATAAGGAAAGGAATTACCTGGAGGGACCGCTGGAAATCAAGAAGAATCTTCAAACTTGTTAAAAAATGAAGAAAGTAATCTACGCGCTACGTGATATATATATATATATAAACGTCAAGAGATGCGACTGTCTGAAGCAATATATCCCTATACATCAACGGAAACAACTTTTCAGCGACACAAATTCAAAGACCAATAAATAGATAACATCAAAGCATGCTTCGTCTCCAACAGAAGTATCCTTTGAGGGGGCAAAATGTTAGCATACTTTGTAAACTAGGCTACACAAAGTCAAAAGGTTAGAAGATCATGTAGACAAAAGACACTCTGTTATGCATCCGGTTCGCATCATAATTACAGGAGTAGAAACAAAAACAAGACAAAGGAGGAAGGAAAGTATTCGGATCGGAGGTAGTAGGGTCGATCCGAACCCTATCTGCTAGCCTATCCGATCTGAACCCAGTGCATCCTGCTACTCCGCTCCACGATCTCCTAGATATTCGGGGCAGTTACACCCACTTTCTACCCACGATGGCCCCTAACTAGATGTGTTGTCCTCACCAGAACTCACCCGATCCCGAAAGTGAAGGGATGGAAGCCACGTATACCCGATCCGATCCGGATCCAGGAGGAATTCTCACCTATAAATACCCCATCAAGAGGCATTTAGAAGGATCTTTTGGCACTCTGAGAACTTGAATATCATTGAGAACCGAATTCCAGCACTCCCAAACAGTCCAAATCATCATTCAAAGTATATTTTGAGGATAATTGAGTGAATGTATATGAAAAGTGAGTGAGATTGAGTGAATATCTTGTTGTATTCTCATCTACATCATCAAACAAAGTGATACAAAGTGGACGTTGGATTTTAACGCCGAACCACTATAAATCTTGTGTCTCTTTTCTGTTTTTTGATCTCATTTTATCGTATTTTTAGTCAACTTGGGTGTTAGAACCACTTTTTGGTCTAACAGTTCTAGATCCGATTATTACAGTCATGATTTCTATTAGGTGTTCAAATATGAATAATAACTGAACTTACAATGATAGGTTTAGAAAGGTGAATTAGATGACGTTGTAGCAATTCTAATATTTCTTTGTTGTTTGAAAAAGAAATCCTCTACTTTGATTTGAAGCTCTCTCTCCCTAATTTGAATTTTAGTTTGGAGAAGATGGAGGCTATGCTAGCTTAGAGATGGACAGCATAACGGCTTCATAGAATAGGGTTGTGAGGTTTAGGGCTAAGGTTTGATGTGATTATATAGGAGTATAGGATTAGTTTGAGCCTTCAGATCAACATAGGATCCATCCAGACCATCCAGTCCAAGAAAATGTGTCACCAGGCCAATCAGAAGTCGCCATGTAGCACTATGACTCAGAAAATCGTCACTGTCCAGAACAACCAGCAGGGGTCGACCCCTGCAGAGGGGTCGACACCCATGTCGAACCCCTATAGGGGGGTCGACTCCTACTTTGACACCCCCGGGGGGTCGATACCCCTGAGCGGGAGATTTCGAGATGAACGCAATGGTGCAGTCCGTTTTCCTTAATTCTGAATATTAAATTAATTATAATTTAGTTTATCCTCTTTTAGTGTCGTTAAAAATAAAGGGTGTTACATTCTCCCCTACTCAAAGGATTTCGTCCCCAAAATCTCTAAGTTGAGAAGAATGCATATCCTCCCATCCATCATCCATATACTCATCCATCAATCACTGGTATTCATTGTCCTTAAAGACTTCTAATGCTTATATGAATATATGCAAGGGTGTTTGTATATGTCCCAACACTAATGTGGAAATTAGGCGGTCTACTGATTTAGTTGACCTCCTTAATGTAATGTATGTTAGTGCCGTGAATCCAATATGTATGTAAATAATTCTATTATAACATGTGAGTTCTATATGTGTGCACACTCATTCGTCCAAATGCCACATCCATATGGTAATACATCCATTTCCATCCATAATAGAAAAGAAAATGCATACACATCCATATGCAATATGAGAGTGATTGAGCCGATCTAGTGCCTAATGTGTGTATATGCATCCATAGGAAACCACTAGCACACACTAACATCCACTTGCATCCATCAGACATAACATGTCTCAGACACATTTTTACATCCATAGGATTCCTATCTAAAGGTCGAAAATACTATGGATGAGATATATTCGAATGATAGAGACAAGCACAGATAAAACTTTAGAAAAAGGAGTTAAGAACATAACCTCGAAAAGAAAAAGGTATGATGCATGAATCTTGGCTTCGGTCTCCCAAGTCGCATCATCTGGGTTATCTCCCCATCGAACCTTTAGTAACTTGATCTCTTTATTGTGTAGCTTCTTAACTTCTGATCCAAGAATACGAGTAGGGACTAGCCTGACTGTCGCCTCCCGTTCCATGTCTACCTCTTCCAATACACTCGGCTCAACGACTTCCGCGGTGTCATGCAAACACTTTCGTAGATGAGAAACATGGATAATATCATGATTATTGCATAGATTTTCTGGGATCTCTACTCTATAGGCCATTTGGTCAACCCTCTCGGTTATGGGAAATGGTCCCACAAACCTAGGTGCCAACATTCCTACTGATCCGAAGAGAACCACATTCCTCAGAGGCAATACCTTAATAAAAACCAAGTCTCCCACTTCAAATTCAATGTCAGTCCTCCTCTTGTTTGCATAGGATTTCTCCCTATCTTGAGCTGTCTTCATCCGTTGTCGAATAAGGTCAATCTTTTTGGAAGTTTCCCTAACCATATCTGGTCCAAGTAATAATCTTTCTGTAGATTCCCACCAACAAGTTGGTGATCTACAGGGTCGTCCATACAATGCTTTGAAGGGTGCCATGCCGATGCTGGATTGGTAGCTGTTGTTATAGGTAAACTCTACTAAAGGAAGATGCTCTTCCCAAGTTCCTCCAATATCTAGGATACACAACCTCTAAAGATCCTCTAGGATTCTGTTCACCCTCTCCGTCTGCCCATCGATCTGAGAATGATAAGCGGTGCTTAAACACAACTGTGTAGCTAACACTTCTTTCAAACTCCTCCAAAATCCACTGGTAAATATGGGTTCAGGATCGCTTACGATGCTGAAAGGTACTCCATGAAGACGAACTATCTCACGAACATAAATTGCTGCCAACCATGATGTCATCCTCTTGCTCTTAACTGGAATAAAGTGAGAGCTCTTAGTGAGTCTATCTGCCACAACCCAGATACCGGTGTTGCCTTTCTTTGATCTAGGCAAACCATCTATGAAATCCATAGAGACGCTCTCCCATTACCCATGAGGAACTTCCAAAGGATAAGTAAACCACTTGGCTTCTTTTGCTCAGCTTTAACTTGCTGGCAAACTAGACATTGGGAAACGAACTCTGCCACATCTTTCTTCATCCCAGCCTAAAAGAAAACCTTTTTCATGTCTCTGTACATCTTATCACCACCTGGATGAATAGTCATCTTAGAATGGTGGGCTTGTTCTAGGACAGCCTTTACCAAGCTTCCAGTTTGAGTAACGCAAAGCCTTCCATCTCGTCGCAACCACCCATTTTCAACTATGGCATATCTACTGAGGCGACTAGAAGTCTCCCCTTTTGTGAGATTTTCCATGATGTCTATAATCTATGGGTCACCTTGTTGCAAAGCTCCTATCAGATCCGTAAGAGTTGGTTGTATCTCCAAGGATACAAACAAATCAGGCAAAATCTCGATGGAGGGTCTAAAATAAAAAGCTGATATAAACTACAAGCTCTTCCTCTCCACAAACGGAAGACTCAAGGCCATCCTCTGCCTACTTAGCGCGTCTGCCACCACATTACCCTTGCCATGGGTATAAGCAATCTCAAAATATGAGAAGCTAGGAACTCCATCCACCGTTGTTGCCTTAAATTGAGATCCTTCTGCGAGAACAGATACTTGAGAGATTTATGATCGGTGTATAACTCGAACTTCTCTCCAAGTAAATAATGGAGCCATGTCTTAAGTGCGAATACTATGGCAGCTAGCTCTAGATCATGGGTGGGTAGTTCTTCTCATGAACTCTCAACTGTCAACCTCCATAACACACTACTTTCCCTTCTTCCATCAAAACTGCACCAAGCCCCATACCACATACATCAGTGTAAACAGTAACCCCTTTACTCCCATCATGCAAGGACAAAATTGGGCTGTTGTTAGAGCCCTCTACAGTCGTTGGAAAGCAACATTACAATCTATATCCCATGAAAACACCAAACTCTTCTTCGTCAGCCTGGAGAGTGGGGTTGATATCTTTGCGAAGTCCTTAATGAACTTCCTATAATAACCTACCAACCCAAGAAAACTTCTCACCTCGGTTGCATTTTTAGGAAGCTGAAAATCTTACACTACAACCAACTTTCCAGGATCTACAACTATCCCTTCTTTGGAGACCACATGCCCTAAGAATCTTGCCTCTTTCTCCAAAAATGGCATCTGGAGCACTGTTTCAAATCTCGCAAATATCGCCCGAGATCTCCTCCGAGATCTCGTTTTGGACTCCTTCTGAAATGAAATAGCAAATATCACTCTAAATCTCCTTTCGAATATATCGCTCAAGATATTGCAATATCGAACGATATATCGACCGAGACGAAGTACTAGAATATCGTCCGAGATCTTAGTTTTTTGGGTTAAAATTTAAATTTATGCCTGAACTAGAACTATGATTAAAAAACTCAAATCTAGATATATCAATCTTTTGTTATTTTACATTTTGCATGTTAAATGACTATAATGTATGTTCGTATATGTTTTACAATGCTTATGATTTTCATATTCGTCTTTTTACATACATGTTACTTATGAAATTATGTATTTTATGGTCTATTTATGATGAATTTTTCAATGTTTTGGATCCTTTTAATGTTTCCTACCTAACAATATTCCTGTTTTAAGCATATTATGATTTAGTGTATGAATGATCTTTTGCAAAACAAAGAATAATAAAGTTATTTTGCATTTTAAGTTTAAGTTACTATGTTTTTGATAGCATTCATAAAAATTATTTTGTTAAAATATCATTTTTAATATATCATGTACCCCGAGATTGTTCCGATATGAACTTTCAGACCCAAGATGAAAATCCGAGATGAACTCCCGAGTTAGACTCATCTTGTCCGAGATCTCCCCCGATACGAGACCGAGTCTATAAAATCCCCAAGACGAAACACGACCGATATTCGAGATTTAAAACCTTTATTTGGAGAATTTCGCCTTAAGCTGATACGCATGGAGAGTTTTTAAGACTTCTCTCAAATAGTGGCCATGTTCTTCTTCGCTTTTGGAGAAGATCAAGATATCATCAACAGAGACCACGACAAATTTGTTTAGAAACTCTAGAAACACCCTACTCATCAAATCAACAAAATAGGTGGGTGCATTCATCAATCCAAAAGGCATAACTGGCCATTCAAAGAAACCATCAGGAGCTCTAAAAGCGATCATATCCATGTTGTCTTTAGACACCCTCAATTGATGAAATACCGTATCCAAGTCTAACTTAGAAAATACCGAGGCACCAACAAGTTGGTCAAATAAATTTTCAATTCTCAGGAGTGGGTGCCTATTCTTCTTGGTGAGTTTATTCAACTCTCTATAGTCAACACACAAACAAAGCAAACCATCTGCCTTAGTTGCGAATACAACAAGAGCACCCCATTCAGATATGCTTTGTCTAATAAATCCTTTCTCAAGTAGCTCTCCTACTTGCTTACTCATCTCCCTTCTTTCCCTTGGAGCCATAGGCGCATCGGTAATGCAACTGGCTTTGCGTTGTCTACCAGATATATACGAAAATCGATCTCGCGCCTCAGAGGTAAACCCCGTACCTCATCAGAAACATCGGAATAATCTCGGACTACTGGGACAGATTGCAGATCATCAATAGAAGCATCAAGAGACTCCAGGAAACTAAGCATAACCGACCCTTGTGTGTCACAAGAAATCTCGAGGGTCCTCCCATGACCAGTCAAAAGCCTAATGACCCTCCTCTCGCAATCCAGAATGGCACCATACGTGGTAAGCCAATCCATTCCAAGAATCAACCCATAGCCCATAAACCCGAGCACATACGCGTCACATTCAAGCTCGACGCCTAACACATATATTTTCAAACCCTGACAAATCATAGATAGATGAGTCAAACCACCAATGGGGTTTGAAACAACTACGGGATCCACTACCATACTACTAATTAAGTGTAGAGATTCAACCACAGAACTAGATATGAATGAATGTGAAGCGCCAGAATCAAAAAGTGTTCTAATTGGATGATTAGAAAGAGAAATTAAACCTTCAACAAAAAAATTCTACTCTATCAGGAGCACTGATCGCGGGAGCATGCACTTGCCCTCCAAAAGTTCCTGCCCTTTGACCTTGTCCCTGCGATCCCTATTTCTTCGGGCGATCCCTTGCGAAGTGTCCGACCTCTCCGCAATGGTAGCAAGAGTTCTTTCTTCGCTTACACTCTTTGACCAAGTTACCCTCTTTCGTACAATTGTGACATTTTCTCTTATCCTTGCCCTTTTCATTCTTTCCACCTCTCCTTTGTTGTTGTTGTTGTTGTTGCTTTTTCCCCTTCTTGGGCCACACCTTCTTATTTTGCAATGTTTCCTCAGCCTTTACTTCCTTCTTTCTCCCTTGTCTTCCTCATGCATTAGGGCCATATCGACAAGCTTTTCAAAAGTGCCTCCCATTGGAATATGAGACACGGCTAACCCATGAAGGGGTTCATTTGGCCCTTTAGCAAATCGAAATACCTTTTTGTGTGGAGTATCCACAAATTCTAACCCAAACCTTGCTAGCTGGTTGAATTTGTTCACAAATTCTTTCACCGTCAAGTCCCCTTGCCTCAGTGCCAAGAACCTCTCCATCGCATGCTTTCCTAGGCTTGGGAAAGAAACTTTATTTCAAATCTTTGTCTAAAATCCTCCTAAGTTTCTACCAGACGTCCAGCCTTGGTAACTTCCCACTAAAATGAGGCTTCGTCATTTAGTAGCCAGGCAGCTAACTGAACCTTCCTTCTATCCTCAACTTCAAAGATTACGAACAAGTCCTTGGTCTCCTTGAGCCAATTCCGTGCTTCTACGAATGTCCGTTCCCATGGAATGGCTTCCATCCCATAGCACGGAAGTCTTTGTAGATCTTAGCGAAATTATCTTCCCTTGGAGGGGGGAGGACGAATGATTGGTGCAGCTAGGGGAGGAACATTACCTTGGCCCTCGGCAGGTGCCGTGGACTCCAGATACCTATGAAACCATCTGGTTATTGTAACGCCCTCCGGGATATTAGGAATGTTTGGCTCCCCAGACATGCTGAAAAGAAAAAGGGAAGAGGTTTAGACAAAGGACCAAAGGATATTACATATGGCTTCTTGGGGAATGTCTTTCAAAACAGACTTTTCTTTTTGAAAATGCTTTCTTTTAAAACCTTTTTGAAAATAATGTTTCAAAAACTTTGTCCAATCCGGTAACCCTCAGCTCTGATACCAAGTGTGACACCCCATGTACGTTAATGTCACTCACAAAGGGAATGCATTAAGTTTCGTGAAGCGTTATAGGTAAACAGATACATAATATTACAAGACAGATATAATTAAGAATAGCAGCGGAAATACAAATTTTTACTCCAAAAACAAATCATACGTCTTGGTCCAAAATACCATAAGTCACAAAAACCATTACAACAATATAACTTCTATCTTTTACCATCAGAGTATATAAATACTTAAAAGTAAACATAATTCCCTAAATAAAAAGGTAAAGCCATAGTAGAGATAAGAACTTGAGCCATACTTCGAAAGCAGCTAATCTGAGTCCTGACTAATTCTGAGTGTTTCCACTCGGAGAACTTACTGGGAACAGAAGAAAGAAGAGGAAACAAAAGGGTTAGACATAAAGTCTGGCGAGTCTAGTTACTTTTACCAAGTAAATAAATAAAAGTAGCATGAAAGGCATATAAAGCAGATAAGAGAGATCACCACATAAATGGCAGGTGTGACAAGGTAGACATGATAAGGTGTATATGCTTCTCTAATGATTACTCGGCGCTATTACTAGTATAACCAGAATGAAATGATCCTTTTCACTATAAGGTGGTAGACTTAGGCATACATCCAAATGTACCCTAACTATTACCCAAATTGATCGGCTCCCTACTCCGTAGATACTCTGTATCAGCCCCACAGTAGGATGTATCACATCCTAAAGTGGCAACCCCTCGTTGATATGCACAGCCCCATATCTACAGGTGTCACGGTCATCTTACCCCCTTCTGCCCGGCTCATACATGCACATGGCCCGGTCGGTTTGCGCTGCCCACATCGTCCTCCACGTTTGGATATCTTTCAATCAACCCAGTAAGCGTGCCCCTTCTCCGACCTAGTACGAAGTACATATTTTGATACCTTCTCCGGGTTATTGGATGAAACAGATCCCACACAACATGATACAAGCTCTCCCCTTTGTCTTGTATCCCCCACTAGGTTTTCTTTGGCTATGTATACCACTAGGTGTCTTTAATTACATAACCCTATAATTTCTACAAGTCATGTTTACCCAGAATGTGTCTTTAATTACATAACTTTATTATACCAACCGGTCATGTATACCACTAGATGTCTTTAATTACATAACCTTATCAGGTTAAGTTTGTGGGCCTATATGTAAATATTACCCACTCCCTCCAGATTTGCTTAACCCATCCACTATCCAATAAATTTTACTTAACCCTAATTTTAGTTCACAATCATAAAATCCCCATGGATTAGATTTTGTTAAGTAGTCTAATTTATTACCATGTCCATTTATGGTTTATAATGGGTTAGACCTCACACATTAGGTCTACAACTTGTGGATGTTGGATATGCAGGTCGGGTCCGGGCAGTCTTATTCCACAAGTAGGGCCTAACCTCATGTCGTAGCCCGATTCATATTTGTGCACTTTGACCTCTCACATTAGGTTCAACATTAGTGGCTGCTGGACATGCCGGTCGGGCCCGGGCAGACATCCACCACTAAAACAACCTAACCTCGTGTCATAAGCGCCATTACAGTTTCTAATTGTAACCCTATGCATTCATTATTAATTAATCAATTAATTAAACCTATGCATTTATAGGTGTTAATGCCCATTTAACCTAATAATTTTGAATTATATGTCCAATGATGCTCATATTCAAATTTTGCCAATATTAACCTTTTTCCCCCGTTCCTTAACTAGCGCACTCACAAAATTGGTTGCATGCCTAGGCTAGATAATAGCCTAGTCATAAACGATAAAAGGAAAAAATAATAGGAATATAACCAATTGATTATTTTAACATAACTTAGCATAAACATGAACTAGCACGGTGACAAGGTGGATATATCAACATAAATCTGATGTACTTGTAGCAATTAATAGTTCTAACATAACTATGATGTCATAATGAGCATAATAAGATCTAAATTAACGATTTAGATGTCCAACTATTCAGATCTAACATAATAGGCACAAGATGATAATCTGGATCTGATTAACAAATTAAGTGTCCATACAATTTAGATCTAATAGTTTAAAAGTAGATCTACACAATTAAGGGTTAAGATTCACATCATGGCATGTCATAGAAGTTACAACAGATCCGTCTAGATAGAGGTTTAGATCCAAATCCTAGCCAATTCAGAATGTCATATAATCACAATTTACAATGGATCTAATATAATCTAGGCATATGAACAAATCCAAGTAATAGTCATGTCATATTTACTTTTAAATATTCAAATCTAAAAGCAACTAGGGACTCATAGTCTTAGAATTAGAAAATAGAAGAAGAATGGATCTTGAATCCCTAAGTTCGATTTGCAAGGCTGATAGTTGTAGGAGATAACGGTTCCAGTTCAGTTCAGACACCGGTAGAGTTTGGCCACCATGAATTCTCAATAAAGAAAATAAGAGAAATGACCATGCATATATAGCTGCCAGGCCCTCTGAAACTGACTGCCATGTCATTCCTAGGGGTGTCGACAATCCTATGGGTGGGTCGACCCTGGTGTCAATACCTCTTAAGGGGGGTCGACCCCGCTGTCAACACCCCTCTAGGGGGGTCGACCCCCTAGAGTGGGAAAATTGCCGCCACTTTATCTTTTTTCAAATTCGTACGGTATTGGATAAAATTCTGGCTCATCCCTGACTCATGTGTATATATATATATATATATTTCTTCTGCGCATATATAAACTTAAAACCCTCATAACTTCTTCATACGGTGCATGTTTTACGCAAACCAAACGTTTATCTTAACCAGAATTTCGAGACCGACGCAATGGCATAGTCCATTTTCCTTAATTCTGAATATTAAATTAATTATAATTTAATTTATCCTCTTTTAGTGTTGTTAAAAATACATAGTGTTACATCGAGCATGGGAACTTGCAACGCTACTTGAGCCACCGACCCATGGCGCGACCGAGTATAAATAACCACTAACTCGAACCTCAGCCCCGTGCCGAGACCAAGGATAAATCGTTCTGCACCCAAGTCAAGCGACTTGGGGCCATCCAACGACCAACAAGGAGTAATGCAGATTTCTCCCCCGGCTAAAGGTGTTAGTCGAATCTTGGCGCAGAACCAAGACCAACCTTAAATCATTTCTTCCCCGAAGCTCTCAAGCCAAAGGGGTAGCCCATGGCCACGATCAGACCTTATGGGCTGATGATCCGGGCTTCTCTTCTCAGGCGAATGAACGACATCTGCTTCTCGCTACAACCCGATGAACGACGGGAGTGCAACCCATCGGACGGACCGCCAATCGCGACGTCCTACGCCTCCGCTATACTTGGGGTTAACTTCGGGCAACCGGAAACATCAGGCGCTCAGCCTGGCTTTGCAAACTACGGTTTCCTGAGCTGAAGGAACCTTACTAGGACCAGTGCTTTATCACACCCCCTCTGGCATAATAAACCCAGAGTGCGGTACCCAATCGCTTTTATGATAAGTGTAACGATATGTATACTTTTGCAAGTATAGGACGTTAGAAAGCATAAAAAGAACATCAGAACACTTGACATAAACTGCGATATTTACTAATTCATATTCCAATTTCACACACACACATTAAACAGACTAATGTCTAACATCGCTCTTTTATAATGACAGGGTGTACATGAAAACCACACCATGTCTTCAAAAACCAAAAGCGAGGGTCGTACTCGCATAAATTATTGGCCTACACTACCAAAATAAATTGTACCTTCTACTTATGCATCGTGATGTTGTCAACCTTTGGGCCTCCCAGATGATTCGATGGCACTCCACTGGGTTTCCTTCTCTTCCTTCTTCTTCTGGGCCTTGTCAGCAGCCCTCTTCTTCTCCGCCTCCTGGTCGGCCTTTCTCTTCTCCACCATCTCAGCGGCACTCCTCTCAATATCCTGTGTGGTCTTCATTAAGACCTCCTATTTGGTAGCCTCATCCTGCTTACGTTTCTCCTCTATCTCTTCACGCTTAACCACCATTTTGGCCTTTTGGGCCTCCACCATAGCCTCCATCGAAGGCACATTGGCTTCCACTGACCCTCTGGCATGAAAGCTCTGTCTGTCAACCGTCTCCCCTTCATCCGTAAGACCTTCATAAAGAATGGGCGTTTATCCGTATAACCGAGAAAGTGTCAAGTTGATCATTGCCTTCTCCAAATTGCATTCCCGCAGGACCTGGTCCGGATTCAGTCGCTTGTGGTACCACGGGGGTAGGGCCCGATGCCATGGTAAGTACAGGAAAGGGCTGCACAGTAAAAGCTCAATCTTTTAGTCCGCAAATTCTGTAATCACGTCATCCTCTGGCATGCATTGTAAAGGGAATTTACCTCCACTCAAGGATGGTGTAGGAAGGATGGGAAGGGAGCTCGTCGTACTAGGTTATGTGAATCTGGTGTCTCCTAGAGCCAGATATTCAGGGGCGTACTCAGCAGAGGCTTGAGCCAGGGCTGCGGGATCACTCACTAAGGCAGTTTCAGAGGCCAATGGTCGGTAAGAGCTTCTCTTTGCGAATGTCTCCACTACCACCACGCTTTCAGTCATGGCAGCCTTCCCCTTTTTAGCGGGAAGCTTCGCCAGTCTCTCCCTCTCGGCATCCTCTAGCAGCAGCCTCCTTCCTTCCTCCAACTTTCCACTCTCCTCGTCGGTCAAGAGATCAATCGTGAGTTGGCGTTTGTTTAAAGTGCTCACATCCACTTGGCGCAGATAGGCTTTATATGGGATCAACCTCTCCCAAGTCCGAGCCAGGTCTTAGGAATAATCATCAACCCACGAGAGTCCACGGAATCTCAAGACCTTTACATACATATTTTTGATATCTTCCTCCATAGAAGATTCTACCCGGAGTTCCGTGTCCTCCAGCTGCTCCCTCAATTGCTCGGCTTTCAATCCATCCACCATGCTTAGCACATCTCGATTACTGGCCTATGCGTCCTCCTTGGCCTTCCTCATCTCCTTGAGTTGCCTCTTTAAGTTGTCATTCTCCGCTCTCAAAACATTATTGTTGTCTTGGAGCTGACTGGCTCTCTCATTATCCTTTTCCAAGTCAGCACATGCTTGCACCAGGTCAGCTTTGTCCTTCTTTAAAGTTGTGTTCTCGGTGGTCAAGTCAGCTACGGTATCTTTGAAGTTTGAGAGGGCATGCTCTGACTCCTTCTTCGATTTCTTATAAGCATGCTTCGTCTCCGCCGCAGCAACGTGGTTACAAGTTAGAATTTGGAAACATAAAGGCTAATGATTAAACAACCACTGCACAATAAATAAACCTACCTATCTCGATTTCCAAATTACCAACGGTGGTCTTCTCGCAATCAATCGTCAGTTGTCGATTAATCAGTTCCAAGTTCTTCTTCTTGATCAGCTCCGAAAGATGATAGGAATACTTGGTAAGTTCATTGACTTGGTGGTATGCGGCCTTCACGCGCATCTATATTTCCCCGGACTCCCTAGCAGGAGCCGAACAAAGAATAGGGAGAAACATCAGCTCCTCAAAGTGTCAAGGGAAATATTGCTTCAAAAATGCTCTCTGTTCCTCCATGGAAAGCTCTTGTATCTAATGCTCGGTCAGGTCTTGCATTTCCATTGTAGCTGCCCTATCCGGCCTCGATTAGCCAAGCAAGGGCTCCTTTCCCTTCATAGTCTGAACGGGAGCTAAGGGAGCAGTGAGAGAAGGAGTTGTCGATGACGGACGCCTCGACCGCCCCTAATTTGAGCCGAGAATCTCCCTTAGACACTTGGATTAGAGGAGAGGGAGGAGGAGTCAAAGATGGTCAGGACCTATCCTGGTGATGGCTCTCGCCACCGCGATCTTGAGAATGTGGAACATCGCCATACAAGCTAGCCCCTCTCTTAAAAGCACTAAGAAAAGCACTCTGAGGATGTCAGCAGTCTCCATGTCCATAGCCTCGTCCTTCACGTCCCCTAACCATATCACCTGTTGAAAGAGAGAACTAAAGTCAGTCTCAGACGAACCTCTATATTATGCAGTGTTTATGAGTGTATGCCCTAAGTATTCTCTCCACAAACCAAATTGTGGTCCACTCTAAGGAAGTAACCCCCTCCGCAGCATTAGCTAATTCTTCCAGGCTAGCCGCTACTGGCCACGAATATAATTCTAAGTCAAGTTGATTAAGGGAACCAACTGGCCCTCCATCTCGAGCGAGGCAGCGGTCTTAGTCGGAATCATCAGAGTCTGTGGTTTGTCCAATGTTCCTCCCCTGCCTCTCCTATCGGAGGAAGGACTGGAATACCCGACGAACCCTCGTCCTCGGCAGACCTCTCATGACCGCGAGTCTCGTCTCCGCGTACATCTTCTTGGAACTTGACTGCCTTTTTTGGTTTGGTCCCGAAAGAAGGTAGCTTTCTTTTCAAACCAGAAGCCATAGGACCTCCCGTCACCTCCCTTTTCGGCACACTTCTCGCAACGGCATGCCTGAATATAGCCCGATCATCAGAAAGCAGCCCCGCACGGCGAAGGCACTCTTGGCTTGTCACGATATCAATTTTGCGAGACTCTTCAAGGATCGCTCGCATAGCATTGAGGCGTTGATGGTACACATCATCGGTAGACGCCTCTGGATTTCGTGCCATAATCGAAAAATAATGACACTCGGGATCCAAGAATTTTATAGTAGGGAACGAAGTTCGAAGATACTTACTCCCCTCTATCCACCTCCTCGCGAAGCCAGGAGCGCAATGCACAAATAACCTGTCTTGTTTGAACACAGACGACCTGGGCCACTTCCCGACAAAAAATTTGGTGGCGGCTGACGCCACCAGGAACCATTGGGAGGGTGATCCGCTGGACATTCTCCCCAGACTGAATAAATACCGAATGTCCTCTCTGGTAGGTTCCAAGTGCAAATATTCTCGGTAGAGAATGTAAGTGCCTAAGAGCGAAGAATAAGCATTGGGATGCAATTGTGAAGGCGCAAGGTGGAAGTAGCATAACATATCCTGAATAAAGTCAATTGCCGGGGGCACACATCCAACAAAACAAGCTTGCCTATTCCAAGAAGTCAAACCCTCAGGTGGTGCATGAGGCCTGTCATCGTCTCCTAGTGCATGAGCGTCATCCACTGGTATATTGAACCGCATCACCAATTTCCTAACTGTTGAGGCATCCAGTCACGACAATACTGAATCTGTCGGGTTTTCCAAAATAACTGCTTCAGGCAACATATCTGGGCTACCGGGCCCGCTGGTGCATCTTCATTAATAATATCCACGTTCTCGATCTCTTCATGCATGACCGGAGAATGTAATCTCTCAATTTGTTCCCCATGCTCAGACACATCCGATCAACTGGCCGTTTGGGAAGGAATGGATCCTTCAGTAGTCTCAAGCTTGCTACCAGCGGAGCTACCACTATTGGTAGAGTCAGACGTATGTGACGGCGACGGGGAAGCCTAGGCTTCCAGGGTTTTTCAAGTCTTTGATCTTGTCTGCATCGCTAGATATACTTTAACAAACTAGTATTAGACATTGTAGTGGAATAACCTGTACCCGTCGTGTTCGTGAAAACTAACAAGTGCTTGCGATGTCATGCAAAATTAAGATGTAAAGAGGAAATTTAAACAGTCCAATAGTTCGATCACAGTTCAGGTATATGCACTATCCTATGTGAAAGGTTCGAATCCCTATCCGCGCAATTATCTATATATGCATTGGCGCAATCGCACAAGTGAATAGGTAGTATAAAAATCTAAGGATGGGCAGTCGGGAGATCAAAGTTCTGTATAAGAGAAACAATACCCCGTCAAGGCACTACGCGAAATAGCTGCGCTTAGAAGCTCTGGCGGAAAGATCAGACCCACCTCGGGGTTCGAAAGTTTGACCGCCCACCTCGGGGTTGAATATTCGAACCACCCTCAGGGTTTGGAAATTTGAACCCCACTCAGGGTTCGGAAATTCAAACCCCTTTCAGGGTTTTGAAATTTGAACACCCTCACAGTTCGAAAATTCGAACCCCCTTAGGGTTCGGAAATACGAACCCCATCAGGGTTCGGAGGTTCGAACCGCCTCAGGGTTCGGAAATTCGCACCCACTCTGGGTTCGAAAATTAGAACCTCTGTGGGGTTTGGATTTTCGAGGCTCCTCCATGACTCGGCCATTCGACCTTCCTCCTCTTGTTTTTCTTCAACCCGGTGTATTACCTAAGTCCGATCAGAAGTGTTGGGCTCTGGAGATTTCACAACAATGGCGGCCAAGGCAGAAAATAATGGAAGGAAGAAAATGAGGGGGGAGGCTATTTATAATAAAAAGAAGAAGTACTTTGGTATTCCCGAGAAACTTCGAACCCATGGGTTCAAAATTTCGAACCCGAGGGCTTCGAAATTTAGAACCTCTAGGATTCAAAATTTTGAAACTTGAGGCTTCGAAATTTCGAACCTCCAGGGTTTGAAATTTTGAACCTCCAGGATCTGGAATTTCATCCTTGATGCCTCGAAATTTCGAACCTCCAGGGTTTGAAATTTCGAACCTCCATGGTTCGAAATTTCGCGCCACCGGATGCAAAGTTCCATACAAAAAAAGATAGAAAGATAATAATTTTTTTTTGCACTTTTACTTCCGGGTTCGAAACGTTGGGCCCCACGTTATGATACACGTATTTTGTACGCACGCATGTCGGCCGCCGCAAATACACGGAGGCAATGCGCTGCGAATACCTAGTAACGCGAGCATGGCGCCGCACCGACCGGCGGCTCACCCGCAATTCCACAGCGGGCGAGCTCGACAGCTAATATCTGTTTTTCTTTAACTTGCAGGACAAGTCGACTAGCCGACTATTATTTCAACCAATGCAAAGAACATCATGTTAAGACAAGATGTACTTTGGGAGGCAAATGTTAACAGGCCTTTTGGGCCGGTTCCAAAAGTGCATAGGACATGCTTAACTCAACCCAACGCATGGAGTTAAGGCCGAGAAGGATGCTTAGGAGCAAAGGAGGCAGGGTTAAAGAGGAACCACGCCGCCAAGGGCCTCGCAACATCCCTAGCACATTTCCAAGTCAAGACTTTGAATCCCCAAGAGTCGTGAGCTCGAACACCAGGACCTCAGGCACCCTTGTATATGGCCTCCGCACTCCTCGAAAATATGAGCTTCGTACCCCCCGGGGTGCAATTTCGCACCCCTAAAGGGTGCAAAATTCGCACCCAACAGGGTATGAAATTTGCACCTAGAAGGGTGCGAAATCCGCACCGAGGAGGGTGCAAAATCCGCACCCAGAAGGGTGCGAAATTCGCACCCCAGAGGGTGCGGATTTCGCACCCAGCAAGGTGCGAAATTCGTACCTGCAGGGTGTGAATTTCACACCCCATGAGGTTCGAAAATCGCACCCCAGGGACTGGTGCAAAATATGCACAAGCGTCGGTGCCAAGTGCAAAATTCTGGGTGTGGGCCTCCATTTTCACCTACTCCTACCTAACCCCTCTCCTATAAATAGTCCATGGCCTCACACTTCAAAGGGGTTGGATTTGGTGGGCTCCAGACCTCTAGAGAGCTACTTTAATGGCATTTCCCATTCGAGGAAGAAGGGCAAAAGTGTCTTTTTCCTAATATATTAAATATATGATAATTATGACATCATATATTAGAGATGAATGTAATGATACGTCATGAGATGGTCTTGACCTTGTAACTTTGTTTTATCAATAATATTCCAATGATTGTTCAAAGTGGACGTAGGACCCTCCCGAGGCCGAACCACTATAAATTGCTCGTGTTATTTACCGCTTTCCACTTTTGTCTAAACGACCAAGTAAATAATTCCAAGTAATTGGAATCTTTGGTGTTTACGACATTTTTTGCCTTCAACACCAGCTTTTTCGCTATGAAAAACTGGTCACAATGTCAAAACAGCCTTTTGCAGCGTTTTGGAAACGCTATCATATCTCCTTGTTCGATTCTGCATCAATCTAGTGTGAAAACTAAGCAAAACTAGCTTTTACAGCATTTAGGAAATGCTACCATATCTTCTAAATTGCTCCCGATCCATTTCGCTAAATTCTAGACCATAGCACTTAAAACACCTTTTTATTGCGTTTTTGGAACGCTATCATTGCTCCTGCGCAATCCATCCTGGATCGTGGTCGATCCATGTGCCAGAACCTTTGTCAAACCCCCAAAAGCACGTGCATGCTCCATGAAAATGTGTTGATCCACCCTTATGGATCATGCCCGATCCATGGCTTTTAACAGCTTTTGTCAAAAGCTGTCAATTCCCAAGGTTCGGGTGTGACCCATACACTGTGCCAGGCCATGAAATTGCTTCAATCCATCACGTTTTCCAGGCCGATCCACTCTTTTTTGGCTTGCGCGGTCCATGCCTGGAATGGCCAATCTAGGGACTTTTCGTAGCGTTTTCCAAACGTTGTCGTAGCCAGAAAATTCAGCTTTTGCCAGATTCATCAAAACTTACCCGATCCATTATTTTTTCACGCCAATTCACTGATTTTTGGCAACCAATCCATACCACGATTTGTGCTCGATCCATGACTTTCTACATCGTTTGTAAAATGCTATTAAAACCTGAAAATTTGGGCTTTGCCAAAACTTGCTGATCCAAGCCCAAAACTCGCCCAAACACCACCGATCTGTCTCAAACACCACTAATCCATCTCAAACACCATCGATCCAAATTCGATAAGAAAATCAAACATTGATTCAAGCAATAATCAACAAACATTAAAACAACGATTCAACAAATTATCAAATTAATAAAAGGATCTAAACATAGAACAAACATATGAAATTACCGTTTATAAGTTGCGACATTAGATCCAATGGTGATTTGAATTAAAATCGTACTTACATCGATTAGATCTATATGAAAACAACTTGAAATGATGAACATAAGATCAAACAACTCATATACTTGATTGAATCCGCGTGAGAGATGCTTATCACTCACCAATTCTTCGAATTAACTCGAAATCGCTAATTCTAAATCCGAACAGCAAAGAACATGATTTAAACCTCTTGATTTGATGTGATCTCTCTTCCCTTGACGTAGATCTAGCTTCAAATGATGTATTTCTTCGATTCTCTTATGTAGATCGATAATTTTCAATGGTGGAAAGGTGTATTTTATTAAGCAAGGAGGGTCATGAGCTTAACCAAATGAAAGAATGAAGAAAGTAAATTATTCTCCATGCATCTAACCTCTATTTATAGCCTCCCACCAGCCCACTAATGGGCCTCCTCAAATCAGCCCATCAATGGCTCTAAAAACCTGAATAGAAATTGTGGAACACAAAAATAGTGATTCCTCCCAAACCGCTGAGCCAAATCTTTAATGTGACCACTCTACAAAATTGGCAACACCATTTCCTCTCCAATGAAACCAACCTCAATACCTGATTCGATCCCAGTCCATAGTTATGCCCTATATAAGACTGACGGGTGCAAAATGGTCACAAATAAAATTTGTAAAAATTATGGACATGTCTCACATCTCCATAACCAACATATCAAAATATGAGAATGATCTAACCCTCAAGGAATTAAATAAAAATATTTTATGATCCTCTGATACATAAAATATGGGTTGTTACATGTATAATCTCTACCACCTATCTAACCTGCGGGTTTGTTATGAGGAGTGGGTCAGAAAAAAGTTCCGATGAACGGAAAAATTTATACTTTTTACAAATAAAACTACATATACCGTTTTGTTGCTAATTCCTATTTATTAAGTTATTTTACGATTTATTACACATTAAACTTCTCATTTCACGCATGAATCATACCCATCTACACCCAAGTAGATTAATCTAATAAATCATATATGTAGCTATATGACTAATATATCGAGGTATTCCCCATAGTACCCTCCTCGAGTGGTCTCCATCGTCGTAATTGGAAAACGTACGAGACATCTATCGTCATTCTATGAAAGCATACTAGACCATGCTGCAAAAACGCTACGCCTTCTTTACTATGCCACGAAAGCGTACTAAGTTGGGCAACGAAAGAAAATAGGCTCCTACTACTACGCCTTAAAGGCGCACAAAACCTGAGTTCTTCCATGTAACTTAGTCGGGGACTTTAATATATATGTTAAGAATAGACTCTCTAGGCCCAAACATGATGGCTTCGTTAAGCCTAAAATACAAATATCAAAATTTGGTTTCTCTCGGTGCTCTTTTAGACCCAATCCAACCTAACCCCCTAACTAATAAAAAGATAATTCATAGAGCTAAATGACCACTACTAATAAACAATCTAAACAAACAGGTAGTCCCTCATCCAATGCCCCGATAGCAAAAGAACATTGGCCTCTTGGATTTAGCTATAGTCTTTCCCGCATTAGCTTCGACTGACGATGGTAGGTGTCTAACGACCTACTACTTTTGTTGGGTCTTGATCACGAAGCCTCCCACCCTGTGACAGTTGCCGAATCATCCTTGAAATCTTCCCAATTAGTCTTCAAGTTATCTATATTGATAGATGCAGCAAGGCATACTCATTGGATCGTATCGTAGAGGCAATGTCTCCGTGGTACATCCCATGGTCTACCATAAAGGACCATCATGGAGTATCTTCACGTTCGTCGAAGTCTAGCACATCCTTCCAGTTCCTTGAATAAATTGGACGTTCTCCCATTGCATCTACGAACACTTACGATGATTTGCCCCGTTAGGCTCTTCATCCCCATGGACTGGACCAAATGATGAAGCTATATTAATTTGATCCTATGTCTAATTTACCCATTATGCATCCCACTTGCATTTCTTTTTCATTGATTTACAATATTGAGTAATCTATTTAATTGAACATTTTTTATTCATAAGTCAACTTTACTAGTTACCATAGAACTTCCTAGTCGCAAGCCAACATAGAATATCGTTTGGCTTATTGAATTTAATTTCCAATTTCCTATTTATTTATAATATGATTTGTTCCTTTCTTTTCACTTTTCAAATCATAACCTCTATGTTACAATCTTTCTTATACATTATTTCCATTGCATTTTTCTTATTATATTCTGGTTAAAAGTTTACATTAAGCCTTTATCTTTTTATAACCTCTTTTAGTTATGTTACCTTTTCTTCTTCTATCTTTACAGTTTATTAAATTTAAGAAGTTAGGCCTATTCCAAATTGATTAGCTGTCGAAACAGTAGAACAATCTATTTCCATAGTTACATGTGATTACTATAATAGAAACCCATGATTACAAAACATTTCTTTTCTATTTTTTGGAGTTAACAAATTAGTGCGCAATACAGCTAATTCCCTATTTCTCACTAATCCCTATTTATTCATAATTTCAACTTTTGCAATCATGTTTCCTAATTTTCTTTATTTACTAAACGACGCAAATATATTTCCCTTTTTCCTAACCAATCAATCTAGGCTATTCACAACCTTTTATACTTACATATATATATATATATGGATTCCTGTTTTACTTCTTTCTATTATTCCTAAATCTGACATATTTTCTGTACTTAAGTCAGATTTTGGCCTGTACCATTTTTTCTATTTCAGCATTTACCCAAAGATTTGAATTACAGTTTTCAGCTTCAATATAGGAATTCTCAGATATATAATCCAATTGCATATTTATAATTCATGGAACTTCCTACACAATCTTAAATTGGATTTATCACAAGAATTTAGGTAAGGACAGATTCATATCAATCTATACAGAAAATAGATTACCATGACTTTAACAATTATAATTCCATAAGAAGTATAGGAATCAATCGATATAATACACCATTATCAAGAAATATAATTAAGATCCACTCGCGTTGCAATGCCTGCTAAATTTTTATGTTTTGGGTTCAATTCCTTTCCCTATCTATGCTCATCTTCCTTGCAATATTGTTTTTGGGTTTGCAACCAACATACGCACATAAACCCCCTAGTTATCAATTATAGCTTTATGATATGAATATACTTGAAATTCTGTTATTTCTACTCCTATTTATTTTAGATCTAAACCCAAAATAAATTATATTTGAAATAAATATAAATTTAGGAAAACTAGAGAAGATAGAAAATGGCAGATCTTCTGCATCCCTAAGGAAAAGAATGAGAACAAAAAATAAAGCTTTGTACCTATATTTATAGTGGTCCTAATCAGGGATACCCATTGGATATAAAACCTAAAATCTAGAGCGTACACTTTGTTTGCCGCATCATGCAGCTTCCTACAACCAGTGGATTTCCCCAATTGGCTCAAAACAGTGCGAAAACATCACAAAATGAAATGAATCATTGGCTCAAATCCTTGGATGGTAGTTGACGTGCCTAATTAAATAATTAATTTCCTAACTTATAGATTGCATATAAATAAATACAATATATTTGCTCTCCCATTTGTTTTATATGTGGCTCTATTTTATATATCCTTTAAACAAGTTAATTAATGCTACCATTGATTGTTGTAACCGTATACGTTATCTATATTTACTATATTAACTACACACATGCGATTTACATTTGAATTTTGAATCAACTTAATGGATTACATATATGCCTAGTATTATTATCCAATTAATCCCTGCATGCGTTGTAACTCATTAACAAATTAATATGTTAATCAATCACCATATTAGTAGCCAACTTTATGCATAATGATTTCCTTCCTTCTTTTATTTATTCTGTGCTTACATTCCACCTTTGAATTTTGAATTACAACCATAATTATAAACATTACAATAATTATTAATTTTCCATATATATGCTTGTAGTTATCTTTTCTTCCCTAATCCTTTTTATGCATGCACCCATTTATCTCAGTTTCAAATCCTTTATTACTTGTGAATAAATCACTCTATGCCTTCCATGTCCGTTAATAACAATAAATGTTAACTTTTTTTTGGCATAGCCAAACTGTTTTTAAACCGACCGCAAACACTTTTATTATTACCAATAATAAATACAAGTAATACAAGAGATTGGTGGTATCCAACCTACTACAATTTGGTTTTTAAAGTGGACCGTCCAACATCTACGGCATTTATTGTGTGTTGTCCACACTATCTAAACTAGATTACAGCTTAGGAGCTAGTAAAAGCACTAGACTACTATAATTACATTTCCTTATGACCTAACTCTCTACGTAGGGAGAGTAAGAATATTACATACTATAAAACGTAATGAATTACATATGAATACACATGAATACAGTACAAGTCTGTCTGAAATAAATCAAATAACATAACCACAGTATGCACAATACAGAAAAGTGATGTAGCTCCAAACTGTAGCATGCAGTACCCAGCCCGGTATTCTTGAGCTCCACACCAAGGTGAGAAGCAATGACGTGCACAAATTCCGAAGGAAAATCTGATAAAATTGGCATACTGACTTGTGCCATGGGAGAGGAAGGTAGCGACGGTAGCGCACCGATTGAGACAGAAACAATGAGAGCCGCGAGCTTCACTTGTATCACCATTTCACCAGTGGAAAAACAATGATCCAGAACACCAAACACACGCTCACCAGTGTGGACACCGAAATGAAAACTACTTGACTAAATTAAGCTGAAAAGCAAGCATTACATAACCCAGAATTTGCAGAGGCAGGCAGATGCACCATCATATGAACAACAACAAAGATTTTTCCTAGGCATCTCGTGTTTTTCCATCGCTCGATGGTAATGACCCAACCATACGAACACCAGACAACATGACACTTAAAGACATCAACAACAAAAACGAAGATCGAGCAATTCGCGACTAACTTGAGTAAGTGCCAAGCACCATAACACCATAAAAATATCCTAAACACCTAAAACATCAATTTACATCCTAGTACACATGTCTAATTACCAAGTCCACCAACAAGACGAATACCAGGCATACATTGTAGATTCAAGTAGCTAAAGAGTACCATCATAGTCAAAGAGAGGAGACGCGAAACGGTTCAACCATTAGAGAGTTCCTGCATACCTGGAACCTCCACGTTAGTGATAGATATTTGACGTCACTGTAGTTACCAATTGAAGGACCCGCAGACCGCAACACCGCAAAGTAGTAGGCAAGTGTTTCCTGAAGTAGCCACATCGAAGTGGATGGGAGTAAAGCAGCGTTGGGTAGTGAAGATCTAAAGAGATGAGGCAGTTACAAATAAGGGGTATCCGGTGCTCAGAACTAATTTCATGGGGAAAAGCTTAGATCTGAGTTGACAAAACAGTTGTGGGAGGGCTGACCACGCATCGCGAAAATAGAGGAGAGGAAAAAAGAAGAAATTATGGAGACAGTAATGAAGAAAGAATAGAATTTGTCGATGGAGAATATAAGAAGAAAGAAAAGTATACCCTGTCGGCGTTAACTAATTATGTGCAAACCTTAATTTATTAAGTGCGCATATATTTTCTTCCGTTTTCCACACACGTCGAACTTTAATTTTAAACGTGCAGTTTTCTAAAATTAATTCACCTACATTCATTTTAAATTAGAACGCTACTTAACATTATCAAATTCCTTTTAATTTAATTCTATTTATGATGCATGTTTATTTCCAATTTCAAATGTGCGCCATATTTATGTCTATACATATTTTTATATAAATGTGTGTTCACATGTGTCAGCACTACATAATTAATTGTTTACTTCCAACTTTGACATTACTTTTGTTTAGTTCTCTTTTAATGTTATTCTCATTATGTTCCTCTTAATGCCATTAATGGAACGCATTAACTGTCGAATTCAAAATTGCATTGCTTTTGGTATATGTACATCTTTTATGAAATAGAATATATATTTACCCATGCTTATATGTGTGTTACAATTAACTTGTCTTCCATTTTAAACTTCAACGTTACATTCTATTTATTAATTTGTAACGTTTTATTAATTTACTTTCATTCCTACTTTTGTAATGTTTCTTTTTATTTATTGTTCATTATATAACATGCATTTGTTTTTGAATCCAAATTCACATTACTCATATTATTATTTTAATAATTTTATTATTAAAAATGCAGTGTATTATAAGTAGCCCCACGTCCTTCTCAAGGTCTATCCTAAACAAGATTTCTCAGTTGGGCGGAAGTTCCATAACTTCCTTAAAAAAGTCTGGAAACTCACGAAAAACTGGCACTGAAGATGGCCCTTCCAAATCAAATAATAACGAATGTAATAAGTGCAAACCCTTATCTCTCGTCCTATAAAGGATCTCTTAACTATGGCCTCCATGGCTTCTCAAGCAAACGACCTTCTTATCATGGTAACGGATGTTCATGTAAAATGATAGCTAATCCATCCCTAATATAAGACCATACCCTCAAAATCGAACACATACGCATTAAAAAAGAAATCGTCGTCGTCGATATCTAGTACTAGGTCTTTACAAATTAGCATGAGTTTCTTAACTCCTCCAACAAGGTTAGACACCTCTATTAGACTGTTAGCAAGAGGTAAAGGAAGTTCAAGAAATCAACGATTTTTTCAGAATAAAGGAATAGGTTGCTCCTGAGTCAAACAAGGTACGTATAGATGTTCCTAGAATAGAAATTATACCTTCCAAAGCTGGTTATCCTAGGTCTCTTCGGGGTTGACTTTGAAGTGGTACTACCTTTAAGGCATGGTTCTTCCCACGCCGTCCTTCCTTTTGCTTGGGGACAGTTCCTCACCGAGTGTCCTTCCACATGGAAATTAAAGAACTTTCCTTTAAACTTAAGCTTTGCCAGATTCACCCTACAATCCTTAGCTGCATGACCCTTTCTATGGCCTCACCTGCATTTTTTAGCCTCCTGCTTGAACTTCCTATTTTTTTATTAAACTAAGAACTCTTTTTCTTGCTCTTTTCATATCCAAAAGGTCCTTCGCCTTTCTCATTCATATTCTCTTTCTTCCCCTCATCCATGCATAGAATAGAAGTCACTACCAATGTCTCAAAAGTAGCTCCAAAGGTCACTTGAGCTAGCAATGTCACTCTCAATGGGGAATTCGGTCCATTTATGAATCTTAATGCCTTATTCATCGACGTGTCTACCAATTCCCTTCCAAATTTGGACAATTCAATGAATCTAGCCATACACTCACTTAAATTAGAATCTCCTTTCCCCCTCCTTATAAGATATAAACAGGTTTGTTGGTGGAGATATTGGACCAATGATGCCCTTAAGCGTGGAGCCATGTGGACAAGGATCTGTATCTATTAGTTATTATTTATGGCAGTATTATGATCATTGTTGTATTGTTGGGACAATTATTATTATTGATGTACCTTTTAATGACAGTTGACTTTCGTTGTAATCGACATTTATATGGTTTTAACTTATGGTACGTCTATTTCAAATTATTACATTTTATTTCTTCCGTTGTGTGAGATTTTGATTTTGATTTCGGTTTAGTCTGCACTTTATATTTATTAAAGTATTTCCTTATAGGAACCAACGATCCATTTAGAAATGGCTCTAAATTCTGATGAGCCTTTTCTTGATCGGAATATAGACCCATTTCGGGCAGGTTATTACAAACCAAATCTAGAGGATTCTTAAGAATAACAGTATCTCCCATTATATCTAGTGCCATAGGAATGCCTTTATGTTTTCCACCTACATCCTGCGCCACTTGCGGGCTACCTCTTGTTGGTTCTTGCCCCTTTGGAACAACCAACATCTACGTTCTTGTCTGAATGTTTTGATCCTTCGAATAGCTACAAAGGTCTCATGCTCACCGCTTGTTAAGTTGGAATCGCAAAAATATTCGGGAGAGCCCCGAGGATGGTTCTATGGCTTTGGCCGATAAATCTCGGAGTCGTTTAGAGCTTTTCGATGCCATAGCAAACAACACTTTCAAGATAGTTGTAATAGTTACCATACTGAAATATGTAGCCCCTTTGCTGGTATAAACTAATATGGAACGTGCAGCGTCGTGCATGCTAATGCAATTACAGTAAAAGTCTTTAGGACGCAGTGACAATTTCTTGTTACTTAAACTAAAACCATTTTCATCACTAACCAATGTCGTGGAATTTGAGTCAAGTCATGATAACGTCGTGGTTGGGTTTAGGATCAAGTTCTAGAGTCGATGGTTCACTTATATGTCCATAGTTCGATTTTATGCTCTAGTCCTATGTGCATGTCTGAATTGTCAGTCCATGCAGGTTCCTTTGTCGAGTGCTCAGGCGTTAGCCGATGTTACGCTTGATTTCTATCCTAACCAAATCACATGATATCGTGAAATGATTTGAATCCACGAACCTTAGTTTCGAAGCCAAAATAATTTTCTAGTGTTTCGACATAAAAATTCTCATTTTGTATCCCCTAACTCCAAAAAATTTTGAATCCCGTATCTCCAAGCCTTGAGAATACTAAGTGTTATCCACTGACCCCTTGCCTCCTCTATTTCATATCCTAAATCTCCTATCTTCAGAAATTTACTACGTCCTTCGAGATATGAATTTTCGTTTCATATGCCAAAGACTTGGTAAAAATTCCAAGTCCTCCGGGATACGAAATGAAAATTTTGTATCCCTTGACTTGTAATTTTTCTCACATCTTCTACATTTTTTGTACTCCCCTTTTTGAAAATTCACACTCCTCTCCCATAAACCCTTCGACTTCCTCGAAATGCCACTACTCTACAACCATGACAACCACCAGCACCTCGTTGCTCCACTCCTTATGATTCATCTCCAGACCTACAACTTGATTTCAAATCAAAATCCACCCTGATAATGCAAACAAACCCAAACAAAATCGAGCCCGTTCAAGTCAACCCATCTGGTAATAATCAAAAAGGGAAAGGTGTTGGGGACGAATTACTTGAAGTCGGTGTTCGAGATGGTCAAGGACAAGCTAGTAGGGTTTGAAGTTTTGAAAACCATCAAGTCCAGAGAGTACGAATGCTAGAAAGAAGAGGGTGGGGCAAGTATCAGGGTTTTTTATTTGGGGGAGGGAAACAGGTTCTTTCTAAAATATCTTGAAATTTTATAAGTACTTCAAGGTCGGTACCAATCCTTGGATCAGTACCAACACCAATTTCCGTTAAAAAAGAGAGATAGGAGGGGAAGAAGAAAATATGAGTTACAGGACTATTCCTAGAATGGTGAAGAACTTCTAAACCCAAAATTATGGCTACGTTCACGTATACACATTTTTGGAGCTCTCCGTCGAAACTTAATCGAGTCGTTAACCAATCACGTACTCACTAATCTAAATGATTCAAGAATATGCACCTAACGATCAATTCCGAAGTCAACGATGCTCTGAATACTAACTTACATGATCGTATGCATGAAACATACCATTTCTATTATGTTTCTTATTTCAAAGTTCGACCGTATCGCGCAACGTCCCATACAAACATGTGCGTACATACATGACTCTGTACCGACAAGGAATCGTTTATGCTCTGGCGTAAGCGGGAATCATGGACTAAAATTTAATTTCTTGAATCAACAAAGATTAGTTACACACCTTAGAAATCACATAGGTTCTAGTCCGAGCAACAAGTGTTCTAAACAATTTTGGAATTGCATACTTATACTAACGAGCTTCGATAAAGTATTGAATCTTCTCCGAAATGACACACTTCCTGGAATGCACTACTCAGTGGAATGGCCACGACCAATCGCTAAATAAGATTTGGAGATCTTCCTAGTTACTAGAAGAACTTGTCTCAATTCAAAATACATCAAGTTAACACAAGAAATACTCCTGGGGGTGTGTAACCCAGCCTTTTGGTCCGGCTATCAGAAGCAATCTAGACCGATATGACTCGATCATCGCATGGCTAAACAAATCAAAAATTTCATCCGAGCACTAAAAAGTTAAGTTCATATGGATTCGTGCAAGTATGGTCATCTCGGCTCGTCAAAACATCTCTCAAACGGCTGAGTATTTGGGAATCAGTATTCTACACCTTTAGGGATGATATATATCCCTGAACTCCAAGAAAATAAAATAATATGTTAAATTTTACGGGATCAGTATGTGTACCTATAACACACGGGTCAGTGCTTATCCCATGCATCATCTAAAATATCCATAAAATACAAGTGCTCTAGGATTGATACTTATGAAGTCTTTCCGGATCGGTATTTCTCAATGCATTTCGGATTGGTGTAAACGAATGACCTTTAGGATTGGTATTTTCATCAGTTGTTCTGGATCGGTGCAAAACATGAAGTATGCATGATCAGTGCGATTTCTCAACACCACCATTTCCACATCCAAAACTCTAACCCAACATACTCTGTAACATTCCATATTTTTAAAATATATTAATTAATTATCGACAAATATCGATGTTTTATGATTTCCAAATTTGATCTCGAAACATATATCACTATGTTTGTAACAGTTTCTCAATTCATTTTCATATATGATTTGCCGCAAACAGAGTTCGTATTGTGACAACCGCCACGTATCTCCTGAACAAATCGAGGTGAAGTGCGCTATATGATGTGTTAGGCCGATATAGGATGATCACTAGGGTAGAATAATTCGAAACAAAACATGTCGTAGAACTTACAACGCATGGATAATATATAATAATAAAATATACAATAGGATATAGTAATGAAGCACAACTAAACAGAGAATCAAATCTTTATTAAAACCATAGAATCTAGGGTATAATACTTCTCGATACATGAACCTTTGAATACAATATGCCTCATTACATCTCTCAGAGTCTCAATATCATCAACTTATATTAGAAATAGAAAAGAAGTAGTTAAAATAGTATATGGTAATAGTATGCTAACCTCTTTTCGTCACCGCACAACAGCACCGACACCAAACCTGCTACCTGCTACTCAGTCTGCCCACCATCAAATTGGTGAACAACACAAGGTAATAAGAGGGAAACATAAAATTTTGAGTTAGACAACAGTCTTAGTGAGCGATAAATTATCTAACAAACAGTTACGCAGGATAATATGAGTATAGGTGGGTCAACTATCTAATATGCCCAGAACCCATCAAATTAAGACGTGAAAACCATCTATCACATGTCACATCAGAAATAGGGAAGGACAACCCTGATTCTTCTTCTCTTCAACATCCTACGGTGATAGCCCACCCAAAGAAAAAAAGAGAAGAAAGCACATAGAATCAAACATAGCATCCATAACAACTAATGTCCTTGCTATCACAGTCTACAGCCGTGAAGCCATTAGTTATCGAACTTGCATTTTACCGATCAAAAGGGCTAATAGAAAACTCCGGTTCTAGCCAGACTACAATATGACATCGTTACTCGATAATTTGTCTTTTACATTCTTGATAACTAGGCCCATCATGACTGCCCAGTGTACATGATCTCTCGAATCTGATCATAATGCCCGCCTCTACGATACCCTTGCTTTGAGTCCGCTAGAACACTTCGATAACCAATGATTCCTTGGAACATCAAATCTATCAAGCCTTTAACTTTGGTAACACAATCCAATTCTTGAGTTGTTCTATTATCATCAGTGATTGACCCACATTCTGTCAATCCAACATCGTACTGGATCGTATATCAAATCATGACCATTTTCACATCAATCTGGCTCTGACAACTCCATCGCGAGTTCACAACTGAAGCATCATCCATCTTTGAGTTGCACATCAATCATCTAAAGTCCAGTTCAATCCACTTCACCAGAAACCTCAGGGAGCCAAGAAAACCAAGTCCCCAAAATTTCGCTTCCCTTGAGCCTAACCCCATGGGTCAGTGCCGACCCTCAAACTTAGCCAAAATTGGCTAAGTGGTTAGCCCACGAGCATCCCTACCTCGATCATGTTCCTCAGGTCCGATCTCCAATCATTTCAATTCTCATTTTTAAAGCTTTTGCCTTCCATTCACATCTTGAGAAATCAACCTTCGACCTATCCCAAATCAAATCCGAATGATATGAAAATTTGCATATAGCTTCTATTCATCATCACATTGTCATGCCATCGAAGTCGAAGCCCTCCGACCCTTCCTCATGGGTCAATTCCGACCCATGCACTTGTTGCATATGGGAATGAAAATTTATGTTCCCTGTCTTCTCATCTTCCAGAGCACGTCCACGAAGTTTCATCTGAATCTGATCATCTGAACCTCTGATTTGCTCTGATCTTCAATCCTACGGTTCAACGACAAACAATCTAACATGTAACTCAAGGAAAGCAATCAATCCAATCAAAACAAACATCAATCCATATAGTAATGATGATACAAACATTAACAATTCATAAACATGACATAAACATATCATAAACATGAGATCTAGCATGATTTGAATCTGAACGTATGAATAAACATGAGTAACTAATTAATTATCTGGTTAATATGATCAAATTAGGTTTCCTAGGGTTTCTAGATCTGAGTTAAACATATATGGTCAGATCTATGGTGATTTTAGCATGAAACATATGAACATGATCCTAATTTACCCATACAATCTGTAGCTTCCATGTGAGAGATATCTACCACTCACCAATTTCTAGATTTGATGTAGATTCGACGAGATTAGATATGGACAGCACTAAATCCCTTGCAATATGATGTGATCTAACCCTCTTTGATGATGATCTGCTCTTCCTTGATGATGATTTATCTTCTAGATGCAATCTACGGTGAATTTGATTGAAGAAAATGGAGAAATAAGGTTTTAGGCTGAATCTGGAGAGTCACAGAAGCCCAACCTAAAACTTAGAATGAAGAGAGTAACCATAGTTCTCTCCCTAAGTCCCCTATTTATATCTGCTAGCCTAGGTCTAATGGGATTGGCTAATCAGCCCATTAGCTGCTGACCAGTCTGCGTAAACGCAAGCTAGAGCTTAAAAGAATGATCCCTCCCAAATCGCTAAACGAAATTCTACATGTGACCACTCTACGGAATTGTAAACAACCATTTCGATCTAATGGAATCGATCTTAGCCCCTGATTCGATCCCTATCGAGAATTATAGCCCAAACAGTAAACTTATGGGCAAAATGGTTATATTTGAATTCAGTAAAAATGATGGACATATATCACGTCCCCATGAATGACATATTAAAAATCTGAAATGATCCGACCATAAGGGAATAAAATATAATTATTTTAGGATCGATCAATACATAAAATAATGGTCATTACATTCTCCCCCCTTTAGGAATTCGCCCTTGAAATCACAAGAAAACACGAGCAACCACAATATCTCGCATTCCTACCACCCACGAGTAGTCAATCTAGTATTCAACAATCCATACAACTAAAATCCTATCCTAGCATGTGGAATTCTAACAACACAAAACACAATGGCATAAGTAAGATATGATATATGGGACATACCGCTCGAAGAGTTATAGATGGGTCATATTCATATTCTCTTCCTTTTCCCATGTACAATCGTCATCATTCTTGATTTATTGTACCATGACTAGATTATCAACCTTCCATCTAAGCTATTTCGTGTTAATCCTATGACACGAAGCGGCTTATGAGGCCTAGAAACTTCGGGCTCGATTTCAAAATATTCAAACTGATCTAGAGATACGTAACACTCGAGTCGTGCATGAACTTCCAAAGAAATGAGATGTGGAAAACATTATGCAAACTTCTCATCTTCTCATGTAAGTTCAATCTGTAAGCGAGCTTCCCAACACGCTAGATAACCGGAAATAGCCCAACAAAATCTTGGCACTAACTTTCCTTTCTTCCCAAAGTGAATGGCATTCTTTAGAGGTGAAATCTTGACAAACACCATATCTCCAACTGAAAATTCCAAATCCTTTCATCACTTTTCTACATACCTTTTTTGATGATCTTGGGTTGCTTTCATTCATTGTCAATGATTTCAATATTATCTGTAGTTTCCCTTGTCATCTCAGGCCCAAGCACCATTTTCTTGCCAGTTTCTAACCAACAAGATGGAGAATTTTATGACCTACCATACAACACCTTATAGGGTGCCGTAACAATACTCGTCTGGTAAATGTTATTATAAGCAAACTCGATTAAATGTAGACGATCTTCCCACGAACCTCCAAAATCCGATACACGCGCTCTTAGAAGATCTTTCAATATTCAATTAACTATTCTATCTGGCTATCTGCCTAGGGATGATAAGTTGTATTCAAACATAGCACGATTCCCAATGTCTCTTGCAAACTCTTCCAGAATCCACTAATGAATAACAAATCTCTATTACTAACAATACTCTTTGGAATTCCGTAGAATCGAGCTATCCACTTAAGATATAATTCAGCCAGTATTGATGTCGTCTTAGTCGATCTGACAGGAATAAACCTCGCGCTTTTGGTTAAATGATCCACGAAAACTCAAATACTATCATTTCTTGCTCTTGTACTAGGTAATCCATCGGTATTTTCTTCCATTTCCACGTAGAAACTTCCAATGGCTATAGCAACCCACTCGGCTTCTTCTACTCAATTTAACCAACTGATAGTCCATACACTTCAAGATAAATTTCACGACATCCTATTTCATACCTTCCCAATAGTAAACTTGCGTCATATCTCGATACATCTTATTATTCTAGGATTTATGATGACATTCTCTCAGAACCTCATCTCTCAATCCATCTATGTCAGGGACAACCAATCGTCCATTCTTACAAATCCAACCATCACGATCGACTTCAAAATCCTTAATCTCCTCTTATTCTACTCTCATCTCTAACCTTCGAACCATTTCCATAAGCTTATCGTCTCATTTTTGGCTTTTGCCAATCTTTTCAGTGAGAGTCACTCTAATCGATAAGCTTGTTAATATCTCAGGTTCTAACTTGCAGTGCGGTCTAAAATCAAATTCGACCAAATACCCGAGATGCTTCCATTCTGCGAATATGGCTCCCAAACTCGCATGTCTTCGACTTAGCGCATCGGCTACTATGTTACATTTTCCTATAGTATAGGCTATTCCAAAATCATATGATGCCAAAAACTTTAACCATCACTGCTACCGAAGATTCAAATCCTTTTGGGAGAAAAGATACTTCAGTGACTTATGATCCGTAAACAACTCAAACCTTACTCCCAGAAAAATACGCCTCCAAATCTTTAGAGTAGACACTATTGCCGCTAGCTCTAAATCGTGAGTCAGGTAATTCCTTTCGTGCGGCTACAATTGTCGACTCGCATAAGCCACTAGCATATCTTTCTACATTACCACTGCTCCAAGTCTAGTGCCACATGCATCAGTATATACTACCATCTCTTCATTCCCATTTGGAATAGTCAACACAAGAGCACTTGTCAATCTCACTTTCAAAGTTTCAAAGGCTTGCTCACACTTCACATCCATGCAAATATATGATTTTTCCTCGTTAATCTGGTTAATGGTGCAGCTGTCTTAGAGAAATCATTGATAAATCGTTGATAATATATAGCTAAACCAAGGAAACTCCTAACATCCATCGCATTCTTGGGTCGATCCCAATCTTGGATTGCTGCTACCTTAGTGGGATCCACTGCTATTCCTTGTCCTGATACGCCATAATCCAAGAACCTCACTTCTTCCTTCCAAAAGTGACACTTTGAAAACTTATCCCTCAACTGATGTTTTCGCAAGATTTTCAAAACAATTCTCAAGTGCATCTTGTCTTCTTCCTCATCTCTTGAGTAAACCAATATGTCATCTATGAACACAAGTACAAATTTGTTCAACTGATCCCTGAAAACTCGATTCATAAGATCACAAAATATGTTGGCGCTTTAGTCAATTCAAACGGCATTACCGGCCACTTATAAAATTTGGATGGTGTCCTAAAAGCAGTCTTCGGCACACTATCCCTAGCCACTCTCAATTGGTGAAATTCTATTGCCAAATCCATTTGGGAAAACACCTTGGCTTTGTAAAGTTGATAAAACAAGTCATTTATCCTCAGTAATGGGTACTTGTTTTTCTTAGTCATCTTATTTAGCTCACTATAATCCACACATAATCACAATGATACATCAGCCTTGGTTGCAAACACAACTGGTGCACCCCACTCGGATACACTTCTCCGAATAAATCCTTCACTCAAAAGATTTTTCACTTGCACCTCTAACTCTTCCTGTCCCTTAGGCGCCATCCGCCTAAGAAGCATAATAATATGTCTATCCTTGTCCACTAAATCTATCTGAAATTCGATCTCTCGATGCGGCGGCAACCCTTTGACTTCACAAAACTCTCGTACGATCGGCACTAATAACAACCCATCCCATGGAATCACAAGCGAATATAGAAAGCTAACAGAACTCCATCCTATGGTAGACAACGTATCACAATCGTTCGCCCTTCCATATTCTCGATTGTCTCCTGGAGCCTTTCGCAATCAACAATAGCTGCATACTTCTTGACCCAATCCATACCCAAAATAAGTCCAAACCCAGCGAAATTCAAAACAAAACAATCACACACAAAAGAGCAACTATGACTCATTAAAACTAGACCACGACAAAGCATACAAAGACTAGATGAACCCCCAACTGGATTAGTCATGACTAATGGTCTATCAACGATCTCAAGTTCTAAACCTAACTTGGAAACAAACTCATTACCAAAAAAAGAATGCGATGCTTCAGTATCAAATAAAAATTGAACCAAAACATCTCTGATAGAAAGCATACCTTGCACAACAACACTCTTCCCCTTTTCCTCCATAATCGGAACCCTTGAGGAAGACGACACAACATCCAAAGCATATGCCCTCACACCATGCTTATCCTTTGATGGTTTCAGAAAATTCTTCTTCACATGCCCTGGCTTATCACAATTAAAACATTTCTTTTCCACCTTCGCTTTCTTACAATTCTTGGAAAAATGGCCCTTCTACTGACAATTATGACAAGTAATCTCGCCCTTTGGTTTCTTCTGGCCATTATTTCCTTTTTGTTGTTTTCGTTTACCATTCCACTTTTTCTTATTATCACCACCTTGCTATGGTTTCAAATCCTTCTTTTTATTCTCAACAACAGCCTCAACCTTCTATGGAAACAAACTCTCCTTTCTCAAAGCTTTCTTAACCAACTTCTCAACAGAATCATCAATATGGTCGCTAAGTTGCTTTCCAATACTCTCATCTAATCCCAATATTTTCTCATTCTTCTGATAAGGAAACTCGATATACGAATGAGCATACTTACATAAAGCCTCAAACTCGGCCGCATACTCAAACACTAGTCGACCTCCTTGCTTAAGTTCAAAAAACTTCTTCAACAACATTGACCGTAGAAATTTACTTTTCCTCAAACTTAGTTTTAACTGATCCCAAGTAATTTTGTCCTCTGAAGTCTACAAAGTAATAGAGTTCCACCAATCCATCGCTCGACCTTGCAGCTGCCTCGATTTAAGATTTCGCTTAATTGCATCATCAGTTCCAAGTCTCCAAAAATTCGAATACAAGTATCCAAATAATTATGGGCTTCAACAGCCAGTTCCATCCTAATAAACGGCTTACTACCTAGAGAAGCGTAATCCTTGCAAAGCTTCGCAAAATCAACAACCTTAGGTGCCTACACAAGAAGACCTCATTCTACCGCCTCTCCTGGAGTGGACATTCTCCTCATGATCGCTTCCATTATGTCCTCGAACATAGCAGGATAATCGACAATAGAAGGTGCAGCTCCCAACTAGCTATCTTCGCCTACCTCTCTAGTCGCAAGCTCATTCCTAGCAGTGTATATCAAAGTTCATCGACTCATCTGTAACGTCCTAGATTTTTTGGCCATTTAAATTTGAATATTTAAATGTGTTTATGTCACACCCCACATCCATTAAGGTCACTCACAAAGGGAATGTCTTAACTTCAATGGAGCATTATGGGTATTGGAACAGAAATATTACAAGACAGACATATATAAAACAGCGGAAAGTAAAGTGGAAGTACTTAAAATCATTTATTACATATAAATGTTTACAAGAAAATCCCATCAACTTCCAATACCCAATTACATAGTTAAAATATCTGTCTTGCTCAAAAACAAAGAAGCATAAAAACAAACTGTAGTATTCCCTAATAAAGCGAAGCAAGCCATAGCCAAGAGAAATCCAAGCCATACATGAAAGAGTCTTGGAGCTTGGTAAGATCTGAACTAAGCTGTATTCCCACCCTGTGAACCTGGGGGGGACGAAAGAAAAAGAGGCAAAACAAAATGGATTAGTAATAAAGACTGAGTAAGTCCTAGTGACTTTCAGCACAAAAATAGTTAAGGATAATATGGCATGAGTAAACTGAAAGTAAACATAAGCATGATGACAAGATAAGCCACAGGCAAGATAACTAAGGTTAACATGATGTGATTTTTGTCAAGTAACATCGCAAGGTTCCCATTCAAGATAAACTAAATATAATTTCGTAAGATTCCTATCAAACATAACAAGATTCCTCTGCTTCGCCATTAAAATATTTCTATGAGATCTACTTGCTCTGCACCACCTAACTAGCATCCTCACGAGTGTCTTACAAGGAATGATCCGTATTCTTACTAGTACTCCAACTAGTGTCCGATGTAACAAGGATCCTTACCCCCTACTAGTGTCCCAACTAGTAGCCCGTGTTATATAATAAGGTGATCCTGCCTACTGAACATAAGTGATAAAAATAATGGTAGTTTCGTGTACCCCTAGCTGCTGTCATAGGTGCCGCCTGCTCCTATCTCCACTAGTGGTACCCACTACCCTCCCCATTCTAATTACAATATTCATAATATGGTAGCTGTACTCCTAGCTGCTGTCATAGGTGCCGCCTGCTCCTATCTCCACTAGTCGTACCCACTACCTTCCCCATTCGATCGGCTCCCTAACTCGTAGATACCCGTGCTGGCCCCACAGTGGGGTGTAGCACTCCCCAAAGTGGCAACCTGATTCAATAGAGATGCACGACTTATACCTACACGATGCAACAACGTCTTACCTACCAGTCCGAGTCCACACACGCATATGAAACCCGTTGGACTTGTGTTGCCACCGCTAACCCGTTTTGACCTCTTACAATCAAACCCAGTATGCGTGTCCCGTCCTCGACATGGGTCGAGCTCACAAAGATACGTAATGGGCTACTGGTCTGAAAAGGGTCCCCTTTCCTCGACACAAGCTTCCCACCTATGCTTGGTCCCCTCTAGTAATTCTTACTTAACCCCTTTTTATTCATGTCCACCTACATGCTTAAATTTTTGGTTAAGTATACACCAGTTATGTCTTACATGTTACCCATGTCCTCCACTTATCCCCTACATCATCCTCATGTCTTAATACATGCTTTATCTTGGTTAAGTGCTTATAGGGTATTTTTTACATGTCATTCATATTACCCCCAACGTCTGGGTTTAAACAAGCGCCTTGGCTTTATCTGCCATTAGACCCTATGTCTATCCATTAACTATGCGCTTGTGCTACCTCATCAGTCTTATCATTTAACTTGGTTATTTCCATTTATACCAACCTTCAACTTGCTTATTAATTCAATTCTTAACTTGAACTATACTAAGTCCATTAATAAGCCCGCAACATGTTATTCCTATGATTCATACATTAACCCCTGTTATGGTACAATAACATGTTCTTATTCAATCTTTACAACCAAGTACCCCTTAACTTACAAACACACTGGAGAGAGAGAATAATTCCCTAAATACCAACCCCGAAGACCGGAATCAACATCAGATTGATACTCAGAGGATTATCTAACCTAACCAATGTTTTGTTCCTTTTTATAATATAACTTATGTCGCCTTCAATTGTAAATTCATTCTTGTCTTTACATATTGCTTACTCTACAATGAAGCACGTCTTTCCTTATTACATAAGTTATCTCATCTTATCTGTTGTTCCGCCTAACTTACTTTATTCCATATGTTCATTCCCACTTAGGAATTAATTAAGATTTACTTAACTCAACCATTCATGTCATAACAGTTAAGTGTCATTAACCTGGTCATATTACTTAACCCACCCATTCATACTATATTGGTTAAGTGTCATTAGCCTAATCATATTACTTAACCCACCCATTCATACCATATTGGTTAAGTGTTCTTAGTTTACTTAACCCTATCCACTGGTCCAATTACCATGTTATGTTGGTTAAGTATTACTATTCGTATTTCCACATGTCACCCACTTAACCCCCATGCCCCACCACATGTTTATCTGGTTAAGTGTTTCTTAATTCATTAAGGTCGTAACCCTACAAAAGACTTCTCACATTAGACTGACATTTATGGCAGCTGGATTTGTCGGGCGGGTCCGGGCAGTCTTACACCATAAAAGAGTCTAACCTCGTGTCTTTACAACTGTTACGCTTTTAATTTGGGCCTAGGACCTCTCACATTGGGCTGCCATTTTCTGACTACTGGATTTGCCGGGCGGGTCCGGGCAGTTTTACGTCACAAATGAGTCCAACCTCGTGTCCTAAGCATTGATTATCTCTTATAATCATTTACCCCAGTCTTAATAATTTCCCTATTCAAATTATTAATTAATTCCTAATTTAACGATTTCCATAATTGACTCAATTATGTTCATCAATTAATGGTATGCAAAATCATACCAATTTTACCACAATTTATCTTATGCCATTAAAGGCAACTTATCTCAATTTATATTTATCCCTCCTTTAAGGCTATTACATTCCAACTACCCAAAACCCACTTAGGCGTGTTCATATTAGCCCCTTTTCCAAGACATAAATTATCATATGTGTTTCGACTACAAATCTCACATAATTAACATATGCCCAAGTTCTAGATTACATATCAGTTTTACATATGCCCAATTCATACCAAATCTACATATGTTCAGTTCATGTCGTTTTATATGTATGCCAAATTTATGCCAAATTTACACCTATCAAGTTCTAGCCAAATTACATATGCCAATCCCAATTCTTGCAATTACCATTTTTATGGCGATACCCCAATTATCAAATTTCATATTAATGGCAATAATACCCATATATCCAGTTTTCATGTTATGCGATCAATTCCACCAATCGCATATATCCAAATAGGTGATATTCCCATACTTTTCCCCGTATTCAATCGTACGCAAAATCGTGGTTTAGGCCTAGATCCGAAATTGATCTAGGTTCTTCAAAAGAAAATAAATAGGGGAAAGGTAGAATTTTGCAATAAAACAAGATCAGAGAGAAAACAGCATAAATCATCATGATAGGCATAAAGATTAGATCTTGATAATAATATCAACATGAATCCAAGAAACTGATTTACAACGACTGAATAGAGCATGAACTAGACATAAGAATGGAGATGAACAAGTCTCAAAACCCAAGGTTCAAAGGTAAACAGGAATAGGTCTGAATTGATAAACATGCTTATATCCAATTACACTTTATTCCATAGCCATATTAAAATTAAGTATTTTAATCTAAAAAGTAACTAGAACTTACATAGCATGGCTAGCGAATTTAAGAACTGAAATCGATGTTGAAACGTTGAAGAGTTGTTGATTCATCTCCTTGAATTGTTGTAGAAGTCTTCATCTTTGCATTGGATTGCATATGAAAGCTTAAGAAGAAGATTAGAGACGGTGGCCATGACCAAAAGGGATTTTAGCAGTATAATGGTGGCTAGACATGTTGTAGTGAATTAGGGTTAGGCCTTAGGTTGTATTTATAGATGTAGGAACTCATTTAGGCCCTTAGATCATCCCTAGAGTCAATCCGGACCATCAAAACTCATCCCGGGCCTCAAAAATGGGTTCTGGGCCACACCAGGCCAACCAGGTCGACCTGTATAGGGGGGAGGTCGACACTACAGTCGACCTGGGGGGGAAGTCGACTGTGCAGTCGACACTACAGTCGACCTAGGGTCAGTCTGCCTGAAAGTCTGCTGAAACTTGTACAGGCCATAATTGGTCATACGGACTCCGATTTTCGAAAACTCAGACTCTATTTCATGTAAAATTTCGAGACGAACGCAATGGCGCAACCCATTTCCCTTGATTCTTATTTTAAAATTTAATTCTGCCTTGATTTATGATTTTAATATGTTATTAAAATTCGGGTTGTTACATTCTCCCCTCCTTAAAGGATTTCGTCCCCGAAATCTTCAAGTTAAGAAGAATGTGTCCTACCATCCAATCATCCATCTACTCAATCATCAATCACAGGCATTCATTGTCCTTAAGAAATTTCTAATGCTGTATGAACATATGCAAGAAGTGTGTGTATATGTTCCTTGTCTAATGCAAATGATCAGGCCTGATTGATCTTCTAGATGCAAAATATGTTTAGTGCCATGAGTCCAACATGTATGCAAATAGTCCTAGTCACATAAACACTATATGTGTGCACAAACATCCATCCATATGCAACATCCGTATAATAACACATTCAATTTCATCCAAAAACAAGTGTAAACACTCATGCATATGCAATATGAAAGGTGACTGAGCCGAACTCACTACAACAAAAATACTCTATTACAACACCCTTTTTACGACGTGCACTAACTGCCTGTTGTAATAGAGTTCTATTACAACGGTCATTTACGGACCGTTGTAACAGACGTCCTATACAACACTCTTTTTACAACGGGCATGGATTGCCTATTGTAATATAATACTATTACAATGGTCATTTCAGGCCCGTTGTAATAGATGTTAATTTTACAACATTCACAAAATGCCCATTATAATAGATGCCTATTTTACAACGGTCACAAAACGCCCATTGTAAAATGTGCCAATTTTACAATGGGTAACGCCCGTTGTAATAGGTGCCAATTTTACAACGGTCATAAAATGCTTATCGTAATAAATGTTTGTTACCAATTTTCGACAATCAATAATTAATAATTACAATACTTTCTTAAAATTAATATTGATTAGTTTTTATCACTTGATAATTAATCATTAATAATATTATATTTATAATAATCGATTGTTATCTACAATAAATATTTTTTTTATTTAATAATTTGGTACTGTTAGTTATGGACAATTAATAGATTATATTTAATAGTTAATAAAATAATTAACAATTAAGATTAAATAATTAGTTCTAAGTACTTATTTTTAAAATTAGTATTTAATTAATTCACATTTTTACTAACTAATATTTGATAATTTACTATTTAATAATTAATAATTATAATTGATAACTACATTTAATACTTGAAAATATTCAATAATCTTAAATTGTCTAACATGAATTTTTAAATGTTTATAAAATTCACTTTAAATCAATTCAAACATCAAACATCAAATAACAAACAATAAATAGATTTAAACTATAAAAATAAATGGATATAATGGTATATTAAATAATATATCCCTATAAATTAATAATAACCAACAAACTAATTCATTTTATGTATAGTATATCTCATTTATGGTTTGAATTCAAGTTCAAGCTATAGACGAATAAAACGGTTGAGACCATCCGCTTGTATGTAAATATTTTTCAAATAACAAGCAAATCCGGACTCTAAAAGTACAAATTTTAACAAAGTTTTACATTGATAATATTCAAAATTTATGTTTCGAAAGTGGTAAAAAGAAATATGAATTTGAAAAGTACAAACGTCAAGTTACAAATTATTATCTCTATATCTATTTAAAAAGAATTCTTATGTAACTCTCTCATATATAATTTTTTTTTGTTTCTAAACAACATTTCATTCCCAAATTCATTCTATATTCTCGGCGTTAATGTGATTTCATTCTCGCTTTTGTTTTTGTTGTTAAATACCGTTCACTGCCAAAATATTTTGGAGTCCGCCTTAAAATTAAAACCATTCAACAATTTCGTGGTAATGGCGATTAAGTTTTCTTCCGCCGCCTCTTTTTTTCTTTTTTTTTCTTTTTTTCTTCGAAATATCCGTTCCTTCCTCACCTTCTTTGCTCTCTCCACCATTAAGCATTAACCTAGCTTTTAATATTACTGTGTCCTTACTGCTCCCTCCTTACAAACTATCCTCTCGCCTTCGATATCTATTTACTTCTCATCTTTTCGCTTCCTATTGATTTCAGGTCTCCTTTTCACGCTATGTCCTCTTATCCTCCTCGTTGAACTCCCTACTGTCGATTCTGGTATCAAATCATGACTTCGCCTTTCCCTAATTTCCCACTTTTGACCAATCTCTGGTTTGTCGAAGCTCGGTAAGTCGCTGTTGTATCCTTTGATGGAAGCTTTAGGTCCTTAGCACAAAATAATTGTTTTTTTGGTATAGTCAAATCCGATTGTTTTGGACAATGTTTATACTATTGTTTATGTTGTAGTCAATCCGACCAAGTTGGGTTAGTTTACATCCTAATGATGATAATGCAGCTGTTTGGTCCGATTGATGTTTGTCCTCGGCAATTCTCTGAATGCACTAAACCTATTTGTGGAAATGTAGCATTAGTCTCAGCCTGCTAAAACGTGGTCCTCCTTGTTTACATCCTACCTTGTATTGCAGGTGACAACAGTCCACATGATTTTGAGTTTCTGGACTGAAAGTTTGTCGGCCAATGTTGTTCATGATGGTATATCTCGATGGAAGGAATTTCTTATGAGATTTTTCCTTGACTCGAAGGCCTCTTACCTAGAGGTTCATGAACACTATCGTAGTAAGTGGAAACTAAGAGGAAGCCTGAGTGTATATTATGTAGATGGTATGATCAATTTTAAATTCTCTTTGGTGCAAGATAGAAGGCGTGTACTTGAATTGGAAACCTGTAGTATTGATGGCAAGCCTTTCATCACCACTATGTGGAATCCATCCGTTGGTCATGCTAGAGGACAAGTTTTATCTATTGCATTGTAAGTTCATCTCACTCATATCCATATGGTTCTTCTGACCTTAAATTGGCCTAGATTAGCTAGTCTGCCACATTGGCAAGCTCAAGTGTTGTGACTAATATAGTGGCTAGAGAATGTTTTGTCTATGTGAACCCTTTGATCTAAATTACCCTAGACAGACTGCATCCTAATCAGATGAAGCTAGAATTGACCGTCATGATAGTTTTGTTGACTATGAAATACATTTACCTCTGTCATTGCTTCGGTCATAACTTTGATGCTTGTGTGTTCGCTAGTGGTGTTCTCATTTCGGAGAAGATTCCTTTCTCATGTGCTCCTTTTACGATGTGGGTTCCTAAGGTGTCATCAGTTCATGTTGATTCTACTGCAGGTGATGATCCTATATTTTTCTAACATACCCTCTAATGATATTGTTGAGCCTCCTACCGAGCCAAATACAACTTATGAGATTCGTTCTCCCTTTGTTGAGCCTCCTGCTGCAGTGCTTCCTCTTGCCATTGTATGGCCAGATCAGAATTGGAAACATATGAATTCTAACATGAGGTACATTCCAAAATATCAAGTTTACTAGTTTGGATTCTTCGTGAACTTCCTGGTTTGGATTCGATCTTGGTATATTGAGCGCCAATTCATGAAGGCCATAAGCCGCTGCTGTCAAATCCGCTGAGAAGACGCTAAAGTTTTATCTGGCAGAGGAAATTAGAAGTCTGCTGTCTAATAGACAAAAATTCAAGCCTATAAAGCTCAGGTATATTATTACATGCAATTATCATTTTTAAATAAAGTTCAATGCATTGTATAAAAAGATTGAAAATACATATTAAATACATATACACGAAATACTACACCCTTTCAATGCTTGTTACCAGGTGTATTTATTTTAAAGAAAGTAGGGTGTGTATATTATTACATGCAATTACCAGGTATATTATTACATGCAGATTTTGTTCACTTGATTTCCTTTCAATGCTTGTTTGAAGCTATCAGTACAAGTTAAATACATATACACAAAAGAAAATTTGTTCATCCTCATTCTTTTTCATTGAAATCTTCACCAAGCCAAACATTAATGGCTGGTATATATGTTAGCAACTTAGTTGCCGTGCACAGCAACTAAGTTGCTGTGCCGAAGCACAACAACTAAGTTGTTGTGCTCTAAACAGCAACTAAGTTGCTGTGCCGAAGCACAATAACTAAGTTGTTGTGCTTCGGCATAACAACTTAGTTGCTGTGCAAAGCACATCAACTTATTTGTTGTGCTCTACACAGCAACTTATTTGCTGTGCTCTGCATAGCAACTAAGTTGCTGTGCAACTAAGTTGCTGTGCAACTAAGTTGCTGTGCTTCGGCACAGCAACTTATCCAGTTATGGATATTTTTACTAAGCGATAATCTTTTATTTCAGGGCTGTTTATATTCGAAGAAAATGCGGAAACAAACCGTTGTCATCATCTACATATCTTAGTGAAGCCGAGCCTTTCCTCGAGCAATACGCAAAGCGAAGCCTTGAGAACCGTGCTTTGATAGGAGCTGCTGGCAATCTTGTCAACACTGAAAATATCTTGGCCATAATAGATGCACAGAGGGATGAAGAAGGTGATCTGCATTCAGAGGCAGACATAGCAAATTCTTCACCGGTCCGCATGGAAACTGTCCCAAAAGACGAGGGTCTTATTGTCTTTTTTCCAGGTATATAAATTTGAATGGTTCGAAAATGATTATTTGTATATTGATGTACCATGCGTAAATAGTTCATAAACTCGTGAAGTTGATTGATATTTTTAATTCTCGTGTTAATGTGTACATATCTGTATTTTGTATTTAGTCATTCTGGATCGGTGCAGTTCTTATGCTCCATTCCCAAGTCCTGATTTCTTCGTGACTTCTTCTTGTGTTCCGTTGTTTTATGCTAATTTTGGGAAATGCATTGACAGCAATTACATAATCTAAATATTACAAAATCATGGGGGCTCATGAAAATCCGGTTTCAAATCAAACAAGTTGCATTGAATTTATTATTTATGTGTAGTTCATGGAATATACCCATTGCCCATCAATTAATTGCATCGTTCCCCTGGAATCAAATCTCAACTCAGTGGACGTTATACCCAGTCTTGTAAACTGTTTTTTCAAGTATACCAGGCTGTGCTAAATCAGCCTTATGTAAAAAAATACTGGAAGCTCCTCAGAGGTTGGGTGATAATCGTCCTGTACATAGCTTGATGGGTGATCTTATCAAAGGTACACACTGAATAACTTTTCTCTAGATGGTATACCTATGTTTCATCATACACGTGTTACACTAATGACTACCGTCCATGGCAGGTCTTTGAACTTGTTTATTTTAGGCTTCTAGAGTCCAGATTTAATTATAAAATTGGAACAGCTTTATGGTGTTTTGCAGTCTGTTTGTGGTTTCATTCTGAGTTCCAACCTTGATTCTCCAATAATAGTGCAAAAACATTTGAACAAGAAATGAGTTGACATTGTCACATTGTTTTAGTGTTTATGACATCATCCACTAATATTGCTTTGTTCTCTAAACTGTATTAGTTCACTTATATTTAGCATGCCTAGGCCCAATGCTTGAAAATAAAAATGTCAGTTTGGTGAATATAATAATGAATAGGAACGATCATAGACTACCAAGCTAAAATCTTTTGCTTATTTCGATACATTCTACAGGGAGATACTGGCAAAAAGTTGCCGAGGAGCGTAGGAAAAAGCCTCAAACCATAACTCTAGCTGACAAGAATGCACCAAATGAGGAGGTGTGGAGACAAGTAATGAGTTCTCCTCGACCAATTTCACATTGCTGTCTTTACCGTCATATCTTGATTTATTGAAACTTTATGTTATAGATTGAGGACATGTGTAGGAGCACAAAAGCTTCTGCTATCCCTATAATTCCCGATTCAGAAGGTAATTGTAATATAATATTATTATGTGGTTAGGAAATGCGAGTTACATGTAATATCTGAAATTTACCTTAATACCAAGCTGATTCTAGATGCTATATCAGATGATTATAGCATACTAATTTATGTCTGATGAAAAAGTAGTCTACCAACTCACATTTTGCTTTTACATGATCTAATCAGCGAGTTGAAAATACACATGTTAGAGTAATCCTTGATGGGAAAATGGTCAGTAACCATTGTTACACTCTGTTGCATGCAACTGGGTCAAGGAAGCATAATGCTATATTACTTTGTAAATTTATTGTATTCACGGTGCTTCCTACATCATGTCTGTGCTGCTGGCAGTAACCATTGTTACACACCATTGCATACAACTAGGTCAAGGAAGCATATGCCATATTACTTTAAATTAGAATCCATTTGGTTTGATCATAAAGATTATCAGGAATTTTTTTGGGGGAGACATGGAATTCACAGCATTCAATTTTGATCACTAAGATATACAGTTCAAAAGCACAGCAACTAAGTTGTTGTGATCACAAGCACAACTACTAAGTTGTTGTGCTCACATATAGAGATCATCCTATTGTTGTAGATATATAAAACAATTTCCTCATGCATGGAACAAATAATTAGTTGTTGTGCTCACATATAGAGATCATCCCATTATTCAACTGAGTTTTTAAATACATTTTAGATAAACGATTCACAATGATTTTTCAAAGGTGAACTTAGTTCCAGTCTACATCTGCTTATTTGGACTTTCAATAGAAGCCTATTATGTAATTAATTATTCCTTTGGTCATATAATTGTAGAAATAAAAGTTCATATATAATGTCAGTTACAAATACAAATAATATTTTTACTTAAAATACAACTGCAAATTGTGGATATGGTGTCTAAACTGAAGTAGGAAGACTATTGAACCAAAGGCTGATAAGCTAGGCAAGCATTAACCCCATTGAACATATACTTCACTAATATGGGTGAAAAGCCCTATGTTTGGCCAAAACCATATGCAATAATAGGGACATGGTTGGATACTTGTGAAAAGAAACCTTTGGAACCTGGTTATGTTGCTAGGAGACAGATACCGTTGGAACTTAATTATTATAGTTTGCACTTGTATCCTCTGCTCTACCTTGCTACTCAAGATGACTTGAAGTTATAATATACTCAAATGTTGTATAATAATATCTGGTGATATGTGTACAAAAAATGGGAATAAAACAAATAACTTTTTGTACACTCCCAATTTAGTGCAATGCTGTAAGGTTACATCAATGCAGGACTTAAATGTTGTATAATAAGTTTTGAATGGTGTATAATAATATATTTTCTCTACATTTGGTAACGTTTTCTTTTTCTTTTTTGCAGTCACACCGTGCCAGTAACAATATGCAGACTCAAGATCAACAAGCCGTTCGATTTACCGTCGCGTGGCACAAATATTACGTTTCCTTGGTCTAGTGTTGGTATGAAACTAGTTATGTAATTTATGTTAGAACTATGTCGACGTAACTTATCTAACCTTTTGGAATGTAAACTTATCTAGTCTTTGGGAGTATAAACTTATCAAACTTTTTGAAATGTGTTGGAATTATATGATTCTTGCTTCAGTCTTTTAGTATGTGTTATTATGTGATTTTGATTGTTGCATTACAGTATTTATTGCATGTTAAAATATTCATTATTTTTATGGATGTATATCGCAGTAGTTATATTTAAATTGGCATTTATTTCTACAACGGTCGATGACCGTTGTAATATACTATATTACAACGGGCAAAAGCCGCTTGTAATTTATTAGCTATTACGATGGGTTAATAACCACTGTCATAGAGTCATTGCACGTGACAGAGCAAGTTATTACCATGGTCCTTTACAACAGTCATTGCCCGTTGTCAAATAGTCAGGAGCTATTACGACGGTGCATATTCAGACGGGCATATGCCCGTTGTGAAATGTATATTACAACGGTTTTTGCCCGTTGTAAAAGTGCTGTTTTGTTGTAGTGTCTAGTGCCTAATGTGCGTGTATATGCGTCCACTTGCAACCACTTGCAACCATCAATCATAACATGTCTCAAACACATGTTTACACCCAACTGTTCCTACCTAAAGATATAGTTGAATGATAGAAGCAAGTAAAAACTCTGCGCCCATCAAAGCTAGAAATCTACGTCACATATATACTGATTAGGAGAAGAATTCCCTAAGCACCAGCCCCGAAGACCGAAATCAACATCAGACTGACACCCAAAGAAATTTTCAACCCAACCAATATATATGTGATTCTAGGAAACTAAGCATGATGGAATCCTTTTAGGTCATAAGAAATCCCTTCCTAAAACCAACCCATATCCTATAAAACCCAAAAGGTTTAATCAACCCAACGGACACCCCCAAGCCCCAACATGTAAAACTAACAGATGAGTCATACTCCCTATGGGGTTTGCAACAGAAATTGGATTGAGAATAGGACCGAGAGGATATACACAAAAGATAGCATGCAAGTAAGCTCTACAGGAAAAAGGAATCAAGAATATACTCTTAAAAAGAGATGTGATGCACGAATCTAGTCTTCAATCTTCTAAGTCGCATTTCCTTGAGCTTAACTCCATTGTGCTTTGACCATCTTTAACTTCACAATTTCATAGCTCCTTGATTCTTATTTCCAAAATACGAGTTGGAACTCATTTCACTGTTGCCTCCCGTTCCACTTTCACTTATTCTCCCTCTAGTATACTCGGTCTCAAACATAACTGTGTACTGAGGGTTCCATATAAGCTCTCCAAAATTCACTAGTGAATCTTGGATCTCGTTCACTTACTAGAAGGTATTCCACATAGATGAATTATCTCTTGAAAATAAACAAATGTCAACCATGTTGCTAAATGTTCTTACTAAGGCGATTTTCTACATCACATGCATAAGTGAAATGAACCATCCGCCTTAGTGGCGAACACTACTCGAGTGGATCAATAAATGTATCTAGAGATTCTAGGTAACTAAGCATGGCAAAAACCCTAAGGGTTACACTAGACTTCGAGGGCATTACCGAGGCAAGTCAAGAGTCTAACTACCCTCCTTTCAAAACCGAGAATGGCACCCTTATTGGATAACCACTCCATCCCTAGAATCCACTCCTAGCCCAAAATCATAAGCATTCCTTCTAAGCTCAATACCTAGACATCCAAACAAATCATGAATAAATGAGCCAATTCCCCAACAGGATTTGAGACAAAAATTGGGATCCTCCAATACGCTAGTACTAAGGTGCAGAGACTCAACTGTCGAAGCAGAATTAAAAGGATGCGATGTACAAAACAAAGTTCTAGTGGGATGATAGAAAAGAAAGCTAAACTTTTAACAGAAACGTTACCGCCTCTCTTAGGTATACAATTGCCCTCTCGACGACCTTGCCTTTTGCCCTTGCTCTTGTCCTATAATAATTAACTAAACTCCCTCCTTACCATACTAAAGATACTTTCTCTTGTCATGGGTTCTACTATTCTTTCACTTTGGCCTCTTTCCTTTCACCTTTTTCCTCCTTCGTGGATTAAGCTATAACAACTAGTCTCTTGTTCTTACTGTCCTTGTATAGTTTGTTGACAAGTCCTTCGAAGCTACCTCCAACGCACGACAACTCTACACAACTTGAAATAAGATTAGACGCAGATGGAACTACTGCGGCTACAGATGGAGGTTGGGCACTTCTTTGCCCTCCGACATATGTTGGATGCTTACGAAATTATGGTGAAAAGAGAGAGAGGAGGGATTTCAAGAGGGAATCAAAAGATAGTGCATATGACATTGGGGAATATGCCTTTTAATCAAAACAAAATTTTCTTGAAAATTTGCTTCTTTGTAAATGTTTTGAAAACTAGTTCAGAAGGTTTCTGAAATATTTTGCCCAATCTGGTAACCTTCTGCTCTGATACCAAATGTAACACCCCACATCCATTAAGGTCACTCACAAAGGGAATGCCTTAACTTCAATGGAGCATTATGGGTACTGGAACAGAAATATTACAAGACAGACATATATAAAACAGCGGAAAGTAATGTGGAAGTACTTAAAATCATTTATTAAATATAAATGTTTTCAAGAAAAGCCCATCAACTTCCAATACCCAATTACATAGTTAAAATATCTGTCTTGCTCAAAAACAAAGAAGCATAAAAACAAACTGTAGTATTCCCCAATAAAGCGAAGCAAGCCATAGCCAAGAGAAATCCAAGCCATACATGAAAGAGTCTTGGAGCTTGGTAAGATCCGAACTAAGCTGTATTCCCACCCTGTGAACCTGAGGGGGGGGGGAACGGAAGAAAATGAGGCGAAACAAAACGGGTCAGTCATAAAGACTGAGTAAGTCCTAGTGACTTTCAGCACAAAAATAGTTAAGGATAATATGGCATGAGTAAACTGAAAGTAAACATAAGCATGATGACAAGATAAGCCACAGGCAAGATAACTAAGGTTAACATGATGTGATTTTTGTCAAGTAACATCGCAAGGTTCCCATTCAAGATAAACTAAGTATAATTTCATAAGATTCCTATCAAACATAACAAGATTCCTCTGCTTCGCCATTAAAATATTTCTATGAGATCTACTTGCTCTGCACCACCTAACTAGCATCCTCACGAGTGTCTTACAAGGAATGATCCGTATTCTTACTAGTACTCCAACTAGTGTCCTATGTAACAAGGATCCTTACCCCCTACTAGTGTCCCAACTAGTAGCCCGTGTTATATAATAAGGCGATCCTGCCTACTGAACATAAGTGATAATAATAATGTTAGTTTCGTGTACCCCTAGCTGCTGTCATAGGTGCCGCCTGCTCCTATCTCCACTAGTGGTACCCACTACCCTCCCCATTCTAATTACAATATTCATAATATGGTAGCTGTACTCCTAGCTGCTGTCATAGGTGTCGCCTGCTCCTATCTCCACTAGTCGTACCCACTACCTTCCCCATTCGATCGGCTCCCTAACTGGTAGATACCCGTGCTGGCCCCACAGTGGGGTGTATTACTCCCCAAAGTGGCAACCCGATTCAATAGAGATGCACGGCTTATACCTACACGATGCAACAACGTCTTACCTACCAGCTCGGGTCCACACACTCATATGAAACCCGTTGGACTTGCGTTGCCACCGCTAACCCGTTTTAACCTCTTACAATCAAACCCAGTATGCGTGTCCCGTCCTCGACATGGGTCGAGCTCACAAGGATACGTAATGGGCTACTGGTCTGAAAAGGGTCCCCTTTCCTCGACACAAGCTTCCCACCTATGCTTGGTCCCCTCTAGTAATTCTTACTTAACCCCTTCTTATTCATGTCCACCTACATGCTTAAATTTTTGGTTAAGTATACACCAGTTATGTCTTACATGTTACCCATGTCCTCCACTTATCCCCTACATCATCCTCATGTCTTAATACATGCTCTATCTTGGTTAAGTGCTTATAAGGTATTTTTTACATGTCATTCATATTACCCTCAACGTCTGGGTTTAACCAAGCGCCTTGGCTTTATCTGCCATTAGACCCTATGTCTATCCATTAACTATGCGCTTGTGCTACCTCATCAGTCTTATCATTTAACTTGGTTATTTCCGTTTATACCAACCTTCAACTTGCTTATTAATTCAATTCTTAACTTGAACTATACTAAGTCCATTAATAAGCCCGCAACATGTTATTCCTATGATTCATACATTAACCCCTGTTATGGTACAATAACATGTTCTTATTCAACCTTTACAACCAAGTACCCCTTAACTTACAAACACACTGAAGAGAGAGAATAATTCCCTAAATACCAACCCCGAAGACCGGAATCAACATCAGATTGATACTCAGAGAATTATCCAACCTAACCAATGTTTTGTTCCTTTTTATAATATAACTTATGTCGCCTTCAATTGTAAATTCATTCTTGTCTTTACATATTGCTTAATCTACAATGAAGAACATCTTTCCTTATTACATAAGTTATCTCATCTTATCTATTGTTCTGTCTAACTTACTTTATTCCATATGTTCATTCCCACTTAGGCATTAATTAAGATTTACTTAACTCAACCATTCATGTCATAACAGTTAAGTGTCATTAACCTGGTCATATTACTTAACCCACCCATTCATACTATATTGGTTAAGTGTCATTAGCCTAATCATATTACTTAACCCACCCATTCATACCATATTTGTTAAGTGTTCTTAGTTTACTTAACCCTATCCACTGGTCTAATTACCATGTTATGTTGGTTAAGTATTACTATTCGTATTTCCACATGTCACCCACATGTCACCCACTTAACCCCCATGCCCCACCACATGTTTATCTGGTTAAGTATTCCTTAATTCGTTAAGGCCGTAACCCTATAAAGACCTCTCACATTAGACTGACATTTATGGCAGTTGGATTTGTCGGGCGGGTCCGGGCAGTCTTACACCATAAAAGAGTCTAACCTCGTGTCTTTACAACTGTTACGCGTTTAATTTGGGCCTAGGACCTCTCACATTGGGCTACCATTTGTGACTACGGGATTTGTCGGGCGGGTCCAGACAGTTTTACGTCACAAATGAGTCCAACCTCGTGTCCTAAGCATTGATTATCTCTTATAATCATTTACCCCAGTCTTAATAATTTCCCTATTCAAATTATTAATTAATTCCTAATTTAACGATGTCCATAATTGACTCAATTATGTTCATTAATTAATGGTATGCAAAATCATACCAATTTTACCACAATTTATCTTATGCCATTAAAGGCAACTTATCTCAATTTATATTTATCCCTCCTTTAAGGCTATTACATTCCAACTACCCAAAACCCACTTAGGCGTGTTCATATTAGCCCCTTTTCCAAGACATAAATTATCATATGTGTTTCGACTACAAATCTCACGTAATTAACATATGCCCAAGTTCTAGATTACATATCAGTTTTACATATGCCCAATTCATACCAAATCTACATATGTTCAGTTCATGCCATTTTATATGTATGCCAAATTTATGCCAATTTACACCTATCAAGTTCTAGCCAAATTACATATGCCAATCCCAATTCTTGCAATTACCATTTTTATGGCGATACCCCAATTATCAAATTTCATATTAATCGCAATAATACCCATATATCCAGTTTTCATGTTATGCCATCAATTCCCCCAATCGCATATATCCAAATAGGTAATATTCCCATACTTTTCCCCGTATTCAATCGTATGCAAAATTGTGGTTTAGGCCTAGATCCGAAATTGATCTAGGTTCATCAAAAGAAAATAAATAGGGGAAAGGTAGAATTTTGCAATAAAACAAGATCAGAGAGAAAAAAGCATAAATCATCATGATAGGCATAAAGATTAGATATTGATAATAATATCAACATGAATCCAAGAAACTGATTTACAATGACTGAATAGAGCATGAACTAGACATAAGAATGGAGATGAACAAGTCTCAAAACCCAAGGTTCAAAGGTAAACAGGAATAGGTCTGAATTGATAAACATGCATATATCCAATTACACTTTATTCCATAGCCATATTAAAATTAAGTATTTTAATCTAAAAAGTAACTAGAACTTACATAGCATGGCTAGCGAATTTAAGAACTGAAATCGATGTTGAAACGTTGTAGAGTTGTTGATTCATCTCCTTGAATTGTTGTAGAAGTCTTCATCTTTGCATTGGATTGCGCATGAAAGCTTAAGAAGAAGATTAGAGACGGCGGCCATGACCAAGAGGGATTTTAGCAGTATAATGGTGTATAGACATGTTGTAGTAATTAGGGTTAGGCCTTAGGTTGTATTTATAGATGTAGGAACTCATTTAGGCCCTTAGATCATCCCTAGAGTCAATCCGGACCATCAAAACTCATCTCGGGCCTCAAAAATGGGTTCTGGGCCACACCAGGCCGACCAGGTCGACCTGTATAGGGGGGAGGTCGACACTACAGTCGACCTGGGGGGGAAGTCGGTTGTGCAGTCGACCGTGGGTCAGTCTTCCTGAAAGTCTGCTGAAACTTGTACATGCCATAACTTAGTCATACAGACTTCGATTTTCGAAAACTCGGACTCTATTTCATGTAAAATTTCGAGACGAACGCAATGGCGCAACCCATTTCCCTTGATTCTTATTTTAAAAATTAATTCTTCCTTGATTTATGATTTTAATATGTTATTAAAATTCGGGTTGTTACAGTTTATTATATTATATTGAAAATATAATTGGAATTCATATAGAATTTAATTATTAAACGACGTTTAAACGTTAGATTTATATTTAATTTAAAATGAGCTCAAAACGTCGCAGTAGTACATAATATTGAGTTTTTAACTTTAAATGAATATACAAAATCCATTTTAAGTCATAGTTCTATGAAACAAAAATTGCCCGTACATATTTAATTATATATTTTAATAGTGAAAGAGAAAAATGGAGACTTCATATTATAAACTGTGAGATATGTCTAATTCAAATTTTCAAATAGTCTATACGAAATCGTTTATAAAATATAATGTTTATTTAATAAATATAAAAGGAAATTTTATATAATATGAATATCGTTTAATCGAAATTGTTAATGTTGAGTTATAAGTGATAAAGTTTATGCCCTAGAGGCAATCCATTTGATGTGATTAATAACATTGTTGATGTTATTGTTTTATTTTGAATAAAAATATTCTATTATGTTATATTTACTGCGTAATATAAATATTAGCATAATAGAAATCCTTAGAATAATAATATGGAATTATAAAGTTCAAGTGCCTTGAACATGAGATTATATAATATATTAAGTATTATAATTCATAAATGTCCCTAGTCAAGTTTTTTTGTTTACGTAGGACAATAATAAAACATTGAAACTAGTATGCTGATTGACTAATGATCATATCTCATTGATCATTAAGATATGTGATATTAATGTTAATACATAAATATGTATTGGAGAATACCATATTGGACTGACACAACATGATAAAACTACATGGAATATAATTAACAATATCATAAGTTATTCTCATAGTAACAGCGATGTAATGGTCCTCTGACCTGAAATCGTTATAATTTTATTCGAGGATATTTGTGTTTTGATATCATCAAAAGTTACTTTTAACCGAGTAGACAATAAAGATGATTATTGGATACATCTTAAATTGAATGAAAATTATGAATGATCTAGATGGAATTTAACCCTACAATACTTGTAGTGATATCCATGGGCCTCTTGATTGAGTGATACTATGAAATGCATGGTCGTGCTCAAATATTGATTTGTTTGATGTAGTCTACTCATCAATCAAGATAAAATGATTAAATTATAAAGAGGATGATACGTTACATGCCTCGAGTTTAATCCTCGATATATTGGTTAAAAGGATTATATTACATTGACACATTGATCATGGAAAGGTTACATCAAACTGTCAATATTATTATTACTTGGGTAGCAGTGACATATTGCTAGATGCCAATTGTAACACCCCGTATTTTTTTAAAAACACTAAAAGAGGACAAATTAAATAATAATTAATTCAATATTTGGGATTAAGGGGAACGGACTGCGCCATTGCGTCCGTCTCAAAATTCTGGTCAAGATAAATAGTTGATTTACATAAAACGGACACCGTATGAAGAAGTTACGAGGGTTTGAAGTTTGTATACGCGCAAGATATATATATATATATCTAAGAATTCAAAATCGGGTCCAGAAAGTTAAAATTCGTTCAAATTTCAGAAATTCGGGGCGAGCAGGAAAATTCCTACCTAGGGGAGTCAACCCCTTAAAGGGGTGTCGACCCCTAAGTCGACCCCCCAACGGGGGTGTCAACACCAGGGTCGACCCCCTAAGGGCTGACGTGGCAAAGTCAGTTTCTGGGGCTAGCAGCTATAAATACATGGTCATTTCTACTGTTTTCTTCATTGGAGATCAATGGAGGCCAAATGCTGCTGGTGCATGAACAGAACCCTTTTCTTCAACAACAATCAACTTTGCAAATCAAACTTAGAGATTCAAGTGTAGATCCAACCTCTGCTATGTTCTACCTTTTCTTTTAATCTAAACACTGTGAGTTGGTTACTTTTAGATTTAAATAATTAAAAGTAATTTGTGATATGACTCTGATTTGGATATTTACATGCCTGTGACTGAATCATATTGGATCTGTCATAATTTGTGAATCTGTAAGCCTAAACCTTATCATGTTAGATCTATTTTATAAATCTAATTCTTTTATGGTTAATTAATCATGTCACCTATGTGGATCTTACCCTTTTTCTAAGTTTGTGATTAACTTGGGCTTATCATTATCTGGACAATTAAACCTTTGTTTAGATCTAGATCATCATGTTGCGATTAGTTGAGATCTGTCATTATTGGACATATGAATCCTTGTTTGGATCTGTTCATCCTAAGTATATTAGATCTAGTTTTATCATTACCCTTTTCACTAGATCTGTTTTTTTTATGTCCACCTTATTATTATGCCAATCACTTGTATATGCCAGTATATATGTTTATGTCACTTTTCTTAGAATGATCACTATTGTCATTTTTCCCATCATTTTTTCCCTTTTATATTTTATGGTAGGCTACTTTTTAGCCTAGATGCCGCCAAATATATACAAATGCATTAGTGAGGGAACCGGGGAAATATATTATAATTGGCATAACTTGGTTAATGGATATGAATATGGACATATAATTCACTTTGTACAAAATTAGGGAAAGAGGGGCATGGAACCTATAACCTATAACGATATAGGTGAGAATTTGGATAATAATGAAATGTCTAAGATTACAATTAGAAATTGTAATTGCACCTAAGATATGAGGTTAGGTTGCATTAGTGGTGGAAGTCTTCCCAGACCCGACCGGCATATCTAGCAACCACTAAGGTTGAACCTAATGTGAGAGGTCTAAGTGCACAAATACGAATCAGGCTAAGATACGAGGTTAGGCCCAACTTGTGGAAGAAGTTTTCCCGGACCCGACCGGCATATCCAGCATCCACAAGCTGTAGGCATTAATGTGGGAGGTCTAGTCCATTATAACCATAAACGAAAATATGGTAATAATTGAAATACTTAACCTAGTAGAATCCATAGGGATTATGTGAACATAAACATGAATAAGGGGTTAAGTAAACTTGGGGGGGTTAAGTTAAGTATATCTGAGATGGGTGGGTAATATCTAAATATAGGCCCACGAAACTTAACCAATTGAGGGTTATGTAATTAAAGACACCAAGTGGTATGCATAACCAATGGAAATAATAAAGATATGTAATTAAATACACCTAGTGGTATACATAATCAAATGGAAAACCTAGTGAGGGATACAAGACAAAGGGGAGAGCTTGTATCATATTTCGTGGGACCCGTTTCATCCAGTAACCCGGAGTAGGTATCAAAACATGTACTCCGAACTAGGTCAGAGAAGGGCACGCTTACTGGACTGATTGTAAGGGATCTAAGCGTGGAGGACGGTGTGGGCAGCACAAACCGACCAGGCCATGTGCCATGAGCCGGGCAAAAGGGGATATGACGACCGTGACACCTATAGATATGGGGTTGTGCATATCAGCGAGGGGTTGCCACTTTAGGACGTGATACATCCTACGGTGGGTCGGCACAGAGTATCCACGTGGATTAGGGAGTCGATCGATTAGGGTAGTAGTTAGGATACATTTGGACGTACGCCTAAGTCTACCACCTTATAGTGGAAGGGATCATCTCACTCTGGTTATACTAGTAAAGTGCAGAGTAATCATTAGAAGTATACACACCCTATCCTGTTCACCTTGTCATACTTGCCTTTTATGTAATTTTCTGTTTCTTACCCTCTTTATATGCCTATCATGCTACTTTTATTTATTTACTTGCTAAAAGTAACTAGACTTTCCAGACTTTATGCCTGACCCTTTTTGTTTCCTCTTCTTTCTTCCATTCCCCTTCCCCTCCCTAGGTTCTCAGGGCGGGAACACTCAGGCTTGACTGTGATTCTGCATACTTTTGCTGGAGCTGCTGAGATGTATGGCTCAAGCTTCTATCGTTGTTGCTACGGCTATATTGTGTTTTTGGGGAATTTTATTTCTTTTATGTATTCTGATATTTTTGATGTACAAGACAGTAGCTTTTATGTTGTAATGGGCTTTTGTATTTCAGTTATGTGATGTTTTTGGACCACGGTATCTTATGATAAATGAAGTTTTTATTCCGCTGTTATTTTATATGTTTGTCTTGTAATATGTCTGTTCTGTTTACTATAACGCTTCATGAAACTTAATGCATTCCCTTTGTGAGGGACATTAATGTACGTGGGGTGTCTCACTTGGTATCAGAGCTGAAGGTTACCAGATTAGATAAAAGTTTTTGTAAGCTATTTTCAAAAAACATTTTAAAAGAAAGCATTTTCAAAAAGAAAAGTCCGTTTTGAAAAACATTCCCCAAATAGCCATAAGTAATATCTTTCGATCTCTTATTTGAATCTCTTTCCTTTTCTTTTTCATCATGTCTAGGGAACCCAATATTCCAGAGGGAATTACGATACAGGATGGTTCCGTAGGTGTCTGGAGGCCACGGTGCCTACCGAAGGCCAAGGAAACGTTCCTCCCCCAGCTGCACCCGTTGCTCCTCCTCCTCCTCCACGTGCAGACAACTTCTCAAAGATCTATAAAGATTTCTGTGCTATGAGAGGGAAGCCATTCCGTGGAACCGAGACATTTGTGGAGGCAAGGAACTGGCTCAACGAGACAGAGGACTTGTTTGTAATTTTTGAAGTAGAGGATCAAAGAAAGATTCAGTTAACTGCTTGGCTATTGAAGGATGAAGCTTCATTTTGGTGGGAGGTAACCCAAGTAGGCCATCCGGTGGAAACTTGGGATGACTTTAGATAGAGGTTTGAGATGAAATTCCTTTCCCAAGATGAGAAGAGCATGCAGATAGGGAGGTTCTTAGAACTCAAACAAGGGAACTTGGCAGTTAAAGAGTATGTGAACAAACTTAACCAACTGGCAAGATTTGGACTGGAACTGGTAGACGCACTGCATGAGAAGGCTTTGCAGTTTGTTAAATGGCTAAACGAACCCCTTCATGGGTTAGCCATGTCCCATATCCCAATGGGATCTATCTTTGAAAGACTTTTTGATATGGACTTGATGTATGAGGAAGAGAAAGGGAAAAGAAGGAGGTTAAAGATGAGGAAACAACTCAAAATAAGAAGGTGTGGCCCAAGAAGGGGCAACAGCAACAACAACAGCAAAAGAAGGGTGGAAAGAATGACAAGGCCTAGGATAAGAGAAAATGTCACAGTTGTGGGAAAGAAGGTCACTTAGTCAAAGACTATAAAAAAAGGAAGAACACTTGCTTCAATTATGGAGAAGTTGGACACTTTTCTTGGGAGTGCCCGAAGAAACAGGGATCACAGGGACAAGGTCAAAGGGCAGGAAATTCTGGAGGGCATGTGCATGCTCTCGCGACTAGTGCCCCAAATAGAGGTAGAAAAATTTCTGTGGAAAGTTTAATTTCTTTTTCAAACCATCCTATAAGAACACTTTTTGATTATGGCGCTTCACATTCATTTATATCAAGTTCTGTGGTTAAATCTCTGCACTTAATTACTAGTATGGTAGTGGATCCCGTAGTTGTCTCAAACCCCATTGGTGGTTCGGCTCATTTATCTATATTATGTTAGGGTTTGAAAATATCTGTGTTAGGCGTCGAGTTTGGGTGCGACGCGTATGTGCTCAGGTTTATGGGCTATGGGTTGATTCTAGGAATGGATTGGCTTACCACCTATGGTGCCATTCTGGATTGTGAGAAGAGGGTCGTTCGGCTCCTGACTTGTCATGGAAGGAACCTCGAGATTTTTCATGACCCACAAGGATCGGTTATGCTTAGTTTCCTAGAGTCTCTTGATGCATCTATTGATGATTTGCAATCTGTTCCAATAGTCCGAGATTATTCTGATGTTTTTGATGAAGTACGGGGTTTACCTCCGAGGCGCGAGATCGATTTTCGCATATATCTGGTGGACAATGCAAAGCCAGTTGCATTACCAGTGCACCATATGGCTCCAAGGGAAAGAAGGGAGCTGACTAAGTAAGTAGGGGAGTTACTTGAGAAAGATTTATCGGACGAAGCATATCTGAATAGGTTGCTCCACTTGTATTCACAACTAAGGCGGATGGATCGCTTCGTTTGTGCGTGGACTATAGAGAATTGAACAAACTCACGAAGAAGAATAGGCACCCACTTCTGGGGATAGACGACTTGTTTGACCAGCTTGTCGGTGCCTCGGTGTTCTCTTAGTTAGACTTGGCCACGGGGTTTCATCAGTTAAGGGTGGCTGAGGACAGTATATACAAGACTGCTTTTAGGATTCCGGATAGTTTCTTTGAATGGCTGGTTATGCCTTTGGGGCTGATGAATGCACCTGCCTATTTTTTCGATCTAATGAGTAGGGTGTTTCGGGAGTTCCTAAATAAATTTGTCGTAGTCTTTGTTGATAATATTTTGATCTTCTCCAAAAGCGAAGAAGAGCATGCCCAGCATTTAGGAGAAGTTTTGAAAACTCTTCGTGCGCATCAGCTTAAGGCAAAGTTCACCAAATGCCATTTTTGGAGAAAAGAGGTGAGATTCTTAGGGCATGTAGTCTCTAAAGAAGGGATAGCTGTAGATCCCGCAAAGGTAGTTGTAGTACAGGACTGGCAGATTCTGAAAAATGCAAAAGAAGTGAGGAGCTTTCTTGGATTGGCAGGTTATTACAGGAAGTTCATTAAGGACTTCGCAAATATACCAGCCCTTCTCACCAGGCTGACAAAGAAGAACTTGGCATTTTCATGGGACAAAGATTGTGATGTTGCTTTCCAACGACTGAAGAGGGCTCTGACAACAGCCCCATCTTGACGTTGCCTGATGGAAGTAAAGTGTTTACCGTTTACACTAATGCATTTGGTACAGGGCTTGGTGCAGTTCTGATGCAAGAAGGAAAGGTAGTGTGTTATGGGGGTAGACAGTTGAGATTTTATGAGAAGAACTACCGCACCCATTATCTAGAACTAGCTGCCATAGTATTCGCGCTAAAGACGTGGCGTCATTATTTACTTAGAGAGAAGTTCGAGTTATACACCGATCATAAATCTCTTAGGTATCTATTCTCACAAAAAGGATCTTAATTAAAGGCAACAAAGGTAGATGGAGTTCTTAGTTTCTTATGATTTTGAAATCGCTTATACCCCTGGCAAGGGTAATGTGGTGGCTAACGCACTAAGTAGGCGGAGGATGGCCTTAAGTCCTCTGTTTGTGGAGAGGAAGAGCTTGGAGTTCATATCAACCTTTAACTTTAGACTCTCCATCGAGATTTTTCTTTATTTTTTTGCGTCGCTAGAAATACGACCAACTCTTATGGATCAGATAGGAGCATCGCAGCAAGGTGACCCACATATTTTAGACATCATGGATAAGCTCAGAAAAGGGGAGACTTCTAGTCACCTCAGTCGATATGCCATAGATGAAAAGGGGTGGTTGCGACGCGATAGAAGGCTTTGCGTTCCTCAAACTGGAAGTTTGATAAAAGCAGTCCTAGAAGAAGCCCACCATTCTAAGATGACTATTCATCCAGGCGGTGACAAGATATATAGAGACATGAAAAGGGTTTTCTTTTGGGCTGGGATGAAGGAAGATGTGGTAGAATTTGTTTCTCAATGTTTAGTTTGCCAGCAAGTTAAAGCTGAGCAAAAGAAGCCTGGTGGTTTACTTCATCGTTTGGAAGTTCCGCAGTGGAAATGGGAGAGCGTCTCTATGGATTTCATAGATGGTTTACCTAGATCAAAGAAAGGCAATACCAATATATGGGTTGTGGTAGATATACTCATTAAGAGCGCTCACTTTATATCAGTTAAGAATAAGAGGACAACATCATGGTTGGCATCAATCTATGTCCGAGATAGAGTTCGTCTTCATGGAGTACCTTCCAACATCGTAAGCGATCGTAACCCCATCTTCACCAGTGAATATTGGAGGAGCTTACAAGTATTAGGTACACAGTTGTCTTTGAGCACCGCTTATCATCCTCAGACCGATTGGAAAACGGAGAGGGTAAACAGAATTCCTGAAGATCTTTTAAGGCTGTGTATACTAGACTTCGGAGGGACTTGGGAATAGCACCTTCCTTTAGTAGAGTTTGCCTACAACAACAATTATCAAGCTAGCATCGGCATGGCACCCTTCGAAGCATTGTACGGACGACCCTGTAGATCACCAACTTGTTGGTGGAAATCTACAGAAAGGTTATTACATGGACCAGATATGGTTAGAGAAAAGCCAGAGAAGATTGACCTTATTCTATGGTGGATGAAGAAAGACCAAGATAGGCAGAAGTCCTACGCAGACAAGAGAAGGACTGACATCGAACTTGAAGTGGGAGACTTAGTTTTTATTAAAGTGTCACCTCTGAGGAATGTGGTACGCTTCAGATCTATAGGGAAGTTGGCACCAAGATTTGTGGGACCATTTCCCATAACCAAAAGGATTGGACAAATGGATCATAGAGTAAAGCTCCCAGAAAATCTATCCGGCGTTCATGATGTTTTCCACGTTTCTCATCTGCGGAAGTGCTTGCATGACACCGCGGAAGTTGTTGAGCGAAGTATATTAGAGGAAGTAGAAGTGGAACGGGAGGCAACAGTTAGATGAGTTCCTACCCGTATTCTTGGATCAGAAGTTAAGAAGCTATGAAATAAAGAGATCAAGCTGATAAAGGTTCAATGGGGAGATAACCCAGAGGACGCGACTTGGGAGACCGAAGACAAGATTCAGGCTTCGTACCCTTTTCTTTTCAAGGGTATGTTCTTAAATCCTTTTCCAAAATTTTATCTGTTCATGTTTCTATCATTTGAATATATCCTATCCATAGTATTTTTGACCTTTAGATAGGAATCCTATAGATGTAAACATGTGTTTGAGACATGTTATGTTTGATGGATGCAAGTGGATGCAAGTGTTTGCTAGTGGCTGCCTGTGGATGCATATACACACACATTAGGCACTAGATCGGCTCAATCACTCTCATACTGCATATGGATGTTTGTGTATTTTCTTTTCTTTTATGGATAGAAATGGATGTATTAGCATATGGATATTGCATTTGGACAAATGATTGTGCACACATATAGAACTCACATGTTATAGTAGGATTATTTTGATACATATTGGACACATGGCACTAACATACATTGCATTAAGGAGGTCAACTGAATCAGTAGACCGCCTGATCTTCGCATTAGTATTGGGACATATACGCACACCTTTTCATATGTTCATATGATCAATAGAAGCCTTTAAGGACAATGGATGCCAGTGATTGATAGATGAGTAGAAGAATGATGGACGGTAGGATATGCATTCTTCTTAACTTGGAGATTTCAGGAACAAAATCCTTTGAGTATGGGAGAATGTAACACCCCGTATTTTTTTTAACAACACTAAAAGAGGATAAGTTAAATAATAACTAATTTAATATTCGAGATTAAGGGAAATGGTCTGTGCCATTGAATCCGTCTCGAAATTTTGGTCAAGATAGACATTTGGTTTGCGTAAAACGGACACCGTATAAAGAAGTTACGAGGATTTGAAGTTTGTATATGCGCAAGATATATATATATATATATATATATATATATATATATATGGTCCAAGAATTCAAGATCGGGTACCAGAAAGTTCAAATTCGTTCAAATTTCAGAAATTCGGGGTAAGCAGGAAAATTTCCGCTAGGGGAGTCGACCTCTTAAGGGGGCGTCGACCCCCCAACGGGGGTGTCCGCACCAGGGCCGACCCCCTAAGGGGTGGGTCGACCCCCCTAAGGCTGACGTGGCTAAGTCAGTTTCTGGGGCTGGCAGCTATAAATACATGGTCATTTCTCCTGTTTTCTTCATTGAGGATCAATGGAGGCCAAATGCTGCTGGTGCCAGAACTGAACAGAACCCTTTTCTTCAACAACAATCAACTTTGCAAATCAAACATAGAGATTCAAGTGTTGATCTAACCTATGCTATTTTCTACCTTTTATTTCAATCCAAACACTGTGAGTTAGTTACTTTTAGATTTAAATGATTAATATTAATTTATGATACGACTGTGATTGGGATATATACATGCCTGTTACTGAATCATATTGGATCTATCATTATTTGTGAATCTATAAGCCTTAACCTTATCATGCAAGATCTATTTTATAGATATAATTCATCTGTGGTTAGTTAATCATGTCACCTATGTGGATCTTACCCTTTTTCTTAGTTTGTGGTTAACTTGGGATTATCATTATCTGGACAATTAAACCTTTGCTTAGATCTAGATCATCATGTTGCAATTAATTGAGATCTGTCATTATTGGACATACGAATTCTTATTTGGATCTGTTCATCCTAAGTACGTTAGATCTAGTTTTATCATTACCCTTTTCACAAGATCTGTTTTTTTTTTATGTCCACCTTATTATTATGCCAATTACATGTCTATGCCAGTATATATGTTTCTGTCACTTTTGTTAGAATGATCACTATTTTTGTAATAACCCGGAAATTCTGGGACAGTTTAAAATTTTTATTTTGGCAATTTTGGCGAAGTTTGAACATTTAAAATATATTATTTTAAATAAAATCGACGAGAAATTTATTTTGAATATAATTCGAACGTATATATTATATACGCCGTCGTTAAAATATAAATATTTATATATAATTATAAATATAATTGAAAATGGCGCGGTAGTTCGATAATTCGATTTCAAACTTCAATTGAAGGTACCGGGTGCAAAACAATCCGGATTTTAGTGAAACCAAAAACATTAGAATCTAATTGACAATGTCTTTCCAACGAATCCGAAAAATCAAAATTTCATAGCGGGAATCAAAAGATGTGTCCAGTTGAAAATTCTGAATAGTCGCTATGGAATTCAGGCCCTTAAAAATGGGAATTTTGCAAACGACCTCGGATTTCGACAAAACCACTTTTGTTGGATCCGTGATGTCATATTATTGATTAGATTTCAAATTTCATAATTTTTCGAATCAATATGTGAGCGTGGCAAAGGAAAACGCGTTTGACCAGTTTCAGTTGATTTTAATCGACTGGAAAATGGCCATTTTTCCAACGGTCTCAGAATTCAACGAAACTAGTATTGTTAGGACCGTATCGTCAATACGAAGCTAGAAAATATTTTTATGGGATTTATAGAGTTAGTATGTGACCCCGGTAATTTGAAATGTACGTTTAAAATTCAATATAGTGATTTAAATGTAAATTTAACGGAAACTGATCGAAACGATCAAATCAACCTACGATACATATCCCATTGTGTTCGGAATGGGGGTAAAATGCTATGGACGACAGGCGGTGGGCCTCGTTTCGAGGTCGTATGTAAAAGTCAACCTATTGGGATTAAATAATTAATAAAAAAAATATATAATATAACACTCCTCTCTTTCCCTTATATCAGCCCCCCCCCCCCCCCGTTAAAAACTGAAATCAGACAAACGAAGAAAAAAAAAGAAATCGTGCTCCATCGCCGCCGCCAGGGGCTGGCGCACCCCCCCCCCCAATCGATCGCCGCCACCTCCGAACCCCCCCTCTCCTTCTTCTACCTCGACCTCGCGATGGCCCCCACCTCGCACCCCCTCCCGTCAGTCGGACGCGACACGCCCCCCCTTTTTAATCCTCCACCGCAACCCCCTCTCAGCCACCATGCCCCACCAACCGCGGCCACCATGCCGTACCCCGCTCCCCCCCTTCTTCGACCACAGCAGACGATGGCTCAGTAAACCCCCTCCCCTTCTTGAAAATAACTGTAAGTTCTCTGATTTTTGTAATTTTTATTTATCCTTTTATTTTGTTTTATGAACACTGATTTTTAATTAGTTAAAAATCTAAGGTTTATATATGCTATGGTTTTTAATTTATATAATGATAAGATTTTCATTTATAGAAAGAAATGATTTTTACCCTATAAAAGAAAGTTCGGATTTTTATTAGGTAGAAGATAGAAAAGGCGGAATCTTTATAATTAAAAGGCGAAATTTTTATATTATAAATGATGTAAAAATATGATTTTTATATTTTTAAAGTATTAAAAATATGATTTTTATATTTTTAAAGTATCAAAAATATAATCTTTACTATATAGAAGGCGTAAAAATATGATTTTTGTTTATGTAGAAAATTAAAAATATAATTTTTACATGATAGGAATATTAAAAATATCATCTTTATTTTTGAAAAGGCGAAATCTTTATTTTTGAAAAGGCGAAATCTTTATATGAAGAATGGCGTGATAAAAATATAATGTTTACTATATGAACATCGATGTGAAAATATAATTTTTATCTATATAGTAGCGGTGTAAAAATTCGATTTTTATATATTGAATAGCATAGTAAAAATTCGATTTTTATATATTGAATAGCATAGTAAAATTTCGATTTTTATATATTGAATAGCATAGTAAAAATTCGATTTTTATATATTGAATAGCGAAGTAAAAATTCGATTTTTATATATGTAGTGGCTACCGCAATGAAGATAACAAAAATGCGATAGCAACGAAGATTTCTATAAAAGAAGAGTCAAGAAGTTGGATAGCTATCGGTGAGAATTTCTCACCTTTCAATTTCTTTTTCTAGTTATATATATATATATATACTAGGATGCAGACGGTGTTTAGTAGCACCCGACACCCGTCATCCACAGACCATGGATGGCTTGTTTGTTAAATTGTTTGGTTGTGTAGTTAATTAGATTATTTGATTGAAATTGATTGTTTGGTGAAATGAAATTGATTGGATTGATTTGTGAATGGCGTGGGCCTTCACTAGACCGGGGATAAGGCTAGGCCTCGTCCCGTTTCTAGTATCGTGCCGTTATGCCGCCGTAATTTTCTAAAATATGTTAGAAAAATAAAAATATCATTTTTATTGTGTAAATGAACTGAATAGAAATTCATATGTTGAAATAAAATATTTTATCGTTAAAAATATAATTTTTAACGTGAAGTGAATAAAATAAATATTTATAAACAAATCGGCCGATTTGTTTATTTACACTGATTTGACTGATATTGATTGGGTCGATAAATTTTACACATCGCCCAACTGCACAAATAAAAATCTGTGTTTGATTGTTTGAAACCCCACACGGGTGTTGGGATGAAATTTGAAGTTCACTCATCCTGATTGATTAAATATGTCGATCGATTGATTGACAAGCTGTTATAAGCATTAGATATCTATATTTGATGCTTATACAGTGTAGTGCACTTTGGTTGATGGTTGATTATTTTTCAATCCATTATATACGTGTGATGTATGAAAATCCATATAATTAACATTATATGGTAATTGATTGGGCCTCATTCCAATTTAGAAAATAAAGAATATTATAATATAAAGGTTCATGTGTTGACAGTACTCATCCGTTGAGATTAGTCATGTGTTGAACGAAATACTTTAACAATAAAATGTATATCTTTATCACTATAAAGTAAAAGTTCATGTGTTGACTGTACTCATTCATGAGATTAGTCATGTGTTGAACGAAATAATTTAACAAAAATAGTCACACGTGGACAGTACTCATCCGTTGAGATTAGTCATGTGTTGAACGAAATATTTGAAACAGAATATTTGAAATAGAAATGTTTAAAAAGGAAATATTTGAAACAGAATATTTGAAATAGAAATATTTGAAACGAAATATTTGAAATAGAAATATTTGAAAAAGAAATATTTGAAACAGAACATTTGAAAATAGAAATATATGAAGCCGTGTTGATTAGATTGACGCCATTTAGACGTGAACGATATTTATATCGATTTTACTCATTTTAAAATGAATATTGAAAAGTGATTTCGAAATCGCATATTTCGAAATGAATTGAATATAAAACGATTTCGAAATGAATTGAATATAAAACGATTTCGAAATGAATTGAATATAAAACGATTTCGAAATGAATCGAATAGAAAACCAATTTGAATTGAATCGAATAGAAAACCAATTTGAATTGAATCGAATAGAAAACCAATTTGAATTGAATCGAATAGAAAACCAATTTGAATTGAATCGAATAGAAAACGACTTTGAAATTTAATTGAATTGAAAACGAATTCAAATTGAATTGAAAGCGAATTGAAATGAATTCAAAGTGAATTGAAATTTGAATTGAATAGAAATGAATTTTAAAACGAATTTATAAAGAAGAATTCAATTTTGCTTTGGATTGAAATGGAAGTTGAAATTGCTTTTGAAACGAATTTAAAACTATTTATATAATTCGTTTTAAATAGAAATCGACGAAATATATATTATATATATTATATATATAATATAATGGCCTGAATAGAACGCGCCGCGGCAGTTCGTGAATTTCGACCATTTATTTCAAACGGACATTACGGGAGATCCGACCGTCGGATTCTCCTAAAACCGGAACCGTTGGGTTCGTATCGAAAAGAGCTTTCTAACGAATATTAGGAATTTGAAATCTAACGGTTGGATTTGGAGATACGTCCAAATCAAAATTGAAAAAGGTCGCTGTAAGTGCAGTTCGATGGCCGTTGATGGAAATCGTCTGTACGGACCTTAATAAAATTATTAAAAATAGTAATAATTTGGGTAAAATCATAAGAAATGATTTGGGAAAATTTGGGATGAAAAACTCCATATTTTAAAAGATAAAAATAGATTTTTATTGAAATGAACTAGTTTTGAACTAAATTTAAAACCCAATTATTTTTAAATAAATAAATTAGATTTAAAAAGGGGTTTTAAATAAATCGAAATTTCTAATATATTTGATTGGATTTGAAATGGGTTTATCGTGAACGGTGTTTTAAATAACACTAGTTCTTTAACCCGATAATAAATAAAATGTGATTTGGGTTTGTCGTGAACTGTGTTTTAAATAACACCTAGTTCTTTAACCCAGTAAAAGGAGTTTTAGTGAATCTGTAATTAGATTGAAATGTAAATCTATAATCTAAATTATCAAATTTAGAAATGAGCGAGAATGGAGTATCGCCAGTTTTGCTCCAAAGCGATAGTTAAATCTTTAATTAGATTTGAACGTGAAATGGTAATTAATTTTACCGATAGCACCGTGGTGATAGATATGGAGTATTACCAGTTTTGCTTCATGGGATGAATAGGTTGGGATTGAGAAATAAAATAAATAATTACTTCGGTGTGGTTCGCTAATCTCGACTAGTTCAGAAAACCATAATTTGGTTTAAAATGACATCCAAAGGGAGATTAAAGGATAAATTTCAAAGAATTTATCTTGGATAAAATTAATGGGAACCTTTCCCTAAAAATGTGATTTTATGAATAAAAGAATATTCAGAATTGGAATGAGGCGTATGTTGTGTTTGTGGAACATTTGTTTTAATATACGCGGGTTGTTCGGAAAGGCCGGGTTTATACCCATTCTGAATAACCGATTCGACGATATGTCGAAGATGAAGACGGTGGTTGAAGACCGGAAGTCTTCACATCGTTTGGATAACTACTGGCGATCCTGATTGGGCAGTACACCCAAGAGGATGGAAATAGTTGGTGGTCGTCCAGACGTACCTGGAGATGGATGGATATGCGAGGAAAGTGCCTCCGGTTTCGTTCAGACCCAGAACGGACTTGTAAATGGATTGTGTGTCTGACATTGGATTTTATTCTGTGTTGATTGATTTCTGTTAAATATATATCTGCTTGGCGGCGGAGAATTTATTCTCTTGCTTAACGCCCTTCTCTGAGATGTACGAGCTTAGAGGTTATATATCGATAGATATTAATCGCATGGCATGAATTGCCTGTGTGGCACGCTGAGATGCAATGATCAAGGCTTCTGTTGAAAAGCAAAGTCTTGTGGTTGATGATCAAAGCACGGCCTTTGTGGCGTAGCTTTGTGTATAACGTGAATTCGCGAGCCTCACACCTCGGTATGAGTTAAAAACGGGATACGGACCGCTGGGAGAGCACGACGTTTCTTTCTAGCTTTGGTGGTGTCAGTGACTTACCAGCCCTGACATTGATATACTTTTCACCGTTGTGGTTGTTGGAATGAGGCGCCTCGATATAGGTCAGTAAGGACCGGGAAACGTGTGTTCAGGAATTGCCAATCCTCTAACGTAAGTGAGGACCGGCCCAGCCGCATCCGGGGTTGCCCAGAGTGTGTAGTCCCGAGGCATTTGCTAGAGTGTCTCGAAGCGGAGAGGATCTTGCTCCTTGCCTCGACTCATGACGGAAATCCAATTTCCAATACGTGTATTGCGGTTTTACTTGTAGAACTAGTATGGCGACATGATAGATGGTACCCATGCCGCCTATGATTGATATTTATGATTTGAATTGTTTTGACACTATACACTTATTATAGTATCAAATGATTTGTTTTTAAACGTACCAAGCATGTTTGGCTATTATAAGGGAAAACCCTATCCTCCGGCTTGCGTTGCATTGTGTGATGAGACCTGGGTCTTATAATAGCTTCATTTTTCGAAAAAGCATTGCGTTGTTTATTCTATGCACTGGTATTCTTGGGAGGAAACCCGTTCCGTGTTATACGGCGTGGTCCCTTGAATTACTCTCTTTTAAAGTAAACTTTTAATAACTGTTTTAGTTCTCACACCAGTCATATGACTGACCTGGAGTTTATTGTTTTAACCTAAACTCTGTGTGCCCCTATTTTCCACACGGGCAGCTAGTAGTTTTGGTTTTGCAGATTTATATTCACAGGATTCTGGTTTACAGCTGGAATGATATCCGGAAAGCTCTGTATCCGTATATCACCTTCAGTTGTGCTTTGTATTATTTTGCCGCTGCTATGTAATTTATTGTAATCTCTGATATTTATCGAATGTAATTTATTCATTTATACTCTATATATTCTTGTATCTGATGGAATTGTTGTAATAGCAATGAAATGTTCTCCTGTTTGTGTTCTGATTTGTCTTGTCCTCACAGTAATTCGTTCTTTCTCATCTCTTCGGAGACCGGGGAAGTTCGGGTCGCTACATTTGGTATCAGAGCTTTGGTTTACAGAGCTCGAGAACAAGACACATTAGAACCATACGAAAGAATTCATCAGATATTGGATTAGTAAAATCCAATTAGAATGACTCGTTAGAGATAGGATCAGTAGTATCCTAGAACGAGTGTGAAGAGTATATTTTTCAAAAGAAAACAATTTTGTTTTGAAAATTTAAATCGTTTTAAACGTATTTGATTATTTATTTATTTTGAATATGGACAATCTAGTATATAAAGGTTTTGCATATACGCGTCATGAACGTATATTCGAAGTTTTAATATATTAGATAGATATAGAGTCACACTCTAGTCGCCCGGACATGGTCCTGATGATGAAGTATACCATCACCACTATTTATTTTCGAGTGACGAAGGTGTGATATCTATATATTTCCATTAGACTGGTGTGAGAACCAAAACTTATATAACTAGATTTATTGTTGTGATTTGGCATCAAAAACATGATTTTTTGTATATATATCAAAGTTATGAATTTGAAACTCTAATTCACTAATTGATTGATGTTTGTGTTGTTTGTTTATTTGTTTGATAATTTTGAACCATTTATGCCTAATTGCATCAAATATTGAATTGTATTGAAAATTAGTCGCATTTGCTTGCATATACATATATCATTGAACAGGTCATAGCAAGGAGGCTAGAGCAGAGAATAAAATTTGTTTGCCCGACAAATAGGTACATGTTTACTATAATTTCCTATTTTGTTTGGGTGATGATGATTTTATGAGCCTATTGGCTAGCCGCTCAGCTTTTTCTTTTTCTTTTTGAGATCAGAAGGCCTTTATGGCAATTTCGGGATTTTCCCGTGGCTCCCGGTGCAGGGGAGGTTATGGCGAAATTTTTCGAAAATTTAGGGTGTTAGCCAAATTTTTGAAATTTGAAAATTCTCAGAAACTGAAAAGTTGGAGAATGGAAGCCAGATCGAACGTAGAGTTGATTAATCAAACCACTTCCGACTTCGTTCCTTTTCGGGGACGAAAAGTTTTAAGTGGGGGAGATTGTAATAACCCGGAAATTCTGGGCCAGTTTAAAATTTTTATTTTGGCAATTTTGGCGAAGTTTGAACATTTAAAATAAATTATTTTAAATAAAATCGACGAGAAATTTATTTTGAATATAATTCGAACGTATATATTATATACGCCGTCGTTAGAATATAAATATTTATATATAATTATAAATATAATTGAAAATGGCGTGGTAGTTCGATAATTCGATTTCAAACTTCAATTGAAGGTACCGGGTGCAAAACAATCTGGATTTTAGTGAAACCAAAAACATTAGAATCTAATTGACAATATCTTTCCAACGAATCCGAAAAATCAAAATTTCATAGCGGGAATCAAAAGATGTGTCCAGTTGAAAATTCTGAATAGTCGTTATGGAATTCAGGCCCTTAAAAATGGGAATTTTGCAAACGACCTCGGATTTCGACGAAACCACTTTTGTTGGATCCGTGATGTCATATTATTGATTAGATTTCAAATTTCATAATTTTTCGAATCAATATGTGAGCGTGGCAAAGGAAAACACGTTTGACCAGTTTCAGTTGATTTTAATCGACTGGAAAATGGCCATTTTTCCAACGGTCTCAGAATTCAACGAAACTAGTATTGTTAGGAACGTATCGTCAATACGAAGCTAGAAAATATTTTTATGGGATTTATAGAGTTAGTATGTGACCCCGATAATTTGAAATGTACGTTTAAAATTCAATATAGTGATTTAAATGTAAATTTAACGGAAACTGATCGAAACGATCAAATCAACCTATGATACATATCCCATTGTGTTCGGAATGGGGGTAAAATGCTATGGACGACAGGCGGTGGGCCTCGTTTCGAGGTCGTATGTAAAAGTCAACCTATTGGGATTAAATAATTAATAAAAAAATATATATAATATAACACTCCTCTCTTTCCCTTATATCAGGCGCCCCCCCCCCCCCCGTTAAAAACTGAAATCAGACAAACAAAGAAAAAAAAAGAAATCGTGCTCCATCGCCGCCGCCAGGGGCTGGCGCACCCCCCCCCCCAATCGATCGCCGCCACCTCCGAACCCCCCCTCTCCTCCTTCCACCTCGACCTCGCTATGGCCCCCACCTCGCACCCCCTCCCGTCAGTCGGACGCGACACGCCCCCCCTTTTTAATCCTCCACCGCAACCCCCTCTCAGCCACCATGCCCCACCAACCGCGGCCACCAAGCCGTACCCCGCTCCCCCCCCTTCTTCGACCACAGCAGACGATGGCTCAGTAAACCCCCTCCCCTTCTTGAAAATAACTGTAAGTTCTCTGATTTTTGTAATTTTTATTTATCCTTTTATTTTGTTTTATGAACACTGATTTTTAATTAGTTAAAAATCTAAGGTTTATATATGCTATGGTTTTTAATTTATATAATGATAAGATTTTCATTTATAGAAAGAAATGATTTTTACCCTATAAAAGAAAGTTCGGATTTTTATTAGGTAGAAGATAGAAAAGGCGGAATCTTTATAATTAAAAGGCGAAATTTTTATATTATAAATGATGTAAAAATATGATTTTTATATTTTTAAAGTATTAAAAATATGATTTTTATATTTTTAAAGTATCAAAAATATAATCTTTACTATATAGAAGGCGTAAAAATATGATTTTTGTTTATGTAGAAAATTAAAAATATAATTTTTACATGATAGGAATATTAAAAATATCATCTTTATTTTTGAAAAGGCGAAATCTTTATTTTTGAAAAGGCGAAATCTTTATATGAAGAATGGCGTGATAAAAATATAATGTTTACTATATGAACATCGATGTGAAAATATAATTTTTATCTATATAGTAGCGGTGTAAAAATTCGATTTTTATATATTGAATAGAATAGTAAAAATTCGATTTTTATATATTGAATAGCATAGTAAAATTTCGATTTTTATATATTGAATAACATAGTAAAAATTCGATTTTTATATATTGAATAGCGAAGTAAAAATTCGATTTTTATATATGTAGTGGCTACCGCAACGAAGATGACAAAAATGCGATAGCAACGAAGATTTCTATAAAAGAAGAGTCAAGAAGTTGGATAGCTATCGGTGAGAATTTCTCACCTTTCAATTTCTTTTTCTAGTTATATATATATATATACTAGGATGCAGACGGTGTTTAGTAGCACCCGACACCCGTCATCCACAGACCATGGATGACTTGTTTGTTAAATTGTTTGGTTGTGTAGTTAATTAGATTATTTGATTGAAATTGATTGTTTGGTGAAATGAAATTGATTGGATTGATTTGTGAATGGCGTGGGCCTTCACTAGACCGGGGATAAGGCTAGGCCTCGTCCCGTTTCTAGTATCGTGCCGTTATGCCGCCGTAATTTTCTAAAATATGTTAGAAAAAAAAAATATCATTTTTATTGTGTAAATGAACTGAATAGAAATTCATATGTTGAAATAAAATATTTTATCGTTAAAAATATAATTTTTAACGTGAAGTGAATAAAATAAATATTTATAAACAAATCGGCCGATTTGTTTATTTACACTGATTTGACTGATATTGATTGGGTCGATAAATTTTACACATCGCCCAACTGCACAAATAAAAATCTGTGTTTGATTGTTTGAAACCACACACGGGTGTTGGGATGAAATTTGAAGTTCACTCATCCTGATTGATTAAATATGTCGATCGATTGATTGACAGGTTGTTATAAGCATTAGATATCTATATTTGATGCTTATACAGTGTAGTGCACTTTGGTTGATGGTTGATTATTTTTCAATCCATTATATACGTGTGATGTATGAAAATCCATATAATTAACATTATATGGTAATTGATTGGGCCTCATTCCAATTTAGAAAATAAAGAATATTATAATATAAAGGTTCATGTGTTGACAGTACTCATCCGTTGAGATTAGTCATGTGTTGAACGAAATACTTTAACAATAAAATGTATATCTTTATCACTATAAAGTAAAAGTTCATGTGTTGACTGTACTCATTCGTGAGATTAGTCATGTGTTGAACGAAATAATTTAACAAAAATAGTCACACGTGGACAGTACTCATCCGTTGAGATTAGTCATGTGTTGAACGAAATATTTGAAACAGAATATTTGAAATAGAAATGTTTAAAAAGGAAATATTTGAAACAGAATATTTGAAATAGAAATATTTGAAACGAAATATTTGAAATAGAAATATTTGAAAAAGAAATATTTGAAACAGAACATTTGAAAATAGAAATATATGAAGCCGTGTTGATTAGATTGACGCCATTTAGACGTGAACGATATTTATATCGATTTTACTCATTTTAAAATGAATATTGAAAAGTGATTTCAAAATCGCATATTTCGAAATGAATTGAATATAAAACGATTTCGAAATGAATTGAATATAAAACGATTTCGAAATGAATTGAATATAAAACGATTTCGAAATGAATCGAATAGAAAACCAATTTGAATTGAATCGAATAGAAAACCAATTTGAATTGAATCGAATAGAAAACCAATTTGAATTGAATCGAATAGAAAACCAATTTGAATTGAATCGAATAGAAAACGACTTTGAAATTTAATTGAATTGAAAACGAATTCAAATTGAATTGAAAGCGAATTGAAATGAATTCAAAGTGAATTGAAATTTGAATTGAGTAGAAATGAATTTTAAAACGAATTTATAAAGAAGAATTCAATTTTTCTTTGGATTGAAATGGAAGTTGAAATTGCTTTTGAAACGAATTTAAAACTATTTATATAATTCGTTTTAAATAGAAATCGACGAAATATATATTATATATATTATATATATAATATAATGGCCTGAATAGAACGCGCCGCGCCGCGGCAGTTCGTGAATTTCGACCATTTATTTCAAACGGACATTACGGGAGATCCGACCGTCGGATTCTCCTAAAACCGGAACCGTTGGGTTCGTATCGAAAAGAGCTTTCTAACGAATATTAGGAATTTGAAATCTAACGGTTGGATTTGGAGATACGTCCAAATCAAAATTGAAAAAGGTCGCTGTAAGTGCAGTTCGATGGCCGTTGATGGAAATCGTCTGTACGGACCTTAAAAAAATTATTAAAAATAGTAATAATTTGTGTAAAATCATAAGAAATGATTTGGGAAAATTTGGGATGAAAAACTCCATATTTTAAAAGATAAAAATAGATTTTTATCGAAATGAACTAGTTTTGAACTAAATTTAAAACCCAATTATTTTTAAATAAATAAATTAGATTTAAAAAGGGGTTTTAAATAAATCGAAATTTCTAATATATTTGATTGGATTTGAAATGGGTTTATCGTGAAAGGTGTTTTAAATAACACTAGTTCTTTAACCCGATAATAAATAAAATGTGATTTGGGTTTGTCGTGAACTGTGTTTTAAATAACACCTAGTTCTTTAACCCAGTAAAAGGAGTTTTAGTGAATCTGTAATTAGATTGAAATGTAAATCTATAATCTAAATTATCAAATTTAGAAATGAGCGAGAATGGAGTATCGCCAGTTTTGCTCCAAAGCGATAGTTAAATCTTTAATTAGATTTGAACGTGAAATGGTAATTAATTTTACCGATAGCACCGTGGTGATAGATATGGAGTATTACCAGTTTTTCTTCATGGGATGAATAGGTTGGGATTGAGAAATAAAATAAATAATTACTTCGGTGTGGTTCGCTAATCTCGACTAGTTCAGAAAACCATAATTTGGTTTGAAATGACATCCAAAGGAAGATTAAAGGATAAATTTCAAAGAATTTATCTTGGATAAAATTAATGGGAACCTTTCCCTAAAAATGTGATTTTATGAATAAAAGAATATTCTGAATTGGAATGAGGCGTATGTTGTGTTTGTGGAACATTTGTTTTAATATACGCGGGTTGTTCGGAAAGGCCGGGTTTATACCCATTCTGAATAACCGATTCGACGATATGTCGAAGATGAAGACGGTGGTTGAAGACCGGAAGTCTTCACATCGTTTGGATAACTACTGGCGATCCTGATTGGGCAGTACACCCAAGAGGATGGAAATAGTTGGTGGTCGTCCAGACGTACCTGGAGATGGATGGATATGCGAGGAAAGTGCCTCCGGTTTCGTTCAGACCCAGAACGGACTTGTAAATGGATTGTGTGTCTGACATTGGATTTTATTCTGTGTTGATTGATTTCTGTTAAATATATATCTGCTTGGCGGCGGAGAATTTATTCTCTTGCTTAACGCCCTTCTCTGAGACGTACGAGCTTAGAGGTTATATATCGATAGATATTAATCGCATGGCATGAATTGCCTGTGTGGCACGCTGAGATGCAATGATCAAGGCTTCTGTTGAAAAGCAAAGTCTTGTGGTTGATGATCAAAGCACGGCCTTTGTGGCGTAGCTTTGTGTATAACGTGAATTCGCGAGCCTCACACCTCGGTATGAGTTAAAAACGGGATACGGACCGCTGGGAGAGCACGACGTTTCTTTCTAGCTTTGGTGGTGTCAGTGACTTACCAGCCCTGACATTGATATACTTTTCACCTTTGTGGTTGTTGGAATGAGGCGCCTCGATATAGGTCTGTAAGGACCGGGAAACGTGTGTTCAGGAATTGCCAATCCTCTAACGTAAGTGAGGACCGGCCCAGCCGCATCCGGGGTTGCCCAGAGTGTGTAGTCCCGAGGCATTTGCTAGAGTGTCTCGAAGCGGAGAGGATCTTGCCCCTTGCCTCGACTCATGACGGAAATCCAATTTCCAATACGTGTATTGCGGTTTTACTTGTAGAACTAGTATGGCGACATGATAGATGGTACCCATGCCGCCTATGATTGATATTTATGATTTGAATTGTTTTGACACTATACACTTATTATAGTATCAAATGATTTGTTTTTAAACGTACCAAGCATGTTTGGCTATTATAAGGGAAAACCCTATCCTCCGGCTTGCGTTGCATTGTGTGATGAGACCTGGGTCTTATAATAGCTTCATTTTTCGAAAAAGCATTGCGTTGTTTATTCTATGCACTGGTATTCTTGGGAGGAAACCCGTTCCGTGTTATACGGCGTGGTCCCTTGAATTACTCTCTTATAAAGTAAACTTTTAATAACTGTTTTAGTTCTCACACCAATCATATGACTGACCTGGAGTTTATTGTTTTAACCTAAACTCTGGGTGCCCCTATTTTCCACACGGGCAGCTAGTAGTTTTGGTTTTGCAGATTTATATTCACAGGATTCTGGTTTACAGCTGGAATGATATCCGGAAAGCTCTGTATCCGTATATCACCTTCAGTTGTGCTTTGTATTATTTTTCCGCTGCTATGTAATTTATTGTAATCTCTGATATTTATCGAATGTAATTTATTCATTTATACTCTGTATATTCTTGTATCTGATGGAATTGTTGTAATAGCAATGAAATGTTCTCCTGTTTGTGTTCTGATTTGTCTTGTCCTCACAGTAATTCGTTCTTTCTCATCTCTTCGGAGACCGGGGAAGTTCGGGTCGCTACATTTGGTATCAGAGCTTTGGTTTACAGAGCTCGAGAACAAGACACATTAGAACCATACGAAAGAATTCATCAGATATTGGATTAGTAAAATCCAATTAGAATGACTCGTTAGAGATAGGATCAGTAGTATCCTAGAACGAGTGTGAAGAGTATATTTTTCAAAAGAAAACAATTTTGTTTTGAAAATTTAAATTGTTTTAAACGTATTTGATTATTTATTTATTTTGAATATGGACAATCTAGTATATAAAGGTTTTGCATATACGCGTCATGAACGTATATTCGAAGTTTTAATATATTAGATAGATATAGAGTCACACTCTAGTCGCCCGGACATGGTCCTGATGATGAAGTATACCATCACCAGTATTTATTTTCGAGTGACGAAGGTGTGATATCTATATATTTCCATTAGACTGGTGTGAGAACCAAAACTTATATAACTAGATTTATTGTTGTGATTTGGCATCAAAAACATGATTTTTTGTATATATATCAAAGTTATGAATTTGAAACTCTAATTCACTAATTGATTGATGTTTGTGTTGTTTGTTTATTTGTTTGATAATTTTGAACCATTTATGCCTAATTGCATCAAATATTGAATTGTATTGAAAATTAGTCGCATTTGCTTGCATATACATATATCATTGAACAGGTCATAGCAAGGAGGCTAGAGCAGAGAATAAAATTTGTTTGCCCGACAAATAGGTACATGTTTACTATAATTTCCTATTTTGTTTGGGTGATGATGATTTTATGAGCCTATTGGCTAGCCGCTCGGCTTTTTCTTTTTCTTTTTGAGATCAGAAGGCCTTTATGGCAATTTCAGGATTTTCCCGTGGCTCCCGGTGCAGGGGAGGTTATGGCGAAATTTTTCGAAAATTTAGGGTGTTAGCCAAATTTTTGAAATTTGAAAATTCTCAGAAACTGAAAAGTTGGAGAATGGAAGCCAGATCGAACGTAGAGTTGATTAATCAAACCACTTCCGACTTCGTTTGTAATGACCCGGGGGTTTCGCGATCCTGAGTACCCGACATATAACCCAATGTCGACTATTCAAGCATCGGAAATACCGGATAGTCCAAGAAAGAAATAAGAGGGTGAGGATAGATAAGATAGAACTAATAGAATAGAAGAAGAAGAATAAGAACACATCAACATCAGAGTAACACGAATCTCACAGCGGAACGAATAAAATATAATATATCACATAACTTGAAATCAAAAGCAGTATATGCATACAATACCATTATCAGAGTACAACCCTTGCATCACAGCGGAAATAAACAATAGCTATATAAGTCCTGAAGCCTCCTGCTCCAAGCTCTCCAAGTCTATCTGTAAAATCCTGACTACTTGACTGCCCGTACAAATTTGGGCACCCAAGAGTTTAGGGAAAACAAAACAAAATAAAACTCTGGGTCAGTCATGGGAATGGTGTGAGTAAACTCCAATCATTTGGTTTAACTTTTCAAAATCCTTTTCAAAAGAAAAGATAATCGTAAGACCAATCCACACATAAATACGGACGGTTTTTACCTTACGATAACCCAAATCATTTGGAAATCATATCTTATCTGATATTATAATAATGTCTAATCACAAGTAATTAACAATCTAGTAGAACGCTTGCATCTCACGCTCCACATATATAGTATATAATCAAAAACCGCGGGCGCTTATTGGAGATTGGATTCCAACTTGACAAGGTATGGGACCACCTTCCGAACGTGTATCTCTAGAGGCGAATACACTGGGTTCAACAAGAACATCTTGCAACCCGGCCCACACATGACCGACCACTCATTTCGCTTGAGTGTATCGAATGTATATCATCAACGGTTGGGATCAGCAACCGTCTCCCGATAAGGGACATCATCGATAGATTTAAGAACAAAAGGAATTTCTCTAGATAGGTGATCATACATCCTAATGGGTGCGACCCACATAGCCATGCTGCCTGCCCGATTTTTGTCCTTTCCTGGTTGATGAGGCTTGAGGTCATAGCGTATCTTTTGACAGATCACACCTCCATTACTTTGAATGCCACATCGTCATACCCGCCAAATCACAAATTGATTTCCCCAAAAATACCACGGGTATACAGCTAGGAGAAACGAATTCCTCCGCCACCAAACGTAAGCACGTTTGAAGAGATCAACTTACGCGATCCTTTGAATATACTCTGTCAGACATTCGTCCATTCACGTTTTTCCTGGGACTGGACAAACCGAAGGCACTATTCTGTAAATAGGATAGCCCTTGCATAACTCCGTCTTCAATATATTCAGCATACTTGATTCGCAACGCTTATGCCAATACGGAGTGGTTCTCTGGATAATAATCCGACTGGTCTCTCCATATTAACAACGTTAAAATGGTCAAAACTTTGATAGTCGGTGATTTAACTATCAAATAAAAACATGTCGGTGTGCAAACAACGATATTATTTCCAGATGGAAATTCTATCGATCAATCATCATTCATCATCAAATTAACATAAATTTACCCTTTTCCTTATTCTTGTTTTCCTATATTTTTTATTTACTATATTTAGAAAATATACGTTATTAACAATGGAAAACAATTCCATTTCTCATTTTCTATATTCAGAAAACATTTCTGATTTTCATTTGGAAGACATTTCCAAATCTCCTTCATTGGGTTTAAACTGATGTTTGAATAAACATCGCTATGCCAACACCAACCATTTCGCTCATTAACTAAATTCACTTAACCCTTTCACTCTCGAACCTTATCCACTTCTTAGTTAAAAACGAAGTCAATCAAGTTGGGGTATAATTACCTCTCAGACCTTAACTGAACAACATTTCTAACTTCGAAATAGACAAAGTTCAAACTTCACTCTTTAAGAAACTTCCTTGCGAACTCTCGGATTCTATTTATGAATCCACTTCCTTTACTGAATCATTTGATTATAACTATAAATGTTATAATTCCATGCTTTCAAAATATGTTAACTTAAATATATTTCCATATCTTAATTTGGATAAATAAACAACCAACTACTTTATTAACAGATAATTAAAACTTGATTTGAAACGGAAAGTAAACATTACTTCCCTTGATTCGATATAATAGAATTTCCATGTATGATTCACTCTCGAATAATCACTATCCGATAATTCTCTTTCGAATAAACTATATTCGATTCCCCTGTTCGAATAACTAGTATTCGATAATCCTTTTCTTCGAATAACTAATATTCGAAAAATCTCACTTCGAATAAACCATATTCGATAATTCTCTCCTTCGAATAACTATATTCGATTTAACACGCTTCGAACGAACTATATTCGATTACTCTTCTCGAATAAACTATATTCGATAACTCTACTTCGAATAGGTGATATTCGATTAATTCCCTTTTTGACTAACCCTACTTAATTTACTAATACTCGACTAACTCGACTTAATTAACTTCTATTGATTAATTACTATTTGATTTAACACCATTTGCTTGACTCTAGATCGTAGCGATCACAATGGTTACGCCTGATTCCCCCAGGAAACATCCGACCGCCGTAGGCTATCTGCAGCCCTGCGAATTACGCTAGCAGTCGTGCTAAATGGAAATTCATTCTTTAATAACTTTGTCTATTTTTAACTCTATCTCGAATAATTAGATTCGATCAATTCTAATTGAATAACTAATATTCAATTAACCCTTATTCAATTACTATATTTGAATAACTCTAGTTCGATTTGACTCAAAACGATTAACTCTAACTGATTAACTCTAACTGGTTAATTCTAACTGAATAACTCTAACTGGATAACTCTAACTGAATAACTCTAACTGGTTAACTCTAACTAACTAACTCTAACTGTTTAACTTTACGGTTTAACTCTGACAGTTTAACTTCAACGGTTTAACTTTAACAGTTTAACTCCAACTGTTTAACTCTAACAGTTTAACTCCAACTGTTTAACTCTAACAGTTTAACTCCAACTGTTTAACTCTAACAATTTAACTCCAACGGTTTAACTCTAGTTGATTAACTCTTTTGAATTAATCCCTTTGACTTTTCTCTTTTGAATAATTCCTTTGGAATAATTCCTTTGAATTACTTCCCTTGAATAGATTCTTTTTTCTATTCGTTTACTCAACAAATAACTATTCTCTTTTCGCTTCTATTTATTTAACAAATAAATATTCCCTTTAACTTTTCTATTTATTCAACAAATAAATATTTCTTTTAACTTTTCTATTTATTTAACAAATAAGTACTTCTTTCAACTTTTCTTTATTCCCTACATGAATATTCCCTTTTCAATTCCATTTGTAAATACTTTTACGAATGTTTCCCTTTTTATTTCTATTTGTAATCGTTTCACAAATATTTTCCCTTCTATTTGATTTCACCAATATTTTCCCTTCTATTTGATTTCACCAATATTTTCCCTTCTATTTGATTTCACCAATATTTTCCCTTCTATTTGATTTCACCAATATTTTCCCTTCTATTTGATTTCACCAATATTTGTTTTTTTACAAATGCTTTGATTCTATAATCATTTTCTCTCATGAAATTCTCTTCCTTTTTTATATATAAAATCTATTGATTTTATATAAATAATTTATTTTCAAAATAAACTTTGAAAACCCCTTTTCACTTTCTAGTATCACTTATGGTATAAAAATACCAAATCAAAAGGTTCAATCATCATCCAAACACACAGGTTCAACAACAGATGATATAACACATCATATATCAGAATATATGAAAAAACGGTAAATAAATGTTGAGGAATCCAGTTGGATTCCTCCGACCTGTTTCCCTGCATCCACAGATGTTACACAATATAATTCACATCAATTTCATTTCAATATGAGGCATTCTGATAAACAAAATCAACATCGGTTAACGATATATATAACTATATCGGTATTTTCAATCAATTGACTAGCAGTTCAACCAAACAATCAACACTCAGCAATTCAACCAATAATTATCAGTTCTAAAAATACTTTATAAAAATATAAAGTGTTCAGAGTTAGTGAGATTTACTCACCTTGGACGGTTTATCGTTGAATAACGATAATCGGTCATTGATTTGGTTCAGACGTTAAATTTCACCATAAATCCAAACGAGCTCCAATCCACTTGCGGTCAGTTCCATTGCGTAGTGCTCGTCCATACGATCCCAACGGATCCTGTTTCGTTAAATTTCGTTAATGTATGCAAAAGTTATGCTATTCACAATATTTACCTAATTTAAATTAATATATATTTAATTAAATTAATTAAATTATTTTTATCTTAATTAATTTCTAATTGCGTTATTAGCCAAATTACCTTCCCTGCCCTTCTAAAAAATCATACTTTCCCATCTCTAGCCATATCCAAATTTTTTTAAAATTGAAAAACCATTTTAATATTACTTAAATTTAATTTTCAAATAAAATATTTAAAAATATTCATTTAATTATAACTTAAAATTTTTAACCCGGATCAAAAATCTGCTTCCACTCATTTTAAAGTATTTTTCGATAAGAATCCAACGGTCCTTGTTTCGTGGAAATCCGACTTGTTTTGAAAAAGTTATAAGCTTTTAAAGTTTATAGTTAAAAATTACGAAAATGCCCCTGGTCTGTTTTAAATTCAAATTAAATTCAAATTAAATTTAAATTTAAATTAATCATCCCATCCGTCGGATCAGTTAGGGATAGCCAGGGAGAGCAGGAAACTGTATTTTCAAAACTCAAGCCTTAGACACTATCCTCTCTGTCACCCTTAGAATGTTCTGATATTTATTTTTACAAATTCTATTTTAATTATAATATATATATATATATATTACAAAATAAATAAATAAATAAATATTATTTAAAAACTTACCCCGTGAAGCCCAAGCCTTTGCCTAAGAGTCCCTAGCTCCCCGTCTTGCCTTCCTTTCTCCATTCATTCCTTTTCCCTATTTTCTATTATTTTATTATTATTTCTGCCATTGCCAAAGCTTGAAGGAGGAGGTGGAGGAGTGAGTTTGAAATGAAGGGGGGGGGGCTATTTATAGCCGAAGGAGTCACATGGATTGCTGAGGTGGCGCGAATCTAACGGTCGAAAATGGATGGCTAGGATTAATCCTTAAATTAATTAAATTATAAATAAATTTAATAATTTAAGAATAGTAAAGTGTGTTTTCTCAACCCTATTCGGACGTTAATTTGACTTACTTATTGATATCTTATCCAAAATCTTTTTCAACCATGTTGTTCAATTTTTCTTGCTCTTCAATACTATATAAAAATATATCAATTTTGAATTTGTTTGAACTTTCAAATAATTTAAATTCAAATTCAAAATAGTGTTTTGTGTTAGTTTCAACACCTTCCGGTCTCATGTTGGAGTATCAAACGATAACGGTTTTCAGAAATTCTTCCACCATCTGGTCCGGTTTTTAACGTACTTCAATCCTATGTAATCAAATCAAAAATGGGAGTTCGTTTACATTTTCAAATAATTTATTTAAATTTTGTTTCCTTAATAACTTTCTATATCCGTTATAGGATTTTTCCAGATTTCATATATAGCTAATATCCTATGTTTAGAATTTTCCTGGATAGGTCTCAGGTTCCAGTTTTGCCGTTAGCATTAGCAAATTCCAATTTCCGTCAAAATTTAGTTCAAATTTTGGCCTTTTATTTTTTCTTTTCCACATACGGATGCCATTTTCGACGTAACTTGGTTGGTTACCTAATTTCATCATTTCAGATTTAATGAAACTGATTTCATCGAAATCCGAGTTCGTTAGCTACTACATCCTTTGTAAACGTACTATTTTAAATTAAAAATTTATCCTTTTATACTGCCAGTTCACATTATATTGCAGATCCACTAAATTTCTACCATTTCGGAATAAAATAAAACATTCAAAATTATTGAAATTAAACCATTTAGAATTCCAAAATAATAAAAAAACATTTCTAAATAATAACTAAATGGTCAAAAAAATTTGGGTCGTTACATCGTTCCTTTTCGGGGACGAAAAGTTTTAAGTGGGGGAGATTGTAATAACCCGGAAATTCTGGGCCAGTTTAAAATTTTTATTTTGGCAATTTTGGCGAAGTTTGAACATTTAAAATAAATTATTTTAAATAAAATCGACGAGAAATTTATTTTGAATATAATTCGAACGTATATATTATATACGCCGTCGTTAGAATATAAATATTTATATATAATTATAAATATAATTGAAAATGGCGCGGTAGTTCGATAATTCGATTTCAAACTTCAATTGAAGGTACCGGGTGCAAAACAATCCGGATTTTAGTGAAACCAAAAACATTAGAATCTAATTGACAATATCTTTCCAACGAATCCGAAAAATCAAAATTTCATAGCGGGAATCAAAAGATGTGTCCAGTTGAAAATTCTGAATAGTCGCTATGGAATTCAGGCCCTTAAAAATGGGAATTTTGCAAACGACCTCGGATTTCGACGAAACCACTTTTGTTGGATCCGTGATGTCATATTATTGATTAGATTTCAAATTTCATAATTTTTCGAATCAATATGTGAGCGTGGCAAAGGAAAACGCGTTTGACCAGTTTCAGTTGATTTTAATCGACTGGAAAATGGCCATTTTTCCAACGGTCTCAGAATTCAACGAAACTAGTATTGTTAGGACCGTATCGTCAATACGAAGCTAGAAAATATTTTTATGGGATTTATAGAGTTAGTATGTGACCCCGGTAATTTGAAATGTACGTTTAAAATTCAATATAGTGATTTAAATGTAAATTTAACGGAAACTGATCGAAACGATCAAATCAACCTACGATACATATCCCATTGTGTTCGGAATGGGGGTAAAATGCTATGGACGACAGGCGGTGGACCTCGTTTCGAGGTCGTATGTAAAAGTCAACCTATTGGGATTAAATAATTAATAAAAAAATATATAATATAACACTCCTCTCTTTCCCTTATATCAGGCCCCCCCCGTTAAAAACTGAAATCAGACAAACGAAGAAAAAAAAATCGTGCTCCATCGCCGCCGCCAGGGACTGGCGCACCCCCCCCCCCAATCGATCGCCGCCACCTCCGAACCCCCCCTCTCCTCCTTCCACCTCGACCTCGCGATGGCCCCCACCTCGCACCCCCTCCCGTCAGTCGGACGCGACACCCCCCTTTTTAATCCTCCACCGCAACCCCCTCTCAGCCACCATGCCCCACCACCAGCGGCCACCAAGCCGTACCCCGCTTCCCCCCCCCCTTCTTCGACCACAGCAGACGATGGCTCAGTAAACCCCCTCCCCTTCTTGAAAATAACTGTAAGTTCTCTGATTTTTGTAATTTTTATTTATCCTTTTATTTTGTTTTATGAACACTGATTTTTAATTAGTTAAAAATCTAAGGTTTATATATGCTATGGTTTTTAATTTATATAATGATAAGATTTTCATTTATAGAAAGAAATGATTTTTACCCTATAAAAGAAAGTTCGGATTTTTATTAGGTAGAAGATAGAAAAGGCGGAATCTTTATAATTAAAAGGCGAAATATTTATATTATAAATGATGTAAAAATATGATTTTTATATTTTTAAAGTATTAAAAATATGATTTTTATATTTTTAAAGTATCAAAAATATAATCTTTACTATATAGAAGGCGTAAAAATATGTTTTTTGTTTATGTAGAAAATTAAAAATATAATTTTTACATGATAGGAATATTAAAAATATCATCTTTATTTTTGAAAAGGCGAAATCTTTATTTTTGAAAAGGCGAAATCTTTATATGAAGAATGGCGTGATAAAAATATAATGTTTACTATATGAACATCGATGTGAAAATATAATTTTTATCTATATAGTAGCGGTGTAAATATTCGATTTTTATATATTGAATAGCATAGTAAAAATTCGATTTTTATATATTGAATAGCATAGTAAAAATTCGATTTTTATATATTGAATAGCATAGTAAAAATTCGATTTTTATATATTGAGTAACGAAGTAAAAATTCGATTTTTATATATGTAGTGGCTACCGCAACGAAGATGAAAAAAATGCGATAGCAACGAAGATTTCTATAAAAGAAGAGTCAAGAAGTTGGATAGCTATCGGTGAGAATTTCTCACCTTTCAATTTCTTTTTCTAGTTATATATATATATATATACTAGGATGCAGAGGGTATTTAGTAGCACCCGACACCCGTCATCCACAGACCATGGATGGCTTGTTTGTTAAATTGTTTGGTTGTGTAGTTAATTAGATTATTTGATTGAAATTGATTGTTTGGTGAAATGAAATTGATTGGATTGATTTGTGAATGGCGTGGGCCTTCACTAGACCGGGGATAAGGCTAGGCCTCGTCCCGTTTCTAGTATCGTGCCGTTATGCCGCCGTAATTTTCTAAAATATGTTAGAAAAATAAAAATATCATTTTTATTGTGTAAATGAACTGAATAGAAATTCATATGTTGAAATAAAATATTTTATCGTTAAAAATATAATTTTTAACGTGAAGTGAATAAAATAAATATTTATAAACAAATCGGCCGATTTGTTTATTTACACTGATTTGACTGATATTGATTGGGTCGATAAATTTTACACATCGCCCAACTGCACAAATAAAAATCTGTGTTTGATTGTTTGAAACCCCACACGGGTGTTGGGATGAAATTTGAAGTTCACTCATCCTGATTGATTAAATATGTCGATCGATTGATTGACAGGCTGTTATAAGCGTTAGATATCTATATTTGATGCTTATACAGTGTAGTGCACTTTGGTTGATGGTTGATTATTTTTCAATGCCATTATATACGTGTGATGTATGAAAATCCATATAATTAACATTATATGGTAATTGATTGGGCCTCATTCCAATTTAGAAAATAAAGAATATTATAATATAAAGGTTCATGTGTTGACAGTACTCATCCGTTGAGATTAGTCATGTGTTGAACGAAATACTTTAACAATAAAATGTATATCTTTATCACTATAAAGTAAAAGTTCATGTGTTGACTGTACTCATTCGTGAGATTAGTCATGTGTTGAACGAAATAATTTAACAAAAATAGTCACACGTGGACAGTACTCATCCGTTGAGATTAGTCATGTGTTGAACGAAATATTTGAAACAGAATATTTGAAATAGAAATGTTTAAAAAGGAAATATTTGAAACAGAATATTTGAAATAGAAATATTTGAAACGAAATATTTGAAATAGAAATATTTGAAAAAGAAATATTTGAAACAGAACATTTGAAAATAGAAATATATGAAGCCGTGTTGATTAGATTGACGCCATTTAGACGTGAACGATATTTATATCGATTTTACTCATTTTAAAATGAATATTGAAAAGTGATTTCGAAATCACATATTTCGAAATGAATTGAATATAAAACGATTTCGAAATGAATTGAATATAAAACGATTTCGAAATGAATTGAATATAAAACGATTTCGAAATGAATCGAATAGAAAACCAATTTGAATTGAAAACCAATTTGAATTGAATCGAATAGAAAACCAATTTGAATTGAATCGAATAGAAAACCAATTTGAATTGAATCGAATAGAAAACGACTTTGAAATTTAATTGAATTGAAAACGAATTCAAATTGAATTGAAAGTGAATTGAAATGAATTCAAAGTGAATTGAAATTTGAATTGAATAGAAATGAATTTTAAAACGAATTTATAAAGAAGAATTCAATTTTGCTTTGGATTGAAATGGAAGTTGAAATTGCTTTTGAAACGAATTTAAAACTATTTATATAATTCGTTTTAAATAGAAATCGACGAAATATATATTATATATATAATATAATGGCCTGAATAGAACGCGCCGCGCCGCGGTAGTTCGTGAATTTCGACCATTTATTTCAAACGGACATTACGGGAGATCCGACCATCGGATTCTCCTAAAACCGGAACCGTTGGGTTCGTATCGAAAAGAGCTTTCTAACGAATATTAGGAATTTGAAATCTAACGGTTGGATTTGGAGATACGTCCAAATCAAAATTGAAAAAGGTCGCTGTAAGTGCAGTTCGATGGCCGTTGATGGAAATCGTCTGTACGGACCTTAATAAAATTATTAAAAATAGTAATAATTTGTGTAGAATCATAAGAAATGATTTGGGAAAATTTGGGATGAAAAACTCCATATTTTAAAAGATAAAAATAGATTTTTATCGAAATGAACTAGTTTTGAACTAAATTTAAAACCCAATTATTTTTAAATAAATAAATTAGATTTAAAAAGGGGTTTTAAATAAATCGAAATTTCTAATATATTTGATTGGATTTGAAATGGGTTTATCGTGAACGGTGTTTTAAATAACAATAGTTCTTTAACCCGATAATAAATAAAATGTGATTTGGGTTTGTCGTGAACTGTGTTTTAAATAACACCTAGTTCTTTAACCCAGTAAAAGGAGTTTTAGTGAATCTATAATTAGATTGAAATGTAAATCTATAATCTAAATTATCAAATTTAGAAATGAGCGAGAATGGAGTATCGCCAGTTTTGCTCCAAAGCGATAGTTAAATCTTTAATTAGATTTGAACGTGAAATGGTAATTAATTTTACCGATAGCACCGTGGTGATAGATATGGAGTATTACCAGTTTTGCTTCATGGGATGAATAGGTTGGGATTGAGAAATAAAATAAATAATTACTTCGGTGTGGTTCGCTAATCTCGACTAGTTCAGAAAACCATAATTTGGTTTGAAATGACATCCAAAGGAAGATTAAAGGATAAATTTTAAAGAATTTATCTTGGATAAAATTAATGAGAACCTTTCCCTAAAAATGTGATTTTATGAATAAAAGAATATTCTGAATTGGAATGAGGCGTATGTTGTGTTTGTGGAACATTTGTTTTAATATACGCGGGTTGTTCGGAAAGGCCGGGTTTATACCCATTCTGAATAACCGATTCGACGATATGTCGAAGAGGAAGACGGTGGTTGAAGACCGGAAGTCTTCACATCGTTTGGATAACTACTGGCGATCCTGATTGGGCAGTACACCCAAGAGGATGGAAATAGTTGGTGGTCGTCCAGACGTACCTGGAGATGGATGGATATGCGAGGAAAGTGCCTCCGGTTTCGTTCAGACCCAGAACGGACTTGTAAATGGATTGTGTGTCTGACATTGGATTTTATTCTGTGTTGATTGATTTCTGTTAAATATATATCTGCTTGGCGGCGGAGAATTTATTCTCTTGCTTAACGCCCTTCTCTGAGACGTACGAGCTTAGAGGTTATATATCGATAGATATCAATCGCATGGCATGAATTGCCTGTGTGGCACGCTGAGATGCAATGATCAAGGCTTCTGTTGAAAAGCAAAGTCTTGTGGTTGATGATCAAAGCACGGCCTTTGTGGCGTAGCTTTGTGTATAACGTGAATTCGCGAGCCTCACACCTCGGTATGAGTTAAAAACGGGATACGGACCGCTGGGAGAGCACGACGTTTCTTTCTAGCTTTGGTGGTGTCAGTGACTTACCAGCCCTGACATTGATATACTTTTCACCTTTGTGGTTGTTGGAATGAGGCGCCTCGATATAGGTCTGTAAGGACCGGGAAACGTGTGTTCAGGAATTGCCAATCCTCTAACGTAAGTGAGGACCGGCCCACCCGCATCCGGGGTTGCCCAGAGTGTGTTGTCCCAAGGCATTTGCTAGAGTGTCTCGAAGCGGAGAGGATCTTGCCCCTTGCCTCGACTCATGACGGAAATCCAATTTCCAATACGTGTATTGCGGTTTTACTTGTAGAACTAGTATGGCGACATGATAGATGGTACCCATGCCGCCTATGATTGATATTTATGATTTGAATTGTTTTGACACTATACACTTATTATAGTATCAAATGATTTGTTTTTAAACGTACCAAGCATGTTTGGCTATTATAAGGGAAAACCCTATCCTCCGGCTTGCGTTGCATTGTGTGATGGGACCTGGGTCTTATAATAGCTTCATTTTTCGAAAAAGCATTGCGTTGTTTATTCTATGCACTGGTATTCTTGGGAGGAAACCCGTTCCGTGTTATACGGCGTGGTCCCTTGAATTACTCTCTTTTAAAGTAAACTTTTAATAACTGTTTTAGTTCTCACACCAGTCACATGACTGACCTGGAATTTATTGTTTTAACCTAAACTCTGGGTGCCCCTATTTTCCACTCGGGCAGCTAGTAGTTTTGGTTTTGCAGATTTATATTCATAGGATTCTGGTTTACAGCTGGAATGATATCCGGAAAGCTCTGTATCCGTATATCACCTTCAGTTGTGCTTTGTATTATTTTTCCGCTGCTATGTAATTTATTGTAATCTCTTATATTTATCGAATGTAATTTATTCATTTATACTCTGTATATTCTTGTATCTGATGGAATTGTTGTAATAGCAATGAAATGTTCTCCTGTTTGTGTTCTGATTTGTCTTGTCCTCACAGTAATTCGTTCTTTCTCATGTCTTCGGAGACCGGGGAAGTTCGGGTCGCTACAATTTTCATTTTTTCCATCAACTTTCCCTTTTATTGTTTATGGCTAGGCTACTTTCTAGCCTAGATGCCGCCAAATATATATGAATGCGTTAGTGAGGGAACGGGGGAAAATATTAGAATTGGCATAACTTGGTTAATGAATACGAATATGGACATATAATTCACTTTGTACAAAATTAGGGAAAATGGGGCATGGAACCTATAACCTATAACGACATAGGTGAGAATTTGGATAATAATGAAATGTCTAAGATTACAATTAGAATGCACTTATGATATGAGGTTAAGTTGCATTAGTGGTGGAAGTCTGCCTGGACCCGACTGGCATATCCAGAAACCACTAATGTTGAACCTAATGTGAGAGGTCTAAGTGCACAAATACGAATTTGGCTAAGACAGGAGGTTAGGCCCAACTTATGGAAGAAGTCTGCCCGAACCTGACCGGCATATCCAGCATTCACAAGTGTAGGCCTAATGTAGGAGGTCTAATCCATTTTAACCACAAATGAAAATATGGTAATAACTGAAATAAATAACCTAGTGGAATCCATAGGGATTGTGTGAACATAAACATGAATAAGGGGTTAAGTAAACTTGGGGGGGTTAAGTTAAGTATATCTGAGATGGGTGGGTAATATCTAAATATAGGCCCTTGAAACTTAACCAATTGGGGGTTATATAATTAAAGACACCTAGTGGTACGCATAACCGATGAAAATAATAAAGATATGTAAGTAAAGACACCTAGTGGTATACATAATCAAATGGAAAACCTAGTGGGGGATACAAGACAAAGGGGAGAGCTTGTACCATATTGTGTGGGACCTGTTTCATCCAGTAACCCGGAGTAGGTATCATAACATGTACACCGATCTAGGTCGGAGAAGGTGCACGCTTACTAGACTGATTGTAAGAGATCCAAACATAGAGGATAGTGTCGGCGGCGCGAACCGACCGGGCCATGTGCATGCATGAGCCGGGCAGAGGGGGATAAGACGACCGTGACACTTATAGATATGGGGCACTGCATATCAGCGAGGGGTTGCCACTTTAGGACGTGATACATCCTACGGTGGGGCCGACAAAAAGTAAAACGCAGATTAGGGAGTCGATCGATTAGTGTAGTAGTTAAGATACATTTGGACGTATGCCTAAGTCTACCACCTTATAGTGGAAGGGATCATCTCACCCTGGTTATACTAGTAATAGTGCAAAGTAATCATTAGAAGCGTATACGCCCTATCCTGTTCACCTTGTCATACTTGCCTTTTATGTAGTTATCTCTCTCTTACCTGCTTTATATGCCTATCATGCTACTTTTATTTATTTACTTGCTAAAAGTAACTGGACTCTCTAGACTTTATGTCTGACCCTTTTTGTTTCCTCTTCTTTCTTCCCTCCCCCCAACCACCGAGGTTCTCAGGGCGGGAATGCTCAGGCTTGACCGTGATTTTGCTTACTTTTGCTAGAGCTACTGAGATGTATGGCTCAAGTTTCTATCCTTGTTGCTATGGCTATATTTTGATTTTTGGGGAATTTTATTTCTTTTATGTACTCTGATATTTTCGAAGTACAAGACAATAGATTTTATGTTGTAATGGGCTTTTGTACTTCAGACATGTGATGTTTTTGGACCACGGTATCTTATGATAAATAAAGTTTTTATTCCGTTGTTATTTTATATGTCTGTCTTGTAATATTTCTGTTCTATTTACTATAACGCTTCATGAAACTTAATGCATTCACTTTGTGAGTGACATTAACGGACGTGGGATGTCTCACCAATCACTGTTTATGATTTTAAATACGATTTAAAGTCATTGCCAACATTGTAATAACCTATAAGGTCACACATAAGAATGCTTGAGAAGGATGAGAACCATTCACAATAATAGTGGAAATCAAGTGTTGACTTTTCTCTAATTTTGAGTTGGTATAAGGGTATTATGGTCTTACTTAATTTAGATTTTTTTCGTTTTCTATATAATAAAAGGAAGGCCAACCTTTCCATTTATTCATTCATTTAGAAAACCATAGAAACGAGAAATCGAATTAAGAAAAGACCTAAAACCTCAAATCGGCTAGTGCCATCCATTCTTCTTCTCGATTATGTTTGACATCTTCAAGATCGAGTGTTCGTGGGCTTCTATGGAGGCTCGATGTTTTAGAGGGCTCATATTTGAATCAACCTAGATCCCATTTCAATTGCATGAAGAAAGATGAAAGCTTCTGAAAGCTATAATTCTCGATTTACAAATTTATGCATAACATCCTGTTCGATTTGGTTTGAATTTCATTATTGTAATTTGAATTTGACCCAAAAATAACTTCCAGTGGTATCAGAGCTAGGGTTCTTGCTAATTTGTATGTTGAGTAATGATTAAGGTTTATTTTTTATGTACAAATCATAGAGTATATTTGGAAGGGTTATGAACACATACATAAAAGGACAGTAACAAAAGTCTGTTTAATAACGAAATTGTTTCGATGTAAAATATTCTACATATGATATAAGATCTGAAATGTTTCTGGCTCGGTATTGATAGTTTTTCCTGGATTAAAATCATTAAGCCATACCCTGTTATCGTTTAATGTTCTGAAATGATTTAATAATCTTGTGAGCATGTTGATTCATGAGTATTAAATTCTATGAAATCACAGTTTTAAGAATCGATGACGAAATTATTCCAGAAGTGAAATTGTTTCACTGATGGTAAAATATGTCTTGATACAAGATATAAAACTATGATATAAAATTTCGAAATAGATTCATGGTTAACTATGTTTCACTATGTTTCATATTCTGATTACCTAATCTATTAAATTCTGGAAACATGAATTGGATTTGTTAACTTGTGTGTGATCTCATGTAAGTCATAATTTAGAATGATTAATTGCTGAAAGCACATTTATGACTTTTTTAAATTAATTCCCAGTTCCTTAATTCCAAGTAATCAAAATGTTTGAATGGCATGAGCATATGTTTTCTGACTCGATTATTCATATAATTTTGTTTGATCAAAGATCGTTTTTCTTGATTGACCAATCAGAGACTTGGATTTCAATTTTATTTGATATATTGAAATTAATTATATAGAAGATAGTTTAGACATAACTTTTTGATTTTTCCTATAAAATCAGAAAGCTTGATTTCATTCTGATTTAATATCATAACACTAGTCTATTTTACCAAAGAAATTTGTTTTTGAAATTCATACATAAGTCCCTATGGTTTCATACTTTCATTATAAAGATAATGAACAGAACAACTTCAAATTATAACAAATGTATTATGATTTGTTTACTTTGTAAAATACATATGTGATGTGTTTTATAAAAGTACATAGCATATATGGATTGACATATATGTAATTGACCAGTTATTTGAAATGCATTTGGACCCGAACGTACTGATTATGTTTTTATATTGATAAATATATAAGATTGTCTAATTTCAAAAATTACATAAAATATGATTTCCTATATATATTTTAGTATTATACTACATGTATAAATGATTATATTAAGATACTAAAATGATTTCTGATTCATTTAATATAATGATGCAAGATTTTGTACCAGTATATATGTATATATTTCTCCTATGGATATATTATTGTAAGAACAACAAGCAAAATGTTGTATACATACATACATATATTGGCTTGAATAAATGAATATACATACATACATATATATATATATATGTTTATCATGGTCCAGCTAGTATTTATGCATAAAATTATATTTCTTGAATGCATCTAAAAGCAATGTGATTGCATTATAAATTTAATATTGAAATTTAAGTTGCGGCATCATACATTCTCTTGTCAATGTAATTTTGTGTTAGTTATCATTTTTTCATATATATAAATATCTAAAATAGTTTTAGATTAGAGGATTTTATGTGTATTAGTCCACTTAGCTGCTGTTAGAATAATTGAAGTGAATTTGAATCATTTCAAATATTATGAGTAGTACAGATTTAATTAGTATATTGGTTCAATTTATATACACATTTACTTTATATGTTTTAATTACACTGTGTATAAAACCATACACAACAAGTGATTTTAACAAATATCATATTGACATACATACATGCTGCAAATCTGAATTGGTTTTTACATATTAGTCAGATTAATGATTTATTTGATAACCTGATAGTAGTTATATTATCAATCATGTTGTTTGCTTCTTAAACATTAATAGGTTTAAGAAACTATTTGTATGCTGCCTGATCATTACTTGCATGGTATTATTGACCTTAGTTCAAGTTTTGAATTTATACGTATGTTCTGATTATATAAGATGTAGTACTAAATGCATGTTAAATGAAATACCATGTAATGAATTTGACATTTAAAGGGCAAATCATGTTTATTTACTTTTGCTTGTATGACAATTGCATCTGGGAAAAATAAGATAACATGTTTTATAACATGACATGGATTATTGATCTATTTAAACCCCTTATACACTCTAATATGAGGATAATTAGATGGCTTGAAAATGAATTTATAGATCATTATAAAGATAATGACAACATTTAATAATATATGCAATTTGGTAGGATTCAGTATTAGTTCACACTGCTTTATGTATTTGATATATACATACATATATATAATGTATGACATATATATATTCAGGCTTTAAAACACGGGAATAAGCGCTTGTTAATGGCGACAGGCGATTTTCCCGTTGCTTGATTTTGTCGTGCATGAGCGCTCCCTAACCTATTTCAATGTCTTCTTATAATTGATTTTTTACATCCCTACCTTCAACGATATCATTTTCGTTCAGAAACCACGTGTTATTTCATTTTATTTCCACAAGCAAAAATCAGATCTGCTTCTTCATCACAAAACGTGGATGTTTAAAATTTCAACAGAGTTCCAGATTTTCGAAACCCTACTAGATTTATGCCCCAGATGTACGCATCGCTCATTTGCCTAACTGCAGATTTATCCTTCTTCAGATCAGATGCGAACATTTATGGAAATAGGAGATCACGCCATTGAGGGAGTTGGGATCTGGCATCGCTGGCGTAAGTGTTGATTCACTTTCGACTCCTCATAACCGGTCTACTGATCTTCAACATTTTCGCGTTTTGGTAAGACTTTTGGGTTGATTCTGTGGTTTATCCTATAAGAAACCTGCGTATGATTTATGGTTAGTCGTATGATTTGCATAAGGGTTTGAAGAAATCAGTTCGGCGTTTTCTGCTGATGATAGTGTTTAATTCGCATTTTGAAGGGAGGAAAGAGATATGGGTTCTATAATATTATTCATGACATATGTTTTACTTCATTTTATCCTGTCTGTAAAATTGGCAGCATCTTTTGGGTATTTGGTTCTTCTTTAATCTTTTGGATTCATAGTTCTTTTTTCTAATGAGGACGATGTTCCACCATATTTATATACTCCAACATCTTATGCTCAGACATATCTACATATAAGAGTGTGGTTTCATATGAAGCATAATGGTGCCGGTTTAAATTTAAATGGGGTAGTTTATATAGAAGATAGAATGGCAGTCAGAATTCTAGTTTTGATTTGTTAATGGGAACTGTGAAGTCTGGCTCGAGAGGATCAAATGGTCGGGGATGATGTTCATTTCACCTGTTAAGATGAAAATGGTTTATATTGGATTATCAATGAATGGTGTTTCACAGTTTATTGAAAGTTAAGAACAGCTGCATAACAAAGTAGGAAATGATGTCGTGCGTTGGTTTGGACTTTGTAAGTATAAGCAGACATATTATTCTTTGGATCCGTTTTTGATTCTTGACTTGCATTCATCTAGTGCTCTGAATTTTTGTTTTAATGTGCATCCAGTAACCCACAACCAGTTTCAGCTCTTATATATATAGTTTAAAAAATTGGCACTTGAATACTCTATGTTCATTTTATCGATTCTAGTACTAAGATTGATTCACAATGTTATGAATCATCAACCATGCTTAGTGCTTAGAATTGAACCTTTTGGGATTTAGGTGCAATTACATTTGTTTTAGGGGTGTTTATTCACTGGTTATTTTTCTTCTTTTTAAGAAACCATGTGTACCCGTTTATGGCTTTCTCAAGAAGTCTGAAGTTTGATCAGTTGAAGATGATTCTTGGTAGTTGGTTATGGATGAAACGGGGTGAACTGTTGAGAGATTTGTTAATGGAATTGAAGAGGTGCTTATGCCTTTCATTCTGAAGTTAAATGCTGTATTGATTTGTATTTGTTATAAGAGATGTTTGATTGTTGAGCTCAAGAGGAGCCTTTGGCTCCTCTGAAGAGCAGAGGTTTGCACGTTAGCAAGATGGTGGCCTCATCATGGGCCGATATATGTTAGTTTAGATTTATAGTTACTTGTATTTTCAGGTTATTTTCGCTTTTGTTTATGTAGTGGTTAGTATGCTAACCTTTATCTTGTACGGTTTTTAGTAGTTAATAAAATGAACCAATTTTCAGTTTTATGTATATATACACATACAGATACAATGTAGAGATTCATTATATATATATATAATATACATCTTGCATACTAAGACATACAAGTTATGTTCAAATCTATCACTGCAAATTTGATTTGCAACATTAACATCCTTACATGAATAAACACCTGCAAATTTGGTTTGCATTGCTCATTTATATATTTGATATATATATATTGAGTTTGAATAGTGTTATATACATATATATATATATACATATATATATATATATTGTAGTAACTCGTAACTTCCCCGGTAAGGAAAGCACGAATTGCTTTGAGAACAAGACGAATCAGAACACAAACAGAAGAACATTTCATTGTTTATTACAACAATTCCATCAGAATAAAAGAATATACAGAGTATGAACAAATATTACACATTCGATAAATATCAGAGATTACAATAAATTACATAGCAGCGGAAAAATAATACAAAACATAACTGAAAGAAATACGTGGATATAGAGCATTCCGAATATCACTTCAGCTATAAACCAGGATCCTGTAAATATAAATCAGCAAAACCAAAACAACTAGCTGCCCGTGTCGAAAATAAGAGCACCCAGAGTTTAGGTTAAAACAATAAACTCCAGGTCAGTCATGTGACTGGTGTGAGAACTAAAATAGTTATTAATCTTTATTTTAAAGTTCGGTAAATCAAGGGACCACGCCGCATAACACGGAACGGGTTTCCTCCCAAGAATACCAGTGCATAAAACAAATAGCGCAATGCTAAATAAAGAAAAATGAAGCTATTATAAGACCCGGGTCCCATTACACAATGCAACGCAAGCCGGAGGATAGAGTTTTACCTTATAATAGCCAAAGAATGCTTGATACGCTTAAAAACACATTATTTTGATATTACTATAAGTGTATAGTGTCAAAATAATTTCAATCATAAGTATCAATCATAGGCAGCATAGCTACCATCTACTATGTCGCCATACTAGGTTCTACAAATAAAACCGAATTATCATGTATTGGAAATTGGATTACATCATGAGTCGAGGCAAGGGGCAAGCTCCACTCCGATTCGAGACACTCTAGCAAATGTCTCAGGACCACACACAGCGATCCCTTGGAACCTCCAGGGCCGGTCCTCTCTTACTTTTGAGGATTAGTTATTCCTGAACACACACTTCCCGGTCCTATAGGACCTATATATAATGGTCTGTACGTTGGCTCACATAATGCCAGTTATCGACCATATATTCAAGGCGCCTCGCATTCCAACAACCACATAGGTGAAAAGTATATAAATGTCAGCCAGTTTAAGCACTGACACCATCACTAGCTAGAAAGAAACGTCGTGCACTCCTTGGGTCCTTATCCCGTTTTTGACTCATACCGAGGTGTGAGGCTCGCGAATTCACGCTATACACAAAGCTGCGCCACACAGGCCGTGCTTTGATCATCAACCACAAGACTTTGCTTTTCGACAGAAGCCTTGATCATTTGCCACTTAGACGTGCCACACAGGCAATTCACTCCATGCGACTGATGTCCATCGATATACAACCTCTGAGCTCGTATGTCTCAGAGAAAGGCGTTAAGCAAGAGAATAAATTCTCCGCCGCCAAACAGATGTATATTTAACGGAGATCAATCAACATAGAATAAAATCCAATGTCAGACACATAGTCCATTTACAAGTTCGTTCTGGGTCTGAACGAAACCGGAGGCACTTTCCTCGCATATCCATCGATCTCCAAGTACGTCTGGACTATCACCAACTGATTCCCTCATCCTGGGTGTACAGCCCAATCAAGATCATCAGTAATCACCCAAACGATGTGAAGACTTACGGTCTTCAACCACCGTCTTCATCTTCGACTTATCGTCGAATCGGTTATTCAGAATGGGTATAAACCCAACCTTTCCGAATAACCCGCGTATATAACAAACACGTGTTACACAAACACAACATACGCCTCATTCCAATCTAGGATATTCTTTTATTCAAATTTCACATTCTTAGGGAAAGGTTCCCATTAATTTTATCAAAGATAAATTCTTCTAAATTTATTCTTTAATCTTCCTTTGGATATCATTTCTAACCATATTATGGTTTTCCAAACCAGTCGGGATTAGCGAACCACACCGAAGTAATTATTTATTTTATTTCCCAATCCCAACCTATTTATCCCATGGAGCAAAACTGGTAATACTCCATATCTAACACCACGGTGTTATTGGTAAATATTAATTACCATTTCATGTTCAAATCTAATTAAAGATTAAACTATCGCTTTGGAGAAAAACTGGTGATGCTCCATTCTCGATCACTTTCCAAATTTGATAGTTTAAATTAACAATTCACATTTCAGTCTAATTAAAGATTCATTAAAACTCCACTTAGTTTTAATCTTCTCAAAAATCAATATCCTGTCTTTAACTGGGTTAAAGAACCAATGTCACCTAAAATACGATTCACGATAAACCCATAATCACTTTCTATTGTTAATTGGGTTAAAGAACATGTGTTTTTCAAAACACCGCTCATGATAAACCCAAAACCAATTTAAATTCAATTCCAATTAATATTATTTATTTGGTACACTTCATTAAATCTAAATAGAAAGATTTAATCCTTTTCTCAACTGGGCTTAAGAACAGTGTTAATGAAGACACCATTCACGACAAACCCAAATCACGTTTGATATTAAATACAAGGTTCTGAATAGATATATCGGCTTATATTCAATATCAAATTCTACGACCAACAAATATCGTACTGGAAATAACGATATAAATATATCTTTCAAATTCCCATAACAATATCTGTATAATCACGAAATCCAACATCGAAATATTCCGAAGATAATTTCGATTCAAATCCATCCCAATTCACGTATTGGAAATTCTAATTATTTTTAAAACGACTTCAAATTCAATTTATTTATTTCAAAAATAAATTGATTTTTATTCTAGTTCAAAACTAGTTCATTTCGATAAAAATCTATTTTTATCCTTTCAAATGTGGAATTTTTCATCCCAGTTCTTCACAAATCATTTCTTATGATTTTACACAAATTATTATTATTTTTAATAATTTTATCAAGGCCCGTACGGTCGATTTCCACCAATGGCCTTCGAACTGCACTTACAGCGACCTTTTCCAACATTGATTTGGACATAATTCCAAATCCAAACGTTAGATTTCAAATTTCTAATATTAATTGGAAAGCTCTTTTCGATACGAACCAAAAGGTTCCGGTTTTAGAAGAATCCGACAGTCGGATCTCCTGTAATGTCCATTCGAAGTCAGTGGTCGAAATTTATGAACTGCCGCAGCGCGGCGCGTTCTATTCAGGCCATTATATATAATATATATATTTCATCGATTTTCTTTTAAAACGTATTAAATAAATCGTTTTAAATTCGTTTTCGAAACGATTTCAACTTCATATTCAATTTCTGTAACACCCCGTGTATTTTATAACAGTGAAATTCACAAATTTAAGTATAATTAATTTCAAAACAAAGAATTAAGGGAAACGGGATACGCCATTGCGTTCGTCTCGGAATTCTGCTTGAGATAGAGTCCGAGTTTGCGTAAAACGGACTCCGTATGAAGAAGATATGGCCTCCAGAATTTTCAGAATTCAGTTTAAAATTTAAGCAGACCAAAACAGCTCAGAAAAACCAATTTAAAATTCAAAATTGGGCCGGATAGGCCAGGGCGGGAATTTTCCCGCCCAAGGCACCCAGGTCAACTGGGTAGTCAACCTGGGGATACCCAGGTCGACTGGGTAGTCGACCTGGGTCACCCGTGTCGACTGCCAAGTCGACACGGTGTCGACTGGCGTGTCGACCTGGCCCCTGAGCCAGGTCGAACCCAGCCCCCTGGCTGGCCTGGTCTGTGTTTGGTCGATTTTCCGAGCCTTGTCTTGTCACTAGCGCTAGGTGTCAGCTCCTGGTTGGTCTCTCCTTCAAACGAACGGCTATTATTAAACCAAGCTCCATCGACGGTCTTAATCAACTCACAAAATCTATAAAAATGACCTAAGACTCACCCTAATTCACACAAACAAAAATGGAGATGAGACCGTCATGTTGCTGAGGAGAGACTAGGAATAGCCGTCAGAAATTGAGAGACAATTAGGAGATAATTCGAAAGTTTAAAGCAACGTCAATTAAAGCAAAACAACGCCTACAACAAAGGATAGCATCTCCAAATTCAGAATTCAGATTCCTGAATTGAAGATTCGTCATACGTTGTAAGTAGAGTGCTATTCCGATGTGAATAAATAATTGTGTTGTGATTTGTGTAAAGTGAGAAATGGAATTGTGGCGATAATAGTCTATATTTGTATGTTGCTTTGATTCTAAACGCTTTGGAATTGTTGTGGTATAATGATTGGATATTTACAAGTATGAGATTTATGTTGGAATTTAACAACTACATGTTTGTAGTGGTTTAATTTAGATTCATGCAAGTATATGATTCATGTTAACAATCATATGTTGTGGTAGTTTATTTGGGATTCATGCAAGTATATGATTCACCATTATGCTAATATGATGTACATACTTTTATGACCACTTTTAGTATGTAATTGGATTCAACTAAGTACTATGGTTTATATGAATTTATGTTGAATTGGCATCGTGATTCAAGTGTAAAACCATGCTTTTGGATTAGAGACAAAAGTAAGCATCTTTATGAACATGACTAAACTATGTTTGGTGTTATGCCTAGTTGAAAACATGTTTTAGGCCTATGTTGTTATCAAAACCATATGGTGATATATGTGACACATAATTAAGTTAGATTAACATTCTAATTGCAAGTTTACATGAATAGACTAAAAAACATGATTTCATGTTTAGGTATGTTTATGCCATGATTATATGAATAGAATGGTTCATGTTTAGGTATGATTATGCCATGATTATATGAATAGAATGATTCATGTTTAAATATTGTTTATGCCATGATTATATGCTATTACAATGCAAATTCACATGTGCCTAATTCATGTTAATTGAACCGTTATGTTGCAAGTTCATGCGTTCACACTCCCCTTTTTATGTTACCTTATAAACACCATGTTATGAGCCTCCCCTTTTCATATGGCTAAGTTGGGTTTAAATGTTAAACCCAACATATCTTATATTGTAGCGAATGTGTAAAACGGGGGTAATGACGTTTGGGTTAAAATATAGAACATATGTGTTGGCATGTTTGACGCATGCCAACAACCTTGAAAAACAATTAAGTGGTATAAATAAATTTTACCCAATAAAGATGAATTTGAATAATGGGCCGCAAATATTTACATATAAAAAGAAAAGAGACAAAATATGTAAATTTAGAAAATACGATGTGTTTAACCCGAGGTTGGATTGAGTTGTGATGTAAACCTGTCCGGAACCGCCCGGCTGTCCAGTAGTCACAACAATACCTATCCAATGTGGGTGGTTAAACACGGAGCCCAATAAAGACCCGAGGTTAGACTGAGATGTGGCGTAAGACTGCCCGGACCCAACCGGCAACAGGTAGCCACAACAATACCTGTCTAATGTGAGAGGTCAAGGCTTTAATAAGACAATTAAGGCTGAGTCAGGATTGATAGGATTAAGTAAATTGAATTAATACTTAATCAAAATGGAACATGCTAAACTATACAGACTGATTGGGGGTTAGGTTTACAAAACACTTAACCAACTTAGCATGTTGGCTAGAAATAGAAAACCTAGTAGCGGGGGACCCTTTTCAGTAGTAATCCTACAAGGTGTATCAGGATACCCTGAACTAGGCAGGGTGGGGCACGATTACTGGGCTGACTGTAAGAGGTCAAATCGACGGCGGTGGTGCGGCAGTGTAGGTTCTAACGGGGTGCGGGCGTGCACACACTCCGGCGCAGAAAAATAAGGCACTGGGCACCAGTAGTATACCTGTGCATTCTAGAATTGTGTCGGGCCGCCACCATGGGACTTGATACACCCCATGGTGGGACCATCATAGGTAACTACAACAACGGGGGCCGTAAGACACATGTAACTACGCGAGTAGGAGCCGATCATCAGAAATGGATCACTTCACCCTGATTATGGGGTGCCTGTTGGGAACTAGTTTATATGGATGCAGAGATTAATATGGGATACGATAGTGTATTCGACCCTAGACAACTTAACTTAGTTTATGGTGCTTTCTCATTTCCAGTTTATACTTATCATACCCAGTTCTTTATTCATAGACTGAATAGTCCTAGACTTACTCAGGCTTTATGTCTGACTCTACTTTTCTTTCGCCTTCTTTTCTTTCGTTCCCCCCCCAGGTCCACAGGGAGGGAATACCGCAGCTTGACCAGCTTTCACATCTAGCTTGAAGAGAAATAATGTATTGCTTCGATCTTTTTTCGTTTTGGACTATGGATTTGGACAGCAATTATGGGACTTATGCAGTTTATTTATGTTTTATTTATGCTTCTTTAAATAATGTAATCAAGACAGTTATGAAGATGTTATGTTTTTGGAAGTATTGTAAAACAAATTATGACATGGTTTGTGTAACACATATTTTGTTGAAATAAAAGTTGTTGTTGTTTTCCGCTGTTCAAAAATATGTGTTCTTATATCTGTCTTGTATATCTGCGACTTATACTTATAAACCTCCACCAAAATTAGGGCATTCCCTTTGAGAGTGACCCTAACGGAGGTGGGGTGTTTCAATTTCGAATCAAAATTGAATATTCCACCTCATCGATGTACAAATGATAATATTTTCAAAATATTATATTTTGAAATCACTTCCTTTTCTATATTCATTATAAAAACGAACATAATCGATATAAATATTGCTCACGTCGAAATGGCGCATCTCTAATCAACACGGCTTTATATATTTCAATAAATTCGTTATTCTATTCAACAAATGAATATTTATTCTATTCAACACATGAATATTCTCAACACATGAGCACTATCAACACATGACTACTTCTATTATTTAATATATTTCATAAAATTATGGTATCTATCGTTTGATTTTTAATCAGACTCCAACCGTAAAGTAGTAAGAAAATTATTCCCCAAGTATTAATCCCAAGGGCCGAAACCAACATCAGATCAATACCCAGGAAACCACTCATCTTATCTAGTTCCCAGTTAGTTTCTAATCTTAAATATGATAAAGATGTAAATTTTATCGTTAAAATATTTTACTCAACACATGAATATTCATTCTATTCAACACATGAATATTCATTCTATTCAACACATGAATCTTCTTTATTCTATTCAACACATTAATATTTATTCTATTCAACACATGAATATTTATTTTATAATATTTTTTATTTTCCCAATTGGAATGAGGCCCAATCAATTACCATATAATGTTAATTATATGGTTTCCATACAACACATGTATATAAATAGCAAAGATAAATAATCAACCATCATCCAAAGTGTACCACACAACTGCATAAGCATTAAATATAAATAATTAACGCTTACATAGTCTGTCGACCAATCGATCGGCATACAACTAAATAATTGGAATTAGTTACGCTAAATATCATCCCAACACCCGTGTGGGGTTTCAATCCACAAACACTGAATATTATTTGTGCAGTTGGGCGACGTGTAAAATTTATCGTCCCAATCAATATACTTCAAATAAGTGTACATAAACAAACCGTCCGGTTTGTAAATGAATATTTATTTATTCACATTCACGTTAAAAATTATATTTTTAACGATAATTAATTTATTTCAATACATGAATCTATATTTCCCATTTCACACCAACATCACAAACAAACTTCACAACACGTCAAACAAGCATACAAGTCGTCCATGGTCTGTGGACGACGGGTGTCGGGTGCTGCTAAGCACCATCTGCATCCTAGTATATAATTTTAACTAGAAAACAAGATTTAAAGTGAGAAGTTCTCACCGACTAGCTAAACCAACCGCCACGACTCTTCTTATGTAGAAATCTTCGTCGCGCTCGCCTTTCATCACTTTCGTTGTCCGTAGCCACTACATATATAAAAATCACATTTTTATATTGTTGCTATGTATATAAAAATTCTATTTTTTACACTGCTACTGTATAGATAAAAAAAATTCTATTTTTACACTGCTATTATATAGATAAAAATTCTATTTTCACTTCGCTATTATATAGATAAAAATCCTATTTTCACATCGCTACTATATAGATAAAAATTCTATTTTCACATCACTACTACATAGATAAAAATTCTATTTTCACAATGGTGTTCATATAATAAAGATTATATTTTTATCACGCTATCCTCTATATAAAAATTATATTTTTATATATTTACTTCTAATATAAAGATCGAATTTTTATATCATCTCTATAAAAAATCACATTTTTATTTCAACATATATATAATAAAAATCAGATTTTTATTTCACTACACATATAAAGATCAAATTTTTACTATCTATATAATATAAAAAACGTATTTTTATACTTTCTATACTATAAAATCATACTTTTACATTGCTACTTCGATAAAGATCACATCTTCATTACTCTACATTTAAAAAAAATCATATTTTTATTCTTCACATCTAATAAAAATCATATTTTTAATCTCTACATTATATAAAATCATTTCTTTCTTCTATAAAAATCATTTCTTTATTTCTAATCTAAATATATAAAAATCTTTTTTTTAACTAATTTACTTATATAATTAAAACTAAAAATAAAATAAAAACCTTATTTTTCTCCTCTAATCTAAAGAATAATGATAATAAAATAAATTAAAATACTCACGGTTGATCATCGAAGGGAGAGGAGGGCGCCGAGTGTGGCAGGCGACGACGAGTTTTGGGGGAGGGTGCTGGAGTCGCGCGCGGTTTGGGTTAAAGGGGGTACGGTTTTGGGTGTCGAGGGTTTTCACGTCGAGGGGGGTGGGGTGTTTTAGGCAGTTGCGGTGATATAGGGAGGAAAGGGAGGGAAGAGGGAGGAGAAGAAGAAGATGGGGGCGGCGCGCCACCTTGGGGGGGGGCGCGATTGAGTTGCGGCGGTGATCTCCCCCCTCCGTCGCCCCTTTCTCCCTTCTTCTTTTTATTTAACTTCTTTTCTGAAGAATAACGGGGGGGGGGGGGGGGGGCTGAGGGTATAGGAGAGAAGGGTGAGGTTTTTATTTATTTATTTATTTTGTTTTATTAATTTCCAAAAAGCAACTTTTTATTTCAACCTCGAAATCGAACCCACCGACTGTCGTCCATAGCTAATTACCCCTATTCCGAACACAATGGGATATGTATCGTAAGCTGATTCGATCGTTTCAATCAGTTTTTGTTAAAATCAAAATATAAATCTACATATTGAATTTGAACGTGCATTTCAATTTACCGGGGCCACGTACTAACTAGAAAAATCCTAGAAAAATATTTTCTAGCTTCGTATTGATGATACGTTCCTAACAAAACTATTTTCATCGAATTCTGAGACCGTTTAAAAAATGGCCATTTTGCCGTCGATTAAAATCAACTGAAACTGGTCATACGCGTTTTCCTCTGCCACGCTCACATATTGATTCAAAAAATTATGAAATTTTAAACCTAGCAATAACTTGACATAACGGATCTAACAAAAGCGGTTTCGTCGAAAACCGAGGTCGTTTGCAAAATTCCCATTTTCAAGGGCCTGAATTCCATAGCAACTATTCTGAATTTTCAACTGGGCATATCTTTTGATTCCCACTATAAAATTTCAAATTTTCGGATTCGTTGGAAAGATATTCTCCATTAGATTATAATATTTTTGGATTCGTTAAAATCCGGTTTATTTTGCACCCGGTACATTCATTTGAACTTTGAAATCGAATTTTCAAACTACCGCGCCATTTTCAATTCCTTTTATAATTAAAATAAAATATTTTTATTCTAATGACGATTCAAATATATATACGTTCTATTCTATTCAAAATAAATTTCTCGTCGTTAATATTTAAAATAATCATTTTAAATATTCAAAATTCACTAAAATTGCCAAAATAAAATTTTTAAATTGCCTCGGAATTTCCGGGTTATTACAATCTCCCCCACTTAAAACTTTTCATCCCCGAAAAAGAACGAAGTTGAAAGTTGTTTAACTAATCAACTCAACTTCCATTATTTTCTTTACGTCTTAAGTTCTTCAACTTTTCAGTTTCTAAGAACTTTTCAAATTTTTCAAAAATTTGGGTAACACCCTAAATTTCCAAAAAAATTCGCCATAACCTCCCATGCACCGAGGACTTTCGGATATTTCATATACCCTCCCATGGCCTTCTCCAATCCAAAAGAAAAAGAAAAAGCCAAGCGGCTAGCCAATCGGCTCATAAAATCATCCAAAACCCAAGAAATACAATAAACATGTACCTATTTGTCGGGCAAACAATTTTATTCCTCTTCTCTAGCCTCCTTGCTATGACCTGTTCAATGTAAGTACATGTATATGCATGCAATTGTAATTATTTTTCAACACAGTTCAATATTCGGTTCAATTAGGCTAAATGGTTCAAAATATCAAACAAATAAACAAACAACACAACCATCAATCAATTAGTTGATTATCATTTCAAATTCATAACTTTGATACATATATAGAAAATCATGTTTTTGATGCCAAATCACAACAAATAATCCTATGTAGGTTTTGGTTCTCACACCAGTCTAATGGAAATATATAGATATCACACCATCGATACACGAAAATAAATACTGGTAACGCTGCAGCATTATCAGAATTATCCCCGGGCAACTAGAGTGTGATCCTATATCTATCCAGTATATTAAAACTTCGAATATACGTTCATGACGCGTATTCGCAAAACCTTTATATACTCGATTGTCCAAATCGATATAAAATAAATATTCAAATACGTATACTAGAATTTAACTTTCAAAACAAAGTTTGTTTTCAAATTTTTATTTCAAAAATTTCACCCTTTCCACTCGTTCTAGGATACTACTGATCCTATCTCTAACGAGTTATTCTAATTGGATATTACTAATCCAATATCTGATGAATTCTTTCGTATGGTTCTAATGGGTCTTGTTCTCAAGCTCTGTAAACCAAAGCTCTGATACCAAATGTAGTAACCCGTAACTTCCCCGGTAAGGAAAGAATGAATTACTTTGAGAACAAGACGAATCAGAACACAAACAGAAGAACATTTCATTGTTTATTACAACAATTCCATCAGAGTACAAGAATATATAGACTATGAACAAATATTACACATTCGATAAATATCAGAGATTACAATAAATTACATAGCAGCGGAAAAATAGTACAAAACATAACTGAAAGAAATATGTGGATACAGAGCTTTCCAAATATCACTTCAGCTATAAACCAGGATCCTGTAAATATAAATCTGCAAAACCAAAACTAATAGCTGCCCGTGTCAAAAATAAGGGCACCCAGAGTTTTGGTTAAAACAATAAACTCCAGGTCAGTCATGTGACTGGTGTGAGAACTAAAACAGTTATTAATCTTTATTTTAAAGTTCGGTAAATCAAGGGACCACACCGTATAACACGGAACGGGTTTCCTCCCAAGAATACCTGTGCATATAACAAACAGCGCAATGCTAAATAAAGAAAAATGAAGCTATTATAAGACCCAGGTCCCATAACACAATGCAACGCATGCCGGAGGATAGGGTTTTACCTTATAATAGCCAAAGAATGCTTGATACGCTTAAAAACACATTATTTTGATATTACTATAAGTGTATAGTGTCAAAATAATTTCAATCATAACTATCAATCATATGCGTCATAGCTACCATCTACTGTGTCGCCATTCTAGTTTCTACAAATAAAACTGAATTATCATGTATTGGAAATTGGATTCCATCATGAGTCGAGGCAAGGGCCAAGCTCCTCTCCGATTCGAGACACTCTAGCAAATGTCTCAGGACCACACACAGCGATCCCTTGGAACCTCCAAGGTCGGTCCTCTCTTACTTTTGAGGATTAGTTATTCCTGAACACACATTTCTCGGTCCTATAGGACCTATATATAATGGTCTGTACGTTGGCTCACATAGTGCCAGTTATCGACCATATATTCGAGGCGCCTCACATTCCAACAACCACATAGGTGAAAAGTATATAAATGTCAGCCAGTTTAAGCACTGACACCACCACTAGCTAGAAAGAAACGTCGTGCACTCCTTGGTTCCTTATCCCGTTTTTGACTCATACCGAGGTGTGAGGCTTGCGAATTCACGCTATACACAAAGCTGCACCACACAGGCCGTGCTTTGATCATCAACCACAAGACTTTGCTTTTCAACAGAAGCCTTGATCATTTGCCACTTAGGCGTGCCACACAGGCAATTCACTCCATGCAACTGATGTCCATCGATATACAACCTCTGAGCTCGTACGTATCAAAGAAGGGCATTAAGCAAGAGAATAAATTCTCCGCCGCCAAACAGATGTATATTTAACAGAGATCAATCAACACAGAATAAAATCCAATGTCAGACACACGGTCCATTTACAATTTCGTTCTGGGTCTGAACGAAACCGGAGGCACTTTCCTCGCATATCCATCGATCTCCAAGTACGTCTGGACGATCACCAACTGATTCCCTCATCTTGGGTGTACATCCCAATCAAGATCATTAGTAATCACCCAAACCCACCGTCTTCATCTTCGACTTATCGTCGAATCGGTTATTTAGAAAGGGTATAAACCAGGCCTTTCCGAATAACCCGCGTATATAATAAACACGTGTTACACAAACACAACATACGCCTCATTCCAATTTAGTATATTCTTTTATTCAAATTTCACATTCTTAGGGAAGATTCCCATTAATTTTATCAAAGTTAAATTCTTCTGAATTTATTCTTTAATCTTCCTTTGGATATCATTTCTAACCATATTATGGTTTTACAAACCAGTCGGGATTAGCGAACCACACCGAAGTAATTATTTATTTTATTTCCCAATCTCAACCTATTTATCCCATGGAGCAAAACTGGTAATACTCCATATCTAACACCACGGTGTTATCGGTAAATATTAATTACCATTTCACGTTCAAATCTAATTAAAGATTTAACTATCGCTTTGGAGCAAAACTGGTGATGCTCCATTCTCGATCACTTTCCAAATTTGATAATTTAAATTATCAATTCACATTTCAATCTAATTATAGATTCGTTAAAACTCAACTTAGTTTTAATCTTCTCAAAAATCAATATTCTGTCTTTAACTGGGTTAAAGAACCAATGTCACCTAAAACACGATTCACGATAAACCCAAAATCACTTTCTATTGTTAATTGGGTTAAAGAACAGGTGTTATTAAAAACACCGCTCACGATAAACCCAAAACCAATTTAAATTCAATTCCAATTAATATTATTTAATTGGTACACTTCATTAAATCTAAGTAGAAAGATTTAATCCTTTACTCAACTGGGCTTAAGAACAGTGTTAATGAAGACACCATTCACGACAAACCCAAATCACGTTTGATATTAAATACAAGGCTCTGAATAGATATATCGACTTATATTCAATATCAAATTCTACGACCAAAAAATATCGTATTGGAAATAACGATATAAATATATCTTTCAAATTCCCATAACAATTTGTATAATCACGAAATCTAACATCGAAATATTCCGAAGATAATTTCGATTCAAATCCATCCCAATTCACATATTGGAAATTCTGATTATTTTTAAAACCAATTCAAATTCAATTTATTTATTTCAAAAATAAATTGATTTTAATTCTAGTTCAAAACTAGTTCATTTCGATAAAAATCTATTTTTATCCTTTCGAATGTGGAATTTTTCATCCCAGTTCTTCAAAAATCATTTCCTATGATTTTACACAAATTATTATTATTTTTAATAGTTTTATCAAGGCCCGTACAGTCGATTTCCACCAATGGCCATCGAACTGCACTTACAGTGACCTTTTCCAAATTTGATTTGGACATAATTCCAAATCCAACCGTTAGATTTCAAATTCTAATATTCATTGTAATGTCCATTCGAAGTCAATGGTCGAAATTCACGAACAGCCGCAGCGCGGCGCGTTCTATTCAGGCCATTACATATATAATATATATATATATTATATATATTTCGTCGATTTCTTTTTAGAACATATTTTATAAATCGTTTTAAATTCGTTTTCGAAACGATTTCAACTTCATATTCAATTTCAAATCAAAATTTAATATTCCACCTCATCGATATACAAATGATAATATTTTCAAAACGTTATATTTTGAAATCACTTCCTTTTCTGTATTCATTATAAAAACGAATATAATCGATATAAATATCGCTCACATCGAAATGGCGCATCTCTAATCAACAGGACTTTATATATTTCAATAAATTCGTTATTCTATTCAACAAATGTATATTTATTCTATTCAACACATGATTCTATATTTCTTTCAACACATGAATATTCTCTACACATGAGCACTGTCAACACATGACTATTTCTATTATTTAATATATTTTATAAAATTATGGTATCTATCGTTTGATTTTTAATCAGACTCCCAACCGTAAAGTAGTAAAAGAATGATTCCCCAAGTATTAACCCCAAGGGCCGAAACCAACATCAGATCAATACTCAGGAAACCACTCATCTTATCTAGTTCCCAGTTAGTTTCTAATCTTAAATATGATAAAGATGTAAATTTTATTGTTAAAATATTTTACTCAAAACATGAATATTCATTCTATTCAACACATGAATCTTATTTATTCTATTCAACACATGAATATTTATTCTATTCAACACATGAATATTTATTTTATAATATTCTTTATTTTCCCAATTGGAATGAGGCCCAATCAATTACCATATAATGTTAATTATATGGTTTATATACAACACATGTATATAAATAGCAACGATAAATAATCAACCATCATCCAAAGTGTACCACACAACTACATAAGCATTAAATATAGATAATTAACGCTTACACAGTCTGTCGACCAATCGATCGAAATACAACTAAATAATTGGGATTAGTGTACGCCAAATATCATCCCAACACCCGTGTGGGGTTTCAATCCACAAACACTGAATATTATTTGTGCAGTCGGGCGACGTGTAAAATTTATCGTCTCGATCAATATCCTTCAAATAAGTGTACATAAATAAGCCGTCTGGTTTGTAAATGAATATTTATTTATTCACATTCACGTTAAATATTATATTTTTAATGATAATTAATTTATTTCAACACATGAATCTATATTTCCCATTTCACATCAACATCACAAACAAACTTCACAACACGTCAAACAAGCATAGAAGTCATCCATGGTCTGTGGACGACGGGTGTCGGGTGTTGCTAAGCACCGTCCGCATCCTAATATATAATTTTAACTAGAAAACAAGATTTAAAGTGAGAAGTTCTCACCGACTAGCTAAATCAACCGCCATGACTCTTCTTATGTAGAAATCTTCGTTGCGCTCGCCTTTCATCACTTTCGTTGTCCGTAGCCACTACATATATAAAAATCACATTTTTATATTGTTGCTATGTATATAAAAATTCTATTTTTTACACTGCTATTGTATAGATAAAAAATTCTATTTTTACACCGCAACTATATAGATAAAAATTCTATTTTCACATCGCTATTATATAGATAAAAATCCTATTTTCACATCGCTACTATATAGATAAAAATTCTATTTTCACATCGCTACTATATAGATAAAAATTCTATTTTCACAACGGTGTTCATATAATAAAGATTATATTTTTATCATGCTATCCTCTATATAAAAATTATATTTTTATATATCTACTTCAAATATAAAGATCGAATTTTTATATCATCGCTATAAAAAATCACATTTTTATTTCAACGTATATATAATAAAAATCAGATTTTTATTTCACTCCACATATAAAGATAAATTTTTTACTATCTATATAATATAAAAAATGTATTTTTATACTTCCTATACTATAAAATCATGTTTTTACATTGCTACTTCGATAAAGATCACATCTTTATTACTCTAAATTTAAAAAAATCTAATAAAAATCATATTTTTAATCTCTACATTATATAAAATCATTTCTTTCTTCTATAAAAATCATTTCTTTATTTCTAATCTAAATATATAAAAATATTTTTATTTAACTAATTTACTTATATAATTAAAACTAAAAATAAAATAAAAACCTTATTTTTCGCCTCTAATCTAAAGAATAATGATAATAAAGTAAATTAAAATACTCACGGTTGATCATCGAAGGGAGAGAAGGGCGCTGGGTGTAGCAGGCGATGGCGAGTTTTGGGGGAGGGTGCTAGAGTCGTGCGCGGTGGTCTTCTGCTCGCGGTTTGGGTTAAAGGGGGGGTACGGTTTTGGGTGTCGGGGGTTTTCACGTAGAGGGGAGGGAGTGTTTTAGGCGGTTGCGGTGGTTTAGGGAGGAGTGGGAGGGAAAAGGGAGGAGGAGAAGAAGATGGGGGCGGCGCGCCACCTGGGGCGGGGAGGGGGCGCGATGGAGTGGCGGCGGCGATCTCCCCCCTCCGTCGCCCCTTTCTCCCTTCTTTTTTTTTATTTAATTTCTTTTCTGAAGAATAACGGGGGGGGCCTGAGGGTATAGGAGAGAGGGGTAAGGGTTTTTTTTTTTATTTATTTTATTTTATTAATTTTCAAAAAGCAACTTTTTATTTTGACCTTGAAATCGAACCCACCGACTGTCGTCCATAGCTAATTACCCCCATTCCGAACACAATGAGATATGTATCGTAAGCTGATTCGATCGGTTCGATCAGTTTTCGTTAAAATCAAAATATAAATCTATATATTGAATTTGAACATGCATTTCAATTTACCGGGGCCACGTACTAACTAGAAAAATCCTCGAAAAATATTTTCTAGCTTCGTATTAACGATACGGTCCTAACAAAACTAATTTCATCGAATTCTGAGACCGTTTGAAAAATGGCCATTTTCCCGTCGATTAAAATCAACTGAAACTGGTCAAACGCGTTTTCCTCTTCCACGCTCACATATTGATTCGAAAAATTATGAAATTTTAAACCTAGCAATAATTTGACATCACGGATCAAACAAAAGTGGTTTCATCGAAAACCGAGGTCGTTTGCAAAATTCCCATTTTCAAGGGCCTGAATTCCATAGCGACTATTCTGAATTTTCAACTGGGCATATCTTTTGATTCCCGCGATGAAATTTCAAATTTTCGGATTCGTTGGAAAGATATTCTCCATTAGATTCTAACATTTTTGGTTTCGTTAAAATCCAGTTTATTTTGCACCCGGTACATTCATTTAAACTTTGAAATCGAATTTTCAAACTACCGCGCCATTTTCAGTTCCTTTTATAATTAAAATAAAATATTTCTATTCTAACGACGATTCAAATATATATATGTTCTATTCTATTCAAAATATATTTCTCGTCGTTAATATTTAAAATAATCATTTTAAATATTCAAAATTCACTAAAATTGCCAAAATAAAATTTTTAAATTGGGTCGGAATTTCCGGGTTGTTACATATATATTTGATATATATATATATATATATTCAATATACATATATAAAGCTTGCTTTGACGCACTACTTAATATCAATGGTAGACAGATCTGCTATTATACTTGCAAATTTGGCCTAGAGAAAACCTATGATATAGGTCAATATAACTGATGTATGCATCTGGGTGATCATGTTGGTGCAAGATAAAGAACAGTCCTTTTAGACAGTAAGGTCATACTCTATCATTAGTTTGAATTATATATACATACGATCTATATATAACTTATAACATAGGAAGTATATATACATTTGATGTATATAGGTCACTGCATGTATATACATACATTTGATGTATGTGTGTGTATATATATAAATCAAGCCGACCTAACATACATTCGATGTATGTGTGTGTGTATATATTTAATCAAGCCGACCCTTTGATTTTTTTTTAAAGCAGGGGCAGCCCAGACACCGAAAATGTTTCAATATAAAGTGGCAACATAAGAGCATGCATTGATAGCAGAAACTACTGCAAGCACGTATTAAATAAACTAGTATGACTTGTTTATTATTAAGTTATTTGCATGTATAATTATATATATAATTATATTACTATCTATATCAATATGTATAAATGGTTGACCATTGTATTATTGATGTAATTGTATAATTAAAATAGACAAATTGTCTTATTCTATTTGTATTTTGTAGATGTACACATAAAATATATTCCTTATTATGCCTATGAATTTTTATAAGTGGTTTATGGAACTCAGATTGTTTATATAGTATATGTTAAGGTCTGGTTTTTATTTACATGTTTCTGATAGTTAGGGCGTGTATAGTTTCATGATGATGATCAATTTGTATGATAACTCTATTTTGTATATAAATCAGTCAGTTTCCATTCAAATAACAAAATGGGTTTTGTTAAAAATAATGGAAATCGTATGGCGCTTTGAACTCAGTGGGCTCGGGTTTACAATAGTGTAAATTATAAGGGCCACCTTTTGAGTATAAGAAGAAGTTAAGACTTTAAGTATGTGAATACATATTACATGCAGTGTTGTCAATAGCGAATAGCGCAAGGCCTGCGCTATGCGCTATTTTGCGCTATGCGCTATAGCGCGCGCTATAATGTTTTTTTTTTTGCTTACAGAAAAGAAGATCTTTAAAAAAGAAAACACAGGAAAAAGGCACAAAAGGAAAAAAACTGTATGTTTAAAATCTCCAAAAAGAAAAAAAAAAACGAAAATGCATGTTCAAAAAAGAAAAAGCAAAATAGCGCGCTATTCATGGCTGCGCTATGATAAAATAGCGCGCTATAGCGCGCTATTTTTGCGCTACACGGGACCCCTGCGCTATAAGAACCAAAATAGCGCAACCTGTGCGCTATGCGCTATTTTGCGCTATAGCGCGCTATAGTGCTCGCTATGACAACTATGATTACATGTTGTTGCTTTTGAAACTTGAATGAAATATCAAGAAATGTGTGGTAATTTTGATTACCCAAAATATTGAAATTTTCAAACATAGAAACTAAATTTTATTGTGATATAAAATTTAAAAATATTTATTCACATATATTACATGTATATAACATGTATGTATGTATGTGTGTGTGTATATATATATATATATTAACGCAAAATACATATATTTTAATATGTAAATAACATTAATATCGCTCGCTACTACGAATTATAAAATCCCTTTAAAGAAAATTTTGTTATATTAAGTCATGGTGACGTCTTCCAATATAAACACCCATCAATGCTAGAATCACTAGATGTAGATAATGCCAAAGCGTTGTGCATCCTTTTATTTTGGTTATATGCGGTAGAGTAATTGTGACAATCGATTGTATTATTGGGTCTGACTTAACTAGATTGCATAATAAGATTATAGCTTTAGAGACAAAGAGCATGCATTATTCTATATTTTGAGAAAATGAACAATTATATGAACAAAATATTCATCATGCAATCCAAGAATTATATATACGATATATTTGACATAAGATGTCTAACTAAAAGGTTGTGTTTTTGGGATTAGCCAAAGCTAGGTCAAGGCATGAATAGATATGGATCTTGGACCACCATTATATATATATATATATGTATGTATGTATGTATGTATGTATGTATGTATAGGGATTTTAATTTTAGTGGGAGCGTATTTTAGTTTAAATTATACACTTATATTATTTTACAATAATCTATGTAATTTTGATTATTAAAATTTGTACAAATATATTGCAAAGCTTCTACCTTTGTTTTATTATTTATTATTTACTATAGATATTATATGAAAACAACTTGGTAATGTATTACTAAAATTAATCCTTGAGTAGGATAAATTGAATTAAATTAAATTTGTTGACTAACATTGAAATTTGAGGATTATCCTCAAAAAAATCAAATGTAATTGTTTTACAAATATACAAGATCTAAAATGAAAGTTAAACTATGACTTCAACCGAATAAGATATAATTGTTATACCAATCTACTTATACATCTCTAGTATTAGATACCGGATTTGAATAACATAAATGTATGTGAATTTGTAGGAATTGCAAATCAAGTAGAAATCTAACAAAAAGGACAAGTGGACTTATGATTGGAAATGAAGCAAATGTTGCTGGATTATCCATAGGAAGCTGCTTCTTATTCTATGTACTGGCTTAATTGGATAATTAATATATTACTATTATGAAATTCTATTTAAAATAAATGTTATTACGTATTTTGTTTAGACAACTTTGAATTTCACTTGTAATAAAAGAACAATTGTTATTCATTTTATTTAAATGAAGAATCTTACGGAATTTCACAAATAGTTAATGATCTTTATAAATCCTTAACTATGATGTGCTTGACATAAAAACTGAGCATACTAAATTTAATGATTTAAATCCAGCATAGGTTTAGCATTGTCAGTTAGCCCATATAAACAAGAAAACCATATCAAACTTCATAATGATAGAATTTGGAATCATTTGATTTCGAATCATATGAACAATGCAAATCTTATTAAGAAAAAAAATAACTGAATCGCCTTTCAGTTGACACAGTGAATGGGGTAGAAAGTATTGAGTCTCAAACGTAATGATGTATTTGGAACAATGAATCCATAAGCTAGAGGTAGGTTTTATTACTTCATTACATTTACTGATGATGTCAGTAGATATAGATATGTGTATCTCATGAAACACTAATCAAAATCCTTTGGAAAGTTCAAAGAATTCAAAATTGAAGTTCAAAACAAATTTTGATAGAATAAATTCTCTTAGAACAGATCATGAGAATATTTAAGCCAATAATTTAATGACTATCCAAATGAGTGTGAAATTGTTTCACAACCCACATATAACCCATATTGTAATGGTGTGTTTGAAAGGAGAAGTCGCACCTTATAAGATATGGTACAATCAATGATGAGTCACACGGATCTTCCAATAAATTTTAGGATTGTCCCCTTAAAACAATTTATATTTAATTATAATCCTACTAAAACAATTATGAAGGCGCCGTATAAGATATAAACTAGGAAACGTCATGATGTGTCTATTATAAAGGTTTGGGATGTGAAACATTTGTTAAACGTCTTGCCTCTGATAAGACTGGATCCAAATCTGATAATTATTTTGTGGAATATCCAAAAGAAGCCAAAGAGATGTTATTTCTATATATCTTCTGGGAATAAAATGTTTATTGCTCAAATTGGTATCCTTTTACAAGAGAGTCAGTCTCTAAGATACCGATGGGAATGAAATAGAATTCGAAATGTCTCGGGAACCACAAATAACATTGAACCTTGTGCAGACAAAAATTGAGTGAGAGTAAAACAATAATTCTAATGTTATACATTGATAACACATTAATTATTGTGAATAATGTTAGTTTTAAAACAAGAAATAGACACCGATTCTACAAAAGAAAATGTTTGGGTTAAGAAGTTCACAGTTGAACTTAATTCATTGTTGATCCAATGATTTACATTGTGATAATAATGCGGATATTGCTCAGGCCTAAAACCTTGAACTCATTATCGATCTAAACATATATTTAAGAAGTATAATCTCTTATATGAAGCTTCTCATAAAGAAGATAAACATATCTGCAAAGTTGCAAAAGGTTGTAATATTGCAGACCTACTGACTTAAACTCTATCGCAACAGAAGTTTAATAGTCACACTGGTTTCATGGGTATACATTACATGAATAACTGACTCTTTTGCAAGTGGGAGATTGTTAGAGTTTATGCCTAAGAGGCAATCCATTTGACGTGATTAATAACGCTGTTGATGTTATTGTTTTATTTGGAATAAAAATATTTTATTATGTTATATTCACTATGTAATATAAATATTAACATAATAGAAGTCCTTAGAATAATAATGTGGAATTATATAGTTCAAGTAAGTGACTAGGACACGAGATTATATAATATATTAAGTATTATAATTCTTAAATTTCACTAGTCAAGTTTTTTTGTTTACATAGAACAACAATAAAACATTGAGACTAGTATGTTGAATGATTGATGATCATATCTCATTGATCATTAATATACGTGATATTAATGTTAATGCATAAATATATATTAGAGAACAACGTATTGGAATGACCGAACATGATAAAACTAAATGGAATATAATTAACAGTATCATAAGTTATTCTCATAGTGATAGTGATGTAATGGGCCTCTGACTTGAAATCATTATAATTTTTCGAGGATATTTGTGTTTTGATATCATCAAAAGTTACTTTTAACCGAGTAGACGATGAAGATGATTATTGGATACATCTCGAATTGAATGAAAATTATGAATGATCTAGATGGAATTTAACCCTACAATACTTATAGTGATATCCATGGGCCTCTTAATTGAGTGAGACTATGAAATGCATGTCCTGCTCAAATATTGAATTGTTTCATAGAGTTTAATCATCGATCAAGTTAAAAGGATTATATTATAAAGAGGATGATATGTTCCATGCCTCAAGCTTAATCCTCGATATATTGGTTAAAAGGATTGTATTGCATTGATATACTGGTCATCGAAAGGCAATATCGAATCGTCATTATTATTATAACTTGGGTAGCAGTGACGTATTGCTAGATGCCCATCACTGTTTATGATTTTAAATATGATTTATAATAACCTATAGGATCACACATAAGAGCGCTTGAAAAGGATGAGAACCATTCACAATAAAAAGGGAAATCAAGTGTTGACTTTTCTCTAATTTTGATTTGGTATAAGGGTTTCATGGTCTTACTTAATTTAGTTTTTTTCCTTGCTATATAGTAAATCGAAGGCCGACCTTTCCATTAATTAATTCATTCAGAAAACCACAAAAACGAAAAGTCAAATTAAGAAAAATCCTAAAACGCCAAATCGGCTAGCACCATCCATTCTTCTTCTCGATTATGTTTGACATCTTCGATATCGAGTGTTCGTGGACTTCTATGGAGGCTCATTGTTTCGGAGGGCTCAGATTCGAATCAACCTAGTCCCATTTCGATTCCGTGAAGAACGATGAAAGCTTCTAAAAGGTATAATTCTTGATTTACAAATTTATGCATAAGAACCTATTCGATTTGGTTTGAATCTCATTATTGTAATGTGAAATTGACCCAAAAATAACGTGTAATAATTCCATATTGGTTGAATTTGAAGTGATTTATTATTCCATTTGGATACATTTGATGATAATAATTTAATATTATTAAATTTAATGGTTTCAGAATTTATTTAATATTTAATTGATATTATTAGACCTTAAGAATAGTCGTTTTTCAAACGACCTCCGTTTTGTATGAAACGAATTTTATTGGAATACGTATAGCTAATTATTGTTTGATTTCCAATTTGGAGCCTACTGGAGTTGTTTCGCCAGTATGCGAAATTTAAATGTGGACCAATAAATAATTTGAAATGAAAAAACCCCGTTTTTGCAAATGGATTCGGTTTTCGACCAAATAAATTTCATTGGGATCGGAACGTCAAGACGTAGCAGTACGTTAAATTTCATTACATTTGAAGTTTGTGTGTGTCGGTGCAAATTTAACGGTCAATGTTAAATATCGGTACCGTATTAATAAAACCTACCCTGCTTATATCTTCATACTTCACTTATAAGCATCACATGTACACATGCACATGCCTAAATTCTAAGATATCCTACCCTATTCTTCCAAAACCACCTTTTCGAACATGCAAAAAACCTAATAAATTATTACCTCTGGCTATCCCACTTTTTGAAGCAAAAATTAGCGTAACAAGCAAAACTTACAGATTTGTAAACGCATACTTTAACTAACCTAACTTCCTTTGTATGCATTGACATTACAACGTACTTATCCCCTTTTGTTTCTCCACTATATATACATGGTCGAAAATCTCATACTGTAACAACCCGGAAAATCAGAACCAATTTAAAATTTTTATTTTGGCAATTTTGATGAATTTTGAATATTTAAATTGAATTTTTTTAAATAATAATGATGAGAAATTTATTTTGAATAGAATTAGAATGTATATATTTATTTGAATCGATGTTAGAATATAATTATTTATTTTTAATTATAAAAGGAATTGAAAATGGCACGGTAGTTTGAAAATTCGATTTCAAATTTCAAATGAATGTACAGGATTCAAAATAAACCGGATTTTAGCGAAACCAAAAATATTAGAATCTAATTGAAAATATATTTCCAACGAATCCGAAAAACTGAAATTTCATAGCGGGCACAAAAAAGTTATGCTCGGTTGAAAATTCAAAATAGTCGCTATGGAAAATATAGCCCGTAAAAAGGGAAATTTTGCAAACGACCTCCATTTTTGACGAAACCACTTTTGTTGGATCCGGGATGTCCAGTTATTGCTAGATTCTAAAATTCATAATTTTTGAAATTAATACGTGAGTGTGGCGAAGTAAAACGTATTTTGACAGTTATAGTCAATTTGGATCAACCAGAAAATGGCCATTCTTCAAACGGACTTTAAATTTGACGAAATAGTTTCGTTAGGACCATATCGTCAATACAAAGCTAGAAATAATTTTTCTGGAATTTTTGGGGTCCAGATGTGGCCCCAGTAAATGGAAATATGCGTTCAAATTCAATATATAGATTTATATTTTGATTTTGAGGGAAACCGATTGAAACAGCCAAACTGGCTTACGATACATATCTCATTATGTTCGGAATGGAGGTAATTAGTTACGGACGACAAACGGTGGGTCTCGTTTGGAGATCGAAATTTAAAGTTACTTTTTGGAATTCAATTAATTAAATAATAATATAAAATGGGCAAAGCCCTTATCTTCCCATGACCGATCAAACACCCCCTCGCGTTATCTCCCTTTTCTCTCTCTTCTAAACCGATCAGATGGATTTCAAAAAAAAAGGAAGACGCCATCGTGCCTTCGCGCGACAGCCCCAGGCGCGCCGCCGGCGTCCAAGGCCGCGCCACCCCCCCTTCCACTACTCTCTCTCTCTCTCTCCGCCGCTCTCCCCTTTCCAATCGAACCCCCTCCCCCCCCACCCCGGGTTCTTGAATACCCTAGCGCCCCCTTCTTCTTGAAATCGCGGCCCCCTCCGACGACTTCCGCCCTCCGACCGTCCACCGACACAGTGGAGCCCCCTCCTCCGATTTGCTAAAAAAATGTAAGTCTTTATTTTTCTTTATTCATTTTTATTTTATCCTTATCTTTTTATTTGTTTATTTTATAAATAAGGAATTAGTTTATTAGAAAAAGATATAGGATTTTTATATTATTTTTAAATAAAGATTATATTTTTAATAGAGAAAAGTTTATATTTTTATAAACATGAAAGGTTTGATATTTATAAAACATAAAAATTCGATTTTTATTCTGTGCAAAGAGAGATAAAAAAATTAGATTTTTATATATGTGGAGGGCAAATATAAATCGGATATTTATTATTTGAATGGTGTAGTAAAGATGTGATTTTTACATTGAAAGTGAACAAATAAAAATGTGATTTTTATTTTAAAGGTAGCGAAATAAAAATATTATTTTTATATTATAGAGATAATCAAAATATGATTTTTATATAACAGAGATAGTCAAAATATGATTTTTATATAGTGATTTTTACAATGGACAGCGGGGAAAAGATCGCGTTGGAATTTCTGGAAAATCCAAACCGTTCAGAAGGAAAAAATGGTGGAGTGGAACCCTCAGTGAGAACTCCTCACTTTTTATTTCTGGTTAAAATATATACTAGGATGCAGACGGTGCTTAGGCACCCGACACCCGTCATCCACAAACCATGGATGGCTTGTTTGTTTGTTTGATTGTGTTGTAAAAATTGATTGTGTGATGTGGAATGGAAATAAATATTTTATAGTTAAAAATATAATTTCTAACGTTGATATGAATAAAATAAATATTTATGAACAAATCGGACGATCTATTTATGTACATATATTTGACTGATATTGATTGGGACGATAAATTTTACACATCGCCCAACTACACAAATAAAATTCATTATTTGTTGATTGAAACCCCACATGGGTATTGGGGTGATATAGGACATACACTAGTCCCAATAATTAGTTGTATGTCGATCGATTGATTGACAGGCTGTTGTAAGCGTTAAGTATTTATATTTGATGCTTATGTAGTGTAGAATGCATTTGGAAGATGGTTGACTATGTTTGATTGTTGTTGTGTACATGTGTGTATGAAATCCATATAAATCAAATTACATGGTAATTGACTGTGCCTGATTCCAGTTCAGAAAGAATGAATATTTTAAAATAACGAATATTTTAAAATAATGAATATATTAAAATAGTATTCAGTAATAGATCAAAATCTGATTTTGATGTCCGATTTGGGATGGACACGAATATATTTAAATATATAAAGCCGTGTTGATTAAATTAACGCCATTTTGACGTGAATGATAATTATATCGATTTTATTCATTTTTATAATGAATATCGAAAAGGAATTAATTTCAAAATCTAAAGTCATCTATATATCGATGATATGAAATATTCAATTCTGATTTGAAATTGAATATGAAGTTGAAATCGTTTTTGGAAACGAATTTAAAACGATTTATAAAACACGTTTTAAATGGAAATCGACAAAATATATATAATATTATATATATATATAATGGCCTGAATAGAACGCGCCGCGCAGCGGCAGTTCGCGAATTTCGACCATTGACTTCGAATGGACATTACGGGAGATCCGACCGTCGGATTCTCCAAAAACCAAAACCGTTGGATTCGTATCGAAAAGAGCTTTCCAAAGAATATTGGAGATTTGAAATCTAATAGTTGGATTTGGAATTATGTCCAAATCAAATTTGGAAAAGGTTGCTGTAAGTGCAGTTCGATGGCCGTTTACGGAAATCGACTGTACGGGCCTTGATAAAATTATTAAAAATATCAATAATTAGTATAAAAACATAAGAAATGATTTGGAAAGAATTGGGATGAAAAAATCCATATTTGAAAAGATAAAAATAGATTTTATCAAAATGAATTAGTTTTGAACTATAATTATAATCCAATTATTTTTAAAATAAATAAATTGGATTTGAAATGGTTTTAAAACTAACCAGAAATTCCAATATATAAATTGGAAATGGATTTGAATCGAAATTGTCTTCGGAATATTTCAATGTTGGATTTCGAGATTATACAGATATTGTTATGGAAATATATATTTATATCGTTATTTCCAATACGATATTTGTTGGTTGTAGTATTTGATATTGAATATAAGCTGATATATTTTCTATTCAGAGCCTTGTATTTAATATCAAATGGGATTTTGAGTTTGTCGTGAATGGTGTCTTCAGTAACACTGTTCTTGAACCCCATGTGAAGAGAATAAATCTTTTAATTAAGATTGTTAGAGTTTCCAAATATATTTAATAATTGGAATAAAATGGAATGTGAATTGGGTTTATCTTGAACTGTGTTTTTAACGACATTCGTTCTTAAACCCGATTTACAGTGAAATGTGATTTGGAATTATAAATCTTTTGTTAAGATTTAAAGGAGATTTTCCAAAGTAAAGTTTTCCAATTTAACATATTAAATTGGAATTGAATGGAATTCTATTTGGTAATAATCGAAGTAAGCTTCTGTAGAGGAAGACGGTTAATATATATGGAATTTAAAAGGCCTTGTCGTTATTCCATTTATATTATCGGTTGGATATGGAAGTTTATATCGATTATATATATCGATTTGTTTTCCATGAAGATTCCATTGTTAATGGAATGTGATTTTGTGTTGTCGTGAATAGTATCTTTAATAGTATTGTTCTTAGACCCAATGGAGTTAAGAAAATTAGAAGCTAACTGGAGATTAGTTAAGTTGAATGGTTTCCTGGGTATTGATACGACGTTGGTTTCGGCCTTCAGGGTAAATACTTAGGGAATTGTTCACTTGCTAATTTACGGTTAGAGGCTAATGGAATGGAATGTGATTTTGGGTTTATCAAAAACCGTGTTTTAAAAGACATTGGTTCTTTAACCCAATTAAAGACAGGAATAAGATTTTGGGTTGTTGTGAATGGTATCTTTAATAATACAGTTCTTAGATCCAACGGAGTTAAGAAAATCATAAACTAACTGGAGATTAGTTAAGTTGAATGGTTTCCTGGGTATTGATCTAATGTTGGTTTCGGCCTTCGGGGTTAATACTTAGGGAATTGTCCACTTGCTAATTTACGGTTAAAGGCTGATGGAATGGAAGTGATTTTGGGATTATCGTGAATCGTGTTTTAAATGACAATGGTTCTTTAACCCAGTTAAAGACAGGATATGATTTCCCAAGTTAACCAATCGTTAATATTGATTTTTGGGAAGATTAAAACCAAGTGGAGTTTTAATGCATCTTTAATTAGATTGAATTGATATCCAAACGAAGGTTAAAGAATAAATTTAAAGAATTTATCTTTGATTAAATTAATGAGAATCTTTCCCAAAGTATATGAATATTTGGATAAAGAAATATTCTGGAGTGGAATGAGGCGTATGTTGTGTTGTTATAGCACTTGTTTATTATATACGCGAGTTATTCAGAAAGTCCGGGTTTATCCCATTCTGAATAACTGATTCGACGATGTGTCGAGGATGAAGACGGTGGTTGAAGACTGGAGGTCTTCACATCGTTTGGATGATTACTGATGTCTTGATTGGGTAGTACACCCAAGACAAGGTAATAAGTGGTGATCGTCAAGACGTACTTGGAGATCGACCAGATATGCGAAGACCTCTCCTCTGTATTGGACATATGGGGGAGGAATAAGGTGCTTCCGGTTTCGTTCAGACCCAGAATGAACTTGTATATGGATGTGTGTCTGATATCGGATTTCATTCTATGTGATTGATAAACATCGGTTGCATAGCGTGAATTGCCTGTGTGGCATGCTGAGATGCATATGATCAAGGTTTCTGTTGAAAAGTAGGGTCTTATGGTTGATGATCAAAGCACGACTTTAATATAGCATAGCTTTGTGTAGCGTTAATTCGCGAGCCTCACAACTCGGTGTGAACCAGAAACGGGAGAGGACTGCAGGGAGGGCATGCGTTTCCTTCTAGCTAGGAGTGGTGTCAGCGTTTTACAAGCCCTGAAATTTTACTTATGTGGATGATGGATAGCGAGGCGCCTCGGTTATATCGGTCGTTCTAGGGTTGATAGTTTGGTAAGGATATGACCAGTTTACGCCCCATAGGGCGGGGAAACGCATTGTTCAGGCATTTTAATCCACATCGAGTGGACCAGCCCTGAAGATCCAAGGTGCAGTTGCGGCTGTTCCTGAGACACGGGCTAGAGCGTCTCGAAGTGGTAAGGACGATCCCTTGCCTTGGTTCACAGATGGAAATCCAACTTTCAATACGACATTTTGCGGTTTTGATTGTAGAACCTAGTATGGCGACATAGTGGTATGGGGGCACTTATGCTGTCTATGATTGATACTTATGATTGAAATTATTTTAACACTATACACTTATAGTAATAATAAAAGATGAAATTTCACGTACCAAGCATTTTTGGCTATTATAAGGTAAAAACTTTATACTCCGACTTGCGTTGCATTGTGTGATGGGACCTGAGTCTTATAATTGCTTCATTGTTCTTTATTTAGCATTGCGCTGTTTGTTTTATGCACTGGTATTCTTGGGAGGAAACCCGTTCCGTGTTATACGGCGTGGTCCCTTGATTTACCGAACTTTAAAATAAAGATTAATAACTGTTTTAGTTCTCACCCCAGTCACATTACTGACCTGGAGTTTATTGTTTTTACCTAAACTTTGGGTGCCCTTATTTTCCACACGGGCAGCTAGTAGTTGGATTTTGCAGATTTATATTCACAGGATCCTTGTATACAACGGGAATGATATTCGGAAAGCTCTGTATCCATATATTCTTTTCAGTTGTGTTTTGTATTATTTTTCCGCTGCATTGTAAATTGTAAATCTCTAATAGTTATTGAATGTATGATATTTATTTATACTCTATTATATTCTTGTATTCTAATGGAATTGTTGTAATAAGCAATGAAATGTTCTTCTGTTTGTGTTCTGATTCGTCTTGTCCTCAAAGCAATCCGGGCTTTCCTTCATGGATACGTTCTGGTCGCTTCATTTGGTATCATAGCTTTGGTTTACAGAGCTCAAGAAAAAGACACGTTAGAACCAAACGAAAGAATTCATCAGAGATTGGATTAGTAATCTCCAATGAGAATGACTCGTTAGAGATGGGATCAGTAGTATCCTAGAATGAGTCGGAAGAGAGATGTTTTCAAAAAAAGATGAAAACAATTTTTGTTTTGAAAATTTAAATCAATTATTCGTATTTGAATATTATTTTTAAATTGAATTTGGATAATCAAGTATATAAAGATTTTGCATATACGTCTGATCCATGTGTATACGAAGTTTTAATATACCAGATAGATATAGAATCACACTCTGTCGCCCGGAGATGGTTCTGATGATGGCATGTCATCATCAGCACTTGTGTTCGAGTTTCGAAAGTGGGATGTCTATATATTTCCAATTGACCAGTGTGAGAACCAAAACTTACATAGGATTATTTGTTGTGAATTGGCATCAAAAACATGATTTTCTGTATATGTATCAAAATTATGAATTTGAAAAGCTAATCAACTAATTGATTGATGATTGTGTTGTGTGATTATTTATTTAAATCATTAAGTGAACGAAAGGTAAACTTAGCCAAATTGAACCAAATATTGAACTATATTGAAAATTGTTTGGAAATGCATGCATGTACATATATATGTGTGAACATGTCATAGCAAGGAGGCTAAAGAAGAGGAATAAAATTGTTTGCCCGATAAATAGGTACATGGTTATTGTATTTCTTGGGGTTTCTGATGATTTTATGAGCCGATTGGCTGTTTCTTTTTCTTTTTGGATTGGAGAGGCCTGTATGGCAATTTCGGGATTTTCCTGGTGCTCCCGTACAGGGGAGGCTATGGCGAAATTTTTCGAAAATTTAGGGTGTTAGCCAAATTTTTGAAGAATTTGAAAATTCTTAGAAACTGAAGAGTTGAAGAATGAAAATAATGAAAGTTGAGTTGGTTTGTAAAACAACTTTCAGCTCCGTTCCTTTTCGAGGACGAAAAGATTTTAAGTGGTGGAGATTGTAACAACCCGGAAAATCAGAACCAATTTAAATTTTTTATTTTGGCAATTTTGATGAATTTTGAATATTTAAAATGAATTATTTTAAATAATAACTATGAGAAATTTATTTTGAATAGAATTAGAACGTATATATTTATCTAAATTGACATTAGAATATCATTATTTATTTTTAATTATAAAAGGAATTGAAAATGGCGTGGTAGTTTGAAAATTCGATTTCAAATTTCAAATGAATGTACAGGATTCAAAATAAACCAGATTTTAGCGAAACCAAAAATATTAGAATCTAATTGAAAATATCTTTCCAACGAATCCGAAAAATTGAAATTTCATAGCGGTGATAAAAAGTTATACCCAGTTGAAAACTCAGAATAGTCGCTATGGAAAATATAGCCCGTAAAAATGGGAATTTTGCAAACGACCTCCGTTTTCAACGAAACCATTTTTGTTGGATCTGGGATGTCAAGTTATTACTAGATTCCAAAATTCATAATTTTTGAAATTAATATGCGAGCGTGGCAAAGTAAAACGTGTTTTGACAGTTTCCGTCAACTTGAATCGACCAGAAAATGGCCATTTTTCAAACGGTCTTCAAATTTGAAGAAATTAGTTTCGTAAGGATCGTATCGTCAATACGAAGCTAGAAATAACTTTTCTGGAATTTTCGGGGTCCGGATGTGGCCCCAGTAAATGGAAATGTGCGTTCAAATTCAATATATAGACTTATATTTTGATTTTGACGAAAACCGATCGAAACAGCCAAACTTGCTTATGATACATATCCCATTGTGTTCAGAATGGGGGTAATTAGTTACAGACAACAGGAGGTGGGTCTCGTTTGGAGATCGAAATTTAAAGTTACTTTTTGGAATTCAATTAATCAAATAATAATATAAAATGGGCAAAGCCCTTATCTTCCCATGACCGGTCAAACACCCCCTCACGTTATCTCCCTCTTCTCTCTCTTCTAAACCGATCATATGGATTTCAAATAAAAAAAGGGAAGACGCCATCGCGCGACAGCGTGCCGCCCACCGCGCCGCCGACGTCCAAGGCCGCGTCACCCGCTCCCTTCCACTGCTCTCTCTCTCTCCGCCGCTCTCCCCTTTCCAATCGAACCCCCTCCCCCCCACCCCAGGTTCCTGAAAACACTAGCACCCCCCTTTCTTCTTGAAACTGTGGCCCCCTCCGACGACTTCCGCCCTCCGATCGTTCACCGACACAGTGGAACCCCCTCCTCCGATTTGCTGAAAAAATGTAAGTCTTTATTTTTTTATTCATTTTTATTTTATCCTTCTCTTTTTAGTTGTTTATTTTATAAATAAAATAAGGGAATTAGTTTATTAGAAAAAGATATAGGATTTTTATATTAGTTTTAAATAAAGATTATATGTTTAATAGAGAAAAGTTTATATTTTTATAAACATGAAAGGTTTGATTTTTATAAAACATAAAAATTCGATTTTTATTGTGTGCAAAGTAAGATAAAAAAAATTAGATTTTTATTTATGTGAAGGTAAAATATAAATCGGATCTTTATTGTTTGAATGGTATAGTAAAGATGTGATTTTTATATTGAAAGGAACAAATAAAAATGTGATTTTTATTTTAAAGGTAGCGAAATAAAAATATGATTTTTATATTATAGAGATAATCAAAATATGATTTTTATATAACAGAGATAGTCAAAATATAATTTTTATATATGTATCGAAATAAAAATCTAAATTTTACTATATATAGTGAAGTAGAAATGTGATTTTTAATGTATAAACATCATATTAAAAATACGATTTTTACTATGGACAGCGGGGAAAAAGATTGCGTTGGAATTTCTGGAAAATCCAAACCGTTCAGAAGGAAAGAATGGCGGAGTGGAACCCTCGGTGAGAACTCCTCACTTTTATTTTATTTCTAGTTAAAATATATACTAGGATGCAGACGGTACTTAGCAGCACCCGACACCCGTCGTCCACAAACCATGGACGGCTTGTTTGTTTCTTTGATTGTGTTGTAAAAATTGATTGTGTGATGTGGAATGAAAATAAATATTTTATAGTTAAAATTATAATTTCTAACGTTGATGTGAATAAAATAAATATTTATAAACAAATCGGACGATTTGTTTATGTACACACATTTAACTGATATTGATTGGGACGATAAATTTTATACATCGCTCAACTACAAAAATAAATTTCATTATTTATTGATTGAAACCCCACACAGGTATTGGGGTGATATAGGACATACACAAGTCCCAATAATTAGCTGTATGTCGATCGATTGATTGACAGGTTGTTGTAAGCATTAAATATTTATATTTGATGCTTACGCAGTGTAGAATGCACTTTGGATGATGGTTGACAGTGTTTGATTGTTGTTGTGTACATGTGTGTATGAAATCCATATAAATCAATTATATGGTAATTGACTATGTCTGATTCCAGTTCAGAAAGAATGAATATTTTAAAATAACGAATATTTTAAAATAGTATTCAGTAATAGATCAAAATCTGATTTTGATGTCCGATTTGGGATGGACACGAATATATTTAAATATATAAAGTTGTGTCGATTAGATTAACGCCATTTTGACGTTAACGATATTTATATCGATTTTATTCATTTTTATAATAAATATCGAAAAGGAATTGATTTCAAAATCTAATGTTTTGAAAATACTATCATTTATATATCGATGATATGGAATAATCAATTTTGATTTGAAACTGAATATGAAGTTGAAATCGTTTTTGGAAACGAAATTAAAAACGATTTATAAAACACGTTTTAAATGGAAATCGATGATATATATATAATATAAATATATATTATATATAATGGCCTGACGACGCGTAGCGGCAATTCACGAATTTCGACCATTGACTTCGAATGGACATTACGGGAGATCTGACCGTCGGATTCTCCTAAAATCAGAACGTTGGGTTCGTATCGAAAAGAGCTTTCCAAAGAATATTGGAGATTTGAAATCTAACGGTTGGATTTGGAATTATGTCCAAATCAAATTTGGAAAAGGTCGATGTAGGTGCAGTTCGATGGCCGTTTATGGAAATCGACTGTACGGACCTTGATAAAATTATTAAAAATATCAATAATTAGTGTAAAATCATAAGAAATGATTTGTAAAGAATTAGGATGAAAAATTCCATATTTGAAAAGATAAAAATAGATTTTTATCGAAATGAATTAGTTTTGAACTAGATTTATAATCCAATTATTTTTAAAATAAATAAATTGGATTTGAAATGTTTTTGAAAATAACCAGAATTTCCAATATATAAATTGGAAATGGATTTGAATAGAAATTGTCTTCGGAATATTTTGATGTTGGATTTCGTGATTATATAAATATTGTTATGGAAATTTGAAGATATATTTATATCATTATTTCCAATACGATATTTGTTGTTTGTAGTATTTGATATTGAATATAAGCCGATATATTTTCTATTTAGAGCCTTGTATTTAATATCAAATGAGATTTTGGGTTTGTCGTGAATGGTGTGTTCAGTAACACTGTTCTTGAACCCCATGTGAAGAGAATAAATCTTTTAATTAAGATTGTTAGAGTTTCCAATTATATTTAATAATTGGAATAAAATGGAATGTGAATTGGGTTTATCGTGAACTGTGTTTTTAACGACATTCGTTCTTTAACCCGATTTACAGTGAAATGTGATTTAGAATTTATAAATCTTTTGTTAAGATTCAAAGGAGATTTTCCAAAGTAAATTTTTCCAATTTAACATATTAAATTGGAATAGAATGGAATTTGATTTGGTAATAATCGAAGTAAGCTTCTGTTATATATATTGATTTGTTTTCCATGAAGATTCCATTGTTAATGGAAAGTGATTTTGGGTTGTCGTGAATGGTATCTTTAATAATATTGTTCTTAGACCCAATGGAGTTAAGAAAATCAGAAACTAACTGGAGATTAGTTAAGTTGAATGGTTTCCTGAGTATTGATCTGATGTTGGTTTCGGCCTTTGGGGTTAATACTTAGGGAATTGTTCACTTGCTAATTTACGGTTAGAGACTGATGGAATGGAATGTGATTTTGGGTTTATCGTAAACCGTGTTTTAAAGGACATTGGTTCTTTAACCTAGTTAAAGACAAGAATAAGATTTTGGGTTGTCGTGAACGGTATCTTTAATAATACTATTCTTAGACCCAACGGTGTTAAGAAAATCAGAAACTAACTGGAGATTAGTTAAGTTGAATGCTTTCCTGGGTATTGATCTGATATTGGTTTCGGCCTTCGGGGTTAATACTTAGTGAATTGTCCACTTGCTAATTTATGGTTAAAGGCTGATGGAATGGAATGTGATTTTGGGTTTATCGTGAACCGTGTTTTATATGACATTGGTTCTTTAACCCAGTTAAAGACAGGATATGATTTCCCAAGTTAAACAATCGTTAAAATTGATTTTTGGGAAGATTAAAACCAAATGGAGTTTTAATGCATCTTTAATTAGATTGAATTGATATCCCAAGGAAGATTAAAGAATAAATTTAAAGAATTTATCTTTGATTAAATTAATGGTAACCTTTCCCAAAGTATATGAATATTTGGATAAAGAAATATTCTAGATTGGAATGAGGCGTATGTTGTGTTTTTATAGCGCTTGTTTATTATATACACGAGTTATTCAGAAAGACCAGGTTTATCCCATTCTTAATAACTGATTCGACGATGTGTCGAGGATGAAGACGGTGGTTGAAGACTGGAGGTCTTCACATTGTTTGGATGATTACTGATGTCTTGATTGGGTAGTACATCCAAGACAAGGTAATAAGTGGTGATCGTCCAGACGTACTTGGAGATCGACCGGATATGCGAAGACCTCTCCCCGGTATTGGACATATGGGGAGGAATAAGGTGCCTCCGGTTTCGTTCAGACCCAGAACAAACTTTTAAATGGATGTGTGTCTGATACCGGATTTCATTTTGTGTGTTTGATAAACATCGGTTGCATAGCGTGAATTGCCTGTGTGGCATGCTGAGATGCAAATGATCAAGGCTTCTGTTGAAAAGCAGGGTCTTGTGGTTGATGATCAAAGCATGGCTTTAATATAGCGTAGCTTTGTGTAGCGTTAATTCGCGAGCCTCACAGCCCGGTGTGAACCAGAAATGGGAGAGGACTGCACGGAGGGCATGCGTTTCCTTCTAGCTAGGAGTGGTGTCATCGTTTTACAAGCCCTAACATTTTACTTATGTGGATGATGGGCAGCGAGGCGCCTCGGTTATATCGGTCATTCTGGGGCCGATAGTTTGGTCGGGATATGACCAGTTTACACCCCATAGGGCGGGGAAACGCATGTTTCAGGCATTTTAATCCACATCGAGTGGACCGGCCCTAAAGATCCAAGGTGCAGTTGCGGTTATTCGTGAGACACGGGCTAGAGCGTCTCGAAGCGGTAAGGACGATCCCTTGCCTTGGTTTACAGATGGAAATTCAACTTCCAATACGACATTTTGCGGTTTTGATTGTAGAACCTAGTATGGCGACATAGTGGTATGGGGCACTTATGCCATCTATGATTGATACTTATGATTGAAATTTTTTTGACACTATACACCTACAGTAATAATAAAAGATGAAATTTCACATACCAAGCATTTTTGGCTATTATAAGGTAAAAACTCTATCCTCCAGCTTGCGTTGCATTGTTTGATGGGACCTGAGACTTATAATAGCTTCATTGTTCTTTATTTAGCACTGCGCTGTTTGTTTTATGCACTGGTATTCTTGGGAGGAAACCCGTTCCGTGTTATACGGCGTGGTCCCTTTATTTACCGAACTTTAAAATAAAGATTAATAACTGTTTTAGTTCTCACACCTGTCACTTGACTGACCTGGAGTTTATTGTTTTAACCTAAACTCTGGGTGCCCTTATTTTCCACACGGGAAGCTAGTAGTTGGGTTTTGCAGATTTATATTCAAAGGATCTTGGTATACAGTTGGAATGATATTCGGAAAGCTTTGTATCCGTATATTCTTTTCAGTTGTGTTTTGTATTATTTTTCCGCTGCATTGTAAATCTTTGATATTTATCAAATGTATGATATTTATTTATACTCTATTATATTCTTGTATTCTGATGGAATTGTTGTAATAAGCAATGAAATGTTCTTCTGTTTGTGTTCTAATTCGTCTTGTCCTCAAAGCAATCCAGGCTTTCCTTCACGGGGAAGTTCTGGTCGCTTCACATACTTTCATTCTCCTACAGACGGTGAACCTCCGCTCCAATTTAATCGAAACTCCTCTTTCCCGAAGCATTTAGCCTAGGGGTCTACAACAAACAAGAAGAGGGAAGATCGGTGCGAGGTGTTGCTGCAAGATCGATGGTAAGAAGTGGTGCTTCAAGCGAGCAGAGGTGGCACAGCTCGAAAGCACATGGGTACGGCCGAAATAAAAGTTGTGTGTGGGTACTCATTTACTGAAAGGGGGTGTTTGAGGTGTAGTTGTTGGAAGCCAGTGGAGGTCGGTGGTGAGAGGTGGAGATGCGATGGGTCGGCGGTACAGCTGCTGGGTTGGCTGGGCGGTATCTTAGTTGCGGGGTGGGATGCTTTAAAGCAAAAAGAAATATGAAGCATTGGATCATTTTTAAACCTACGGTTTGGGGCTGTCTCATTTTCTAGTGAACGTGAGGAGGCGGAGCAGAAGATATGGATGACAGGCATGGTGTTGAAGTGGGGAGAGATCTGTCTAAATGGGGACGGAGGAGTGAAGCCGAGATTTGTGAAACAGTTGCAGGTGAATTACAATGTGCCTAATTAAATTTTCATGTGACTAATCTTGTACTAATATGCTTAATTTAATTTAAAGTGCCTAATCCTGTGTACCATTATCTCTAATATCTCATTCAAATTCCTATTCCTGATCAAATCCCCTTCAATACCAGAAAATGTTAAACTGGTTTTAACTCAAATCGTACTTGATCAGTAGGTAGCTTTTGTAGCATTTTCCGCCTCACTAGTAGATCCATTCGTAACTCTTTCTCCTATAATTTCATAGTTGGTATATATGTTGTTTAATTCATTTTCTCAATTTTGCAGCAATTTGGACCAATGAGTTGCCTATGATGTTCTTAAATATATTTTCATTTGGTATGAAAGCAACTGAAACTTGCGTACTATGAAAACATTTCAAACTGCGTGGCCCTGGTTATATTACAGCATGTTTGAAACATGCAGATGAGGAAAGAAACTAATATAGATTACTATGGACAATTTTGTAAAGGCCCGTAAATCCGTACACTTTGAGTTGAATAATCTTACACACATCCAACCGAAATTGTACGAAAATACGAATATTTAATAGAAACAAAATCATAGGATGAGAAAAGAAAGGAAGAATTATTAGAATAGAAGAAGAAGAACCAATACCACATAGGATCTCACATCGCAACAGAATAAAATATGATACAGAAATAACTTTATTGAAGGCTTAAAAAAATACTTACAATCATCAGAGTATAGCGGTCAAACGATCTGAACAGTTATAATAACCTGTCCTTAATACAACACACAATGGAATAATACTATATATCCTACGTCTGGACTCCACCAACACTCTCCGTGTGTGATTCTTACGAAGATTTCAACTTCAACTTCTTCCAACACTCTCCGTGTATGAAGCTTGGGTTCCAATCGAGTAATCATACATTTGGACTCCTCCAACTCGTCTCTGAATTCCACAGCATCCAATAACCTGAATCTGTAACTCGGGCTGACCCCTCGGGCTGACCCGAGACATTACAAATGCCATGGATCAGTCTGGTGAACCAGCGTGAGTAAAATTCACTAAGTACATCCATATTGCTTAACTTTGAAAATCCTTTTTAAAAGAAAGGGTAATAATAAGACCATTCCATACATAAACACGGACGGTTTTTGCCTTACTATAACCAAAACACTTTTGAAATCAATACTATTATGATATTATAATAGTGATGACCAAGTAGTAAAACACTTGCATCCCATGCACTACATATATAGTATAAAATCAAAAACCACAGGGCATTGATTGGAGATTGGATTCCAACTATGACAAGGTATGGGATCACCTCCTGATCAGTGTACTCTAGAGGGGATACACTGGGGTTCAAAAAGAACATCTTGTAACCCGGCCATACATGACCGCCCGCTCATTTAGCTTGATTGTAGTGAGTGTATTATCACCCGACAGCTTAGGGCCCACTGTCCATCCGCGGAGATACAAAATCTAAAGGAGAACAAATAAGGAATTTCTCTAGATTGGTGATAATACATCCTGCTTGGGAATGACTCACCTAGCCATGCTGCCTGCCCGATTTTTGTCATTTCTTGGTTGTGAGGCTTGAGGCTACGTTTATGTTCTAGAATAGCACACCACCATTTAATTTGAATGTCACATCGCCATACGCGTCAAATCACTAATCGATTTCTAAAAATATTATGGGTATAAAAGCTAAGAGAAAGGAATTCCTCCGCCACCAGATGTAATACCTTTAAGAGATCAATCGTACGTGATTTGTTAGGTATATTCTGTTAGACATTCATCCATATAAGTTGTCATGGGACTGGACAAACCGAAAGCACTCTCCTACCACATCCAAAGGATCAGTAGCGAGTAGTCCTTGCAAATCCACAAAATCCCACTCACGACCGAATCATGTCAGAATATCTCCGGCAGTACATCCAGAGAATATTCAACAAGTAATCCTTTCGCTTTTAAAGATCCACGGTCTTCAATTGCTTCATCTTCTATCTTCAACGTTACGTATTGGTTGGTCGGAATGGTTTTTGAATATAATCATTGGCCAGATTTTGATAGTCGGTTATTTAACAATCAAAATAAAACAACCATTCATACATAAAAAGAAAATGAATTCACTGATTCAATACCCAACATCGTTTGGCCTCTTTAATTGATGATCGGTTAATTAAACTCCCGATATCTTTATATCCTTCAATATTCAGAAAAATTTCCATTTCCATTTTACTATTCGGTTTAAAACACTGTCTTTAAAACCATTACTGCTCCTTAACTCACTTCATTTAACCCACCCTCACTTACCGAACCTGGCTATTCCTTAGTTAATAATGAAGTCAATCAATTTGGGGTACAATTACCTCTCAGACCTTAACTGACAACATTATTAACTTCGAAATAGACAGTTCACAACTTCGAATACCAACATTTACTCCCGTCCCTCGAATTCAGTTTAAAGCCCTACTTCTTTTTTAGAAACAACATGGATTATAGCTTCATAATCCATGCTTTCAAAATATTTATCCTTGAAATACTTTTATTTGTTATTCTGAATAGACAAATAAATAAATACTTAAATAAATCATTAAATATGTTCACTTCACTTTGTACAGTTATTAAAATAGTAAGCCCTCCTTTAAAGATCATCAAACAATAATCGACTTTAAAATAATTACGATTCAATAATTTGGTCAAAAAACATGATTCTAGTCAGAAACAGTTGATTTAGTCAACCCAAGGCATTTTTAATTTATTACCCAGTCCTAATTAACTACCATAACAAATCCCGTTCAGGTCCTTACGTTTTTAACCCCGTTATAACTTGTTTCATCAGTTGAAACATTTACAAATCTTATTCATAACACTACACCATAATGGTCATTTGGCGACTCTTATTTTTTTTCAACTGCCAACATTTATATGTGTTGTAGACTAGTGACACTTATATGTGTTGCTATAGTAAAAATGTGTCACCAAAAATGTGCCAACACTTCTGTGTGTTGATATGCCTACTCAGCTATTCTTTTCTAATGGCAAAAGGGTAAGTTATCACACGTAACCCTAATCAGTACCTCAATGCTTATTCCTATAACACTTATTCCTTCCAAGCCGCGTTCTTTGAAATTAGGTTTTTCTGTGTGGAGGCGATTTTCTACGTTTCTTCGTTCATCCAAAATGCTGAGTTTTCTTTAATACTTTCGACAAAGGTATGTTTTTTCCTCTTAGATTCGTTTTTATTGTTTCCAATCTTCGATTGTTCATTCTCCATTTCGAGATTTTTTCTTTTAGATCAAAATTATAACATACAATCGATTTGTTTGTTACGCTTATTTCAGAAAGATTTACTATGAATTTTGAGGCTTAGATACCTTTTGTGATTGCATGTTTGCAGCTGCCAAATTCATTGTTATTTAATTGGCACTTTGTAAAAAAATTATGCAAAAAATATACTGCTCGCCATAGCTCTGTATAATGGGTTTCCAAGTATTTGTTATGCAAAAAATAGTCGACTGCCTTGCTTTAGAATTCAAGAAAATTTAAGGAATTGATCTTTAAGAAAGCACTTCAAAGGCTAACTGAGGCTGCTGAAAAGGCAAAGATGGAGTTGTGAACTTAACCCCAGACAAACATTAGGTAAAAAGAATCAAGGGTTCCTCCATTTTGATCCTCTTGATAGGTATTACATTAGGCTACTGTTGACAGACACAAACACTTACAAGGGAAACTTTTGAGGAACTTTGTGTTGATGCTCTTGATTGGGTATTTCGGATACTATTGTTGATGGGATTTTTTAAGTATTTATTTGTATCAAAGTTCATAATTTCTAGTTGTTTCATGTACCACTCTTTGAAACGGTACTTCATTTACCATCATCATCATCTAAGAGTTCAAATAAATTTAGGAAAATTGTAGCAGCAAGTGTTTGTCAACTTTTCAAAGACGAACTTTAGCAACCTCCAAGCTCTAATAGTCTGGCTTATATCACCAGCCCCTTTATACAAACAAATTAAGGAACAAAACGGTTGTTTTTGTTTCTTGTCCATAACTTGCTCTGCTTTCTTAAATGTACTGATCAATGTTTTCTCCAAAGCACAGTTTGAGTTGTAAGCTATCCAATTCAAAGTATAAAGCTGAGAAACCAAATCTAGCCATTTCAAAGTATTGTTTGTTAACATTTGAAGTGGTAGTTGTATCTTGTGTTATGTTGTTTGGTACAAATATTTTCTTTTTGATGTTTTTGTTTGTTAAATGCACCTGAACTGTACTTGCATTATTGAGTTGCTAACTTGTTTGCTTCAGACTTTGAATTAAATTGGTATGGATGTTCACTATAGTTTTTACATATAGTTTTTACATATAGTTTTACATATAGTTTTTAAGCGAGCTTTTGAGTGCCACATGTTCTCTATAGTGTCATGTACTTGCAGCATATTTTTTAGTTTGACATATAGGTATATATTCACATATTTATTTTGCATATCATTCCAAGCGATACATTTTGCTTTCTACATCATAGCAGTTTACTATTCAGTTCTGCTTCTGCATATTTCTTCACCTGATATTGTACACCTCTGTGCATTTGAGCTGCACTTATGCATGTGTCTTTGTCTTGTTCCACCTCATAGCCATGTTACACTAGTCTATATTTAAGCTTTTGTTTGATTTTGTGTAGATACACATGTTCGTGCGCTCACATTTGTTGCCATAGTGTTATGTTCACCTTGTTGGACTTTTGTATTGATGTTGCACATGTGCGAATTGGTGACACTAGTTACACTGTTGCAGTTTTGTTATTGCAATAGTTTTGCTGATAATGCACATGCGGTGTTAATCCTTGTTGTTTTGGTGCTAGCTGAACCGTTAGCCGAGGTAGCTCCTTGCTTGTTTGTTTGAAACACCTTAGGTAGAGAATCAAAAACTGTTTTAGCAAGTCTTTTTGGCAATGGAAAAAAAAAAATTATTACATGACAAAGGAATATCAGACACTTGTTTCTTCCCTGGTCAAAACCTTGCATCTTTTATTAGGTAGACTTCTCTTGTATGACCCAACTTGTGCATCGTATGTGTATATTAATGTTACAAAGTCTCATGGCTTGCGCTTGTTCTTGCTATTATTCCGTTATGGTGTATTAGCTTTGAGCTGCTTACATGAACCCAGAATGCTACTGACGAACTTGCACCAGGCAGAGAGGTCCCAAACCATAAAAATATCTTTTATAATTTGTAAAATAATAAGTGCCATTCTCAGACATATGTATTCAACAAATATTTTAGCATAAAGTAATGGCAATTTTTGTAATATTAATGATCATCTTAGCGATACGTAGATGGTACATGTATTCAGTTCTTCCTCTCCTCATCTTACGTTTCGGTTGGAAAAGAATATATATATATATATTATTCAAGTTTATTGACCATCGAAAATAACAATGGTTGGAATTTTATGCCAATTGGTTCCCTTTGTTGGTAGTTAGTGAAGACATCATTTAAGTACCTACAGAACTCCATGCTTGTACTTGTGAATGGTTTGAATATATATTTATATTCAAGTGTTCATGCATGGAGTAATTTGCTGTATTGAATTTTATCCAAGAGTTTATTGATATTTTTGCTGAGAGCAAGTCCCGGAAACCCTGTTTACATAGCCTTTCCATCACCATTGCTAGGCCGAAAATCTAAACATATATGTTGTTAAGTTTTTGGCCCTTCCCTCTTTGTGTTGTATGTAAACCCGTGGTTTTCCCTTTATATCCTGTTGATGTAACCAAAAGTTATGCTATATTAAAAAGAAGTTAGTCTGGCCTTAGTTTTTACTTAATGATAACGAGTAATCTGCTTAATTGGTTTGCTAACTTTTATTTATTTATTTTGTCCAACAGATTAGATCTTCTCTTCTTTTTGTAGGTTCACAATATGTACACTACAGCAAGTCTAACCATTTCGCTTCACATTTTCTGCAATGTTGCATCTGGCTTAAATGGTACTTGTTTCTTAATTGCAATTATATGCTATCATGTTGCATCTGGCTTAAATGTTACTTGTTTCTTAGCTGCAAGTGTATTCTGCAGCTCAGTTGAAATATCATCATTGGAAGTAAGACAGACAAAAGCATTTTTTTGTGGAAATAGCAAGCCATAATGTAAGAGTCTCTATTATTCATTGCATTCCCTTTTGTAATACATTGATATCATTATGTAAAGTCGTATTCGAAATGTCATTGGCTACTATTTTAGTTCTAAAATCACCTATTATTACCTGGTTCACGTTTATAAGGATAACTTGATATCATTATTTTGTAATACATTGATATCATTATTTTGGATAGTTAAAGTAGAGGAGGGATGGATATAAACCTAAATGGGTGTAAAAATCAAATGTAGAGGAGCGAATGCTACAAATTGATGAAGTACTTTTAACATTTGATAGTAATGCTAAATGCAGCAAAGAATGCATTGATAGTAATGCTAAATGCAGCAAAGTATAAATGCAGCATTGATAGTAATGCTAAATGCTAAATGCAGCATTGATAGTAATGCTAAATGCTAAATGCAGCAAAGAATGTTGATTTACAAATTTCAATTTCAAACTAAGTTAAAATAATTTTATTTTGGCAAAATAACTATAGAATGACCTCAAATATATTTTTATTTTGGCCTATTTTAAATGTGTGCATGAGTATATTAGAACTTCACTTATTATTAATAGCTACTAATGAGACTTGAGATAGAAGTTAGTGTGGAAATCTCTTGATAATTGATATATACGCTTACAATCCTATCCCATCTTGATATTATTGTTGTTTATTTATTTTCTGCAGATGTCCTCCCACTCAAGGCCTTCGACCGATTATTGTGGTTACTTTCTATGTAATCCGTCTATCTATTCAGACGATTCGAGTGATCCTCCTCAAATTGTTTGTTCATCCGAATCTCATACACCAACTCCATTTAGCATCATAGATTCGAGCTTAGAAAGAGATCTGGCATTATTAAGTGTACAGAATGATATGACACCGCCTACCAGATCGACATCACCAACAAGATTGTCACCCTTGCCAACGTTATATGTTGGAGAAGTACAATCCCGAAGATTGCTATGTCGTTGCAACATTGAACTAATATTCAAAACATGCTATTTGAATAAAAATATTGGACATCGATATTTTATTTGTGCAAACACTGGAACTCTTAGAGACTGTGGATTCATCTATTGGATTGACGAACCATTATGTGATCGTGGTGTGGAATTTGCGTTGGAGGTTATTGAAGAAAACAGAAGGCTTAAAAAGGATCTTAAATTGCAAGATTTCATTGAGTTCAATAGACAAAAGATATGTCAAAATTAAGAAGGTATGAATTTGAACTTATAACATTTACCGCTATTTGAAACTTAAATGATGCTATTTAATTAAATGCACGCAGGAAGCAGTGAAACGGAGAAAAAGATAAATTTTGGTGGTACAAGCTATGCAAATTTTTGGATGTAAGGTTCGTTATATGGCTGGAGTTTCGCATTTGGTACATGTAGACTTCAAATATGAAAAACATCTTGCATTTTGTTAATTATGTGTTGTGTTTACTATGGAATTGGATATTGTATATGTGTTGAATTTAGTATCTTTATGTATTATTATTTTTTGTTAGTTTGTACTTTGTTGTTATCACGAATATGAATTTTTTTCTTATGGATTTCGTTACACGTTATGTCGAGATAATATCATAGCTGAATGCATATTAAATAGAGATTATGTCATCTTATATGCAAATATAAGTGTTAGCAATGAATATGTTTGCAACTCTTATAAGTGTTACCATATCTTATGGTTCCAACATTTGTAAGTGTTAGCAATGAATATGTTTGTAACTCTTATAAGTGTTACCTATCCTATAGTTCCAACATTTATAAGTGTTAGCAATGAATATGTTTGTAACACTTATATAAGTGTTAGCAGTTACTCTGCTTGTAATACTTATAAGTGTTACAGGAAATTCCTCACACGCCGTTGGTGACACTTAAAAGTGTTACAGAAATTATTTGTAACACATATACTTGTTAGGAATTCAGTGTTTTGGTGTAGTGTAAGAAACTGGTTTTTCAAATCTATTTTAGAAACCTATCTTCATTTATAACTATTTTTATCGATGGTACTGAAGAGACAAATGTCTATTAAAGTACCAAACCGTGAACTATCTACCGATTTCACATAAATAACAATATATAATCATTTTGATAAGCTTATCAATAATAGTGAAGAAATCTGGATGGATTTCTCCCACCTGTTTTTCCTTGCATCAATGGGTTATTTCAATTTTAATACGATAATATATTTATCATGATAAACAGAAATAACAATGTAACCAATAATGATCAACAATCAATTCATAACATTCATTCAAGCAACCAAATATTTATTAAATATGCTTATATTATTATAAATGTAACCAACAAGGTAGACTACCTCATTTGGAATATAATCGTTGAAACAACGACTTAATTCAATGATCATTAAAAATATTCAGAGTCCATGCAAACAATCAACCAATCATCAATCATTAGCAAACATTGCACACAAATCTATAAACCCAGCTTATAAAATATAAACGGGGTGAACTGAGTGAGTTGTGATCACCTTGGTTTCCATTCGTCGAGATAACTACCGCTTCCAGTTAAATTAAACATGCATTTAAATTTAACTGGATATTCCAGCAGCAACCGAACACGTTCAAATCTGTTTCTAAATGAAACGTTCACCAAGACGGTTCCAGTGAAACTAGTTTCACTTAATTCTGTTAGCTCTTTCCTCCTGCAAGACTACACCTTCACCATAACCATTCCATGTATGTTTAAAACCCACTTTTGCTTTGGAACAATTAAGTCGTCCCCATCAGCACAAAACAATGCAACTGCCACGCCCCAATTCTTATCTTCCCCATACACTATCCTTCCACGCTATTTCTAAGTGAGACACCACTCTGCCTTCTCATGTTTACTTTATTTTTTCCCACTTCAAACAAACTAACCACCATCACCATAGCAGCTCCCACTCACGCACTTCATCAAGACCAGAAAACAAAGACCCCCTTCCTGCTTTGAATACGTACTGGCTCCTCATCTTCCTGTTTCAAAACCGCACATCCTTCTGTGCTTTTCATCCAGATGTTCCACCACCGAAGTCACGTCGTACCATCCACCCAAGCATCCACGCATGCACACTGCTCACGTATGTTCTCCCTTCAACCAATCTTTGCGCCTTCTTCTTTCTATTATCTGCTTCAAACATATCTTTCGTAAATCGCGCTTCTCCGTTCCATACATGCAAACTTCCTGTAACACCCCGCCTCCGCTAGGGTCACTCGCAAAGGAATGCACTAGCTTTAGAGGGGCATTATTGGTAAACATGCACAGAAATATCACAAGACAGAACATATAAAATAGCGGAAGTAAAATCGAACTTTCATAAACATTAATAATTAAGGCCTAAAGCCTTTTTCATCAGAGTACATCAAAACCTGTCTTGCAATAATAAAGAAGCATAAAAACCTTTTTATAAATTATTCCCCAAAATAAAGCGGTGAAGCAGCCATAGCCAAGAGAAGACCAAGCTATACATCAAGCTATACATGATGACCTTCAAGCATAAGAGGTCCGAACTAAACAACATCATTTCCTCCCTGGAACCTGGGGGGAAAACGGAAGACAAAGAGGCGAAAGGAAACGGGGTCAGTCATAAAGACTGGTAAGTCCTATCTACTTCTAGTATAGAAACAGGTAAAGGTAACATGACATGCATAAACTGAAAGTAAACATAAGGATGACTACAAGATAGATAAACTAAACCAGGGTAACAGGCTGAACTACTGTAGCAAGGTAAACTAAGATATCGTGATAAACTACGGCGTCATGATAAATCAAGGTATCACATTGTCAGGTTTCTATCAAGTATACTATCCCAAGGTATCTACCCTGTCTAACATCCCCCGGTGTCTATTATGTATATTTTTTTCCTGGTTCTAACATGTATATATTGCTCTGCACCTCTCGTACTAGTATCCCTACCCGCGTCATGTGTTAACCATGAATGTCCCTTGCCCCATGTCATGAAATGGTCCATGTCAACCTAATATATAGCATATTTAGGTTTTCCCAACTCGTATGTTTCTCTCCATGTATAAGTTCAGTCCTTTGCCATAGGCCATACGGGCTTTCCCATGTAAACGTTTTATCCTTGAAGTTGTTTTGGACTGCAACCCTTGATCTAGTTGTGTTTCCCTACCATGAACTATCGCACGTCCACTTAGGATTTATGCCACCTAGGACCGCTAGGGATTATGCTACCTAATGAACGTTTCCGTGTCTCGGTTTGGGTTTTGGCCACCTAGGAACACTAGGGATTATGTCACCCGTCAACTGCGCCCTTTTATCCCACATATGTATCGTGAATCATTTTCCATGTCTAGACGCACATGTTCCTCAATGTGCCATCCGAGTTCCGTGCCAGGGCAAACCAAGAAATACGGAACTCGGTCGGGAGCTTTAAGTCGTCTGCTGATGCAGATATCAAGGTCTGTTTTTGTACCCGTGGCTATGGTCCCACGTGACCCCTCCCTCAACTACTGAAAGGCAACCCAAGAAAAATCATGTATGAGAACCACATCCCGGCCCCACTATAGCCCCACTTTCCTACGGGCCTACCTCACCCATGACTCGATAGCAAGAACATGGTCTGTTGGGGGTTCCCTGCCTTTCCGTTCGTGCACGATTGACTAAAGATGGTAGGTAGTCGACGACGTGCTATCCAGGGCAAAACCGAGTATCGCCGACTCCACGCTAATCCACCCCAGTCTTTAGGTCGCTCGCATAGCAACCAAGGCATACTCTTGGTTCTTCTACCGCAGACCTTAACCTCTCATGGGCCTAGTATAATTACTTGGCAGCCCAAAGAGGGATCCCAAGAATATCCTCACGTCCCCCGAAGCTTCCACTTCGGCACCCAGTGCGCTGGAGCTTTTATCCAAGTCAGATAACTTGCTCCCCCTCGTATACTAAGCGATGACCTACCATATCAGGTTACTCATCGTTTTGAGAATTAGTCCTATGTCCTTAGCTAAGAATTATTACTTAGTTACCCTTAACTAAGGTTTACCACTTAGCTTCCTTTCCCGTTATCCTTGATTAACCACGGTTTTCTACCTAGTTCTTCTAGCTAGGGTTTGTCTATTGGGTTGAGTGTTATCATTCAAGTCCATGACTTAACCCGCCCACGAATCACGTCAAAGATTGGCTAAGTATTTAAGTTCAAGACTTAGTCCCACAAGTTGGTTAAGTGTACCCAGAGGCTCATGACTTAACCCTATCAAGTCAAATTGGTCAAGTACTAGCTTACCTTAATCCTATCGGATTATCTTGCTAGATCGATTAAGCATAGATTATCTTAATCCCATCGAATTATCGAGTCGGATTGGTTAAGTATAGGTTGGCTTAACCCCATCCTCTAATCGTACTACAATGGTTAAGTATATTCTAAAAAGGTCTTGTGACTTAACCTTATCAGGTCCGCGTATTAGATTGGTTAAGTGTAAGTTACTTAACCCCATCAAATCATCATGTATAATTGGTTAAGTATAAGTTGCTTAACCCCATTAAATTATCACGTTAAGTTGGTTAAGTATTGGTTACTTAACCTCATTGAATTGCCAAGTTTAAGTTGGTTAAGTGTTTAACTTAACCCCATCGAATTACCGTGTTTAGATTAGTTAAGTGTGGATTACTTAACCCCATCTAATTACCGTGGTTAGATTAGTTAAGCGTCAATTACTTAACCCCATCTAATTACCGTGTTTAGATTAGTTAAGTGTCAATTACTTAACCCCATCTAATTACCGTGTTTAGATTAGTTAAGTGTGGATTACTTAACCCCATCTAATTACCGTGGTTAGATTAGTTAAGCGTCAATTACTTAACCCCATCTAATTACCGTGTTTAGATTAGTTAAGTGTCAATTACTTAACCCCATCTAATTACCGTGTTTAGATTAGTTAAGTGTAAATTACTTAACCTCATCCCCTAATCATCTTGCATGGTTAAGTGTCATTAAGAAATCAAGTCCGGTCCCACTTAACCTGCCCATTCGTGTCATATCGGTTAAGTGTCATTAGTCAAATTTACTTAACCTTATCATGTGGCATTAATTTAATTAATGCACCCTCAACCTCTCACATTAGACCTTGTTGTGGTTACTAGTTAAGCCGGGCGGGTCCGGGTAGATTCACACCACAACCTAGTCTAACCTCGGGTCTTAAGCGCGACATGACCAACTTCTCACATTGGATCCTATTGTTTGTAGCTACTAGTTAAGCCGGGCGGGTCCGGGTAGATTTATGCTACAAACTCAACCCAACCTCGAGTTGGCCACTTCCATGTTTGGTCTAGTGTTATATTACACTTACAACCCATACGTGTCTAATTTCAAGTCCCAAGTTTACCCCACGTGTCATGCCCCCATTTTGGTTCAACTTACATGTCGTGTTCACATGTAACCTCAAGTCAAGTTTTCATGTCATATTCAAGTCAAGATTTCGTGTCATGTTCATGTTTATCTAACTACCCCAAAGTCATGTTTTCCAACGCAAGCAAAAGCGAGTCAACATAGTAAGGATACTACGTCACATATTGGCCTCAAAACATGCATGATGCCAAAAAGGGATTGGCTTCCACATGCACAACCTTGGCCAAAAACATGCATAGCATCTCAAGGGGATTTGGCCACAAACATGCATAGCATAAAAGGGGATTACTTGCATAAGTGTTCATGTCATAAACCTATCATGAAGGGATGAACATGCCCATGTTCCTCATGTGATAAAAAGGTAAACTTGCATATTATCATAAGGGATTTCGGGTTCATATACTTGCATAGCCTCAAAGTCACATTCATGCACATGTTTCATGAGTCAAAGTGGTTTCAAGTGTGCATGCTAACATACCACAAGCAAAGGTCCAATCTTGCATGGCAAACTAAGTCCAATGCAACATGCATAGCATGGTTTAGTCGCTACAACATCACCCAAAGTCATATGTTCATGTTAAAGAGGCAAACTAGGTTCCCATAGGCTAACATACTCATGTTACTTTGCATTTTATCCCATGTCACATCAAAATCATCGTTTAAATCTACAAGTAGCTAGAACTTACATAGCGTGGCAAGAGGACTAGGAGCATGAATCGTTTTGATGAAGAAAGGTGGCTCCTTTGATGAAGATCCATCATGAAACTCGCATAGCAACATTGATTTGGCCTCTATTTGGTGTAGCAAGCTTGCACCTTTTGATTTGGACCCGATTTGAATGCATAGGCTCTAGGGATTGGAGATGGAGGCCATGATCAAGATTGATTTTGGCAGCACTTAGTTGCTAGGTTTGATTTTTAGGGATTTAGGTTAGGTTTAGGGTCTTTTTATAGAGATTAGGATAGTTTTAGGCCCTTAGATTAACCCTAGGATAGATCTGAACCATCAAACCACGTCAGAAGCTTCCAGAACAAGACCAGAGACCAGTGCAGGTGCACCAAGCCAGGAATGCTCGTCTGAGCCAAGTCGACAGCCAAGTCGACAGGGCTGTCGACTTGGTCAGACCAAGTCGACTCCCAAGTCGACAGGGCTGTCGACTTGGGTACTGTGGCGGGAATTTTTCCCGCCTGGCCCAACTGGCCCAATTTTCCAAATCCAAGTTTGAATTCGAAATCTGTTTTTACTTAGAAATTTTCTGAAAACTTCGTTGGGCCTTAACCGGGTCATACGGACTCCGATTTTCGAAAACTCGGACTCTATTTTGCGTATTTTTCCGAGACGAACGCAATGGCATAGCCCATTTCGCTGGATTCAGAATTTAAAATTAAATTCTGCCTTGATTCTCGTCTTAATCATGTTATCGAAATACGGGTTGTTACATTCTCCCCACCTTTTAGGATTTCGTCCCCGAAATCTCCAAGTTAGGAAGAACATATCCTACCATCCATCATCCATCTACTCAAAACATCATCCACGAGCAACCATTGTCCTTAGATGATTTCTAATGCTGTATGAATATATGCAAGACGTGTGTGTACATGTTCCTTAGCTAATGCTAATGATCAGGCCTGAATAATCTTTCTAATACAAAATATGTATAGTGCCATGAATCCAACATGTATGCAAATAGTCCTAGTCATATAGATACTATATGCGTGCACAATCATTCATTCATATGCAACAACCGCATGATAATACATTCGATTTCATCCATAAACAAGTATAAATACTCGTGCATATGCAATATGAAATGTGACCGAGTCGAGCTAGTATCTAATGTGTATTCGCGCATCCACGAGCAACCACTTGCAACCATATCAATCATAACATGTTTCAAATACATGTTTACATCCATAGGGTTCTACCTAGAATTCCCTGAAACAGGGTCGAGAAGATAAACAAGACAAACTCCTTACAGGGTTTGTAACGGAGAATAGGACCGAGAGGATGCCCACAAAAGATAGCCTACAAGTAAGCTCTACAAAAAACAGGGATCAAGGATATACTCCCAAAAAGAGATATCATGCGCGTATCTAGTCTTTGACCATCAAAGTCGTATTTCCTTGAGCTTAATTCCATTGTGCCTTGACCGTCCTTTAACTTCGCGATTTCGTAGCTTCTTATTTCCTGTTTCCATAACTCATTTCTTCGTCGCCTCTCGTTCCACTTGCACTTATCCTTTTCCTAAAATACTTGACGCAGACATGACTGCGTACTCATGATCTCATGCAAGCTTTCCAAAATTCACTAATGAATCTCGGGCCTCGTACCACAAGGTATTCCACATAGAAGAACTTTCTCTTGAAAGTAAATAGATGCCAACCAGGTTATCAAGCCCACTTACTAGGGTGATTTCCATAGCCCACGCATAAGTGAAATAAACCATCCGTCTCATCGGCGAACACCACTCGATCGGGCTTCAATATTTCCAATAAAGGTATCAAGGGATTCTAGGTAACTAATCATGACCGAACCCAAAAGGTTCCACGAGACTTCGAGGGTATTACCAAGGCTAGCCAAGAGTCCAACTATCCTCCTATCAAAACCGAGAGCGACACCCCTTACTGGATAACCACTTCGTTCCTAGAATCCATCCATAACCGAGTCATGTCATTCTCAAATCCAAAACAAGTCATGAATAAATGGACCGACTCTCCACAGGGCTTGAGATAAAAATGGGATTCTCTATTACGCTAGTACTTAAGGTGCAGAGACTCAACTATCGAAGCAGACTTAATTGATACCATGATCAAAACAAAGTCTGGACGGGACGATAGAAAAGAACGACTGAACTTTTACCAGAAACGGCACCATTTCTTTTAGGTTCTCTAGAAATGGGAACGTACTATTTCCCTCTCCGCTGATCTTGTCCTTGTCCTCCTTGATGGACTAAGCCTTAACAACAGTTGCTTATCCTTAAGCTGGTATCCTTTACCCTTACTCTTATTCTCCTTTCTTGTAACACGACAATGGGTCTCTCGAGAACCACCTCCATCGTACGGAAAACACCTACGTGGCTAGACAAAGATTAGTCACAGTTAGAACTACTGTGACCACGGATGGAGGAAAGAAAGGAAACGAGATTAAATCAAGGAATCAAAGGATGGTGCTAATGGCTTTTGGGGAATAGCCTTTAAAACAAACTTTTCTTGAAAAATGCTTCTTTATAAACGGTTTTTCAAATAGTTTTCAGAAGGTCTTTAAAAACTTTTGCCCAGTCTGGTAACCTTCTGCTCTGATACCAAATGTAACACCCCGCCTCCGCTAGGGTCACTCGCAAAGGAATGCACTAGCTTTAGAGGGGCATTATTGGTAAACATGCACAGAAATATCACAAGACAGAACATATAAAATAGCGGAAGTAAAATCGAACTTTCATAAACATTAATAATTAAGGCCTAAAGCCTTTTTCATCAGAGTACATCAAAACCTGTCTTGCAATAATAAAGAAGCATAAAAACCTTTTTATAAATTATTCCCCAAAATAAAGCGGTGAAGCAGCCATAGCCAAGAGAAGACCAAGCTATACATCAAGCTATACATGATGACCTTCAAGCATAAGAGGTCCGAACTAAACAACATCATTTCCTCCCTGGAACCTGGGGGGAAAACGGAAGACAAAGAGGCGAAAGGAAACGGGGTCAGTCATAAAGACTGGTAAGTCCTATCTACTTCTAGTATAGAAACAGGTAAAGGTAACATGACATGCATAAACTGAAAGTAAACATAAGGATGACTACAAGATAGATAAACTAAACCAGGGTAACAGGCTGAACTACTGTAGCAAGGTAAACTAAGATATCGTGATAAACTACGGCGTCATGATAAATCAAGGTATCACATTGTCAGGTTTCTATCAAGTATACTATCCCAAGGTATCTACCCTGTCTAACATCCCCCGGTGTCTATTATGTATATTTTTTTCCTGGTTCTAACATGTATATATTGCTCTGCACCTCTCGTACTAGTATCCCTACCCGCGTCATGTGTTAACCATGAATGTCCCTTGCCCCATGTCATGAAATGGTCCATGTCAACCTAATATATAGCATATTTAGGTTTTCCCAACTCGTATGTTTCTCTCCATGTATAAGTTCAGTCCTTTGCCATAGGCCATACGGGCTTTCCCATGTAAACGTTTTATCCTTGAAGTTGTTTTGGACTGCAACCCTTGATCTAGTTGTGTTTCCCTACCATGAACTATCGCACGTCCACTTAGGATTTATGCCACCTAGGACCGCTAGGGATTATGCTACCTAATGAACGTTTCCGTGTCTCGGTTTGGGTTTTGGCCACCTAGGAACACTAGGGATTATGTCACCCGTCAACTGCGCCCTTTTATCCCACATATGTATCGTGAATCATTTTCCATGTCTAGACGCACATGTTCCTCAATGTGCCATCCGAGTTCCGTGCCAGGGCAAACCAAGAAATACGGAACTCGGTCGGGAGCTTTAAGTCGTCTGCTGATGCAGATATCAAGGTCTGTTTTTGTACCCGTGGCTATGGTCCCACGTGACCCCTCCCTCAACTACTGAAAGGCAACCCAAGAAAAATCATGTATGAGAACCACATCCCGGCCCCACTATAGCCCCACTTTCCTACGGGCCTACCTCACCCATGACTCGATAGCAAGAACATGGTCTGTTGGGGGTTCCCTGCCTTTCCGTTCGTGCACGATTGACTAAAGATGGTAGGTAGTCGACGACGTGCTATCCAGGGCAAAACCGAGTATCGCCGACTCCACGCTAATCCACCCCAGTCTTTAGGTCGCTCGCATAGCAACCAAGGCATACTCTTGGTTCTTCTACCGCAGACCTTAACCTCTCATGGGCCTAGTATAATTACTTGGCAGCCCAAAGAGGGATCCCAAGAATATCCTCACGTCCCCCGAAGCTTCCACTTCGGCACCCAGTGCGCTGGAGCTTTTATCCAAGTCAGATAACTTGCTCCCCCTCGTATACTAAGCGATGACCTACCATATCAGGTTACTCATCGTTTTGAGAATTAGTCCTATGTCCTTAGCTAAGAATTATTACTTAGTTACCCTTAACTAAGGTTTACCACTTAGCTTCCTTTCCCGTTATCCTTGATTAACCACGGTTTTCTACCTAGTTCTTCTAGCTAGGGTTTGTCTATTGGGTTGAGTGTTATCATTCAAGTCCATGACTTAACCCGCCCACGAATCACGTCAAAGATTGGCTAAGTATTTAAGTTCAAGACTTAGTCCCACAAGTTGGTTAAGTGTACCCAGAGGCTCATGACTTAACCCTATCAAGTCAAATTGGTCAAGTACTAGCTTACCTTAATCCTATCGGATTATCTTGCTAGATCGATTAAGCATAGATTATCTTAATCCCATCGAATTATCGAGTCGGATTGGTTAAGTATAGGTTGGCTTAACCCCATCCTCTAATCGTACTACAATGGTTAAGTATATTCTAAAAAGGTCTTGTGACTTAACCTTATCAGGTCCGCGTATTAGATTGGTTAAGTGTAAGTTACTTAACCCCATCAAATCATCATGTATAATTGGTTAAGTATAAGTTGCTTAACCCCATTAAATTATCACGTTAAGTTGGTTAAGTATTGGTTACTTAACCTCATTGAATTGCCAAGTTTAAGTTGGTTAAGTGTTTAACTTAACCCCATCGAATTACCGTGTTTAGATTAGTTAAGTGTGGATTACTTAACCCCATCTAATTACCGTGGTTAGATTAGTTAAGCGTCAATTACTTAACCCCATCTAATTACCGTGTTTAGATTAGTTAAGTGTCAATTACTTAACCCCATCTAATTACCGTGTTTAGATTAGTTAAGTGTGGATTACTTAACCCCATCTAATTACCGTGGTTAGATTAGTTAAGCGTCAATTACTTAACCCCATCTAATTACCGTGTTTAGATTAGTTAAGTGTCAATTACTTAACCCCATCTAATTACCGTGTTTAGATTAGTTAAGTGTAAATTACTTAACCTCATCCCCTAATCATCTTGCATGGTTAAGTGTCATTAAGAAATCAAGTCCGGTCCCACTTAACCTGCCCATTCGTGTCATATCGGTTAAGTGTCATTAGTCAAATTTACTTAACCTTATCATGTGGCATTAATTTAATTAATGCACCCTCAACCTCTCACATTAGACCTTGTTGTGGTTACTAGTTAAGCCGGGCGGGTCCGGGTAGATTCACACCACAACCTAGTCTAACCTCGGGTCTTAAGCGCAACATGACCAACTTCTCACATTGGATCCTATTGTTTGTAGCTACTAGTTAAGCCGGGCGGGTCCGGGTAGATTTATGCTACAAACTCAACCCAACCTCGAGTTGGCCACTTCCATGTTTGGTCTAGTGTTATATTACACTTACAACCCATACGTGTCTAATTTCAAGTCCCAAGTTTACCCCACGTGTCATGCCCCCATTTTGGTTCAACTTACATGTCGTGTTCACATGTAACCTCAAGTCAAGTTTTCATGTCATATTCAAGTCAAGATTTCGTGTCATGTTCATGTTTATCTAACTACCCCAAAGTCATGTTTTCCAACGCAAGCAAAAGCGAGTCAACATAGTAAGGATACTACGTCACATATTGGCCTCAAAACATGCATGATGCCAAAAAGGGATTGGCTTCCACATGCACAACCTTGGCCAAAAACATGCATAGCATCTCAAGGGGATTTGGCCACAAACATGCATAGCATAAAAGGGGATTACTTGCATAAGTGTTCATGTCATAAACCTATCATGAAGGGATGAACATGCCCATGTTCCTCATGTGATAAAAAGGTAAACTTGCATATTATCATAAGGGATTTCGGGTTCATATACTTGCATAGCCTCAAAGTCACATTCATGCACATGTTTCATGAGTCAAAGTGGTTTCAAGTGTGCATGCTAGCATACCACAAGCAAAGGTCCAATCTTGCATGGAAAACTAAGTCCAATGCAACATGCATAGCATGGTTTAGTCGCTACAACATCACCCAAAGTCATATGTTCATGTTAAAGAGGCAAACTAGGTTCCCATAGGCTAACATACTCATGTTACTTTGCATTTTATCCCATGTCACATCAAAATCATCGTTTAAATCTACAAGTAGCTAGAACTTACATAGCGTGGCAAGAGGACTAGGAGCATGAATCGTTTTGACGAAGAAAGGTGGCTCCTTTGATGAAGATCCGTCATGAAACTCGCATAGCAACGTTGATTTGGCCTCTATTTGGTGTAGCAAGCTTGCACCTTTTGATTTGGACCCGATTTGAATGCATAGGCTCTAGGGATTGGAGATGGAGGCCATGATCAAGATTGATTTTGGCAGCACTTAGTTGCTAGGTTTGATTTTTAGGGATTTAGGTTAGGTTTAGGGTCTTTTTATAGAGATTAGGATAGTTTTAGGCCCTTAGATTAACCCTAGGATAGATCTGAACCATCAAACCACGTCAGAAGCTTCCAGAACAAGACCAGAGACCAGTGCAGGTGCACCAAGCCAGGAATGCTCGTCTGAGCCAAGTCGACAGCCAAGTCGACAGGGCTGTCGACTTGGTCAGACCAAGTCGACTCCCAAGTCGACAGGGCTGTCGACTTGGGTACTGTGGCGGGAATTTTTCCCGCCTGGCCCAACTGGCCCAATTTTCCAAATCCAAGTTTGAATTCGAAATCTGTTTTTACTTAGAAATTTTCTGAAAACTTCGTTGGGCCTTAACCGGGTCATACGGACTCCGATTTTCGAAAACTCGGACTCTATTTCGCGTATTTTTTCAAGACGAACGCAATGGCATAGCCCATTTCGCTGGATTCAGAATTTAAAATTAAATTCTGCCTTGATTCTCGTCTTAATCATGTTATCGAAATACGGGTTGTTACACTTCCCTTTTTGCCAACGTACTGTGCCTCGTCAGTCCATCCTCACGCCCAACAACTCAAACAAACACGCACTGCTCCTTTCATGCCATAACCGAACACTTTCTCTTCGATTTATTTTTCATGTTCCCATTCGAACACCCATGTGTTGCTTCCGAAAATCGCACTGCTCCACCCACCGCCATACTTCCTGACACCGGAACACCTGCGCTAAACTCCTCTCTTATCTCTGACTCGCCCAGCAACATCAAACTCGAGCTGCTGGCGTTGTTTATGCCATGAACCCAAAACTTATTAAAGCTTTTACGATAAACTACTCCTCCCATGCAAACCACCACCTGCTGTGTATTCATTTGAGCATCTTCCCCTTCACAACTCATCACCACCTCTTTAGCCGACGATCGGACATCGTCACCGACTCTTGCTATCACTTCCTCACATTTCATCATGTTGTGTTTGATACATACCCGCAGTTCTTGAAGAGAACATGCTGGAAATCATAGTATATATGTTTTCGGAATTTTTTTGAGTTTAAAGCCCCCTGTATTTCAGTCCTCCATTTGCATCTGAACCACAGCCACTCATTTATATTAAAGAATGTGAGTGGGATGGGAGAGAATGAGTGTAAGAAGAGAGAATGTGAAATACTTGGTTGTGGTTGAGGGGCTTTTGGGGTGCTCTCGAACCAGCCCCATATATATATATATATTTGTTATGAAAATTGCGCCTTTGCGGAAGAACAATAAGCAGGATCTAGATTTTCCAATTGAACACCAATCTAATCTGGTAGCAATTATTCTATTACATCAACAAAATAGCAAATAACTATAGCAGAGAAACAAAGAGACACAATATTTATACTGGTTCCACTATCCTCGAGATAGTGTACGTCCAGTCCAAAAGAGAGAGATTTTATTCCACATGAGAGAATTACAAGAGATTACAAAATAAGAGTTTACATATCCAAACCTCAGTCAGGTTTAACAAGAAGAAACACCATTGGGGACCACTGGCTCCAAGCCAGGATGGGTTTACACTAAAGTCCACCCCTCAATGTATAGCCAGTGCAAATCTATGTGAGTCATCAATTAAATTACCAACATATGGTAACAATATAATGGAGGCAAATTACCATAACAACAAATGTGCAAACATAGAAAGTAAATCAATCCGTTTCTTTAGCATAGATGGAAGAAATTAATCCCTTCATTTATTTCTCTACCACCTCATCAAATGCAATCAATGCATTCCCATTATAAAAATATTTACTTTCCATTCTTCGCAAATTTGTTCCAATTAATTTGTGATTTTGTATCACCAAATTTAACACTCCACCTTGATGCAAAATCACATATCTGCAACACCCCATCTCGAATCAAATTCTCTTCACATCATAAAACTCTTCAACAAAACTCCACCTTCAATCAAAGTCTCACCATGAGATAGAAACCAAAAATGAATATTTTCCTAATGGGTTCCAGCAAAGCTACCCCCATCACACCATTGTTAACGAGCTCAGACTACGTCCCCACCCGCCAACAAACTATTGCAAATATCCAAAATAAAAAGAAGGCAGACACCGAAGTAATCTCAATACCGCCAAGGCCAAAAATAGTTCTCTCAATTAAAACCAACCTCGATTTCAGGGCAACGAGATACACCCAGTCGATTTGAAAGGACTACGACCACACCTCAATTACAAACACAACCCACCGCCTGCAAAAGATGCATCTAACATCTGAGCTACATCACGCAAAAACCAATGGTCTAAAAAGTGCTTGCAATACCACAAGATCTCAATCGTCTTTCTGGATTTCAAAACTCGACATCCATCTTCTGTTTGACATGATCTCTTCATCTCCGGGATCCCTCGAGCATCATCAACATCTAGACCCTTGTCGATACCATGATTCTCCACCTTAGGACCATAAGCAGTGACCATATTAACCTCTCCACCTTGTTGTGGACTAGGTTCTTCAACCATCACCCGCCTTCTTCTTCGTCTTCTTCCATCTTCCCTCATCCATATTAGAGGGCTTCTTCACAATAAACTCCATATCATGTCAAAGTTCCCAGATTGGAGTGCTCTTCACTCTCAACATAATCTCCTCCACCAAAGTCTCCTTTTCTCCAAAATAGTAATAGCATAATCACCACTGAATCTACCAACCTTTGTAGAAATAATTGATGCACAATTTAAAACAAATCGCCTCGCTCTGATACCAATATGTTATGAAAATTGATGGAGCATATGCGGAAGCGCAATAAATATGATCTAGATTTGCCAATTGAACACCAATCTAATCTGGTAGCAATTATTCTATTACATCAACAAAATAGCAAATTACTATAACAGAGAAACAAAGAGACACAATATTTATACTGGTTCCACTATCCTCGAGATAGTGTACGTCCAGTCCAAAAGAGAGAGATTTTATTCCACATAAGAGAATTACAAGAGATTACAAAATAAGAGTTTACATATCCAAACCTCAATCAGGTTTAACAAGAAGAGACACCATTGGGGATCACTGGCTCCAAGCCAGGATGGGTTTACACTAAAGTCTACCCCTCAATATATAGTCAGTGCAAATCTATGTGAGTCATCAATTAAATTACCAACATATGGTAATAATATAATGGAGGCAAATTACCATAACAACAAATGTTCAAACATAGGAAGTAAATCAATCCGTTTCTTTAGCATAGATGGAAGAAATTAATCCCTTCATTTATTTCTCTACCACCTCATCAAATGAAATCAATGCATTCCCATTATAAAAATATTTACTTTCCATTCTTTGCAAATTTGTTCCAATCAATTTGTGATTTAGTATCACCAAATTTAACAATATTCTCCTCTTCGAATGGAGGTTCCATGGCTTGCTGACGATGGAAGGTTGCAATACATATAGATGGAGCGAAAGAAGTGGATAGAAACGATGTAAAATCATCCGTACAAAGCAGCATGCATAGCTAATATTTTTAGGTCGGCGTGGGTTTTCATTTAGTCAATTTGATAGGAAAGAAAGGAATGGGGCTGTGTATTTGTGGAAAAATATCTGTACGAGTTGAGTTGGTATGGGGATGGGTGATATTTTATTAAACTTTGCTCTGAAGGAATAGTTTGAATACATTTTATTTAGATTTGTTTACTTGTGGAAGGCATAGCTGAAAAGAAATGGGTAGGTCTGCGCGTGTACAATGTTAGGGGGCTTTACGTCGGCTGAACGGATATATCGATGGTTACTGAAATGAAATGTCGGTGATTGTTTAAACATGGGTCTGCTCGGTTTGGGTAAGTTCACACGCAAATGATATTTTCAGGTGAAAGATGGAAGAGACAGGATAGGCATACGAGTTGTCTACAGTGAAGTTTAATCATTTGGTAATGTATAGGGCCGGCATATGTATATTTATTTTAAGTTTTATAATTTTACTGTACCTCCTTACGTAAGATTTCCTTCATATCTGAGTTGCTACGGTCAGAAATAAGAATACGGTCGTATCGAGCGATGTGCCACAATCCCAAAAATATAATAAAATAGACAATTTAGCCTTTTACGAAATCCCAAAATCGTTGATTTAGAGCGCAAAATACGTTAAACAATAAGTAGCTTATTTTCCAAAATAAAAATTATAGAAAAATTCTATAAGTTAAGTTAACCAAACTTCTTAAAAATCTTATCCAATTTCGAAATCAATAATTCATTATATTAAATAAATGGTTATGGTTAATAAACGATTACATAGCGACTATTCGAAAATTTGAATTGGACATAACTTACAATCTATAATATGAAATCTCCATTTTTCTCTTTTATTAGAAAATTATAATCAAATCGATCTAACTGATTCTTATTTCACGGAAATCCGACTTATATCGGATCCTGTATATTCAATTCAAGTTCAAAACTAAATATTACAAACTACCGCATCGTTATGAGCTCGTTTTAGTTATATTCTAAATTTATACGTTCAAACTTCGTTTTAAGTAAATAAATTTGATATAAAATTCCATTAATATGATCAAATCAATATATAAACAGATTTAAATGTTCATAATTAACATTCAAAAATCTAGGACATTACAAATTTATTTATAACATGATGTTGGTAGTATTAGTTTTAATTAAGTGATGGCCTGGGTAATATTAGATACGCCAAATTTTAGATGAACGTTGCCAAACATATGTAAATCCCATGTAATGTGATGACATTGCCAACGATTTATAATAAGGTGATTTACGGTTTGAATGTGCTTAATCATGTTATGGAAACATGCCGATTTATATAAGCCTGTAAATAAAGTGGTCAAATATATATATATATATATATGATTAGCTAATAATTAAAGATGTAATTAATGTTTAATCATTCTAATTTAAATCATGATCGATAAATTATGTAACATGTTCATTTATTATCAAAATTCAACAAGACTAGAAGCGTTGGAACCATATAGACGAACGTAACATTACGGAGCTGGGTTGGTCAAAATTGGTAGCTACGGAGATTTTCAATTAAATTAAAAGCCCGTTTAATTTAACTAAAATGAACTGTTTCGGCGACAGATGAATCAAGGTGAGCACAACTCACTTAGTTTTGTCCCACTTATATTTTATATAAGTCAGGTTTAATGTTTGTATACTATGTTTACTAATTGTTGGATGATTTGATGATTGTTTGCATATATGCTGAATATTTTTATATAGCTGGTTGAATTGAACGTTCGTTTAATTTAATTGAAACTAATCGTTATTTTTAACAATTGTTTCCAATCGAGTTAACTTACCTTGTTGGTTACGTTTATAATAATATAAACGTATTAGATTAAATTATATTAAATTATATGCTCGAATTGTCGTTATTAATTGACCATAATCAGTAAATTAATTATTTATGTTATTATATTAAATAGATTGTTTTACATTGAGATAACCTATATGGATGCAAGGAAAAACAGGTTGGAGGGATCAACTGGATTCCTCAATTTCTTGTTTATTTTCATATTATCATTATATGGACTGTTTAATGAATATGATTGGATGATTAGTTTAATTGTTCATAGTTGAATCCAATTCAACATTTGTTTTATTATTAACCAATGGGTAATATTGGTTGGGAAATTAATAACGGATGGCCTAAATATACAACGTTTTATAAAGATTGATTTAACGTATGGTAAATTGATAGATATAAAGTTATAAAAATTAATTCATGACTGAACATATATTTTGAAAGATATTATTTTAAATGGAAGTATATAAAAAGGAGATAAATGTTTCTTATTTATTATTTAAGTTTTTAACTTAATTATTAAATGGTTCTATAAAGAAAGTTTTTATGTTAATAAGTTTTAGAAGCAAATGGGATTATATTGAAAGTGACTATTATTTATTTAATAATAACCAAAGTAAATGGGTTATTTAAATTAATTGTATTATTAATTAATTTAGCTGAAAAGGTGAATTGGAATTGATTAACGAGTTAATCATGTTTTGAGTTGAACAAGTCATCTACGTTAACCGGAATTGATTATTAAATTTAATGGAATTAGTTAATGGTGAAGTAAACCATTCTATTTTTAATAAATGTTGATATTTGGTTATTATTTATTTAATAATTATCAAAGTGGTAAATCTTGGGATCTAAAATGTATTAATGGAGATTTATGAAATTTTAAGGCCTATTTATAGTTAAAAGACAATTTTAAGCAAACTATATTAGTAGTAATATAAGTTAAGTTTAAATTTAAGTTTTAGTTGAATTTTTATTGGCATTCTATTTAATTGAATTTTATAAATTCCAAGATTTGACAAAGTTATAAAACCCAATTATTATTGAATATATTAGTGGAACGAGTTATCTGAAAGGCAAATGAATGAGATAAAGTCCAAGATATCAAATTAAAGAATTGGAACCTAATTGGAGATCGGTTAAGTTAAATGATACTCTGAGTATTGATCTGAGGTTGATTTCGACCTTTGTGATTGATATCTAGGGAATTATTTTCTTATCGATTTACGGTTAGGGACTGGTGAAGATAGGGAATGGAAATCGAAACAGGAACCCAAGTTTGAATTAAAGTGGTGAGGTGGGATAAGTTATTAAGATGCGATCTAAATTCGCTATGTTAAATATGGGATGGGGTTTTATCAAGATATAAATAAATGGATTTGAAATAAACTTATCAGAAGTTTATGAAGATTTCAATTTTAATATAATTAAGATTTTTATATATTATTTTAAAAGATTGTAAAGTTAATAGAGAAGGTTAAATAATAGTTTACTTAATACTTAAATTAAGCAAAACGTGTTAAGGTTGAAATAAGATATCCAAGGGAGAGTATGGTATTAAAACCATGGTTTAAATCGGATAGTAAAAACAATATGTGGGATAATTACTGGAATAGGGTTTTGGTTGCTAAACTTCTATCTATTATGAAGATAAGAATGTTCTTAACTCAAGGTTTGAGAGATAAATAAAATACCCCAACTTGAATGACTTCATGATTATCCAAGGATGATATTAGTTTAGAACGAGAGTAGTTAAGCAAGATAAAATATGTATTTTCAAGAATGATATTATAAATTATAATTCGAGAATATTTTGAGTATAATAGTGTTTGAAATAAGAAGTAAAAAGTTGTGTTTCTAATTATGCAATATTTAAAGGTTTTGATTTATGAATAGAAAATAAAAAGGGCGAGTGATGCGAAGTACTAAACCATTATTCTCGTTTTATTTTCATGGTTGAATGATTGTTTATTTGATAGTTAAATAACCAACTATCAAATCTAACCTATACGATTGTTGGTACAGAAAGACCAAAATCGAATTTATATTCGAAAACCATTCCGACCAACAGATACGTGAATGTGGAAGATATCAGAAGATGATCGACATCGAGCATGGATGATTGTAGATCTTCATAAAATGGAAGAACTGCTAAAAATCTCTGACTTTCAACTAGAGATAAACTGTAATTCTTTTGTGGTTGCAATCTATGGACTGCAAGGACTTCTCGCTACCGATTCATAGGGTGATTCCTAGGATGTGGTAAAAGAGTGGCTTCAGTTTGTCTGGTCCCAGGACAACTTGTATGGACGGATGTCTGACAGAGTATTTCCAAAATTGTCACATATGTTAATTTCTTCATACATACCAATTTAATGGAGAAAAAGGGCACTTCTCTCAGTTTAACAACTAGAGTATTTTTATGGATGTCAATTAGTGATTTTTTGGCAGGTCTGACGATGTGGCATTCAAAGTGAATGGTGGCCAGATGTTCTTAAAAAGATAATTATAACCTCAAGCCTCTTCAACCGGGAAACGACAAAAATCGGGAAGGTGGCATGGCTAAGTGGGTCACTCCCAATTAGGGTGTATTGTCACCATCTAGAGAATATTCATTTTGTTCTTCTTTCGCTTCTGTATCTCACGGGAACGGTTATATTGGTATACCAACCGTAAGGTGACAATATTCGAAACATTTAAGCGAAATGAATGGCTGGTCATGTATGGCCAAGTTGCAAGATGTTCTTGTTGAACTCCAGTGTATCATCTCTAGAGTACACTGATCGGAAGATGGTTCCATACCTTGTCATAGTCGGAAATCCATTCTATAATAAGTGCCCGAAATTTTTGATTATATATTATATATGTAGTGCGTGAGATGCAAGTGATCTATTAGTGTATTGTTGATTTGATTTGGACATTATTATAATAACAGAAAAGATATGATTTCAAAATGTCTTGGGTTATCATAAGGTAAAAAAGCGTCTTTATTTATGTTTCGATTTGGTCATACGATTATCATTTTCTTCCGAAAAGATTTTGACTTTAAAATTAGGTTGGATGTTCCCTTAAACTTAGTGAGTTTTCTCACGCTGGTTCAACAGACTGATCCTGGCATTTGCAATTCTCGGGTCAGACCGAGTTTTACAGGTTCAGGTTATTGGATGTTGTGAAGAGACGAGGTAGAAGAGTTCAAATATATGATGTTATAAAGTTATTATTCTGTTGTGTGTTATATGTGATGACAGATTATTATAGCTGTCCAGATGTAGTGATGTACTATGATGATTGTAAGTTTTATTTCAAGCTCTCAATAAAGACTTATTTATATATTATATTTTTTCCAATGCGATGTAAGACTTTGATTCTGTGTTGGTTCTTGTTCTTCTATTCTAACTTTATTTCTTTTCTCCTCTCTAATATTCTTTCTGTTAACTATCTGGTATTTTTGATACTTGGGTTTCGGTAAGTGATACAGATTTTTTGTATTATTGTCGAAATTCGGGCGTCGAATTCTACTGGGTTGTTACAGTGGTATCAGAGCATAAGGTTAATTAATGGCTCTGTGGTGTAACTCAATAGAGATGGGGTTAGTAATACCCTATTTGAAAACGTACACATACAGTAGTATTGGTTCTATATACATAAGTAAAATACAGCATAACATACACTTTGGAAATAAATAAATAATTCTTTAGTAAATATGGAAACTTGTTGAAATGGTGACACTTGTTCATAGCTTGCTAAGAAATATTAACACCTGTCTTCGTTCTACATATTTCACGTGTCCCCTTTCATTTGTTTTCACAGTGTCATCATTCCCTGTTAATAACCTTTCACTGTCCCCTACTCTTTTTTCATTCTTTCATCATCAGCAAGAATCATTTCTCCCCTGAAAAACAGATTTTTTTATCATCCTCCTGGAAATAATAGTGGCTGCCCTAAACTCATTTTCTCTACCTCCGAAATTAATGATAGCTACCCTAATACAAATCGAATTCGCTTCTCAAATCAGCGACATTCCTTCGTCAGCAAATCGATATTCATCACAGACCACTATCTCCTTGTGCTTTGTTTTCCTTTGCATTCGCCTCAAGATCCGAAGCTACCGAAGTTACTTGGGTTTAGCTTCATAAATTTGGGGGTGTCTAGGCTTTATGTCAACAACCAACATCGAAGATTCAGTCCACCGTGAGCACTGCGTCACCACCCACGAGAGCACCAGTACCTGTTAGCCTACTGCACCACCTTAAACCATTTTAAAGTGAGTTAATCTACGATTGTTTTATTTCAAGTGTTTGTAGCTTTTATTTAAACGGAAATATGATAGTTGATTCCCTGTTGATTGATTTGTATGAGTATGTTCCTTTGCTGCCTCGTTGAAATCCAGAAATTTTTACCCTAAAACTTTTTGGTAACCACATATATTGGATTAGCTATTATATTTTTGGATTGTTGGGCACTCTACCTTGATCATTGCTATGTTTAGGATGCTTAATAATTCCTATGCATGCCATAAAATTTGGTACAGTTGCCATAGTTATTCTTGTCTGCTTTTACTTTGCATCCCTACCGTGTTGATTGTTTGGGTGTTTGGAAATCTAAATTGTGTTTATGTGTGGTGGCCGATGTACATATGCGTATATATACACACTATATATAAATATATCACTGGTATGAGTATATACACTTGCTGCCTGATTCTGGCATAAGCTGTTGTTGCGAAACCTAAAATGATCATCTAAAAATAATGGTCATTTTGTATGACCTAATCGTACTACTTGTTACCTCTGTCATTTCATGTATTTGTTGCTTCTACCTTGCTATTTGGACTTGAACATTTTGCTCCTTCGCTTTGTATTCATGTGTTCACTAATTTTCTGCATGTGCCTTCATCGTCCCGATCTGATCAAATAAAATTGATGGTCATTTGGTTTTTCTTGACCATATACCCATAATTCCTGGCATTCCATTTAGTATTTTATGACATGAAACTATTTTGAGGCTATTGTTAGCCTACATACATGTTCATTCACCCCTTTGTTGCACATATATTACATACATACACGTAAATGGAAACACATATATGTATGGTTACCTACCAAGTTTTAACTATATTAAAAATGGCCTGTTGCTGATTGAAACATGTGCCGCTTAGATTGTACCCCAATTTAATCTAACTACGAATACTTGTCATGGTTATAGGCCTGTATTATTTAGACTGTGTGTTTTATTGATCTAAAACCTTGTTACGCACTATGTTGCAACACATTTTTACTGCCATAAAATTTGAGTTGATGTGCACTTGCATATTTTGAATGGTATATACAAACATACTTATACATGGATATGTACACATTCTTATGCGTCGACCTGGCATGCAGTTGTATATCGTAATTTTGATTACTTCATTTGTAATGATCGAGAAGAAGAAAACACCATGTTATATCATTGGGAATCTGAACTCATACCCTGGAAACACGTGTTGCTCTATATTTCCCTGTTTGTCTTGTTGAAAATATGAAACACATATAATAAGTATATCACCGTAGTCTTACAATAAGTCATGCATGCTCCTTGAGCCGAGAAGCTAGTCGTGCCTTGTAACTTTGCATTTTTCATCCTCTGTTGTGTATTAATGTATCAATACTATTTACCATATTCTCTATGCCATTTTCCTTGATTCATATATCCTTACTATTGTTTTGATTATAGTTAGTCCTTTGCTTTGACAATTAGTCACTCACCATTATGAAATTGTACATATTAATGTAGACCTATATGTGAAAGCCACCTTGTGAATAGTAACAGCAATTGTTTATGTCATATATGTAACACCCCGTATTTTTAACGATACTAAAAAAGGATAAATTAAATTATAATTAATTTAATATTCGGAATTAAGAAAAAAAGTATGCGACATTGCATCTGTCTCGAAATTCTGGTCAAGATAAACATTTGGTTTGTGTAAAACGGACACCGTATGAAGAAGTTGCGAGGGTTTTAGGTTTGTATACGCGCAGAAGAAATATATATATATACATATGAGTCATATAGGAGTCAGATATGAGTCAGCACCTCATCCAAGATCGTTCAAAAATCAAAATGGCACAAGGCGGAAAATTTCCCGCTCTAGAGGGTCGACCCCCCTAGAGGGGCGTCGACACTGGGGTCGACCTCCCTTAAGGGGTGTCGACACCGGGGTCGACCCACCCACAGGGGTGTCGACACCCCTAGGGCTGATGTGGCAATCGATTTCAGAGGGTTTGGCATGTATATATACGTGGTCATTTCTCTCATTTTCTTCATTGAGAATTCATGGTGGCCAAACTCTGCCGGTGTCTGAACTAAACTAGATCCATTAATCTCCTACAACTATCAACCTAAGCAAATCAATTGGAGATTCAAGATCCAATCTTTTCTAGTTCTATCTTCTTATCCAAACTCTATGAGTTCCTAGTTGCTTTTAGATTTAAATGTATAAAAGTAAACGTGATATGACAATAGTTTGGATTTGTTCATGTGCTTATATCATATTGCATCCATTGTAAATTGCGAACATATGACATCCTAAATTGTGTATAACTTGGATCTAAATCTCTATCTTGTTGGATCTATTGTAACGTTTGTGGCATTCTATGATTTGGATCTTGACTTTATTTGTGTTAGATCTATTTTTAACTATTGATCTAAATCCCTATCTTGAATCTGTTATGACATTCTATAATGAGGATCTTGACATTATTTGTGTTAGATCTAGTTTTAACCATTGGATCTGAATCATGTTGACATCTAAATCGCTAATCATATCTAGTTTATCACCTTGTGCTTGCCATATTAGATCTAAACCAGTTGGACATCTAAATTGTTAATTTAGATCTTATCATGACATCATAGTTATGTTAGAATTAATTAACTGCCACAAGATCATCAGATTTATGCTTATATGTCCACTTATCCCCCATGCTAGTTTAGGTTTATGCCAAAACAATCACCTTTGTCATATTCCCATCACTTTTCCCTTTCTATTATGTATGACTGGGTTACTTTCTAGCCTAGATGCCGCTAAATAAATGCGAATGTGTTAGTTAGGGAAGGGGGGAAAAAGGGTTAGAATTGGCATAATTTAAGTAATGTTTATGAATTGGACATATAATTCAAAATTGGGGAAGTGGGGACATAAACACCTATAAAGACATAGGTAAGAATTGGATATGAATGAAATGTCTAATAATTACAATTAGGAATTGCAATTGCACTTATGACACGAGGTTTGGTTGCATTAGTGGTGGAAGTCTGCCCAGACCCGACCAGCATATCCAGCAACCACTAGTGTTGAACCTAATGTGAGAGGTCTAAGTGCGAAAATACGAATCGGGCTATGACACGAGGTTAGGCCCAACTTGTGGAATAATACTGCCCAGACTCGACCAGCATATCCAGCATCCACAAGTTGTAGGCCTAATGTGGGAGGTCAAGCCCATTATAAACAATAAATGGACATGGTAATAGATTGGACTACTTAACCAAATCTAATCCATAGGGATTATATGATTGTGAACTAAGGTTAGGTTAAGTAAAATTGATTGGATAGTGGATGGGTAAGCAAATCTGGAAGGGGTGGGTAATATTTACATATAGGCCACAAACTTAATCCGATAAGGTTATGTAATTAAAGATACCTAGTGGTATACATGACCGGTTGGAATAATAAAGTTATGTAATTAAAGACACCTGCTAGGGTAAGAATAACTTGTAGAAATGGTAGGGTTATGTAATTAAAGACACCTAGTGGTATATGTAGCCAAAGAAAACCTAGTGGGGGATACAAGACAAAAGGGAGAGCTTGTATCATATTGTGTGGGATCTGTTTCATCTAGTAACCCGGATTAGGTATTTAAACGTGTACTCCGTACTAGGTCAGAGAAGGGGTATGCTTGCTGGACTAATTATAAGAGATCCAAATGTGGAGGAAGGTGTGGGCAGCACAAACCGACTGGGCCATGTGCATGCATGAGCCGGGCAGAAGGGGATAAGACGACCGTGACACCTGTAGTTATGGGGCTGTGCATATCAGCGAGGGGTTGCCACTTCAGGACGTGATACATCCTACTATGGGGCCGACATAGAGTATCTACGGAGTAGGGAGCTGATCGATTAGGGTAGTAGTTAGGGTACATTTGGACGTATGCCTAAGTCTACCACCTTATAGTGGAAGGGATCATCTCATTCTGGTTATAACGGTAATAGTGCAGAGTAATCATTAGAGAAGCGTATATACCTTATCATATCCACCTTGTCACACCTACCATTTATGTAGTGATCTCTCTTGTCCAATTTATATTCCTATCATGCTACTTTTATTTATTTACTTGCTAAAAGTAACTAGACTCGCCAGACTTCATGTCTGACACTTTTGTTTCCTCTTCTTTCTTTTGTCCCCCCCCCCAATGTTCTCAAGGAGGAAACACTCAAGCTTAGTCAGGACTCAGATATCATCTTACTAGAACTTCTTTCGAAGTATGGCTCAAGTTCTTATCTCTACTATGGTGTTATCTCTTTTATTTGGGGAACTATGTTTTCTTTTAAGTATTTATGTACTCTGATGGTAAAAGACGGAAGTTATATTATTGTAATGGTTTTTTTGACTTATGGTATTTTGGACCATGATGTATGATTTGTGTTTGAAATAAAAATGTGAATTTCCGCTACTATCTTAATTATATATGTCTTGTAATGTTCTGTGTCTATTTACCTGTAATGCTTCACGAAACTTAATACATTCCCTTTGTGAGTGACATTAACGGATGTGGGGTATCACAATATCTAGGTATGTGCCTTCCCTTTCTGATATGTTACCTATAGCCTTGTATTTGGGAAGACTTCCTGTACCGTGTTATTGTGCCTTGAGTTTGGGCTTTGCCTTTGTCCCTAGCTGATGGTCCAAACTTGTTTGGTTTACCCTTATTTCCATATGTCGGAGTAAGTTGTCATTGTTTACACTGCCTCATTGTTATATCTATTTTCTTCTAAGATGGACACTTTTGCTATGATCTGGAAACCGCGGGTTTCTTTGATGTTAATGACCATGATTACTCGGCTTTTTTGACACATATATTTGAAAATTTAGAAAGTGCATATAAGTTATGGCCAACTATTATATTTCAGTTTTTATTCCAAGTTGATTTAGTTGCAATAAGATTAATCCTGACTCGAGTGCTTTATGTTTTTACATGGAATGCTCGGGTCAGATACAAGTGTTGCAAATCTAATATTCCAACTATCGAAGTTAGAGAGTGGGGAAGACGCACTCGCTTTAGGGTTCGTCAAATCTGTAAAGTTGTTTGAATTTTATGTATTTAAATTTTCCGCTATATTAATAAAAATATTGTATAAACTTTGATTTTTTAATAATATTCCGTTTGTGAGATATTGCGTTATTTATCTTGTTTTGTGATTCTGTGTGTTGTTTCTGTTTTAAACACGAAAAGCGACAATAATCCGTCTTTGTGAGTGTTTTAAGTTGGTTTAAATTACCAACTTGTAGCGGTCAAAAAGGCGGATCGTTACAATTGTATTAGAGCTTTGGTTAAACAAAGCTTAGCTTATTAGGTTTAAAAACTCGTTTGAGATGGGTAGCAATACCCTAGAATGAGTGAAACTAACACTAGAATCACTACTAGAGAGAGCGCATTTTGAAAGATAAATCAATTTTGAAAATACAAAGTATTTTCGAAGTTTAAAAATTCCTTTTCGAATCCCCACTCTCTGAATCGGTGTTTCGATACCTCTCTTTGATAAGGCATCCTTAGAGTTGAAGCTTGATTCCATTTGAAATCCATCATCATGTCAGTCGAAATTTGTTAAGGAAATTTTAGTTGAAGTTGTTAAACTATCAGAATAAAATAATAATTGTGTATTCAACCAAATAAATTCATGTTGTGGAATAAGGACATATCGGGTTAGTTATAAGTATGGAGATCGTTTGATTAAAACTTGAGAATTTGATTCCAGGTATTGTTCAAATCGATTTCAAATGTTTTGAAAAACACTAATAGTAGTATATACGAGTAATTTTGAATAGAAATATATATCTTTTGGAATATTTTCGAATAAGATTAATTTAAAAAAAAATGAAAAGAAAAATATGAATTGAGACTAATATGGTAGCATTTCTGCTCATTTTTTATATATACAAATATGTATATATTTTTAGTGGTTAAAAGAAAAATACGTTGTTGAATCTCGAGTGGGTTGGATGATAATCCTATATATCAGGATAATATAAATGTACATCTTAAAGAGATGTCCTTTAGAAATGATTGAATTCTAGAATCCTAATTATTGAATTGAAAGTTAATTTTGCCGATTATGGATTTATTCAATCTTTTCCAATTAGAATTGAATTTTAAATTGAGTTCACTCCAAATAAGTCAAAAGCAAGTAAAATATCATACGTAGAAATGAAGAAATTTTTATAAGAATTAAAAGTTTTGAAATGTTTTGGATAAGATTTTGTTTTAGTAAAGTAGCATTTCAGGAAGGAAAATTTATTTTATCGAGCTTGACCATATGAATCAAATTAGCTTTGAAATTAATTTGATATTTCAAGCTTGGACTAATGATTTTAAATATTCCATTTGGAAGTGAAATTTAATTTGACTAATTCAATGAATGGTTTTATTAGAGAATTAGTTGATTGTTTTGAAAGATGAAGAATAATACAAGGTTTAAATGATGTATAAATTTTGGTTTAAGTTTCAATGATGAATTTAAACTTCTGAAGAATCGATTTAAGCGATAAGCTTAATATTTGAAAAGTTAGAAGTTGATGAAAACCCAATATTATGAATTCAATGTATGATTCAAATTTTATAGTAAGTCGAGGTTGAGAATCTAAAAAGAGAACTTGAGTTATCGCCTAACTTGAACCATTAGTTCAACTTGAAATATTACATAATTGAGTCTTAGGTTAAATTGAGTTTAACTTCGACATTAATAATGTAAGTCAAGTTCCGAATTTCGAACTTTGGTTTGGATTGTATGTCTGACTTTGTGATTTATGACATAGTAATTGTTCTCTATTAATATATATATTCTTGGTGAGGGAGAATTTATTCTCTTAGCTTAACACCCTTCTCTAAGACGTACGAGCTCAGAGGTTATATATTGGTAGACATCAGTTCTATGTTATGGATTAGCAATGTGACATATAGTCCAAACCAAGTGTGAGAATTGAAAATTGACTTACAAATATGAGTTCGAATTTGAAATAACATCGAGTATCCAAATTAATGTTGAATTGGTATTGAATGGAAATTTCAGGGATTCCCGATTTTATGGATATTAATATAGAGGTTTTTGAAATGTATGTATGAAAGATTTATTGAATTCCTAAACTATTGATTTGGAAGGTAATCGATTTGAAATAAAATCTTATGTAATGGAATTATATAAGAATGAGATGTTTGAAAACATGATTTGGAAAGAAAATCTTATGTAAGTTGAGATAAGTATGATTTATGAGGAGCATGAAAAGAAGTACTATATGTATATAGTATTATATGTTTTCAAACTAAGATAAGGAAAGTACCTTCCTCTCCTTCGAAATGATGAGCTAAGTTGATAGGTATTGCAAGTGATAGTTGGTTTTCCAGATATAAAACTCATGATTTTCCTCTGAACAAGACCACGAAGCATAATTTGCAGGGCTGTAACGGCCTACAGCGACAAATGTTTCCTGGGGGAACAAGGCACATACATTGTGAACCACTGCGATCTAGAGTCGTTTGAATTTGACTGCGTAGCAAAATTCGCAGAGCTGTGAAGGCATATGGCGACAGATGTTTCCTGGGGGAACTAGGCGTAACCATTGTTTCAGCAACGACTTAGGGTCGATGGTGAAATCCGCAGAGCTGAGAAGTCTTACAGGTATAGATGTTTCCTGGGGGGACCAGGCGCAACCATTATGTGTCTGCAGTCCACATGGCATGTCTACAAGTGAAAGATATGTAACCATTAGAGTTACTAAAGGTAGAATCATGAGCCAGGCGATTGGTTGGTGATAGTGTATGATAGTGATTTTTGAGTCACTTGTGGTCGCAGCACCTTATCCCTTCGACTTGATGATAAAGTAACCCTAGAGGCTACACTTTGTGTAACACCCCGTAATTTTAAAGGACAATAATAATCTAAAGAATACTTAATTTAATGTTGGGAATTAAGTAAAACGGACTATACCATTGTGTTCAGCTCGGAATTCTGGTTCAAATAGACTCCAAGTTTGTGTAAAACAGACATCAGATGAAGAAGATATTAAGGTTAGAAATTTGTATACATAGAAGAAAAATATATATTTATACAAATTAAACCATAATTTCAAAATATTCGAATTAGAAAAGCGGGAGGACCACGCAAGCTTAAGACCCATTGGGGGTCGACCCGCACCCCAAAGTGGTCGGCCTATGGGTCGACCCACGCAAGGGTGTGTAGACCCTAGGGTCGACCCACCCCAGATCTGGCCAGGTTCATTTCTGAACCTGGACCTTTTTGTTTACAGTTTCATTGGAAAAAGTCGAAATAAAGGCCAACATTTCTATTGTTTTCCACCCCAAAAACAGTGGAGATAAGGAGATGTTGCCTTATCTTGGATTGAATTAGACTATCTTCTACAACAATAGCCTATACATACATTAGAGATATTTCTTTTACTCCGATCCAATCTTTGTAAGTTCATGTTACTTTTAGATATAAAAATTTAACAGTAACCTTGAAATGTTAATAAACCTGATCTGAGCCTATGCCTGTTAAGAAACTGATTTATACGAAAACATATCTGTTATAATTACTTGTAATTTTCCATACACCTTAGCTGCTATTCGGTTGTTAATTTATGCATATTTCTGTTCTTCTCTCTCTTATTCCCTTTTATTTTATAAGCCTAGGCTACCTTCAAGCCTAGGCCAATCTCGTAAGAGACATACGTATGAATGAAATTGGGGAGTATTCAGAATGAAAATAAAAGGGGAAATTTGGGGCATACATTATACTGTCGAATAAGACTGTACTTTGGGATGTATGAACATGTAAATTTGTAGGCTTAATTCAAAGATTAAGTGCAACATGTTTATGAAACTGTATGTAACATGTTCGATCTGTTGGGGTTAAGTAAGCATGTTTAATCTGTTGGGGTTAAGTAAGCCTGTTTAATTTGTTGGGGTTAAGTAAGCATGTTTAATCTATTGGGGTTGTATAGACATTGTTAACCCGTGAAAACTTAACCTGTCAAATTTGTGGGGGGTTAGATAGTAAGACTTAACCTATGGAAATCATAGTTGATTGGGGACACAAGTTTAGGGGTTTGACTTGTTTCATCTGTTGTGTAGGACCCATATTAGTCAGTAATCCATTCTGGTATTAAATGGAGACCCCGCACTAGGTAGGGGTCAGGCCACGCTTACTGAGCTAATTGTAAGAGGTTCATTTGGGAAGGGGTGTTTTGATGGCGTGTTCCAATATGGTCATGTGCGTGCATGGGTCCGGCCTACCTGGGAAAATAAGCTGCCATAACACCTGTTAATAGGTTTATGTCCTTATATAGGTTGCCACTTCAGGAATTAATACACCATATTATGGGGCCAACACAGGGTATTTACGTGTTTGGGAGCCGATTGCTTGGGGTAGAAATTAGGGTACATTTAGTCCTGCCTGTTTAGGTACCTGTTATTTTTGTTTGGGGTACCACCCGTTATTTCAATTGGGCTACCTGTTATTTTTGTTTGGGGTAAAACCCGTAACTAGAAAGTACACCTAAATCTACCATTATGTTTCTGTTGAGATCATTTTTTTCTATTAAGTAATTGGAAAACGCATAATCCGGTACACTAGTACTTGTGCAGAGAAAGTAGTTGAGAAGCATAGTTAATCCTGTTTATTCTGCTTATCCTATCCATCCTGTTTATACCAGTTATATATTACAGTCATCTCTCATCCAGATTATTTTACTATCTTGATACTTTTATTTCTTTATATACAAAAAGTAACTGGACTCACCAGACTTTATGTCTAACCCGTTTTGTTTGATTTTCTCTCTTTCCTTTTCTTCTCCCAGGTTCTCAGGGTGCGAACGCTCAGGCGTGATTAGGACTTTCACTCTCTCTCTTCTGTTTTTGCTTGGATCTGGATCTACTTTGATGTATCTCTTTGACTTCTTGTCTACCTATTTATAGCTACTTATGGGGATTATGATTTTTCATTTATGTACTCTGATTGTTTTTAGTGCAAGACAGATGTTTTTATTTGATGTATTTTGTTCCAGTATTTTAGTCTGATGTTGTAACTGGATTTTGAGAGCACAATGTTTTCTATTGGAAAGTAAAGTTTTAAATTTCCACTACTATTTTATATATCTATCTTGTGAGATTCCGTTTTTGTTTATCTATAATGCTTCATGAAACTCAATCATGCTGATAAAAAGTGACATTAAGAGACTTAGGGTGTTACATCTTTTATCAGAGCTGAAGGTTACAAGATTGGATAAAAGTTTTGAAAATTGTTTTCAAAAGCAAAGTATTTTCAAAGGAAAGTCTGTTTTTGAAAAACATATTCCCCAAAGCCATATAAAATATCTTTCGATTCTATGTTTGAACCCCTTTTCATTTCAGCATGTCTGGAGAATCGAATCTTCACAAGGGTGTTCAGATACCGGCTTAGTTCCATAGGTATCTTGAGGCTACGATGCCTGCCGGAGGCCAACGAGACTCCCCTCCCCCAGCTGCAGCCAATGTTCCTCCTCCTCCGTGAGCGGATAATTTCTCTAATATATGCAAGGACTTTTGTGCTATGGGAGGAAAACTATTCCGTGGAACTGAAAGCTTTGTGGAAGGACGAAATTGGCTGCGAGAGATAGAGAACTTGTTTGGACTTTTTGAGGTCGAGGACCATAGGAAGATACCGTTGGCCATATGGCATCTTAAGGATGAGGCTTCGTTTTGGTGAGAAGTGACACAAGCAGGGCATATGATAGAAACTTGGGATGATTTCCGACTGAGATTCGAGGTGAAATTTCTTTCTCAGAATGAAGAGAGTATGAAGCTAGAGAAATTCTTGGCACTTAAGCATAGAAGTTTATCTATTAAAGAGTATGTCAATAAGTTCAATCAACTAGCAAGGTTTGGTCTGGAACTGGTGAATATCCCACACAAGAAAGCTTTAAGATTTACGAGAGGGTTGAATCAACCTCTCCAAGCACTAGCATTATCTCACATACCTGTGGGAGCAACTTTTGAAAGATTAGTTGACATGGCATTGATGCATGAAGAGGGTAAGGATGAGAAGAAAGAGGTCAGGACCGATGAAACACAAAACAAGAAAGTGTGGCCCAAGAAAGAATAGCAAAAGAAAGGTGGAAAGAAATACACGGCTCAGAATAAGAAGAAATGTCATGGTTATGGGAGGTTGGATCATGTGGTCAAGGATTGCAGAAAAAGGAAGAATGCTTGTTTCAGCTGTGGTGAAGTGGACACTATCGTAGGGAATGCCCGAAGAAACAAGAACAGGGGCAACGGACATGACCTTCTAGAGGTAAAATGCATGCTCTCGAGGCTAGCAGACCGGGTAGAGGAAGGAAAGTTTCTGTTGAAGGTTTGATTTCCCTTTTTGGTCATCCAATTAGGACTTTTTTTTATTCTGGCGCTTCTCATTCTTTTATATCTGATTTTGTGGTTGAGACTCTGTACCTTAGTACTAGTATTGTTTTTATCCCGTTACTGTCTCAAACCCCATTGGGGGCACTGCTCATCTGTCTATGATATGTCGGGGTTTAAGGATAGGGTCCGTTTGGCATAGGCCGCTATTAAGTTTTAAAATTAGGCTCACATCCACTCATAAACTTATTGTAAATTTTGTCCCTATTTTCTGAAAATTCACTAAAATAATAAAAATAAAAAATAAAAAAATACGTAAATTAATATTTAAATTAAACATGCACTCGACAAAAAATTCAGATAAAAAACCCATCAAACAAGGCATCAAAAAACGAAAAAAAACAGCGAAACTGCAGTTAAATGCATAATATTATGCATATATTTGAATTTTCCTTTATACATTTGTGCAAGTATTCGAATCATGCATCTATGTTTGTTTTGTTGCATACATTTGTGCAAGTATTGCATAATTCTTGCATAAAATTGTGCAATAATTCGTAGTCATGCAAATCAGTTCACATTTATTTGCATTCAAGCATGCACTAAAACAGAAAAATAGCATACATGTGTGCAACAATCCGCAGGCTAAATTTCACTTAAGTTTTCTTCATGCAAAATATGCGTACATGTGTGTAAGTATTTCAAATAGTTGCACACATGTATGCAAGTTTCGGTCCAGATTTTCAAGCCAAACAGCTTATGCAATAGTTGCACGCATGTACACAATCATTGGTAATAGTTGCATACATGTATGCAACTTTTTTTAATATGCGTGGACTTCTGAGAATATTTCCAGAATTTAGATTTTTTTTATATTGTAGCGCATGTTTTTCTACCACAACATGTAAAACATGGAAGTATGAAAAACAGGGACGGGTTAGCATTTAAAACATGGGAGGGACGTGAGCCTAATTAAGTTTGAAAATAGGGATGTGTGCCTAATATTCACTTGAGGAAATCTGTGTTGGGCGTCGAGTTCGAGTGCGATGCATATGTGCTTGGTTTAATGGGCTACATTTTGATTCTAGGGATGGATTGGTTAGTCATGAATGGTTCCTAGACTATGAGAGGAGGGTCGTTAGACTTTTGACTTGTCGTGGGAGGACTCTCGAAATTTCCTGTGACCCAAAGGGGTCTGTCATGCTTAGTTTCCTGGAACAACTTGATGCTTCTGTCGATGATTTGCGATCTGTACCTGTAGTCTATGAGTATCTGGATGTTTTTGATGAGGTTATGGGCTTACCTCCGAGGCGTGACATTGATTTCCAAAAATACTTGGTGGATAATGCAAAGCCAATCGCATTGCATGTGCACCACATGGATCATAGGGAAAGGAGGGAGCTTAGAAAGCAAGTAGGGGAACTACTTGAGAAGGGATTTATTAGGCGAAGTATATCAGAATGGGGTGCTCCAGTCATCTTTGCAACTAAGGTGGATGGCTCGCTTCGCCTATGTGTGGATTACAGGGAGTTGAATAAGCTCACCAAGAAAAATAGACAACCACTTCTAAGGATTGACGATCGATTTGACCAGCTTGTTGGCACATCTGTTTTCTTGCCGTTGGACTTGGGCACGGGATTTCATCACTTGAGGGTGGCTGAGGACAGTATAGACATGACCGCTTCCAGAACTCCAGATGGCTTCTTTGAGTGGCTAGTCATGCCTTTTGGGTTGATGAATGCACCCGCGTATTTTTTGGATCTGATGAGAAGAGTGTTTAGGGAGTTTCTGAATAAGTTCGTGGTGATCTTTGTGAATGACATTCTGATTTTCTCGAAGATCGAGGAAGAGCATGCCCTACATCTAGGGGAGGTTTTGAGGACTCTTAGAGCACACCAGCTCAAAGCAAAATTCTCCAAGTTCCAAGAAAGGAGGGGAGATTTCTAGGGCATGTGTTCTTCAAGGATGGGATAGCGGTGGATCCCACGAAAGTAGTTGTAGTTCAAGATTGGAAAGTTCCAAAGAATGCAACGGAGGTGAGAAGTTTTCTTATTTTAGCGGGCTACTATCGAAAGTTTATCAAGGACTTCGCAAAGATATCATCCCCACTCACCAAACTGATGAAGAAGAATCTGACATTTGCTTGGAGTATTGATTGTGTGGATGCTTTTCAGCGATTAAAGAGGGCTCTAACAACGGCCCCAGTTTTGACATTGCCTGATGGGAGCAAGGTGTTCACAGTGTATAATGATGCATGTGGTGCAGGGCTCGATGCCATCTTGATGCAGGAGGGATGGGTAGTATGCTATGGTAGTAGACAGTTGAAGGTTCATGAGAGGAACTACCCTCCCATGATTTGGAATTGGCTGCTATGGTGTTCGCAATTAAGACTTGGCGACATTATCTCTTAGGAGAAAGGTTCAAGTTGTATACGGACCATATGTTGCTCAAGTATCTATTCTCACAGAAGGATCTCAATTTGAGACAACAGAGATGGATGGAATTCCTAGCGCCCTATGATTTTGAGATTGCTTATACCCGTGGCAAGGAAATGTAGTGGAGGACGCGTTGAGTAGGCAGAGGATGACATTGAGTCCTCTATTCTTAGAATGGTGGAGTTTGGAGTATATACCGACCTTCGATTTTAGGCCATCAACGGATCTTACACCAGGTTTTTTAGCATCTCTAGAGGTGCGACCTACTCTTATGGATCAAATAGGCTCTTCGCAGCGAGAGGACCCACATATAGCAGACATCTTGTGTAGGCTCAGTGGAGGGGATACTTCTAGTAACCTTAGTAGATAATGCGTGGATGATAAAGGGTGGCTACGACGAGATGGTGGGCTTTGTGTTCCCCGAGTTGGAAGTCTATTGAAGAAAGTTCTTGAGGAAGCCCATCATTATAGGATGACTATCCATCCGGTCGGCGATAAGATGTATCGAGACATAAGGAGGGTTTTCTTCTGGGTTGTGATGACGAAAGATGTAGCAGAGTTTGTAGCTCGATGTTTGGTTTCCAGCAAGTAAAAGCTGAACAGAAGAAGCCTGGCGGTTCGCTTCATCCTTTGGATGTCCCGCAATGGAAGTGGGAGAGCGTCTCTATGGATTTCATCGATGATTTTCCTAGATCGAGGAGAGGCAACACTAGTATTTAGGTTATAATAGACAGCCTTACTAAGAGCGTTCATTTCATTCCTGTTAAGAGTAAGAGAATGGCAACATGGTTGGCATCAGTTTATCTTTGTGAGATAGTCCGTCTACATGGAGTGCCTTCTAGAACAGTGAGTGATCGTGATCCCACCTTCACTAGTGAGTTCTAGAAGAGCCTGCAAGAGGCATTGGGTGTTTGAGCACCGCATATCACCCTCAGACTGATCGACAGACTGAGAAGGTAAATGGAGTTCTTAATGATCTTTTAAGGCTGTGTATCCTAGACTTTGGAGGGACTTCAAAGGAGCATCTTCCTTTGGTAGAGTTTGCCTACAACAACAGTTATCATACTTATATTGGCATGGCACCCTTCGAGGCACTATATGGACGACCTTGTAATCACCGACTTGTTGGTGGGAGTCTACGGATATGCTTCTACATGGACCTGGGATGATTGGAGAGGCTTCAGAGAAGATTGATCTTATCCGTAGACGTATAGAGACAGCTCAAGACAGGCAGAAGTTCTACGCCGATAAGAGAAGGACTGACATTGAGTTTGAAGTATGAGACATGGTTTTCATCAAAGTTTCACCATTGAGAAATGTGGTTCGTTATGGATATGTAGGGAAATTAGCGCCGAGGTATGTAGGACCATTTCCCATTGTGGAGAGGATAGGTCAGATGTCTGATAGGGTGAGATTACCAGAGAGGTTGGTGGGTGTTCATGATGTTTTCTGTGACAACCCGGATTTTTACAACATGCTAAGACAAGAATCAAGGCAGAATTTAATTATAAAATCTGAATCAGGAGAAACGGGTTGCGCCATTGCGTTCGTCTCGGAAAAATACGCGAAATAGAGTCCGAGTTTTCGAAAATCGGAGTCCGTATGACCCAGTTATGGCCCGTCAAAGTTTTCAGAAAATTTCAAGTTCAAAAACAGTTCAAATTTGAATTCAGAATTCAAATTCAGCCAAGCAGGGCAGGCGGGAAAATTCCCGCCACCCCCAAGTCGACTGGGGAGTCGACTTGGGAGTCGACACACCCCAGGTGGTGTCGACTGCCCAGTCGACACCCCTGTCGACTTGGGTGGTCGGCCAGTTTGGCCTGGGTGTACCTGACTTGTTCCTCAAGACATGCTTTTGGGTCTGGTCTATTGGCCTGTGACGGGTTTTGAGGGTTCAGATCTATCCTAGGGTTAATCTAAGGGCCTAAACTACTCCTAATCTCTATAAAAACACCCTAGGACCTAACCTAAATCACTCAAAATCAATCTAACAACGAAGTGCTGCCCAAATCCCTCTTGATCATGGCCTCCATCTCCAACTCCAAGAGCTTATGCATTCAAATCGGATCCGAATCAAAGGTGCTAGCTTGCTACATCAAATCAAGGGAGTGGATCAACGTTGCTATGCAAATTTCATGACGTTTCTTCAACAAAGGAGCCACCTTTCATCGTCAAGACGATGCATGATCCTTCCTTAAGCCTTGCTTTGTAAGTTCTAGCTACTTGTAGATTCTAACGGTGGTTCTAATGTGACATGGAATAAAATGCGATGAAACATAAGTATGCTAGTCTATGTGAACCTAATATTGCCCCTTTTCTATGATCTATGACCTTGGGCTAAGTCTTAGCGACTTAATCATGCCACTCATGTTATGTTTAACCTAGTTTATCTTGCAAGTTTGAATCTTTATCTATGGAGTGTTAGCATGAACCTTTGGGAACCATTTGACTTGTGAAACATGGGCAAAGACTTGACTTTGGGGCTTATGCATGTAGATGAACCCAAACCCTTATGTTATCATGCATGTTTGTGGCCAAGTTCCCTTATGATACTATGCATGTTTGTGGCTAATCCCGTTGTGACATTATGCATGTTTAAGGCCAAAAACCCCTTATGATGCTATGCATATTTTGAGGCCAAGCCCCTTATGATACCATGCATGTTTGTGGCCAATCCCTTTTTGACATCGTGCATGTTTTGAGGCCAATATATAGCATAGTATCCTTACTATGTTGACTCGCTTATACTTGGGTTGGAAACACGATTTGGGGTAGGTTAGACGAACGTGATTATGACGTGATAATTTGACATGGGATTTCATGAAAATATGACACTCATGATACACCTAAATGTGGACATGACATGTGGGGTAAACATGGGACTTGAAACTAGACACGTATGGGTTGTAAGTGTAATATGACACTAGACCAAACATGAAAGTGTCCAACTCGAGGTTGTGTTGAGTTTGTAGCATAAATCTACCCGGACCCGCCCGGCTTAACTAGTGGCTACAAACAATAGGACCCAATGTGAGTAGTTGGTCACATAGCACTTAAAACCCGAGGTTAGACTAGGTTGTGGTGTAAATCTACCCGGACCCGCCCGGCTTAACTAGTAACCACAACAAGGTCTAATGTGAGAGGTTAAAAGTGCATTAATTAATGCCACATGATAAGGTTAAGGAAATTTGACTAATGACACTTAACCGATATGACATGGATGGGTAGGTTAAGTTAAACCGGACTTGATTTCTTAATGACACTTAACCATATAAGACAATTAGGGGATGGGGTTAAGTAATTTACACTTAACTAATCTAAACACGGTACTTAGATGGGGATAAGTAATCCATACTTAACTAACCTAACACGGTAGATTCGATGGGGTTAAGTAATCCACACTTAACTAATCTAAACACGGTGATTAGATGGGGTTAAGTAACCTAGACTTAACTAATCTAACACGGTAAGGTGATGGGGTTAAGTAACCAATACTTAACCAACTTAACATGATAATTTAATGGGGTTAGATAACTTATACTTAACCAATTATACATGGTGGTTTGATGAGGTTAAGTAACCTATACTTAACCAATCTAATATACGGACCTGATAGGGTTAAGTCACAAGACCTTTTAAATATACTTAACCATTGAAATACGGTTAGTGGATGGGGTTAAGCTAACCCATACTTAACCAATCCGACTCGATAATCTGATGGGATTAAGATAATCTGGGCTTAATCAATCTAACACGATAATCTGATAGGGTTAAGACAAATAAATACTTAACCAATTTGACTTGATAGGGTTAATTCATGAGCTTCTTGGTATACTTAACCAACTTGTAGGGCTACGCCTTGAACTTAAATACTTAGCCAATCTTGACATGATTCGTAGGCGGGTTAAGTCATGAACTTGAACGACAAAACTTAACCCATTAGATAAAACCCTAGCTCAGGGGACTAGGTTGAAAATCGTAGTTAACAAGGATAGCGGGAAGAGAAGCTAAGTGGTAAACCTTAGTTAAGGATAACTAAGTGATAATTCTTAGTCAGGGAAATTGGACCAGTTCACAGATAGATGAGTAACCCAATACGGTAGGTCATCGCTTGAACACACGTGGAGGAGCGAACTATCTGACTTAGATAAAGACTCCAACGAACTGGGTGACGAAGCGGTAGCTTCGGGGGACGTGAGGATACTCTTGGTATCCCTCTGGGAGGTTGCAGATGATCCGCCTGGGCTTACAAGAGGTTAAGGTCTGCGGTAGAAGAACCAAGAGTATGCCTTGGTTGCTATGCGAGCGACCTAAAGACTAGGATGGATTAGCGTGGAGTCGACGATACTTGTTTTTGCCCTGGATAGCACGTCGCCGACTACCTACCATCTTTAGTCAATCGTGTACGTACAGAAAGGCAGAGACCTCCCAACAGACCATATACTTGCTATCGAGTTATGGGTGAGGTTGGCCAATAGGTAAGTGGGGCATAGTGGGGCCGGGATGTAGTTCTCATACATGATTTTTCTTGGATTGCCTTTCAGTAGTTGAGGGAGGGGTCACGTGGGACCATAGCCACGAATACAAAAACAGACCTTGATATCTGCGTTCGGCAGACGACTTAAAGCTCCCGACCGAGTTCCGTATTTCTTGATTTGCCCTGGCACGGAACTCGGATGGCACATTGAGATACATGTGCGTCTAGGCATGGAAAACGATTCACGATACATACATGGGATAAAGGGCGTGGTTGACGGGTGGCATAATCCCTAGTGGACCTAGGTGGCTAGAACCCAAACCGAGACACGGAAACGTTCATTAGGTAGCATAATCCCTAGTGGTCCTAGGTGGCATAAATCCTAAGTGAACACGCGATAGTTCATGGTAAGAAAACATAACCAGATCAAGGGTAGTAGTCCAAAACAACTTCAAGGATAAAATGGTACTACGTTGAGGTGGTATAGATTTACATGGGAAAGCCCGTACGGCCTACGGCAAAGGACTGAACTTATACATGGAAAGAAACATACGAGTTGGGAAAACCTACATATGATATATATTAGGTTGACATGGACCATTACATGACATTGGGCAAGGGACATTCATAGTTAACACATGACGCGGGTCGGGATACTAGTACGAGAGGTGCAAAGCAAATATACATGATAAATACCTTGGGATGTTATCCATGATAGATACCGTGGGATGTTATCTATGATAGATACTGTGGGATGTTATACATGATAGATACCTTGGGATAGTATACTTGATAGAAACCTGACGATGTGATACCTTGATTTATCTTGACACCGTAGTTTATCATGATACCTTAGTTTATCTTGCTACAGTAGTTCATCCGGTTATCTTGGTTTAGCTTATCTATCTTGTCGTCATCCTTATGTTTACTTTCAGTTTATGCATGTCATGTTACCTTTACCTGTTTTTATACTGGAAGTAGATAGGACTTACCAGTCTTTATGACTGACCCCGTTTTGTTTCGCCTCTTTGTCTTCCGTTCCCCCCCCCCCCAGGTTTTCAGGGAGGAAACACTGTTGTTTAGTTCGGACCTCTTCTGCTTGAAGGTCATCATATATGGCTTGGACTTCTTTTGGCTATGGCTGCTTTACCGGTTTGTTTTGGGGGAATAATTTATGAAAAGGTTTTATGCTTCTTTATTATTTGCAAGACAGGTTTCTATGTACTCTGATGTAAAAGGCTTTAGACCTTGATGTTTTATAAAGTAATGAAATTTGTTTTACTTTCGCTGTTTTATATGTTCTGTCTTGTAATATCTCTGTGCATGTTTACCAATAATGCCCCTCCAAACCTAGTGCATTCCTTTGTGAGTCACCCTGGCGGAGGTGGGGTGTGACATTTGGTATCAGAGCAGAAGGTTACCAGACTGGGCAAAAGTTTTTAAAACCTTCTGAAAACTATTTGAGAAACCGTTTACAAAGAAGCATTTTCAAGAAAAGTTTTTAAAGGCTATACCCCAAAAGCCATTAGCACTATCCTTTGTTTCCTTGATTGAATCTCTTTTCCTTTCTTTCCTCCGTCTGTAGTCACAGTAGTTTTAACTGCGACTAATCCTTGTCTAGCTACGAAGTGTTTTCCGTGAGATGGAGGTGGTTCTCGAGAGGCCTGTTATCGTGTTACAAGGAAGGGTAATAAGAGCAAGGATAAAGGACACAGACGTAAGGATAAGCAACTTGTTGGTATGGATTAGTCCACGAAGGAAGACAAGGACAAGATCAGCGAGAGGGCAATTGTATGCTCTCACTCCTAGCGTACCTAAGAGGGATAGTATCGTTTCTATTAAAGGTTTAGCCTTTCTTTTCTATCATCCCGTCCAGACTTTGTTTTGATCATCACATCATTTAAGTCTGCTTCGATAGTTAAGTCTCTGCACCTTAGTACTAGCATGGTAGAAGATCCCACTTTTGTCTCAAATCCTGTTGGAGAGTCGGTCCATTTATTCATGACTTGTTTGGAATTGAGAGTGTAAATGCCAATTGTTGAGATTAGAAGCAATGCTTCTTTTGTTGAGCTATGGATGGATTCTAGGGATGAAGTGGTTATCCAGTAAAGGGATGCCATTCTCGGTTTTGAAAGGAGGGTAGTTAAACTCTTAAGTTGCCTTGGTAATACCCTCAAAGTCTCGTGTAACCTTATGAGTTCTGTCATGGTTAGTTACCTAGAATCTCTCGATGCATTTATCGGAAATCTCTGATCCGATCGAGTAATGTTCACCAATAAGGCGGATGGTTCATTCTGCTTAAGCATGGGCCGTAGGAATCACCCTAGTAAGTACACTGGGCAACATGGCTGGCATCGGTTGTTTTCAAGGGAAAGTTCTTCTGCGTGGAATACCTCTTAGTAGGTAAACGAGATCCAAGATTCGCCAGTGAATTGTTGGAAAGCTTGCATGAAACCATGAGTACGCAGTTATGGTTGAGCCAAGTATTCTAGAAAAGAATAAGTGAAAGTGAAACGAGAGGCGACAGTGAAATGAGTTCCAACTCATATCTTGGAAATAGGAATCAAGGAGCTACGAAATCATGAAGTCAAAGGCGGTCAAGGCACAATGGAATTAAGCTCAAGGAAATGCGGCTTAGACGCGCGCATCATGTCTCTCTTTAAGAGTACATCTTTGATCCTTGGTCCACCTGTAGAGCTTGCTTGCACGCTATCGCTTGGCGGATATCCTCTCGGTCCTGTTTCTGTTGCAAACCCCATAAGGAGTTTGTCTTGTTTATCTCCTCGATCTTATCTTGGGAACCTTAGATAGAACCCTATGGATGTAAACATGTATTTGAAACATGTTATGATTGTTATGGTTGCAAATGGTTGCAAGTGGTTGCTCGTGGATGCGCGAATACACATTAGATACTAGATTGACGCGGTCACGTTTCATGTTGCATATGCACGAGTATTTATACTTGTTTATGGATGAAATTGAATGTATTGTCATGCGGATGTTGCATATGAATGAATGTTTGTGCACACATATAGTGTTTATATGATTAGGACTATTTGCATACATGTTGGACTCATGGCACTAAACATATTTTGCATTAGAAAGATCATTCAGGCCTGATCATTATCATTAGCTAAGGAGCATACACACACATGTTCTGCATATGATCATATGCATTAGAAATCATCTAAGGACAATGGTTGCCTGTGAATGATGTTTTGAGTAGATGGATGATGGATGGTAGGATACGTTCTTCCTAACTTGGAGATTTCGGGGATGAAATCCTTTAAGTTGGGGAGAATGTGACAACCCGGATTTTTACAACATGCTAAGACAAGAATCAAGGCAGAATTTAATTATAAAATCTGAATCAGGAGAAAGGGGTTGCGCCATTGCGTTCGTCTCGGAAAAATACGCGAAATAGAGTCCGAGTTTTCGAAAATTGGAGTCCGTATGACCCAGTTATGGCCCGTCAAAGTTTTCAGAAAATTTCAAGTTCAAAAACAGTTCAAATTTGAATTCAGAATTCAAATTCAGCCAAGCAGGGCAGGCGGGAAAATTCCCGCCACCCCCAAGTCGACTGGGGAGTCGACTTGGGAGTCGACACACCCCAGGTGGTGTCGACTTCCCAGTCGACACCCCTGTCGACTTGGGTGGTCGGCCAGTTTGGCCTGGGTGTACCTGACTTGTTCCTCAAGACATGCTTTTGGGTCTGGTCTATTGGCCTGTGACGGGTTTTGAGGGTTCAGATCTATCCTAGGGTTAATCTAAGGGCCTAAACTACTCCTAATCTCTATAAAAACACCCTAGGACCTAACCTAAATCACTCAAAATCAATCTAACAACGAAGTGCTGCCCAAATCCCTCTTGATCGTGGCCTCCATCTCCAACTCCAAGAGCTTATGTATTCAAATCGGATCCGAATCAAAGGTGCTAGCTTGCTACATCAAATCAAGGGAGTGGATCAACGTTGCTATGCAAATTTCATGACAATTCTTCAACAAAAGAGCCACCTTTCCTCGTCAAGACGATGCATGATCCTTCCCTTAGCCTTGCTATGTAAGTTCTAGCTACTTGTAGATTCTAACGGTGGTTCTAATGTGACATGGAATAAAATGCGATTAAACATAAGTATGCTAGTCTATGTGAACCTAATTTTGCCCCTTTTCTATGATCTATGACCTTGGGCTAAGTCTTAGCGACTTAATCATGCCACTCATGTTATGTTTAACCTAGTTTATCTTGCAAGTTTGAATCTTTATCTATGGAATGTTAGCATGAACCTTTGGGAACCATTTGACTTGTGAAACATTGGCAAAGACTTGACTTTGGGGCTTATGCATGTAGATGAACCCAAACCCTTATGTTATCATGCATGTTTGTGGCCAAGTTCCCTTATGATACTATGCATGTTTGTGGCTAATCCCGTTGTGACATTATGCATGTTTGAGGCCAAAAACCCCTTATGATGCTATGCATATTTTGAGGCCAAAACCCTTATGATACCATGCATGTTTGTGGCAAATCCCTTTTTGACATCGTGCATGTTTTGAGGCCAATATGTAGCATAGTATCCTTACTATGTTGACTCGCTTTTACTTGGGTTGGAAACACGATTTGGGGTAGGTGAGACGAGCGTGATTATGACGTGATAATTTGACATGGGATTTCATGAAAATATGACACTCATGATACACCTAAATGTGGACATTACATGTGGGGTAAACATGGGACTTGAAACTAGACACGTATGGGTTGTAAGTGTAATATGACACTAGACCAAACATGAAAGTGGCCAACTCGAGGTTGGGTTGAGTTTGTAGCATAAATCTACCCGGACCCGCCCGGCTTAACTAGTGGCTACAAACAATAGGACCCAATGTGAGTAGTTGGTCACATAGCACTTAAAACCCGAGGTTAGACTAGGTTGTGGTGTAAATCTACCCGGACCCGCCCGGCTTAACTAGTAACCACAACAAGGTCTAATGTGAGAGGTTAAAAGTGCATTAATTTAATTAATGCCACATGATAAGGTTAAGGAAATTTGACTAATGACACTTAACCGATATGACATGGATGGGTAGGTTAAGTTAAACCGGACTTGATTTCTTAATGACACTTAACCATATAAGACAATTAGGGGACGGGGTTAAATAATTTACACTTAACTAATCTAAACACGGTGCTTAGATGGGGTTAAGTAATCCATACTTAACTAACCTAACACGTTAGATTCGATGGGGTTAAGTAATCCACACTTAACTAATCTAAACACGGTGATTAGATGGGGTTAAGTAACCTAGACTTAACTAATCTAACACGGTAAGGTGATGGGGTTAAGTAACCAATACTTAACCAACTTAACATGATAATTTAATGGGGTTAGGTAACTTATACTTAACCAATTATACATGGTGGTTTGATGAGGTTAAGTAACCTATACTTAACCAATCTAATATGCGGACCTGATAGGGTTAAGTCACAAGACCTTTTAAATATACTTAACCATTGAAATACGGTTAGTGGATGGGGTTAAGCTAACCCATACTTAACCAATCCGACTCGATAATCTGATGGGATTAAGATAATCTAGGCTTAATCAATCTAACACGATAATCTGATAGGGTTAAGACAAATAAATACTTAACTAATTTGACTTGATAGGGTTAAGTCTTGGTATACTTAACCAACTTGTAGGGCTAAGCCTTAAACTTAAATACTTAGCCAATCTTGACATGATTCGTAGGCGGGTTAAGTCATGAACTTGAACGACAACACTTAACCCATTAGACAAAACCCTAGCTCAGGGGACTAGGTTGAAAATCGTAGTTAACAAGGATAGCGGGAAGAGAAGCTAAGTGGTAAACCTTAGTTAAGGATAACTAAGTGATAATTCTTAGTCAGGGAAATTGGACCAGTTCACAGATAGATGAGTAACCCAATACGGTAGGTCATCGCTTGAACACACATGGAGGAGCGAACTATCTGACTTAGATAAAGACTCCAACGAACTGGGTGACGAAGCGGTAGCTTCGGGGGACGTGAGGATACTCTTGGTATCCCTCTGTGAGGTTGCAGATGATCCGCCTGGGCTCACAAGAGGTTAAGGTTTGCGGTAGAAGAACCAAGAGTATGCCTTGGTTGCTTTACGAGCGACCTAAAGACTGGGATGGATTAGCGTGGAGTCGACGATACTTGTTTTTGCCCTGGATAGCATGTCGCCGACTACCTACCATCTTTAGTCAATCGTGTACATACGGAAAGGCAGAGAACTCCCAACAGACCATATACTTGCTATCGAGTTATGGGTGAGGTTGGCCAATAGGTAAGTGGGGCATAGTGGGGCCGGGATGTAGTTCTCATACATGATTTTTCTTGGATTGCCTTTCAGTAGTTGAGGGAGGGGTCACGTGGGACCATAGCCACGAATACAAAAACAGACCTTGATATCTGCATTCGGCAGACGACTTAAAGCTCCCGACCGAGTTCCGTATTTCTTGATTTGCCCTGGCACGGAACTCGGATGGCACATTGAAATACATGTGCGTCTAGGCATGGAAAACGATTCACGATACATACGTGGGATAAAGGGCGTGGTTGACGGGTGGCATAATCCCTAGTGGCCCTAGGTGGCTTGAACCCAAACCGAGACACGGAAACGTTCATTAGGTAGCATAATCCCTAGTGGTCCTAGGTGGCATAAATCCTAAGTGAACACGCGATAGTTCATGGTAAGAAAACATAACCAGATCAAGGGTAGCAGTCCAAAACAACTTCAAGGATAAAATGGTACTACGTTGAGGTGGTATAGATTTACATGGGAAAGCCCGTACGGCCTACAGAAAAGGACTAAACTTATACATGGAAAGAAACATACGAGTTGGGAAAACCTACATATGCTATATATTAGGTTGACATGGACCGTTACATGACATTGGGCAAGGGACATTCATAGTTAACACATGACGCGGGTTGGGATACTAGTACGAGAGGTGCAGAGCAAATATACATGATAAATACCTTGGGATGTTATCCATGATAGATACCGTGGGATGTTATCTATGATAGATACTGTGGGATGTTATACATGATAGATACCTTGGGATAGTATACTTGATAGAAACCTGACGATGTGATACCTTAATTTATCTTGACACCGTAGTTTATCATGATACCTTAGTTTATCTTGCTACAGTAGTTCATCCGGTTATCTTGGTTTATCTTATCTATCTTGTCGTCATCCTTATGTTTACTTTCAGTTTATGCATGTCATGTTACCTTTACCTGTTTTTATACTGGAAGTAGATAGGACTTACCAGTCTTTATGACTGACCCCGTTTTGTTTCGCCTCTTTGTCTTCCGTTCCCCCCCCCCCCAGGTTTTCAGGGAGGAAACACTGTTGTTTAGTTCGGACCTCTTCTGCTTGAAGGTCATCATATATGGCTTGGACTTCTTTTGGCTATGGCTGCTTTACCGGTTTGTTTTGGGGGAATAATTTATGAAAAGGTTTTATGCTTCTTTATTATTTGCAAGACAGGTTTCTATGTACTCTGATGTAAAAGGCTTTAGACCTTGATGTTTTATAAAGTAATGAAATTTGTTTTACTTCCGCTGTTTTATATGTTCTGTCTTGTAATATCTCTGTGCATGTTTACCAATAATGCCCCTCCAAACCTAGTGCATTCCTTTGTGAGTCACCCTGGCGGAGGTGGGGTGTGACATTTTCCATGTTTCCCATTTGCGGAAATGTCTGCACAATACAGCAGAGGAAGTTGAGCCGAGCATGCTTGAGGAAGTAGAGGTAGAAAGGGAGTCAATAGTTAGACGAGTCCTACCCATGTACTTGGATCCGAGGTTAAGAAGCTACGTAATAAAGAGGTCAAGTTGATGAAAATATAATGGGGAGAAGACAGCGAGGATGCAACTTAGGAGACTGAGGACCAGAATCACGCTTCGTACCCTTTTCTTTTCAAGGGTATGTTCTTAACTTCTTTTTCCAAGCTTCTATTAGTACTTGCTTCTATCATTCACGCGTATTCTGTCGATCAGATCTTCGACCTTTAGGTAGAAACCCAATGGGTGTAAACATGTGTTTGAGACATGTTATGTTTGATAGATACAAGTGGATGTAAGTGTTTGCTATTGGTTGCTCGTGGATGCATAAACACACACACTAGGCACTATATCGGCTCAATCACTTACATATAGCATATGGATGTGTGTACATTAGGATTTTATATGGTTAAAAATGGATGTATCATTATATGGAGGTTGCATTTAGATGAATGATTGTACACACATACAGAACTCACATGTTGTACTAGGATAATTTGCATACATTTTGGTTACATAGCACGAACATAATTGCATTAAGGAGGTCAACTGAATCAGTCGACCGTCTGATTTCACATTAGTGCAAGAACGTATACACACACCATTGCATATGTTCATACAAGCATTATAATTTTTTTAAGGACATTGGATGCTTGTGGATGATGTACGAGTAGATGGTTGTGGTTGTTAGGACAATAACATTATTCTTAAACTAGAAAATTTCGGGGACGAAATCCTTTATGTAAGGGAGAATGTAACACCCCGTAATTTTAAAGGACATTAATAAACTAAAGAATACTTAATTTAATGTTTGGAATTAAGTAAAACGGACTATGCCATTGCATTCATCTCAGAATTCTGGTTCAGATAGACTCTGAGTTTGCGTAAAATGGACATCGTATGAAGAAGATATTAAGGTTAGAAGTTTGTATACATATAAGAAAAGTATATATATACAAATCAAACTAGATTTTGAAAATAATTGGAGTTAGAGAAGCGGGAGGACCACGCGGGATTAAAACCCATTGAGATTGGCCCAATCCCCAGAGAGGTCGACCTATGGGTCGACCTATACAAGGGTGTGTCGACCCACCCCAGATCTAACCAGGTTCATTTTCTGATCCTAGACCTGTTTTTTGTTGGGTTCTTTGGAAAAAGTCTATATAAAGGCTAGCAATTCTATTGTTTTCTACACCTAAAACAATGGAGACAAGGAGATGTTGCCTCATCTTGGATTGGATTAGACTATCTTCTACAACAACAGCCTATACATACATCAGAGATATTTCTTTTACTCCGGTTCATTCTTTGTGAGTTTATGTTACTTTAGATATAAAAATTTAACAATAACCTTGACATGTTAATAAACCGGATCTGGGCCTATGCCTGTTAAGAAACTGATTTATATAAAAAAGATCTGCTATAATTACATGTAATTTTCCATACACCTATTCTGCTATTCAGTTGTTAATTTATGCTTATTTCTGTTAATATATGTCTATTTCTGTTCTTCTCGCTCACTTAATCCCATTTAATTTTATAAACCTAGGCTACCTTCGTGCCTAGGCCAATCTCGTAAAAGACAAACGTATGAACGAAATTTGGGAGTCTTTGGAATGAAAATAAATAGGCGAAATTTGGGGCCTACCTTATATTGTGGAATAAGACTATAGTTTAGGGTGTATGAACATGTAAATCTGTAGGCTTAATTCAAATATTAACTCGAACATGTTAATGAAACTATATGTAACCTGTTTAATTTGTTGGGGTTAAAATCTGTTTCATCTACTGGGGTTAAGTAAACCTGTTTAATCTGTTGGGGTTGTATGGACGCTGTTAACCCGTGAAAACATAACCTGTTGAATTTTTTGGGGGTTAGGCTGTAAGACTTAACCTGTGGAAATCCTAGTTGATTGGGGACACAACTTTAGGGGTTTGACTTGTGTCATCTATTGTGTGGGACCCATATTAGTCAGTAACCCATTTTGGTATTAAACGGAGACCCCGCTCTAGGTAGGGGTTAGGGCACGCTTACTGAGCTAATTGTAAGAGGTTCATTTAGGAAGGGGTGTTCTGATGGCGCGTTCCAACGGGGTCATATGCGGGCATGGGTCCGGCCTGCCTCAGAAAATAAGCCGCCTAACACTTGTAAATAGGTCTGTGTCCTTCTGTCGGTTGCAACTTTAGGAAGTAATACACCCTACTATGGGGACGACACATGGTATTAACATGTTAGGGAGTCGATCGCTTGGGGTAGAAATTAGGGTACATTTAGTCCTGCCTGTTTAGGTACCTGTTATTTCTGTTTGGGGTAACACCCGTTATTTCTGTTGGGGTACCTATTATTTCTATTTGAGATAAAACCCGTTACTAGAGGTACACCTAAATCTACCATTATATTTTTGTTGGGATCATTCTGTTTTTGTTAAGTAATTGGAAAACGCAAAATACGGTATACTAGATTGGTGTAAAGAAAATAGTTGAGAAGCATAGTAATTCCTGTTTATTCTGTTTATCCTGTCCATCCTGTTTATACTCGTTATATATTACATTTATCTCTCATCCAGATTATTTTACAGTCTTGATACTTTTATTTCTTTGTATGTTAAAAGTCACTGGACTCTCCAGACTTTATGTCTGACCTGTTTTGTTTCCTTTTCTCTCTTTCCTTTTCCCCTCTCAGGTTCTCAAGGTGGGAACGCTCAGGCGTGATTAGGAATTTCTCTCTCTTCTGTTTTTGCTTGGATCTGGATCTGCTTTGATGTATCGCTTTGACTACTTGTCTACCTGTTTATGGCTACTTATGGGGATTATGATTTTTCATTTCTGTCCTCTGATGGTTTTTAGCGCAAGATAGATGTTTTATTTGATGTATTTTGTTCCAGAATTTTAGTCTGATGTTGTAACTGGATTTTGAGACCATGATGTTTTCTGTTTGGAAATAAAGTTTTAAATTTCCACTGCTATTTTGTATATCTATCTTATGAGATTTTGTTTCTGTTTACCTATAATGCTTTACGGAACTTAATGCATTCTGATAAAGAGTGACATTAACGGACGTGGGGTGTTACACTTTGTAGTGATCTCGGATATTGTAGATGTCTTATATTGATTTGTTCTTGATGAAATTCGTAGGGAATTGAATTCTTACGAGTATGTATGTTTTATGGAGGACCCAGATGAAACCGTTGTGTTTCTACGATTCATGAATGGTTCAACGGTCAGCATCGGTTGGTACTTACCTTATCTATCGCTTTCAAACATTTCAAAGTATTTTCATTAGAAGTTGAAACAAGTATACTTAAGTACTTGGAGATTTTAGTCATTCGCCTGACCACCGTATGTCTAAGGTATGTGAGAACGACAATATCTTGTCAAACTTCGAGTTATCAAGTATTTTCAAACTGTAAATAACAAATCAACAATCTGAAATTAAAACTTGTATGACTTCAACAAATAAATTAAGAAGAGGATTTTAAATGTTTTTTAAGTCCAGAGCTTTGTAATGATATAGATAAAATATTTTCCACGCAAATTTCATATTTTTACGAATCAAAAGTTTTATCGAAGAATTCAGATTTGGGTAATTTTCAAATCTTTGAATATACAATTTGTTGTCTAATAAGTTTTAAACCAAAGAAGACTTTCAATTTTTAAACTCTTCAATGAGTATTTGAAGATGTTAAATGGATTTAATGAATTGAGATTTGGTTAAATATGGATTGTAAGTGGTGGGCGGAAGCCAAACTATGTTGGCAAAAGCTTGGAAGGGATATTTTAGCAAGCAAATTGAGTCTTACTTAAAGAATTTGGAAGGAAATATTTACTTGAGAATTTGTTTCCGGAAAATTTTGAAATCAACTTCTAATGTTTGGAATGAACATATTTGAAAAACAATACTAGTTTGGAGTATGAGTAGAGTAACACGGCGGAAGCATGATGATATTTTCATGAGTTTTTCCGACTAGTGGAATGATGAAACCTTTTCAAATGGAATTTGATATTTGGGCCGAGAATGAATAAAAATCCAATATATCACTTGTGTGAAGGATTTTTGAAATAAGATATTCCTTGAAATGGAAGAATATTTTATTTTATAATTGCATATGATTTCTAAGATATTGATTCGGGCTTTTGAAAAATTATAACTTATGAGATATAAAATTATTTGGAAACCTTGAGATATTTTGAAGGAAGTTGATATGATTTTATCGTAGCATGTTTATGATTTTAGGAAACAATTTTTGTTTTGGAAATCCCAAAGAAAAGTATTTGTTTACGTAAGTATAATTTTAACGATCCCTTCTTTTCGAGGACGAAAAGTTATAAGGGAGGAGATTGTAACGACCCTGAAAATTGACATTTAATTTTTGAAATTAATTAAGGATTTAACTTCAATAATTAAAATTTATTTTTGGAATTCATTTATGATTTTGAAAACTAGTCTATTTTAAATTTGTTTTAAATTAAGTTTATTTCAATCTATAAATTTAAATAGTTGATTAAGATTTAATATTCTGACTAATTTTATTTTATTTTTTTGAATATTTTTAAATCTTGATTTTTAAAATATAAATTTATATTGGAAATCTATAATAATTTAGATTTGAAAGTTGTTTTAAAATTTAATTTAAAATTTGTAATTGAAAATGTATCCATACACTAGTATTGGTTGTATATACATAAGTAAAATACATAGTATAATATACACTTTGGAAATAAATAAATAATTCTTTAATAAATACAGACACCTGTTGAAATCATGTTGAAATGGTGATACTTGTTCGTAGCTTGCTATGAAATATTAACATCTGTCTTCGTTCTACATATTTCATGTCCCCTTTTATTTGTTTTCACCATGTCATAGTGCACTGTTAATTACCTTTCGCCATCCCCTTTTCTTTTTTCATTCTTTCATCATCAGCCGAAAATCATTTCTCCTCCGAAAAAACCGATTTTTTTATCAACCTCTTGGAAACAATAATGGCTGCCCCAAATTCATTTTCTCTACCTCCGAAATTAATGTTAGCCACTATAATTCAAATCGAAGCTGCTACTCAAATCAGCAACGTTCCTTCGTCAGAAAATCTAGTTTCATCGCAGGCTACTATCGCCTTGTGCTTTGCTTCCTTTAGTGTTGGCCACCCGATCTGAAGCTACCGAAGTTAGTTGGGTTTAGCTTCACAAATTTGGGGTGTCTGGGCTTTATGTCATCCACCGACATCTAAGATTCAGTCCACCTGAGCACTGCGTCGTCACCCACGAGAGCACTAGTACACGTTTGTCCCCTCCACTACTTCAACCGTTTTAAAGTAAATTAATCACATGATTATTTTATTTCAACTATTTGCAGCTTTGATTTAAACTGAAAATGATAGTTTATGCCTTGTTGATTGATTTGTACGAGTACGTGTCTTTGCTGCCTCGTTGAAAACCAGAAACTATTACCTTGAATTTTTTGGTAACCAAATATGTTGGATTAGCTATTATATTTGTGGATTGCTGGGCACTCTGCCTTAATCATTGTTATGTTTAAGATGCTTAATCATTCCTATGCATGCCATAAAATTTGATACAGTAGCCACAGTTATTGTTGGCTGCCTTTGCTTTTCGATTACTATCGTGTTGATTGTTTGAAAATCTAATTTGTGTTTATGCGTGGTGGCCGGTGTACATATGTGTATATATATACACATTGTATATCGAGTTGTCAATGGGTCATGTCGGGTTCGGGTTGATTTATAAACGGGTTAGTTCAACCCATTTATTAAACGGGTCATTTTCCCCAACCCTAGCCCGACCTATTTATAAACAGGTTGACCCGACCCGTGTAACCCGTTTAACTAAACGTATCGGGTCAGGTTTACCCGTTGTCCCATCGGACAATATTGTCCACTAATATAAACAACAAAAGAACCGTATCACAAACAGATTGCACTATTATGTAATCACCAACAGGCAACAAGGTACAAAATCACCAATATGCAATAAGTTACAAAATCACCAATAGGTAGCACATATATAAAGCATGAAATCACCATATCCAAATATCATTCTTCATACGTAAGAATATACGAGCATATTGCATACATAAAAGACTAACAGTGTGGAAGAGATACAGTTGTTATAAGTAAAATATAACTAATAGCATATAAGAATAAATTAGAAAAATATGGCAGCTTACACAATAATATATGAGCATACTGATTACTGCATATATAAAAGACTAATACTAATAGTATACATAAAAGACTAACAGTATGAAAGAAATACAACATATAATCGGGTTTGGCGCATCAAAATCTGGTTAGTGGGTCAACCCTAAACCCACCTGTTTATAAACAGGTCGAATTCGGGTTGACCAGAAAATGACCCATCAACTAAACGGGTCGGGTTAATCTGCTAATTTCTATGCAGGTTTCGGCTCGTGTAGGAAATTGATAGCCCTAATTATATATGTATATACATATCACCGATGTACGTATATACACATGCTGCCTAATTTTGGCATAAGCAGTTGTTGTAAAACCTGATCTGATCATCTAAAAATGATGGTCATTTTGTTAGACCTGGTCATACTACCTATAACCTCTGGCATTTCATGTATTTGTTGCTTCTACCTTGCTATTTGGACTTGAACATTTTGTTCCTTCACTTTGTATTCATGTGTTCACTAATTTGCTGCACGTGCCTTAATCGTCCAGATCTGATTAAATGAAATTGATGGTCATTTAGTTTTTCTTGACCATATACCCATAATTTATGGCATTCCATTCAGTATTTTATAACATGCAACTATTTTGAGGCTATTGTTAGCCCACAAATGTGTTCATCCACCCTTTTATTGTTTATGTTACATGCATACACATAAATGGAAATACATGTATACACATAAATGGAAATACATGTACGTATTGTCACCTACCAAGTTTCGGTTGTATTAAAAATGGCTTGTAGCCGATTGAAACATGTGCTGCTTCGGTTGTACCCCAATTTAAGCTAGCTATGAATACTTGTCATAGTTGCAGGCCTACATTGTATAGATTGTGCTTTTTAATGATCTGAAACTTGGCATGCACTGTGTTGCTACACATTTTTTCTGCCATAAAATTTGAATTGTTGTGCACTTGCATATTTAAATGGTATATATAAACATACTTATACATGGATATGTATACATTCTTATTCGTCGACCTTACATGCAGTTGTATATCATAATTTTGATTACTTCATTTGTAATGGCCTAAAAGAAGAAAACACCCCGTTGCCTCATTGGGAACCTGAACTCATACCATGAAAACACGTTTTCATCTATATTTCCTTATCTGCCTTGTTGAAAATTTGAAATACATATAAGAAGTATATCACCCTGGCCTTACAATAAGTCGCGCATGCTCCTTGAGCCTAGAAGCTACTCATGCTTTGTAACTTTGCATTTTTTGCCCTCTACTGTGTGTTAATGTATCAGTTCTATTGATCATCTTCTTTATGTCATTTTCCTTTACTCATATGTCCTTACTATTGTTTTGATTATAGTTAGTCCTTTGCTTTAAGAATTAGTCACTCACCATTATGAAATTGTACATATTAATGTAGAACTATATATGAAAGCCATATTGTGAATAGTAGCAGCAATTTTTTTATGTTATATATATAGGTGCCCTCCCTTTCTGATACGTTGCCTGTAGCCTTGTATTTTGGCAAACTTCCTGTACCATGTTATTGTGCCCTGAGATTGAGCATTGCCTTTATCCCTAGTTGATGGTCCAAACTTGTTTGGTTTACCCTTGTTTCCATATGTCAGACCTGATTTTTTTTTTTGGGCATTTAAGTAATTTGTCATTGTTTACACTCCCTTATTTTTGCATCCGTTCTTCTAAGCTGGACCCTTTTGCTGTGATATGAAAATCATGGGTTGCTTTGATGTAAATAACTATGGTTACTAGGCTTTTTTGACACATATGTTTGAAAATTTAGAAGGTGCATATAAGTTATTGTCAACTTTTATATTTCAGTTTTATTTGAAGTTGACTTACTTGAAATAAGATTAATCCCGACTCGAGTGTTTTATGTTTTTGCATGAAACGCTCGGGACAAATACGAATGTTGTAAATCTAAGATTCCCGCTATTGAAGTTTGAGAGTAGGGAAGACGCGCTCGCTTTGGGGTTCGTCAAATCTGTAAAGTTGTATATTTAAAACTTTATGTATTTAAATCTTCCGCTGAATAAATAAAAATACTGTATAAACGCTAATTTATTAATAAAATCCCTTTTGTAAGATATTGTGTTATTTACCTTATTCTATGATTTTTTGTGTTGTTTCTATTTTAAAATCGATAAGCGATAACAATCCGTCTTTGTGAATGTTTTAAGTTGGTTTAAATTACCAGCTTAAAGTGGTCAAAAAGGCGGATCGTTACATAATGGGCTCTAAGAGAGTAGGTCGCAGCTCCAATGATGCTAATAATCCTGGTGCATACTCTGTAGATGATCTAAAATCGAATGACGAGATAAACCCAAAACTCCGCCACTCTACGAAAAATGGACTCAATGTCATCCTCTACTTACTAGGTGATCCGCCATTACATTCCCATTCCCCTGGTATATGATATCTCAGAGTCAAAGAATGCAACAAATTCCATCCAGTGATGTTATCGCAAATTAAGATCTTTTTGCGAAAACATGTACTTGAAGACTTATGGTCGGTGTATAGCTCAGACCTCTCACCTAATAAATGTCTCCAAGGCTTAAGCACAAACACTATCGTCGATTGCTCCAAATCGTGGGTAGGGTAATACTTATCATGCACCCTCAGCTATCTACTCCCATAGTAGATAACCCTACCCTCCTATATGAGCACCACACCTAAACCCATGCCGCAAGCATGCATATATACAGTGAAAATATTCGTAGCATTCAGAAGAGTGAATACTGGAGATGATGTGAGTGAGCCTTCTTCAACCTCAAGAATGCATACTCGCAGTCCACATCACAATCATATACTAGGTTTTTCTTCGTAAGGCGGGTAAGCGGAGCTGAGATCTCCCAAAATCCTTGATGAACTTCCGATAATATCCTGCCAAACCTAGAAAGCTCCTAACTTTTGTCGCATTCTTGGGCGCTTTCCAATCCTACACGGCGATAACCTTAGTGGGATACACCACCACACCATATCTAAAGACAACATAGCCCAAGAATCTCATCTCTTTCCGCTAAAAGTGGCACTTAGAGAGGTTCGCCTTTAGCTGATGTGCACGGAGAGTATGAAGGACCTCTCCCAAATGCAAGGCATGCTCATCCTCTTTCCTCGAGAAGACCAAGATATCGTCAACAAACATTACCACGAACTTATTTAGGAACTCACTAAATATTAGGCTCATCAGCTCAACAAAATACGTCGGTGCCTTGGTTAGACCAAAAGGCATAACCAGTCACTCAAAAAATCCAACAGGAATCCTAAAGGAAATCTTATCTATGATATCATCTGCCACCCTAAGTTGATGAAACACTATTGCAAATCCAACTGCGAGAAAACTGAAGCGTATACCAACTGATCGAACAAGTCATCTATCCAAGCGATGGGTGTCTATTCTTCTTCGTGAGCTTGTTCAATTCTCTGTAATCCACACATAGACGAAGTGAGTTGTTTGCTTTAGTCATAAAAACGACTGGTGCTCCCTACTCAAAATACTTTGTCTAATAAACCCTTTCTCGAACAACTCACCTACCTACTTACTAAGCTCCTTCCTTTCCCTCGAATCCATATGGCGCACTGGCAATGAAACAGGATTAGCATTCTCTGCCAAATATATTCGGAAATCAATCTCGCGCTTAGGAGGTAGCCCTCTCACATTGATCGTCGCTAATCTATGAAGTAGAAAAGCGCGACATTTAAATTAAATTTTGCAAGCATACAGGTGTGTAGCATACAGGTCGAACACAGGGAGGTGTAATTAAAAATTATTATTTATTTCTTCTTGGGCGTGTTAGACGAAACTTTGGAGGCTGATTTTTGAAAATAAACAAAACAAAGTTAAAACTGTAATTTGATTCAGAACAGATCTAACTGAACCGACGATCAAATCACAATTTCAATGGAAAAGCAATGAAACTATGAATCAGATTCAAATCTAATCAAATCCAATTTAACCTATGAACGCGATTAAAATACAGAAAATAAAAGTGCAGAATATAAATAACAATAGGAAATAAAATTAGGATTACCGCTGAATCTAATCAGACGGTCAATCACTAATGAAAAGAAATGCAAAATACAAATAGTGTTCTACCGAATCTAATCGTGTAGACACACTAATTGCTAAGAAATAGAAAATTGCATAAAATAAAAAGAAAAATGAGTTTTATTAATGAAGAAGAGAATAGAATGAGATATCTGATAGGATGGTGGCTACAATTCCATTACAAGGGTATATATAGGGTAGATAGCCAAACCCTAACCCTAATGATAAATGGGCCTGGTCATTACATCACCAATTAGTTTACAATGAGAACATAAATGGGCCTTAGATAAATAAAACAAATTTGGGCCTTTTCTCTTTTTCTCTTGTTTCCTTGACACCTCTTCATTGATTTGTGATGTGCAAAGCCTTTTTATCAATCCTTTTCTTGTCCAACAGCAACTAGATGTGAGATCTTCATCTACAATTCTTCAAAATGCAAATACACAGCAAATTGATCTCTATTTCTCTACATTTCTGGTTATATGCGGGCTGGGTTGGAATATCTGTAAAAGTAACAAAACAATACCCAAGTAATATTTATTTATATACAAAAGATAAGATATAAGAGCATAAAATAAACACATTTCAATGTCAATCAAATACCCCCACACTTATCTTTTACTCGTCCTCGAGTAAAACAAGAAATGAAAAACTAACTAGATAGGTCACACTTTCGTAGGAAACACGATTGCATTGAGCATATGCAACAAGCCGTTAAACCTCTAGGTGTCCCTAGTAGGACGAGTGGTGTCTCGTGAGGGTTTTCAGCGGATACTACCCACAAAATCCAAATGCAGTATGCTATGATTCTAATGAAACTACATGAATGCAATGGACATATGCAAAAAATAAAAACGAAAAATGACAACACGACTTATTTCAGGAAAGTGGTACAACAAATTAAGTTAATAATTTCAAACCAGCTGATTTTATTTTAGATACCTCGACTTGTCACAAATTTTCAATATAAATCAAGTTTTCAAATGTTAAATTCCAGTTTGGCCAGTTAGTTTGGTCGAAAACATAGTGCAGTCATGAAATAAATTCTTAGTTTGCTTGGCACAGTTTGCAAAGTGGTATTCTAATTTTCTCATGTATGGCTAGTCAAATCAATAAGGTCAAGAAGTGTTTGGGTATCATCGCTTATTCTTTATTCTATAAAATTTTAAGATTTATGATTAAGTACATACACCTAACTAAAAAGACCAAGGTTTACCACCCATGCACTGCCTCGCGGACTAACGGAGAGTGGGTAAAGAGCTTGGCGGATTGTGCAGGCCGACTTTGACTTTGTCAACAACGTGTCGGTAATCCTTAGGTGTCCAATCTCATAAAATGAGACCAAGATATTCCAACGCTGACTTTGTCAACAACGTGTCGGATAGAGCTTGGCGGGTTTGCACACCAACGCTCGATATACAAGCAATGTTGGATACCCTTGGATTACTATTATTATTATTGAATATAAGTACAAAAGAGAGTTACGCGAATTCAACTTAACACAACTTAGTTTTAAAGATTTGACAAGCCATTATAAGTATTTTAAGTCCTCCACTTATTTAAACAAAGTCTACAATATAGAATAGATTTCATGGCCATCACCTAAGAATCTCCCTATGTATCGGTTGCACTATTATCCCTCAAAATTAAACTTTTCATTATATTTCAAATTCGAACTTGGCTGAGAGAGAAAAATACTATCAACTGGCTAAAAATTGTAAACTTATTTTGTTGTATCAATTGAAAATGAGTCATATTTCAAAAAAAAATGGCATGTTATTACAGTCTAAAATGCATGATGGTCCTATTTAAATGATGAAATTGAAAAAGAAAGAAAAATAAAGAAAAAACGAAATGAGTGAAATGCAGACTCCCCCCCACACTAGAACTAAACAGTGTCCACACTGTAAACGTTTCCTAAATTTGAAAGATCGTACCCAAAGATGGATTAAATGCAAAATTATTTGCAGAATGAAATGCAATCTAACTATATGTAAGAATGGATCATATATACAATGATATATGTGTTTGCGGTGCACGCGATGCAAAGAATACCACCATCTTTTCCCCCCCACACTTGGTTCTAGCCCTATGAGTCCCATTCCCACTGTGTCTAGACATGTTTTCTAACAAGCAAGAGTTTTTGAAAACCATCTCATCTTTATACCTCGATTTGTAGTCCAGGAGATAAATATCTAGGGTCGTCCTAACCTGAAGTTTGTCAACTAAGCCAGCATTCCAAAAGCAATTCATGTATTCAACAAATTTGTCAGTGTAATTTTTCAAAAATTTGTGATCGTATATAAATTCAGTGAAATTTGAATTCTGAGTGTTGTTCAAGAGTATGTGATCACATTTCTCAAAGTTGTTCAAGACACTGACAATTTCAAGCTCATTTGAAATTTTCTCAAAGTTAAAATTTTCGAAATCGTGACGTGAATCTATTTCTTCCTCATTTGGCAACTCATTCTCGAACAATCCAAAGAATTCATGTTCATTAAAATCCTTTTCCAAATTTGAATTGAAAAATTCCACATTTTCATTTTGTTCAATTTCAAGAATTTCAAGTTTCTCGCAGCCGGAAAGAGGAAGGTCAAAATCTAAGCTTAAATCTTTTTTCTGAAAAGAGTTGAAGTCCAAATCATTTGTTGAATTTTGAAAAACTTCATCAAGATGATTATTCTCAATTTCCAAAGTCGTTATTTGAAAATTTTCAACGTCAGTAAGAGTTGAATTATTTTCTGATTCATCTCTTGTTTGAATTTGATTTTGTTGTTCTTGTTGCTCTTTCAAAGATGTCAATAAACAAAGAAGTTCATCGGCCTTTTTATTTAGCCTTTCTTCCCTCTCTCTAAGAATGTTAAGACGATCGTTGATTTGAGAGCTCTCGTTTTGGATTTCTTGATTTTCAAAATTATAATCCACATCAATTTCACAATCAATATTATTTCCAATGTGGTAGTTGTTTGAATTTTCAGAAAACTGACAATGATATTGGAAATCATTTTGATCATAGAAATTTTGTTCATAACCAAAACTGTTAAAATTCGAGTGAAAATTGCAATTTTGGTCATTTTCAAGATGTTGATATGGGCTATAATTTTGAAAATTTTGGTTTACAACCCCATATTGATGTGGATCAAAATTATATTGGGATTCAAAACTATTTTCATGTGGATGTGGCCCATAATCGAAATTGTTGAAATTTGAATTGAAGTCGTCATTTCGATCATAACTTTGAAAATGTTGGTCATTTTGAAAATTTTGAAAATTGTTGACATTTGGCTCGAGAAATTTTGGAAAATCTTGCCTCATGAGTTGTAATTCGTATTCATACTCTTCAAGAGGACGTCTACTCCGATTATTATCCCACATATCTCTCAATGATTTTTTTGAATCAGACATTTTAAACACGGCAAAACAGAAATTATTCTCACTTCAAAATAATATAAAATACTCAGTTGCGCTCTATTAATTAACTGACTCAATTGGAAGGGGGAAGAGGGTCTTATGGCCGTTCACGTATAGTATAAAACTAAGGGATACGACTAATGTTTTACGGGTAGTATGCAACCTCTTTTGCTAATAGTTCAATAAATTGAACTACTATATATCCGCGATCCAATTATACAAGACAGTCAACTTCACAAAACACCACTGTTCAATTATATTATTTTGCAACGTCTGTTTTTATTGATGAAAACAATGAGAATGAAGATTTCAATTATGGAAATATCAGTTCGCACCAAATTAATTCAGAAATTTCAGTCACAGAACAGTCATAGAAACATAAATTGCAGAATTAATTTTTTTTTTACATTCAAGCCGCTGCCCCTGTAGAAGATTTTTACAACAAATTTCAATATATTTTTAAAGCAGCTTCAGCACCTGTAAAGTTTAGAAAAATATTACCGTGGGGTGTGGCTGTCCGTCCAGAATGTTGAGTAGCTTGAGCTCTAGTGTTTTCACTTATTCGACCCTTGAAATTCTTGTTCCACCGCTTGAATACTTTTTACTTTTGTCTTGATTGAATTTGATTGGCTTGACTATCTTCCCTTCATTTCGATCCAAATTTCTCACTTTGGTCTTGATTTTGATTTTGATTTTTTTTCTTTTATTCCTTTTTTTTTGAAATTGGAAAGGAAATATAAATAGAATTAAGTTGCAACAAAAGAAATTGAAACAAGAAAAGTAACAAAAGAAAACTAAATCGGTCTACCTAAAAAAAAATAGCAATCCAATGAACAAATACAAAGCACACCCTTTGCTTACGCAATCAAAAACGGTCTTCAGCACAACCCTATTTTCACTAAACAATCAGAGTTGGCCTGTGCTCTAGTTCTCTTTCACATTGGCATGATATTTCATATTTGGTTGCTTTCCCGTTTGTTCTCTTTTTCTATATATAAAGCACTGAGATTGCGAAGTCAAAATAGGAAAAGAAATAATAAAGAGAACAACTCAACACGTGATGAGCTCAACAAAAGAGAAAACATGAAACAAATCCTTGAAGATTCACAATAACGCAGCCCAAGGCAAACCACAAAGTCAACAATCAGAATGCTGCTTCTTTTTTTTTCAAAACAAAGTACCTCTTTTCACACACCAACGTGTACAACTCAGAGAAGATAATTAAACACTAACAAATTAGAAACCCATACCTGTTTTTTTTTTTTTCAATCCAAAGTGAACACTACCAAGTTAAAACCTATCTCAACAAAACAAAACAAGCCTCTTTAGTTCAGAAACAAAAACTGGCGCCCCAACATAAAACGAATCCTAGAAATTCCTCCATGCAAACACTTAGCAATTTCTGGAAACAAACTTCTTGAAACGAGAAGAAGAAAAAGAAAACGCTCGCACCTCTCTCTATCAATCGAAACCCGCAATAACTGACGTTCGAATTTGGTGAATGGGCTGGAGTACAGCAGTGATGAACGGCGATTTGTTGCGACAGTTCGTGAAGCGTTTGTCAAGGCTGTAAAGGCAGATGCTTGTTGGAGGAAGGAGGTTGTTTGCGGGTGGATGAGATAGGCACGGTTTGTGATTGAACCGGTAGCAAGAGGTGATTGGGTTTTCGGATTTTTTTTTGTTTGATGGAAGAAGCTTCGGTGAAAAGGGGTGGCTCTTGATGTAGGTGCTGAGTTGAATCTCTTGACGTGAATTTGGAATTGCGTTGATTTGGGAAGAGGGGTTGCTGGAGGGATGTTTGCGGATTGGGTATTGCGAGGGGAGGTTGTGAGAGGAGACGTGGATGTTGATTATGGTTGCTGTGGCTATGGGTCTAGTGGTCTCCGATGGGGTGTTTGTGGAGGCTGGATGGTTTGATGCTGCGTTGAGGTTGCAGTAGTTATGGGATTAGAGAGTGCTGGAAGAAGTAGGAGTTGTGGTGAGAATTGTTTGGTCAGAACGTGGCAGTGTTGTTTGGTGGAGTCTGCAGAAGTGATTGGTTTGGCTGTAGTTGGAGGGGAACGATGGGGTATGCGACGTGAAGTATGGGTTTTTTTTTTTTGGTTTTTTTTTTTTTTGAATGAAGATCTGGTGATCGGTGAGGAAATTTGTGCAGATGATTATGTCAAGGCAGAGACTAATGTAGAAGAAAAAGAGCAGTAGAAGGAAAGAAATTTGTTCTTTTTTTTTTTGACTTGTATAGAAAGAAATTAATGTATTGACAAGAGGGAAGAAAATGAAAGGAAAGAAATCAGAGAATGAAATGGCAAGTTTTTTTTTTCCTTTTATTTAGTAGATTACCGTATCATTGAACAATACCAAACATAACCAAACAAGATTTTCTCCATATATACAAGAACACAAAAAGGAAGAAATAAATAAAATAAAAAAACTAACACGAATCAGAAATTAAATAAATAATAAAATTTAATCGTTACCTCCCCGGCAACGGCGCCAAAAACTTGACCGTCGCTAATCTATGAATTAGAAAAGCGCGACATTTAAATTAAATTCTGCAAGCATACAGGTGTGTAGCATACAGGTCGAACACAGGGAGGTGTAATTAAAAATTATTATTTATTTCTTCTTGGGCGTGTTAGACGAAACTTTGGAGACTGATTTTTGAAAATAAACAAAACAAAGTTAAAACTGTAATTTGATTCAGAACAGATCTAACTGAACCGACGATCAAATCACAATTTCAATGGAAAAGCAATGAAACTATGAATCAGATTCAAATCTAATCAAATCCAATTTAACCTATGAACGCGATTAAAATACAGAAAATAAAAGTGCAGAATATAAATAACAACAGGAAATAAAATTAGGATTACCGCTGAATCTAATCAGACGGTCAATCACTAATGAAAAGAAATGCAAAATACAAATAGTGTTCTACCGAATCTAATCGTGTAGACACACTAATTGCTAAGAAATAGAAAATTGCATAAAATAAAAAGAAAAATGAGTTTTATTAATGAAGAAGAGAATAGAATGAGATATCTGATAGGATGGTGGCTACAATGCCATTACAAGGGTATATATAGGGTAGATAGCCAAACCCTAACCCTAACCCTAATGATAAATGGGCCTGGTCGTTACATCACCAATTAGTTTACAATGAGAACATAAATGGGCCTTAGATAAATAAAGCAAATTTGGGCCTTTTCTCTTTTTCTCTTGTTTCCTTGACACCTCTTCATTGATTTGTGATGTGCAAAGCCTTTTTATCAATCCTTTTCTTGTCCAACAGCAACTAGATGTGAGATCTTCATCTACAATTCTTCAAAATGCAAATACACAGCAAATTGATCTCTATTTCTCTACATTTCTGGTTGCATGCGGGCTGGGTTGGAATATCTGTAAAAGTAACAAAACAATACCCAAGTAATATTTATTTATATACAAAAGATAAGATATAAGAGCATAAAATAAACACATTTCAGTGTCAATCACACATCCTTGAATACGTCAGGAAAGTATCTAACTACGGGAACCAAACTGAGACCATCTATAGAAGCATCTAGGGAATCAAAGAAACTGAGCATGACTGAACCATGCGGATCACTGGAGATCTTGGGAGTCCTACCATGGCACGTCAAAAGCCTCACAATTCTCCTCATGCAATTAAGGATGGAACCATAAATGGCCAGCCAATCCGTCCCTAGAATAAACCCATAACCCATGAAACCCAGCATATATGCGTCACAATCAAACTCGATGCCAAGAATAGAAATCCTCAAATCCCTACATATTATATATAGGTGACTCATACCTCCTATGGGGTTTGAGACAACTATTGGATAAAAACTATAAAAGAATCTGGGTGTAGACTATCAGCAGTAGAACTAGGTATGGAAGAATGAGAAGCATCAGAATCAAACAAGGTCCTAACAGGAAAATCGAAAAGAGAACTCAAACCTTCTACAATGACCTTCCTACCTCTGTCCAGACCGCCACCACCAGTCTGAGCCGCCTCAAGTGCATGAACCTGTGCTCTGGATGGATTCTCCTTGTCCCTACCTCTATGGACACTGCCCGCTGTAATGTCTCATATGTCCGCACTGAAAGAAAGTACCTTTCTTAGCTGTCTTCTCGCAATCTTTGACGAAGTTCCCCCATCAAGCTACATCCATGGAATTTCACTTCCTTCTTGATTTGGGGCTTTATCCAGCTTCTCTCCCTTTTTCTTTCCACCATTCTTGAGCCATCACTTCTTCTTTCCAAAACCCGTTTTGGACACCTTAGTATTAGCCCCATGTGTACTCTCCTTCCCATCTTTGTGCATAAGGTTCATCTCCACCAGAGCCTCAAAAGTTGCATCCATAGAAATGTCCGTCAGTGCCGGTCCTTGGAGGGGTTAGTTCAGCCCCCTCATAAACCTTAATGCCTTTTTATGCGCAGTATTAACTAGATCTAAGCCAAATCTCGCCAACTCATTAAAGCTATTCACATACTCCTTAACCGACATATCACCCTGTCTCGGACTCAAGAATCTTTTCAATTGCATCCCTTCTTCGGCTTATGATAAAAAAAAATTCTTGAACTTATCCTTGAACTCATCCCATGTCCTCACGGTCTGCTCTGCCTTGACCACTTCAAAGCAGTATGACACCTCTCCTTTCAGTTGCCAAATGGCCAACTGAATCCTCCTCTTGTCGTAAAGCTCTATTAATCCTTATACACGATTGGTCTCTCTAAGACAATTACGAGCATCAACAAAATTCTCTGACCAAGAAATGGATTGTCGCCCATAGCAGAAAAATTCTTATAGAGCTTAGAAAAATTAGCCATTGGACTCGGTGGGACTACCGCAACTACAGCTGGAGGTTGGGCATTTCCTTTCCCTTTGGTAAGCATCGTGCTTCAGCATACCCACAAAACCATGTCGAGATGGGAACACCCTCCAGAAAGTTGGGAGCCCCAAACATTCTAAAAAGAAAAGAGACAAGGGTTCAAAAAGGAATCAAGGGAATATTGTAGTTGACCTGAGGGGATATTTTCAAAAACAAGTTTTACTTGGAAATATTTTACCTTTGAAAAAACTTTTTTTTTCAAAACCTTTTCTCTGATCTTGTAACCTTAGTCTCTAATACCAAATGAAACACCCCACACCCCTTAACATCACCTATATAAGGATGCACTAAGGTTTATGGAGCGCTTAGGTATATAGTAACAAGACATAGACTAAAATTCACAATACAGAAATATAAAACACAGTGGAAATTTCAGAATAACATTTAACAAAGAAAGTCAAATCATAGTTCTTATTACATTTTCAAAGTACCAAATAGTCATCAACATAAAACCAAATACAGTGTATCATGGAAAACCGTAATATCAAAGTGCATAAATAAACCATCCCTCTCAATGTCAACACAACAATTAGAAAATGAGAAATGAACTGATACATGAGTTTGAACTGAAAAATCAAGAATCACCGCTGATACCCTCCACCCGGCGAACCTAAGGGGAAAGGAAGAGAGAAGGAGAAAACAAACTAGATCAGATATATGTCTAGTGAGTTCTAATAATTTCTAGCATGAGCTAGGAAACATTAGACAGATGAACAGTTCTAAAAACATAAGACATAAATATATAAAGGCAGTAAACAAAGTTAAGCACGAATAAACACTGGCTTCTCATTCATGTCCAAGATTGTTGCACCAGCTTACCAAAGATATAATAAGGCTTTACATATTTTCTACTCGTCGATCGACTCCTATAACCGCAATGTGATAACCTATGCTAGCTATGGAACTCAGAGTTATCAAACCCGGCCCCATCAACTAAAAGGACATAATCACAAGCGTTACAGCAAATTATTTTCCCCAATCAGCACGATGCACGCTCATCGCCCCGTCGAAACGCGAACTCGTTTAGACCTCTTACTACCAGTGTAGTAAAGCGTGCCCTCGCCTCAACCTAGTGTGGGACCTCCATAAATGATAATAGGGATACTACCTGATACAGTTTCCCAACCAAAAATACAATTGACACAAGACACCCTTAGAATTGGTCCCCATTTATATTTCTAATATGCCGGTTATTTCCCCCAATCGGCCCCAAGCTACCAGAACAAACCTAAACTACAAGCCACTTATTTTCCCCAGTCATCCCCACGCTGCTGAAACGGACTCCCACTAGAATGTTATTATTTTATTAAGCCTCTTATTTTCCACAATCATCCCCAACGTTGCCGGAACGGACCTATGAGCCACTTATTTTTCCAAACCAGCTCCACGCTGCCGGAACGGACTCCACTACCTTAGCATATTAATTTTATAGTTAATTTAAATTAATACAATTTAAGTTTATTAATAAGAGCAATATAACCTTATGTTATATTCCTAGGTTGTATCAAACATTCCTATTAATGTTTATCCTCTTATACAACTCAAACCCATGTTACTTAGCGTCCAACTAAGTTAATCCAATTTCGATGTTTGCATGTTCTCCAATCACATATTAAGTTTTATCCCCAATTTATAGTCCAGTACTGATTATAATATTTAATTAGTTCTAACGTGCCCAATTATCCCTTCTTATTCAATTTCAACGTTGCTCCAATTTTAAAGCAAAATAGCGATAAAGGCTAAGCCCCTCTTTAAGCCTAGTCTTAGCGCTAAAATAAAAAGGAAAAAATGGTCTAGGCTACTCGCAAGGCCTAGACTCAAAAATAAAAAAATAAAAAAAAACAGGGAATATCCGAACTTTAAATAAAACCACAATAAATAATGGGATAGGAGAAGGAGAATTACTTATAAACAGTAAATAACTGAAAATAAATAAGCATATACATTAAATAAATTATAGTAACTTTATAGAAAAACTAAACGCATAATACTGTAAATAATTGTAAACTTTAAACTTGCAAATTAAATGTATTATTTTATTTCTTTTCCTAATGGAATTTTTTTTTACTTCTACTGGGAAAAGAAATCTACTTCTACTGGGAAAAGAAATAAAATGTAATTATAATAAATATTAAAATTGTTTTATTATATGTCTATCTCAAGATCAAATGAAATTTGTTTTGTTTACTAATTAAAGCGTTCAATTTTTCGTGCTCTTGCTACAGTTAAACGATCTTCTTTGGATAATTCGTCCAACCCCAGGATAGCTATAATGTTCTGAAGTTCTTTGTAATGTTGTAAAGTTTCCTTAACTCTTTGAGCAGCTTCATAATGTTCCTCGCCAACGATCCGAGGTTGTAACATAGTTGACATTGAATCTAAAGGATCTACTACTGGATAAAACCTTTGGCAGCTAATCCTCTTGATAGTACGGTAGTGGCATCTAAATGTGCAAATGTCGTGGCAGGAGCAGGGTCGGTCAAATCATTGAAACAAAAATAAAAGATCTTGCTAATAAGACAATCACAATTAGGAATCAAATAAAAGGAATCACAAAAGACAAGAAAAAAATGGTTCTAACTTATGATAATAAAAGATCGGAATTACAGAAGGATATTTGGAAAATATTTAAAAGAAAAAATATCCGATTAATATGTAAATCGCATTATTTTATAAAATCCTTCATTGAAAAAATATACATGAATCTAGTACTATGTATCATTAAGATTCCAAGTTTTAAATCAACAAACAAAATTTTAACTAAATACATTTATAATGATAAAACAAATCAAGAAAGAATTGAAAAGATAGATAAAAAAATAATGAATTTTATTTCGAAAATAAAAAAGTCGTTTTATAATATTTTTTATAATACTAATTTTAGTATTAGCAACAAAAAAATTCGGTTAATATTAATCTCATACTATTTTTTGATATATTTGATAGTCGCCAATTAAAAGGTGAGATTTTCTCAATCTTTATTATAGCGATTGCAGCGGCGGAAGCTGCTATTGGGCTAGCTATTGTTTCGTCGATCTATCGTAACAGAAAATCAACTCGTATTAATCAATCAAGTTTGTTGAAAAATTAGCCATAACTATAATATAAATAGAATATATATATATATAAAAATTGTAGATTTTTTTTCTATAAAATAGCATTTAAGTGTCCTTTATATATTTACAAATAATGCTAATATATATAGTAATATTTCAATATATATATATATATATATTTATATTGAAATATTGATGATATGAACTGCCTAAACAAGAATTCTTGAACGGTGAACAACCAGAGCCTATTACTCACTACATCAAAGAATTTCCATTAATGAAACCATGGAAATCCGTCGGAAAAGTAAAAATACGCATGTCCGATGAATCGATCGTTGCTATCTGCTCCAATAAAGAATCATTGGTTTAACTGAATAACTAAGGAAAATAGATAGACCTTTCTCTTCGTCTTAAGTTGATGGATCTTCTCAATTGGAAGATCTCCCATATGGATTATACATATTCCGGTTGACCGAGCCTAATTCGAATTGTTTAGTTTCGAAGTAAAGATATCCATTACTAGATATAAATGGTAACTCCAACGATTTCTTTGTCCTCAACGCTTACTATTTCCAGGAATTAGTCACTTCAACAATCTTTGATGGTTATACGAGTATCCAAAGTACGAACGAGATGGATGTTTGATGTCCCAACCATTCTTGTTAGCCCCGATACCGATAGGGAAAAGGGTAATGTTTACCAAAGTTTTTCTGTTGTTGATTCCTAGTTTTGGAAATCGTCCGCCCCGCGCCACCCCCCGAGTATATGATTCAACAGGAATCACACAGGGGTGGATTGATAGAAACCTCTAGTAAAATATCCACCGGTACCCGTAACCCAGCGGATAAAGTACATTACATAGTACATTTTAGGGATTGACGACTTACCCATTCAGTGACTTTGGCACTAGACGTTCCCAAAATGGGTACTATCTGGTCGGGTGAATTAGAGAATAGACAGATTCCTGTTGGCATTCCAGCTTTCCTTCTCTTTTCAGGGCCTATCCGAAAGAGAATCCAGTACCTCTTGGTCGTAAATAGGACGAACCACCTCCATGGATATCTTTGCTTCGGAACAAAAAAATTCGAATTAGGCTCGGTCAACCGGAATATGTATTATCCATATGGGAGATCTTCCAATTGAGAAGATCCATCGACCTAAGACGAAGAGAAAGGTCTATCTATTTTCTTTAGTTATTCAGTTAAACCAATGATTCGTTATTGGAGCAGATAGCAACAATCGTTTCATTGGACATGCGTATTTTTTCTTTTCCGACGGATTTCCATCGTTTCATTAATGGAAATTCTGGACAATTCCTCAATATCTTGTTCATTTGCAACAAAATATTTTCTTTGTGCATTGGTAAAAAAACATATTTTTTTGGAGAGAGAGACTATTTCACCAATCGAGTCACAGGTATCTGATATATTCATACCTAACGATTTTCTACAAAGTGGTGATGAAACGTATAACTTGTACAAATCTTTCTGTTTTCCAATTCGATCCGATCCGGTCGTTCGTAGAGCTATTTACTCGATCGCAGACATTTCTGCAACATTTCTAAGAGAGGAACGAATAGTCAATTTTGAAAGAACTTATTGTCGGCCTCTTTCGAATATGAATCTATCTGATTCATAAAGGAAGAACTTGCATCAGTATCTTAGTTTCAATTCAAACATGGGTTTGATTCACACTCCATGTTCCGAGAAATATTTACCATCCGGAAAGAGGAAAAAACGGAGACTTTGTCTAAAGAAATACGTTGAGAAAGGGCAGATGTATGGAACCTTTCAACGAGATAGTGCTTTTCAAATCTCTCAAAATGGAATCTGTTCCAAACATATATGCCATGGTTCCTTACTTCGACAGGGTGCAAATATAAAAAAAGTACTATGTGAAATCTTCAGTTCCTTCCCCTGCCTCTTTCCCATAGGTACAGCGTTTGATTTGAATCAATAGAGAACCTTTTCTTCTGTATGAATCGATATTATTACATTCCAATTCCTTCCCGATACCTCCCAAGGAAAATATCGAATTGGATCCAAAATTGACGGGTTAGTGTGAGCTTATCCATGCGGTTATGCACTTTTCAAATAGGAATCCATTTTCTAAAAAATCATGGCTTTCGTGCTTTGGTGAGTCGTCTGAGATCCTTTCGATGACCTATGTTGTGTTGAAGGGATATCTATATGATCCCATCGATTGCATAAGTCCTGCGATAGCAACGGAATCAGGGAAAGTATACAGAAAAGATAGTTTTTTTCTATTATATTTAGTATTAGTTAGTGATCTCGACTCGGTGGGTCCCTTGCATGTAATGTTGGCTTAGCAGTCCTAGAACCATCAATGATTGGTGAACCGGCGGATCCATTTGCAACTCCTTTGGAAATATTGCCCGAATGGTACTTTTTTCCTGTATTTCAAATACTCCGCACAGTACCTAATAAATTATTGGGTGTTCTTTTAATGGTTTCAGTACCAACAGAATTATTAATAGTGCCCTTTTTGGAGAATGTTAATAAATTCCAAAATCCATTTCGTCGTCCAGTAGCTACAACAGTCTTTTTGATCGGTACCGTAGTAGCAGATAATACATATTCCGGTTGACCGAGCCTAATTCGAATTGTTTTGTTCCGAAGCAAAGATATCCATGGAGGTGGTTCATCCTATTTACGACCAAGAGGTACTGGATTCTCTTTCGGATGGGCCCTGAAAAGAGAAGGAAAGCTGGAATGCCAACAGGCGTCTGTCTATTCTCTAATTCACCCGACTCGATAGTACCCATTTTGGGAACGTCCAGTGCCAAAGTCACAGTAGTTTAGAATTTCGAGATTTGTTCGAAATAGTTACTAAATTAATTTATAATAATGGAGTAAATTCTTTATTTATTACTGTTTGTGCTTCTTTTTTATTCCTCGGCACAGTTGCTAAATCTGCACAATTTCCCCTTCACATATGGTTACCTGATGCTATGGTAGGACCCACTCCTATTTCGGCTCTTATACATGCTGCTACTACGTAGCAACAGGAATTTTTCTTGTAGCTCGTCTGCTTGCTCTTTTCATAGTCACCTCTGGTAGCACAGCCGAGACAGCGATGGGTTCTCTGCCCCTGCGGGGATGGAGCGACAGAAGTATTGAGAATCCAAGATAAGGTCACAGCGAGACGAGCCGTTTATCATTACGATAGGTGTCAAGTGGAAGTGCAGTGATATATGCAACTGAGGCATCCTAACAGAACGAGAGATTTGAGCCTTGTTCCTACACGATCTGATCAATTCAATTAGGCACTCGCCATCTATTTTCATTTTTCAACTGCTTGACAACATGAAAAAACTAAAAGCTCTGCCCTTCCCTCCCTTGGATAGATAGGGAAGGGTGAAGGCCTTTGGTGTTCCTTCCAGTCAAGAATTGGGGCCTCACAATCACTGGCCAATATTTCTCTCATTCTCATGCCTTTCTTTTTCTTTATTCATGATTCGATATTTTGGTGTCCTAGGCGTAGAGGAACTACACCAATCCATCCTGAACTTGGTGGTTAAACTCTACTATGGTGACGATACTGTAGGGGAGGTCCTGCAGAAAAATAGCTCGACGCCGGAATGATAAAAAGCTTACTATTTAATTATCTAAATTTTCCTACACAATTTACAAATCTAGAAATCACATAAAAACTCACAGATCTGACGAAGAGAGCTTCCCTCGTGGCCTTTCTTATTCCAGCAGAACCTTCGCGTCTAGAAGTATTCAAAAAAATAAATATTAAAATTATATAACTCATTTATCCCTGTAAAAAATTATTACTTGGCCCTTCCTTAATTTGAGGATATGCATGGGGAAGAAGAAGAAGATAGAAAGAATGGATGTGTACAAATGAGAGAGGCTTTGTTGTTCTATCTATAAGGTTTACTGGGCTTCCTCATCCGTCCAAATTTAGGATTAAATCTCAGCCTCAGGTTCAAATTGAACCAGTAAAACAAAGCTAGCTCAGAAAATAATAGTGTAAAAATTACAAAATTCGTCGAATAATAAGTGCACACCAAGGCACATGCCTACATGCTTGTTGGGCTAACCCACCCGCGCCTTGGATCGACCCAAGGATCTATGGGTCGACAGTAGGTCGACCAATGTGGGAAGGGGTCGTCCCATTTGCCCATTTCACTATAGATATTTTTATTTTTTGGTTTACAGCTTATCTTCTTTAATTCATAACTTGTTCAATTTAACTTCGTTTTCAGCAAATCAAGTGTCTATTTTCATCAAAAAATTACAACGGACCCAATGGTGCTACTCCCATTGTCCAATTATGAAGTTTGTTCTGATTAATAGTTAGTTTATTACCCTTTTCCATTTAATTACAATTTATTAAAATTCGGGGTGTTACAACTGTAATTTTTAACCAAATAGTATAAACATCATATTACTACAAGTGGGCGTAGGCACAGCGTTGAACCACTATAATTCTTTGTGTTCCTTTACTTTTCTACATATTCTATGATTCTTGACTGTGAAATCATCTTTGAATTCATTTGTTTGGGTGTTTAACTTGAAAGAACCAATTTTCGAATAAACAATGTATATATAGTTGCATGAAACTGCTTAATAAAAATGTGCACGTGCCATAAATTCACCAAAATTAAGTGTGGAACTTAGTCCAAAAAACCATCATGAAGCTATGAATTCAAAACATGAATTTGATGATAATGTAGGCTTCCAATATCTAGATTGAAGCCATAAGAAATTTATCACTAGAAACCATCATAAAAGCTCATCAACGAACCAAGTATCAACCACAAAACACACCAAAACAACAACCTGCAATCCAAAGAGTTGATTACATGACTCTTTGTTGATTGGTTGACCTAGGGTTCGACCTTGCCTTCTTGGGGGTCGACCCGGGGTATTGACCCTGTAGGATACAAAAGCTACAGGGTTATGCCTATTTCGAATTAAAACTTCGATGAAAGGTTTAGCCAAGCCGATGAGGTGTGATTGACCAGAAATAGAACATGAACGAAGAGCCAAGTTTCTACTTTGATTCAAAGAAGAAATGACACAAATCCATGAACTAATGAGCCAGATATAACAGCCCAAAATAGCAGCCAGGGTTGTTTTGCACAACTGAAAACAACCAAAAACACAACATATAGATTACTACGTACTTTTCCGATCCAGCACAGATAAACACAAAAATATTGAAAACTAGAAGGCATGAGTTGCCAAACTCACACTGAATTCCCATGATTTTAGCTTGCATGAGAGGAACTTTGAGCTTTTGGAGCCTGATAAACCATGAAATACTAACATGCAAGCTTCCTGAACTTACTGTAACCTCTCCTCCTTTGATTTCAAAAATTACTGGAATATATTTGTAGATTGAAGCTTGATTCTTGTCGCTAGGATAGGGCATTGCATCTATTCTCTTTTGCAATTAGAATTAGGATTTTTGATTTAAGAACATAGAAGAAGGCAACCATTATTTTTCCTTAGGGAAAACTTTCTGGAAGGAGAATGAACAAAAGCGAGGAAATGATAAGTATGCTTTCTCTTTTCTATAAAATTCATAGATTAAGGAATGGACTAATCCTCTTTATTAACCCCAATATAACTTAACTAAACTAATTAACACAAAGTTAAGTACTTCAAACACATTTTAACTTACCAACAAAATTCATACAACAAGCTACTTTGTGTTAACTTGCAAAATCAAACACATATACTTAAAAATATTTTTCATTCAACATCATTTAGAAATAATACACACAAAATTCACATTTTTACTTAAACACACATTTTATATTTTAATCGTTCAAACACAAAACTCTTAAGTTTTTAATTCACATAATTTCATTTTCTCGACAAAACAAACGTTAGGAGATTCCATTACAATTAAATATTGATGTCTACTCAATATTTACATTTTGTGTATCTTTATTTACAACACACTTAAATTTAAAGTCTATTTTGCAATAAAATCCATTATTCTCAATAAGCTACCGATTTATTGCATTTACACTATTAAAATAATTTATCACAAAATTTCCACATAAATACTTATAATAAGATTCCAAACATGGTTCTTAACATACTTATAATCTATTTCATAATTCCAACGATTTATACTTTAGTACAAGTTTTTCTCAAATATTAACTATCAGGTTACAATAACTTAACACTTCATACTAAAAATATATTTTTCACTTAAATATCAATTGCTAATCGATATTTTGTATTTCCAATATTCATCGGAATCACCAAAATGTAAATTACGAACATAGTTTAGAATAAATTTCTTATTATAACAAAGATATCTAATTTATTCCAAAACACACAAATTCTTTATTTTCATATTTTATAATACTATATGAGTTAGGCTCATAAACTCGTATTTTATTCTTCTTAGTTTTAAAATACACGGAACACACAATAATCCGTTTAGCCCGGGTACCCAAAACGTTGGACTATTACTACTTCTCATCTCGAGGTCCAAAACTAAATGCTACATATGATATAGTCATCCACAGTACTAATCTCTGGCAACCAAAATGGAATGTTACAAATTTATAGTCCAACTAATCCCTTGACATGGTAAGTCAAAATCAAAACAACCAAATGAATTATCTTGAGATCGATCAAATCGTCGGATCAAATGGAATGAAGAAACATTGACATTAAAACAAAATACATATCGAAACACCATTGGCGGAAAGCATATCTCGAATGGTGATGTCATTTCCCTTCTCTTTCATCAAGGGAGCAGTGAATGAATTGAGAATAACGATCAATGCATATGTTTCCATGGCTGGTCCATAAAAATAGGACAACTTTCAGCTGTATACAAGCGCGAACATTGTGAGCTTTCCACATAGTTTCATCAAGGCCACCCTTCTTGCACTAAATAAAATCATCTGCCTTCTAAGTTGATCACCTAACCTTGTCGAAAAATTCCATTTAACCTGTGTGGAGTATTAGTGGAAGAACTAGCATAGTTCGATAGCACATCAAATTCAGTCGCATACTCTGATACAGACACGTCTCCATACTCAAACTATTGAACTCCTCATTCAACACTGATTTAGGAGAGGTCAGGACAAATTTCTTCGAAAAAAATTACAAACTGATCTCGAGAAAATCGATATTTAGGGAATGGAAGCTATAAGAACTCTCGACTAATTTCGATTCGACCGTGGAGTTTTCTAGGGGTAAACTCCTACCTTACTACACCATCAGACTTCAAGTCATCGAAGAAAACTTCTTGCTGGAAAAAAAATCAATCTTGCACCACCAAAGTCAACCTCATTCCAAGGAAAGTTCACCACATATACACTTGGGTAACTACACAACTTGGCGTAGTCAACTTCGTGCACTTAAGTACCAGGACACACATTAGAGAAATCAAGACATCCCAAACAATGATTTGTACAAACTGAGAACACATTCCGTGAATTGAGGCTACTAGTCCTTAATTGTGCTCAATTCTCTACTATGGAACAGAGTAGTTAATAGTATTTCTAGTTTTCTAGATCGCCTCAAACAAGCGGTTAGGACGATGAGTCGCTAGTAGAGAAAACTGCATCAACGACACTCGCGTGAAAAACAACCTACGTTATATATACTACTAATATATAGTTAAACCAAAATATATACAAATACATACTCTCCTAGATATATTAACTCTCGATTTCGACATTCTAAGGTCAAACAATGCAACCTAAGCTCTGATACCAATTGTGAAAGCTACCTTACACCATATGTGCCTATATAACCTAATAGTACATAATAAAAGCACATGATCGATGTTACACGTCTATCAATGAAAAGAAATAAAAGAAAGAAGAGAAATGGAATGAAAAGGAAAATAAAGAGAAGAGATGGAAAGTAACATCAAGCACAAACACAGAATCTGTCGTATATCCATAGCGCATCAAATAGCATACTTGCTCTTACATTTACATAAATAGTCTTAATACTAAAAGATAAATAAACTCATTGGCAACTGTCTCTAACAATAAGTCGATCACTATCAAGGCTCCACAATGTCCCACATCGAAAATAAGCATCAACAATTACAATATAAGTACGAGAAGGCATCACTATCAACCAATCCACCTGCTTAGCTCCAGACAGCAATTGCATCTATTACCTAGCTTACTTATCGTTATAGTTGATGAATACCCAATGTAATAAGAGGGAACATAAAACCTTAGATCAGACATCAGTCTGATGTGAGGGATATACTAAATCCCAAAATACTATAAAAGTCGTAATAGTAACATAGATATGGAGAGTTATACTAGTCATCCCTACATCCACAAATCAGCACACATAATAAAATAGTATATGTTGCCTAATACAACAATAGTGGGTATAATCACATGATAGAAAATCTAAGCAGCTTACTCCGGTCGAATTCCACATCTCCTCTCCAGAACCCTATAAGTGATAGTCTTACCTAAGAGAATAAAATGAGAGCAACCATAGCAATCAAAGCATCCATCAACCAAATCCTTACTCGACCAGCGATTGGCGGAAATCCTGGTTTTATCCAAACTTTGTGTTAACATCAACACGTGCCTACATCGGCCTAGGCTATACCATCCAGGATATACGACCTCCTCGGACCTAATGGGGCGTCCCTACAATACCCTTCCTTTGAGCCAACTAGAACACTCTTACCCATCAATAATTCCTTAGCACTCCCAGTCCCATATCATCAGAGCATACTCCACTCCATCTTTAGTTTGAGTACGCATTCAAACCAATCCATTATACTGCAGCTTCGTTAAATCCCGAACTCTTACATTCTCTTACAGCTTCGTTATGCCACAAGTTGTGTCCATTGTCTTGCATCCTCGTTACACCACGAACTGCCTTCATCATCTTGCAGCCTCGTTATAGCACAAACTACTTTCATCTTCTTGCAACTTCATTGCACACAACGATCTTCACTCTCTTTCAATCTCGGGCCTTCCATTGAAAAGCCACAACTACGTTATGTACAAGAAGTCACCAAATCTTTGTCCTAAGTACGCCATGAAGATCTCATCATCTCATCCCATGGATTACGACATCAATCTTGCTTCTTGACAAAATATCCATCCTACTTATACCAGAACCCATCAATTGAAGAGCCATTGCGTCGAAACCACTATCGAATGAATCATTATATCTTCCTCTTCAAAATCGCACCATTGTCCAAGATAAATTAGCCAAAATGAACAACATCAATAGTACTTGATATCGACCACTCTATAATAATCGTTAACAATTACTATGACCATGTATTTAACAAAAATTGATTAAATACATAAACAATGAAAACGTCCTACATTCGCTCGAAAACCCAACCATGCCACCGATTCTCCACCTTCAGATATGTCGCTAAACTCCAATACCGCTCCATCTCTCATTCAGACGTCATGCTTCAGTACTCCTCTGAATTCAAGTCAGTCTGCACGCTCTGATGCTTCTTCGTGAATATATCTCGTTCATTCGTGTCTATTATTCTTGTGCACTCAATCAATATGCACTATCTTGTACGTTTAAGAAATGACATTAAACTCTAGCGGACGAGGTTTTCCTAGTCCTGTTTCGCCAATAAATAGCAGTTACAACCAAACTGCACAAACAAGCAACCATGCAATGGATAATCTCATAATTGTCTAAAATAACATACAGACATCGATAATGGCATTTACTAAATAAATAGAACTTATTTAAAGTTATTAATGTGGGATTTAATACCAAATAGTTCAACTCTAGTGATAATGTCAAAATAGCAGGTAAATGAATAAAAAGGTGAAACTCAGATTTAAACTATCAATTCACTTTTTAATTCTTTTATTTATTACCTACTAGCTTCAATTATCCTAGAAATCATATTTTAAGATTAGAAATAACTTAGAAATATTAGCTTTATGTTGTACAAACAGTTAGAGTCCAATGAGAGACAATATCACTAACTTTAGCCAAATCATTTCAAACCAGCGTAGAGCTCTCCAATACGAGTCCAACAGAAGAAATCACATCCAAAACAGACCTTCTTGCAACGTTACGCTAGTTAGAACAATTGAATTTTGAATTAAAAATAAAACAGACACAACACTCACAAACCCCTCACGTGCCCTCCTCCCTCTCTCCGCGTTTAGCTCTGCACCAGGCACGAGCTTCATCCATACTTCACCCATAGCGCATGATTCCGCCACCGAATGCTACCATGCCACCACCAAACTATGCCCCATCCAGCCACGTTGCTCCAACTGCCGGAGTTTCTCATATAAATCCACGTCGTTCACCCGAAAATTCATGATAATTACAGGCAGTTCGAGCTTGGTTTCTCCCTCCTTCAACCACCAATCGACGCCATACCATCATCACTCTCTTCGTTTCTCAGTTGTTCGCACTTTTCCTTTAGGTGTCATCATCTAATTCTCGGTGACGGAGGCTGTGCAATCCAAAACATAAAAACTATCCAAATCTGTTCAATCTCGATTTCCGGCAACGTCGGCGGTTCGATCGGCGAACGAGGATCATGAATTGGTTCATGTCGACAATACGAACAACTTTCATGTTGGAAGTCTTAGCTGAAAGCGGACGAATTGAAAGAAGAAATATGGACCATCGAATTTTGAATCCCCATGATGGCTAGGGATGGTTTGAAAATAATATCATCTCGAGCTACATGCTCAGATTTTTAAGGAAGTCCAAAATGAACTAAATGGACCCGGACCCTAATTGACATGGGTCGTCAGGCGATATGGACATAAAAATACCTTTTAAATGCAACAGAATATGTCTCGAAGCCAAATTCCAAATTCTATGGCACCAAACCCTTTTTCATACATTCAATTTCTATATTTTAAATTGACAAGCGTTTAGAGTTCATACAACTGATTGTTAAATTCTACAATCACAAAACTCATCCGCGTGCATCACCTCACTACTACAGTTCCAAAAGTATAAATTTCGTCGTAATATGACACTGCTCCCCAAAAAGACAATTTTCACGCGTATCGAGTCTGTTTTACCCTTGAAATGCATGATCACGAAATTTGATGATGCTTACACTTTTTCTTCACATAATGGATCGTCCGAAAACAACGACAATGGTTCCAAGCTCTGATTTGATTGTGAAGTCATATTTTAAAACCGTCGATTAATTAATGATTAATATTTAAATATTTGATCATTAAAATACATGTCGTTATATATATATATATATATATATATATATATATATATATATATATATATATATATATATATATACACACACACACACACACACACATATGAGTGTTCAATGACATTCATGTTTTGCAACACCCTTTTTCGCACCATTATTGCATCATGAGATACAACATCCCAAGTTTAACAAAACTATATAAACGTTCAATCCACTTATAGCGGACCATGTACAAATGTCAAAATGAACCGTCAAAATATTTACTAAATTATTCATCATTGAAACATTTATTTGAACCGTCAAAATAACCAACATATTATGTTACAAATGTCGATATGAACCCAAATTTAACATAGTTGATTCTTTATGTGTGGATTCAACATCTAAGAATCTTATTAGATTTGAAAGGATATGATCATGATATGATAGAGGTGTTAAAGGAGATGCTGTAAAACAAAGACGTTATAAAACGCTTCTCATATGTATATAGTATAAACAATGTATGATCTAAATATAGATAAGCATATGTATAAAATAGATACATGAAAAATATTTTATAGAATAAATATTATTTACATTGTTTTAAAAAATATGACTTCACACAACGGCTCTTCAAAAAAAAAAAAAAAAAGAAAGGAGGTAGGATGTGGATGTATGAGTGAAGTATTTGACTGAATAAAAGGAACAGTAGACGAGGGAACGTGTCTAACGGATCTAAACAACATCACTTAGGTAAAAGAGAAATACTACAATACCCGAAAAAGTTTTTGTCAAAAAGTAAGAAATAGAGGTAAATACGGAATTCAGGGGTAGCAAGCATTGAATTCAGGGAGGTATTTGTGTAATTCAAGGGGTGGGCCTCCTATTTTCTTGTCTCTACCGTACTTTTTGACAAAATGAAAAGCGGGCAAAGTAGCATTTCCGTAGGTAAAAAAAACATGAATAATCACACAAAACGTTCACCAACCATAACCCATATATAAACAAGACCACCTTCCGCACATTAGCAATGCATAACCTTCTTTCAACATCATTGGCATTTACTTATAAGTCAATATCACATTAAAAACGCAAAAAGTTTGTATCATATCCAATAGTTAGCTGATAACATTTGAACACGAAGGAAAAGATCATGATGAATCATTGTTGCCTCATGTTTTCATTAATGTAGAAAATTATTGCGATCCCCGAAGAGTACTGAACACAAAACTCCTACTAAATATCATATCCGAAGTCAAATAAGTTTTGTTACATTTGTAAATAAAATATGCACAGATCTTTTTTCCTTTTTTTCTTTTTAACATGCAGTGAATAAATACAGTGATTACACGAATATAATCATCAATGTTCAAGCTTCCAAGCGTTTGACATTTAAAACTAAGGTTATAGTTAGAATACACTTGTAACTATACAAAATACAATAAACAAAAATTAGGAACCATATGTAAGAAGAAAAAACAAAAGCAATATGGTGCTTCCATGTTAAAGAAGATTCATAAAGGAAAAAAAAGCATTACATGTAAACCACCATCAAGAATAGGCATAAACTGAAAAAAAATATCTACTTAATCCAGATAGCATGAAACTAATTCGAAGATCTTATGTACAAAATTGCACGGTGGACATTTGATAAACCAACCTTATGAAATTTCCAACATGGCATTTATTCAGTGAATGCATACATCAAGTAAAGAAATTTCAATATGGTACACTGGCTTTACCTGTAAATTAAATTATTATCCCAATCAAAATGAGGATGAAATAATTTATCTTGCACACCAACTCTAGTGTAACTGAAGAAATTATCATGCGCTTCTAGATACACTCCGTGGATTCAACTTTATATGGTTATATAGCATAGCCAAAATTGTACTTAGAGTAGTAGAACTTACAGGCACATCAATGTGAGGCCTCAGTTGTCATTTGAAAAGTAATGGTAGGATACAGCTGCTACAGCCACAAACACAACTTTCAGCAGGGTTTTGTGTTTTTGGGCTTGTGACAAAAATGAAAATGACTGAGATGGCTCTTGAGGTTTTCCCTTCAGTTTGCAAATCAACTGGGTTAACAGTAGAGGAACGAGTCCTTTCTTTTCACCTAAAAATATAATGATATACAACCATCACTTTTCAAAGTATAAATTTAGATAAGATCTAGCAGGTAAAGAAAGTTCGAAACTAAAACATAAAATGATAATGACTTATAAGTTATGAATTTTTTTTTCATAGTCAAACATCCTTGGAAGTGATGAATCATAACACAGGTGACTGCTCAAAATCGAGCAGTGGAGTACAAAAAATTTGATTTATTTCCTTGTTTTAATGATCACAGCGGGAAGTTAAGTTACCTTGTAATTTTAATAGTCTCTCTTCTTCACCAACTCTTCTTCTCAAGACATTAAGCAATGAACCAAAATATAACGCTAAAATGGTGCATACAAATGTAATGACATTATATGGCATACTAAAATCTGGAGTAGTTAGCGGCACCAGCAATACTTCTGTATACGAATGCACATTATGGTTTTCCTATGCAAATCAAGATATCAAAAATATTATAATTATTAGCTGCTAACGCAGGGATGTTGACTAATGTAATGAACATATGAGTTTAGAAACCTCGAATTTTTGCAGCAGGGGAGACTGAAATGTTGCATCATCTAGGAGATACTTTCTGTTTGAGACGAAGTCAGGGAAACTTATCAGAGCTGAAGGAATATCAAACCCCTGATTAGCATCCGGAGGATACTCGTTAATGTGCAAGAACCCCTGCAATTTTACAAAAAAATCCATAAGCTGAAACACAGTTATAATTTAAACACACACACACACACACACACACACACACACACACACACAAATAAGTAATTGATCCTTTATGTTGCGCATAAATTATCTGAGACTAGTTAACTTAATTCCTGTCTACTTTTATGATTTACATAATCAGATTTTGTCCATCAAAATATCAACAGAAGTACTTTTATAATATACAGTCATATTCATATGTACCTTCAAGCTTAATAAGTTGCTAAAGAATAATTTAACGCTTTTGCTTATGCGATATAAATTCAGAGTTCAGAGTTCAGAATTCTCTCATGTATATAATCAACCACCTAGTAATTCAACAAGCTTTGATGTATGTCATGTCTCAAATCTCAAATGTTTTTTTCCCCCTTCCGACTTTATTATTGGAAACAATTCAAAGACCTAGTAAGGCAAACTGAATGTTACTTTTAAGCCAATGCATTTCAACAGTTCCTATTATAATTAAAATTGAGGATGAATGTAAAAAAATTAAAAATGATGTAAAAGGCCTTGTGCAATATCAGCCCAACAGGTGTACAATAGCTTAAATGCTATATGTCTACCTTTTTAAAGGGTTTGTCCAAAATCATGTGGCACCCAAAACGCACAAAGTAACAGATGAAGTCAAAATTAAAAGTTATGTGAGAAAGTGTTAACATTGTTCCAAATCTCTTTCATCCTAGAAATCTTGCTCGACATCTCATTTTCCAACTTGCAAGAGACGGACATAGCTAAGGGAAACTTTAAATTTTGCATATCTCTTATTTAACGCTCATCTCGTCCACGTTATAAGAACTTTTATGAATTTTTACTAACCTCCTATTTTTTTTAACAAGCAAGCAAAAATAAAAGAATATATTATTTGTATCAAATGAATAAAGTCCATACGATCAAATCCCAAAGAAAATCATGTTACCGGTCTCCTCTAAAAATATTATCATTTAATATAAATTATATATGTTAGAATAACTATACTTCGATAAGAATTATTACAGAAGTTTTCAAAATGTGCCCAAGTTACCCTGAGATTGTTCTGATATTTACTTAAAATATGATAAATTAATCCGATATGTTAACCCAAGACACACTCATTTCACCGAAGATCTCGTCTGATACGAAATATAGCATGTAAAACCACCGAAACAAGACGCATCCAAAATTCGAAATTTAAAACGTTGAGTGCTAACAGTCAATGACAAAATAATAGAAAATCGTGGATACATAGATTCGACAAATATGAAAATATGAGGATTCGGGTGCGGGGGGATACGGCATGTGTAAAAAATAATATATATATATATATATATATATATATATATGATAAAATCTATTACGAAAATTAAGAGTTTCATTAAAATTAAACCAAATAGTCAAATACACTACTTCATCATCCTTAAACCTTAATAGTTAAAAGACAAAAAATTTAGCATTCATTTCACACTTGATATTCATCGTTTTGAATAATTATGGTTTCCATCTCCGGCTCATCAAGTGAAAAATTCGCTATCTCAAACTCCTCGGCGTCAAGTGGATCAAATTGATCGCCTCCAACATCCCACAATTTTGTTTCCTTTCAAGTATTGCTCACTGTTCCTAGAAAGGAGTCGAAGATTGTTGTGCACAAAAATCAAGTCTTTTGCTCGAGTTGGTAGTATCTTATTCCTACGAATTGAGTGAATAAATGAATACTGCTCCAATTTCTCTTGCAACAAGAACATGACTGTCCCGAAAGTCCCAAAATTTACCTTTCATGTCACTGACGCACCTCAAATCCGCACCCTTCCCGCACCCCCAACCCAAATACGGGGACACGCCACATGGCGCACCCCATACGCACCCCTTGCCGCACCGCCGCACCCCCGCCGCACCCGCTACGCAGTACGTCACCTAGAAGAAGAATCCCTGCTTCTTAGGACAGAATAATCCAACTCAGAGCAGCAGCTGTTTGCTTACATCAATATAACTGCGACCAAAATGAAAATACACAAGATTAAACTGGAATTACTTGTCATACTGCTGTATAAATCTTTTTTTCTGCATGTTTGCTTGCTCGCTGCTTGTTCTTTTTATATTGTCAATTGTAGCCTGAAGTTGCTAGGGTTTTAATTGTAAACAAAAAATAAGGAAGCAGTAAAAAGTATGAAAGAGGAAAAGAAATCATAGACGAGAAAGTGACAAGGATAATTTAGGAATAAATGGAGCGGGAAAAGAAAAAAGTGGGGTGTGAATTATATTTTAAAATTAACGGGTGGGAAAAAGCAATATCAGGGTTCTAATAGAAAGAGCCTTAACCAATTTGTCAATCTATAGTCGTAAAATTATGCTCTTAAAACACTTCACGTTTATATTAGTAACGTATAAGCTAGGAAGCAAGGATACGGGTGCGGGGGTGCGGGTGCGTAGTACGGGGATACGTAGATTCGACAAATATGAAAATATGAGGATTCGGGTGCGGGGGGATACGGCGTGTACAAATATTTATGATAGAATCTATTACGAAAATTAAGAGTTTCATTAAAATTAAAATTAAACCAAATACTGGAATCAAACTCCAGTATTGATATAATGTCCATTTCATGATTTATAACATTGCTCCCTAAGACACCATTCTCATAACAACATAAAAAAACAGAGGACAGGAAAGAAAGAACAAAATATTATGGATTACTTACCTCTTTTTTTTGCTGTATGTACTTTGCTGTATGCTAAATTAAGGTGTTACTGCTGACTGCTTGCTTCACTTTGCTGTATGTACGTACCTCCTTTTTTTTTGTTGTGTGTACTTTTCTGTATGCTAAAAGTGCTGACTACTTGCTTTACTTTGCTGTGTACGCACCTCTCTTTGAATTTTGCTTCCTAGCTTTGATGTATGTACTTTTATAATACATTATGTTGATGCTTTGAATTTTGTAGAGTTGGTTGTCACATTAATTGTGATGCTTCGTATCCCACAATTCCAACAGCCATCTCAAAATGATGCTTCGTCTCCCGCAATTTCAACATCCATTTAAAATTCCAATCTAAAATTTACCTTTAATGCCACCGACGCACCCCCAATCCGCACCCCTCCCGCACCCCCCAGCCCAAATACGGGAACACGCCACATGGCGCACCCCGTACGCACCCCCAGCCGCATCCCCGCACCCCAGCCGCACCCGATACGCAGTACGTCACCTAGAAGCCGCACCCCTGCTTCCTAGCGTATAAGCTATCATCATGCGCCCTCCAAGTTTTAATCAGAGAAACAATTGGATAACCACTTTAGAAAGAAAGCTGATGCTACCTGTTTCTCTTAGTATGCAATTAACATGCACCATAAATGATAATGCATGTTAATAAAACATATCACTGGGTAGATAATTTAATTCACCTAAATATATATTTATCGGGAACTCAATCGTAAAATGTGAGCAAAATGTAGTAAAACATAAATGTGATTGACATGGAAAGTAAAACTTGATCGTGAAGGTGATAAAAACCAGAATATGTATTATTCTCAGCTATCAAGAACATTTTTGTGCACTTTGTAAAGAGCAAAATTAAAGTCATTTCTTAGGATAGCAAAATTAAGAATTTTAGATCTTCATACTGCTAATTCTCACATCACCTCATATCAAATGGGCGATGCATACATGACTTATTAAGCATCATCCGCTTACAAACTAGCCTTTGAGAGTGAGTTCTACTTATTTTGGTTCCTTACAATCGCTTCAGAGCATGCCACCATGCATACCAAAGCTCCAACCCGTAAATGGCAACTCAAATACCAGATGGTGAGTGAAGCGGGCTCTAAAAGAAAATGACTACCGTCCGATCAGTATCATAATGTGGGCTAAAGAGAACACCGGACTTTCAAAACATGGTGGTATGTTGGTTCCTTGCACTTTTCTTGGTCTACCAGAACAAATAATACTTCGTAGCTAACAATTTAAGTGCAATTCAACGTTCAGTTGCATCTTACCTTAATAAATTTGTAAGACCCTACTACCCACAAAAGCCACAAAAATAGGATATTTAGCAAACCCTAACTTAGCCAAATTGTAGTTTAATATTAACCAAAAAATAAATTTAAAAAAAGATAAAATCACGATAAAAATTGAACCAATTGAGCAATTGCTTTGGGAAATAAATGATGATGCCGACCATTCTCAACTGAAGGAGGAGCAAAACTCTCAAAATAGAAATGGGAGAGAAGCTTTTTATCAGGAAGAGGTTTTAATAGAAGCTCTTCAGTGAACTCCTCCTCTCTACCGTTGGATCTGCATCCAGAGATCTGATGGCATAGATTAAATTGGAGAACAAGGAGACAGAGGAACTGGATCTTCGCCGCCGTAACCATCGCTATAGTTTTAGCAGGAAATGTACAATGAAGACAACAGCGAGAAGTCAATTTTTTTTCACTTGAACGAAGCTAATCATCTCCAAGATCGAAGCTTGAATCTATAATCGAGGAACTGCATAACCCGATGACTCAATTTCCCATGTTTGCTTAACGCAGCTGTTGAAGATCCGGAAATAAAATAAAATTTTGGGTTTTGAAGTAAGAAAGTAGCAGCAAATTTAAATTCGAATCGCCAAAATAAGACATCAAATTTTCGCCCCTGCAATTTTTTAGTAGTTTACTTCACAGTTTAATCGACATGAAGCAGGCCTGTAAAGTAAAGCGTAGAACTATTGCTGAAGTAAGCTACAAAGGTAGTAATGCCAACACTAACGACGTACAAACTTTTGCTTTACTCGTCCCACTTATTCTATTTTTTTCCCTTGGTGTTTCTTCCTCTTTTGTTTATATTTATTTCACTTTTTCCTTCTTTTCTCAAATTTTTCAAAACTCTTAAATCTCAAAACCTAGTAATAATAGACAGAAGTTAATATAAAGAAAGACAGGAAGAAAGAATATTAAATTAGAGGAGTAATTGTCGAATTAGAGTTCAAGAAAAATTTTCTTGTCTATTTTCAGTCTTCGAGGGATAAAACTCGTGCATGAAATTTTCTATACTTCACGGTTTAATCAAATAAAATGGTAAATGCAAAAACAATCAGAAAGAAAATTGCAATCGAATTATTTGATAAAGAGTAATACTGGTTTTATATTATAAATGGGGCTGAAAGGAAAACAGAGGGGTGAACGTTTAAAAAAACTTTTGGACATTTTCAAATTGCTATTCAAAAAAATTCAGCAAGAATCACATCTGATTTAATTCGAATATGTAGGATGTACCAATAGTTTTAGAGAAAAATTAGACTTTGAGAAAAGCAACGCTTAAGTAGCATGTAACAGTAACGGGCAAAGCCCAAATGCTAATATTGTAGACACGTATTAAAAATAAATAATGAAATGAAAATAAACATATGCTACATTTCTTTGTACATAAATGAAAAAATAAAACATGCACGTCTCATTCGTTCCTCGAATCTTCTTGTCGCGATTTTCTTCCTTATGCATCTGACAATTAGGCTTTCATCAAACAATTTAATCGGGGTTCTTGCCGCAGAATTCAAAACCCTAAATACGAAATTTTGTGAAATGGATAATCTATTTCGTTTTTTCTTTTGTTTCTTATGAATTTAGACGATTCAATACAATATTGAAATGGCTTGATTAAATTGACATAATTTACTAGATAATTAACTTGTGCAATTTGATTATTTTAGGTTTTATATGCATGAGATAGCTCCTAAATTTTGTTTAATTGTGCTTGCTACTAGTATAATTCAATAAGTTTCACTTATATATTTATCTTTTTTTTTTAAGTACAAGTACGTTTGATAATATTTAGTGTGTTTGTTTCAGATGTTTTACCTTTTGCGCTATGTTGCTACAGTGTCTTATTTGTTCATCTGTGTTTGTTGCAGCTATAATTGAATTAAAAAAAATTAAGGCAAAGTCAACCATTTTTTATAGTGGTTCATCCAACTTTATTACAACAAGCTATAACTGATATACTTCAAGATGAGTAGATTACTTCCTGCTTAGTGTTGTTGTAATGAAACTTGTCTTATTCATTAAATGTGTGTTACAATATGCAAGCCGGATTGAAACACAATTGTAAGCACATGAAGTGTACTTATAAATAAATACTAATAGCATAAAAAGCGCAAATATAGGGCGCTTTAAACAAGAAAGCATGCCTGAAGCATGGAAATGAACATGAATTTTTTAAAGAAAAAATTCCTTAAGAAGTATCTATAAGCAATTTGAGTTATTATTAAAAGAAGAATAAAAATTCAAAGTAAATTATTAAATCAGGGGAAGCATACATACATATGTTATAATGCACTATTTTTCCTTAACTATTTTTCTCACTGGGTTTTCTTAGTAAAGTATTAATTAGACATTATCTTGATTCAGAGGTATCAACTCAAATAGTAACATATGAAGATAAGATATAATATTTTTTTTTCTTATTTAATATGTTTCCCACTGGATTTTTCTTATTAAAGTCTTAATGAGGCATTACACTGATCTGGAAGTATCAAACTCTATTTAACATAGTAAACTATTGAAATATAACATTCCATATTGTAATCTTTTTCTTTTACTAAAATTTTTCTCATTCGATTTTCCTTAGTAAGGTTTTAACGATGCAACATTTTGATCTAGAAGTATCAAACGTCCTTTGATGTAGTAAACTGTTATTTATGAAAACAATGCAGCTTACGTGACTCAGATTCAAGTAAAATATATCAAGAATGATAGGACGAAGCACATTTCTCCTAATTTTTTTTACACATGAACTACAAAAGGATAACAAGATAAAGTGAAACAAATCCATCTTAGGAAAATCGAAAATATCTATTCTCAAAGGCACTTTCAAAATCAACGATTCTGAAGATGGCGTATATAATTGACATGCATTGGCAACATCAACCACTACAAGGAACAATATATATAGCAATTGAGGGGGGACAACAACCGCCAATATTCTCCCCCCCCCCCCCCCCCGGCGAATAGCTTCCAGCGGAAGCTAAATTCTAGATTTTTCTTTATGTAGTAAAAAACTGTGGGAAACCGTTGTTTATAATGATGTTGGTGGCCATTACTAGCCGTTGTTTATTCGAGCAGAAAAAACCCGACCTGCTTTCTTCCTCCTCCCATTCGATTTCTACCCAAAAATTTCCAATTTTCCTAAACCTCTCTCCCCCATTTCTGAAATCGGCCAGCGCCACCTCCATAACCGCCGCTACTCTCTCCAACACATTCAAGAATCTCTCTCCTCCTCTCTAAGCTTCAATTCATCCCCAATTTTCAAGGTATGAAGCCCTTATTTTATTTAATACCCTAGGTTTGCTAATTTAACCTTAATTTATTTGTTAGATTGTATGTTTGTATGTGTAGTGCTGTTAATACGTGTATATGTAGATTGATTTGATTATGTTACTAATCTAGGTTTAACTAGTTTACGTTGTATGTATATGTGCATATATAGTGTTGTATGTATAGTGTTGTTAATTAATCTATATATAGGTTGAATTAGTTGAGGCCCAATTCATCGAAAACGATATTTAGTTTATCGAAAATGCTTAGTGGAAATGGAAATAATTAAGTTTATGTTTTATAAAAATTAATCGAAAATGATACTTAATTTTATATAAAACGTATGGTTAGTGCGATTGAAAGTTGAAAATACACGTATATGTGTTAAAATTCATATACGTACAATTAGAGATTGAAGAGCGCCAATCATAATATATTATATTCATATATAAAGCCTTAAAGAGTTTTCGTTCCCGTCTGATAAGTATTATATATGATTGTTATGTGAATGTTGGTTTTGTTAACATAATGGAAATTTATATTAATCATATACAATATTTGTTGGATTTGTCCTTTGTATTGGACAAGCTACGAACATAATAACAAAATTAAATCTCGTAAATCATTTCATTTCAAAAGTGCTTCCTTTATGTTCTCTATGTACACGTTATTGTGTACTGATCAGGGAACTAAAGCAAAGTGTTGGCGAAATTTTGTTGAATCATTTAAATTGAAAAGATTTGCGCGATTTAATTACGTTATTGTATTTGTAACGGAAGGTAGGACGACCCACTGCAAAAGTGTACATGATGAATTAATAAAATTGTTTTAATAAAATGTTAATGCAAAATTTATCATACTTTTTAATTATATATCTATTTAGGAAAAATGGAAAATTATTTTACTGATAGAAGCTTGATGTTAACAATTTATTAATGGTGTCAGCGTGCTTATTGATTTCGCCTTAAGTCACAAAGGAAACGACGTCAAAATCCGTTGTCCACGTAGTAGATGCAAATTATTGAAACATTTGATACCGATAATGGTTAGTTCATTTGCGTCAGTACGGTTTTGTGCCGAATTATTTGGTTTGGGATCGTCATGGAGAACCGTTAGCATCTACTTCTATATAAGTTGAGGAGGTAGTGCATAACGAAATAGCTATGACGAATCTCGTAGAACATATGGTTGAATATGTTGCATGTTCAATGTTCTCGGTTCAATAATTTACTGATGATGATGATGGTAATGTGAAGAAGAACCAAATGTTGGAGCCAAAAAAATATATGCTTTATTAGATGTCGCGAAGAAACCCGTTTGGGAAGGCTGTAAAAGCGAAACCCAATTATCAGTAACTGCTGAATACATTACGATGAAATCTAAATACAACCTCATAGAAGTTGGATTTGCAATTGTTGTACAAGCTGCGAAGCGGCATATACCTCCCAATAATTTAATGTGCGAAAATCATTATGAAGTAAATAAAAATAATGTCGGCTTTTGATTTACCGTATGAAAAATTAGATACATGTCTAAAGGGTTGCTTGCTACTTTGGAAGGACGATATCAACCTTAAGAATTGTAAAATATGTAATCAGGAAAGAAACAAACCAAGAAAGAAAAAGGGAGAGGAAGTCCCGTATAAATGCATGCATTATTTACCTATTATTCCTATACTTTAAAGGTTATATGGATCTTCTGTAACCGCGCAACATATGAGATGGTACAGTGTGAGAACACAGGAGGATAATATGTTAACAAACCCAACTGATAGGGAAGCATGGAAGCATTTTGACCACAAGTATCCCGATTTTGCATTTGAGAGTGGTAATTTAAGACTTGATTCATGTACGGATAGATTTTCATCATATTCTCAATTTGGTGCTAAATATTCGTCCTAGCCTATAATTGCCATACCTTATAATTTACCTCCATGGATGTATATGAAAACTCCTTATATGTTTCTCACAATTGTCCCTTGGCCCTGATGATTCGACATAAGGAATCGATGTTTATTTACAACCGTTGACTGAAAAATTAAAAAAAAAGTTGTACGAAGGAGTACAAACATATGATATTTCGCAAAAAAAAAAAAAATCAAATGTATGCTTCTTTGTTGTGTACAATTAGCGATTTTCCTGCGCATGCGATGCTTTCAGGTTGGAGTGCGGCTGGTCGTCTAGTTTGTCCTTACTGCATGGAAGAAACAAGAGCATTTTCTTTACCTCACAGAAAGAAAATTTCATGGTTTGACTGTCATAGATGTTTTCTTCATATTAATCATCCTTTAAAAGAGATAAGATTTTTTTTACAGCTAATATGCATGAAACTTTGAGACCACCTATGGTATGGTCAAGTGAAGACATTTATGAACTTGTAAAGGATTATCCAAAGATATATGAAACCCGAGTACAAATAGAAATTCAAGGTAAATCTTCGATTCATAAATGGTGCAAACAAAGCATTTTTTGGGAGTTGCCTTATTAGAAAAATCTCCTGATTCGTCATAACATTGACATGATGCATAATGAGAAAAACATGTTTGATAATGTATTTAATACAATTTTGAATGTCAAAAGGGAAGACAAAAGATGATTTGAAATCAAGACATGGTATCAAAGTAATATGTAATCGTCCCGGACTACATGTAAAGCCAAATAACACCAAAAAATTAAAAGCGTGCTATGAGCTAGACAATAATCAAGTTAAAATACTTTTAAAATGGGTGGAAGGATTGGTATTCCTGGATGGTATATCTTCAAATCTTCGTAGATGTGTTGGTTATAAAAACAATAAATTTAGCGGTATGAAAATCCATGACTGTCCTGTGGTGATGGAAAATTTGTTGCCCGTCGCTTTCAAAGAATTGTTGCCCGTAAAAGTTTGGTGTAACGACCCGGATTTCTTATCGATTTATTTTTAATATTTGATATGGATTTAAATATTGAGTTGGTAATATAAATTATTTTTTACATTGAGTTATCGATTTAATAATCGAATATAATTTAATTTAGAATATATTAAATTATCGTAATATGGAATATAATTGATATCGAAGTTAAAATCTGAATCAAAATGATTTACATGATAAATAGGAATTTTATTTGACTATATACGATAATAATAATTTATTATCGAGAAAATGTTTAGTTCTGAATTTAAATTATATTATATTAATTTAATATGGTATATACGATCAAATTAAATTTCAAAATATATACTGTTCAATTCAGAATAGCGTTATAACATTTAAACGTCAGTCGTTATGTTGAAATAGTGGTTCATGAATTTATGTAATGGACCCTGAGATATTTTAACGGAAAAGATCGAAGTCGAATCAACATTAGATCAGAATCCATTTAAAAAGAATGAAAATCTCTTTAATCAAATCAGAATCTGTTTAAAAGAAATAAAAATCTTTTTATTTCAAATCGTATTAATTAGTAATTAAATCAAAATCTAATCGAAATTTATTACACCGTACTTTACCTACCATAACCTATCACCTAAATAATGTACCATACGCAGCTATTCCTTAAGGTCGAAGCTTTTCCTCTTTATAATACACAGTTCCCTTTCTTACTGTTTCTTTCTTCTGGAAATAAATTTTTCGCTCCTCTTATAAATTACAAATTGGAAAGCTTCAAATATAAATGGCCACAACCCATTCCTCTGTCAAACCAGTATCGATCCCGTCCTTTTCCCCTTTTTTTCAATTCTTAAACAATTTCTACAAAATCAATTACTCAGTGGAATTCGACTATTTTGGATCCATTGAATTACTTAAACCAATTGCTTCACACGGATACGCATTTCCTTCAACTCGGTATGGTTCCTTAGGGTTCGATGTCGGCGGGATTTGGGGGTCGAATTTTCGAGGTGTCGCTGTTTTCAATGGTGCGAATTGGTGTTACAACGTGGAGGAGCAATCACGTTAAAAGCAAGGGTGCGAGGGATTATGTCCTGTAATTGAGATATGCGATTTGTATTGGTCACGCAATTTCAGAAGGTTCGATGATTTATAAAAAAATACAGTGATGGCGAGGAGTTCGAACTCAGATTAAGGGTGGAGTGGAGAATAAGGTTGAAGTCAGAGTGGTGAACGACGGTATGTGGAGGAAGAACAAGGAACGAGTGGATCGATGGCGGTGAGGTTATACGGTGGTATGTATTTTCGGAATTGGTGAAATTCATTTATTAAAATTGTCGATGCCTGTAGCGAAGCTGCATTTGAAAACGAGGTCAATTCCTTTGTAAAAGCTGTAAGAAACACAGTGATGGGAAAAAGAAAGAATCAGGGTTCGTTGGGGGGTAATGGAATGGAAGATTGCAAAGGTGAGCTCGCAAAATATGTTTGGAGTTTGGCAGCGGAGATGATGGTGGAGCTTGTTCGATTTGTGGAACTCACAAGGGTATGGATGGATGTAGTTTGCGGGTGAATGCATCAGTGGTGAAGCAGTTCAGTTTAAAGAATCAAATTAAAATAAGGTGAATTCCTATTTAAATTTAATTAGTGTATTAGTTAAATACCAAAGTTAGTATATTGTCAAAAGGAAAACTAAAATTAGCTGCTAATCTAGAATTAGGAACTTAAAATAGAAATTAAATTTTAGTATGTTAACATAAGACCTGGTTATGGAAATTCAATAGCTTATCAGTAAAATTTAAATTTTCTTATGCTAGGATAAATCGAAAGGAATCATTCGTGTAAGATTTGCAATCTCGGAATTCACTGAAAGAAAATTGAAATGGGTACAAGTGAAATTGAAATAAAATCACGGTGAGTAATTCTCACTCAAGAATTTTATTTAAATTATTTTTATTATTAAAAAATAATTTATTGGTTGTTTGGCCGCATTTAAATATTACTGTGTGTGACGATCCCAAAATCTGAGGGGCGGTATTAAGGATAATCATTGGAATATAACACATCAATCATCATAGCAGAGTACAGAAAATAGCAGAACAATAAATAGAATATTTTTACATGGATATGACAGCGGAATCACAACATGTAATAACATCAGAATAGCATAGCGTAGGATATAACTTAGTAAATAAAAAGGAAGTGATCAGTCATCATCGCCAGAGGCGGAATACATACATGCAGTGAGACATAATAAGGGTATCAGTCTACATCGCCGAAGGCGGAACATATACATATAATAATAAGTACTGAAAGTAAATCAGTCTGCATCGCCAGTGGCGGAATCATAATATAAGTACAGTAATGGCGGAAAATGTCAAAGTCGTCTCTGTGAAGTCAGCCCGCCATGAGCCAAAAATGCACTCTATGCAACAGTGCAGAGCCAAAACAACCTGTCACCTGTGAACTAGGCCGCCCGTGTGAAAATAAGGGCACCCGCGTTTGCAAAGTGAAACAAACAACGAGTCAGTCATGGGGACTGGTATGAGGAATCTATTTAACAGTTTAAAACAACAGTAATAAGCAAATCATAGGACCACGCCACTTTCGTGGAACGGGTTTACTCCAGTGATTGCTAGTGCATTTAAAACAAAGTAAATTCTTTTAAAACAACGCAATGCTTTTAAAAAGAATGAAGCCATTATAAGACTCAGGTCCCATCATACAATGCAACGTAAGCCGGAGGATAGAGTTTTACCTTATAATGGCCAAATATGCTTGATACGTATAAAGCAAAATCAATTGATATTATTACTAGTGCATATATGTTTCAAAAGCGAATAGCATCATAAATATCAATCATAGACGGCATAAGTGCCCCATACCACTATGTCGCCATACTAGTTCTACAATCGAGTCCGTTATTTCGTATTGGAAATTGGATTTCCGTCATGAGTCGAGGCAAGGGGCAAGCTCCTCTCCGCTTCGAGACATTCTAGCAAATGCCTCAGGACTACACACTCTGGGCCACCCTTGGATCTTCAGGGCCGGTCCTCTCTTACGTTTGAGGATTGGCAATTCCTGAACACACATTTCCCGGTCCTTACAGACCTATAATCGAGGCGCCTCGCATTCCAACAACCACAAAGGTGAAAAGTATATATATATGTCAGGGCTGGTAAGTCACTGACACCACCATAGCTAGAAAGAAACGTCGTGCTCTCCCTGCAGTCCGTATCCCGTTTTTAACTCATACCGGGGTGTGAGGCTCGCGAATCCACGCTATACACAAAGCCAGGCCACGCAGACCGTGCTTTGATCATCATCCACAAGACTTTGCTTTACAACAGAAGCCTTGATCACAACATCTTGGCATGCCACATAGGCAGTCCACTCCATACGATTGATTTCCATCGATATATAACCTCTAAGCTCGTACGTCTCAGAGAAGGGCGTTAAGCAAAAGAATAAATTCTCCGCCGCCAAACAGATATATATTTAACAGAGATCAATCAGTATAGAACAAAATCCAATGTCAGACACACAATCCATTTACAAGTCCGTTATGGGTCTGAACGAAACCGGAGGCGTCAAATTCCTTGTATATCCGTCCAATCAACACATACGTTCAGACGACTACTACTTCCGCCCCTTTCCGGTAGCTACTCCGGTCAGGAACCTCAGCAGCGCCCATCCAACCGATACGAAGATCGTCGGTCTTGAATCGTCTTTGCATTTTCCAATTCGAATCGCTCGATAAATTATTTGAAATGAGGGTTAGCTCGGCCTTTTCAAATAATTCACGTCATTAGAATTTAAATCGATTCTTTCCATGGTTATATTATTCGACATCCATCTTATAGTTCTTTAGTGTTATTTTCGTGTCAAACACATACAACCATCAAATATCAAACAATTCAAGCCCAATTGGTTTATTTGCAATCTATGTTGCTTACAATATTTTATAACGATTTTTCGCCATTTTTATTTATTTAAAAATGGCCATATTTAATTAAACGACGTTTCAGGTCGTGCCGTGGCACTGGCGCTGTTTTTCTTTTAATTTGTTTTACACATATCGGAAAATCTAACCGTTGGATTTCTACAAAGTCTATATCAGTGGGAAGATATTCCCAAAGCGAACCCAACAGTTCCAGTTTCGTGAAAATCCGACGGTCGGATCTTCCACACTAGTCGTTTGAAGTTACGGTTTCAAAATTCGAACTGCAGCGTCGTTATTCGATTTAATTTAATTATATTTATATTTATATATAAATATAAATGATTCCGGCGCTGTTTTTCTTCAGATTTGAATTAAACATTCCAGACAATCCAACCATTGGATTTTTTCAAGGTTGGTGCCGTTGGGAAGATATTTCCAAGGCGAACCCAGCGGTTGCGGTTTCGGGAAGATCCGATGGTCGGATTTCGCGTACTAATCGTTTCAAATTACGATTCCGAAACACGAACTGCACGGCTTCGATTCCCTTCAATTATATTTATATTTTTATATATAAATATAGTTCATTCTATAATTCCAACTATAGTTCATTCTATATTTTCAACTTCGTTTTCACTTCAAATATTTCACTAACGCCTTAATATTTCGAAAAATTTCGCCATAACCTCCTTTGTACGGGGAGGGGTTTGGAAATTTATTGGGCTGTATTAGGTACCCAATAAATCCTAAAAAGCATCCACATATTTATAGTGATATATTCTGGTGTTTACGGGGGAGCATGTATAGATAATCACTCCATAGAATAAATTCTCGTCACCCCGTTTCCGTGTGGAAATAAATAATCCATGTGCCGTATCTAATAACTAGAGCGACGTGATTATTGTCAACTCCAGACCTGTGTGGGGTTTTTATTAATCTGGCAATTTATCGTTATATTTTATATAGTCCATATCAGTCATCAGTTCAACCTGTAGTATATAGTCATCGCCATACAAGCCTCTCGCTCGTATGGTAAATCTTCCACCTCGTCACACAAGCTCCAATTGCTTATGTGGAATATGATGAAGTATGCCTATCGTCAAGAAGTATGCCATGTAGTGTGGTTCAAAATTAATTGTCACTATCCTATGGCGATGTTTATTATTTCACACAGAATAACCAGCACTCCGCATCCAATGGCATTCACAGGAGTTGATATATAAATAAAATTGCGCAGTCAACTCATCAAGGTTTACCTATTTGTCGGGCACACAAATAATTTCTTTACTCTACAGCTAATCCATTTTTCCTGTTCAACACATGTATATATATGCAGAACAAAGCTAATAATAATATTTCTAGTATACTATTATTTATTTAAACACATGCGTATTTTTATCAAAGCATATACATGATAAAAGAAATATTTTTATCGTCAAAAATATTTATTCAACACGTGAATGTTTTTAACACTTCATATTCACAATAAAAATGTCGTTTTTTATTGTCGATTCATTTTATTTTAGAATACGATAACATTCAACACATGAATTTCAACTCAACGAACGAATTGCAACTCAACACATGAATATTCGATATAGTTTGTATATATATATAAATGTGATTTTCATCGCTAAAGCCATTTGTTTAAATTCAAATAATGTTCAACACATGAATTTCAACTCAACGAATGAATTGCAACTCAACACATGAATATTCGATATAGTTTGTATATATATAAAAATGTGATTTTTATCGCTAAAGCCATTTGTTTAAATTCAAATAATATTCAACACATGAATTTCAACTCAACGAATGAATTGCAACTCAACACATGAATATTCGATATAGCATATGTAATTTATTTCAACGAATGAAAATTATTCTAACACATGAATATTTCAGAATTTTTGGCAGCATAACGGCAGGGTAGTTAAAACCGGGACCGTCCCTAGTACGGCTCCTCGCTCTACCTTAAAACCTCGCGGTTTTTGACAATGGGGATCATGCATCTAGTTCGCACGCAGGCGGCATGTTTTATTTTCAATTCCACAATCCTATTCTAATTTGTTTCAACCACAAGAGGGTATTTTTCAACCACAATATCAACCACAATATCAACCACAAACAATTATTTCCAACCATTCGTCATACCATATAATATCACGTCAATCACAAGCAATAAATATCGTCCATGGTCTGTGGACGAGGGGAGTATATATATATATATATTATAATTCACTTGCATTTCATCACAATTCAAAGCATATATGTTTCATTCAACGCTTGTATAATTTATACATCGCTAATATAACTTATACAACACATGTACATGAGGTATACAATGCGTATATAATTTACACTTCGCTTATATAATTTATACAACGCGATTTCATTCACACAATTAGTTTAGATTCCTCACATTGGTTATTGCAGTGCTAAAAATCGTAGGAAGATCAGAAAAATCCGCGGCTTCTTCTAGAATGTAGAGAGCCTCCTTGCGGTCACGGTGTCTCCTGTTTCATCAAATTTCGTTAAAGAACGAAAAAGATATTATTTTTCAAAGTTTTGCAACGCTTTATAGTGTTATTTTCATTTCTGAATAATAAAGGTCGTACCTTTATTTTTGCTTCGAAACTAGGTTTGGGATTTTTGCAAAATCCGTGAAGTATGGGGATGATCGGCGGTGCTGACGTGGAAGGGGGTGGCGAGGGCTTCACGGCCTGGTGGTTTGAGGGGGTGCGATGGCGAATCGGGGCGGCGGCGGCGCTGGGAAGTCGACGACTTCCTGGCTTCGATTCAGGCGGAGGAGCTGATGATAGGGGGCGGCGCTTGGTCGGATGTGGAGAGGAGGCGAAGGGCTGTCGACTGGTGGTGGTGGCGCGGCCTAGCGTCGCCTGTGGCGGTCGGAAAAGGGAAGAGAAGCGCGGCGCTTCCTGGATCATCCAAATCGGCTAAGGCGGCTAGGGTTGTTCGATTTTTATTTTTATTTTAAAAGAAAAATTCTTATTGGTCGAAGCTATATAGGAAATTTTAAATAGTGTTTTCACAAACGGACTCGAAATCAAACCCAACGATTGTCGCCCCTAGCTAAATACCCCCACTCCGAACACAATGGGATATGTTTCGTTGGCCAATTCGACTGTTACAATCAGTTATTTTTCAAATTCAAGTATAAAACATTCAATATTTAATTTGAACGTACATTTCAATTTGCCAGGGCCACAAACTGAATCGAAAAATTCCAGAAAAATAAATCTGGCTTTGTTTTGACGATACGGTCCTAACAAAACTAGTTTCATCGAATTCTGAGCTCGTTTGAAAAACGGCCATTTTTAGGTCGACCCATTTTAACAGAAATTGACCAATCACATTTTCTTTTGCCCCGCCCACGTACTAGCTTCAAAAATTATGAAATTTGAAACTTAGCAATTATTTGACATCCCGGACCCAACAAAAGTGGTTTCGTCGAATTCCGAGGTCGTATGCAAAATATCAATTTTCAAGGGCTATATATGCTATATAGCGACCTTTCTGAAAATTCAATTGGCTATAACTTTTGATTCCCGCTATGAAACTTCGATTTTTCAGATTCGTTAGAAAGGTATTCATAAACAGATTTAAATATTTTCAGTTTCGCTAAAATCCGTTATATTTTTCACCCGGTACAGTCAGACAAAGTTTGTATTCAAAATTTGAAACTACAATACTATACCCAATTCTATATTTTATTGAAACATGCTATTTCAACTATTCAAATTCTTTGGTAATAACCAAATTAAATTTTTTAAATTGGTTCACATTTTCCGGGTTATTACAATGTGGCTATTATACATATATATTAGTTATATAGGATTTATTTTTGTGGTTATTATATATATATTGGTGATTGGATAGTTCCTACGGTACCATTAGCGGTTTTCCGCAGTATCATTAGCGGATGACCCTATACGCCCCACGCTATGATAGTGGATGACCTTTTATATTGCGATATCCTGCCGCGAATCAGGATGGGTATTATTTATGTTGGCTAATGTCTGTGGATGCAGAAAAATACAGGTTGGAGGATTCCGACTGGATTCCTCAAAAATATTATTGTTTGTTTGTTTCCATATATATTGCCATATATGATGTGTTTGAAAACCGGTGATAAATAATTGGGTGATTTTGATTGGTTGAAATATCACTGGGCCTAAATGGTAATTTATAAAAATATTGTGAAAAAGGGATTTTTAGATTTAAAAAGAAAAATTCTATTTTTTCTAAAATAGGATTTGAATTTAGAATGGGCTAAAGATATTTACTTTTTTTGAAAATAAATAAAACAAGTATTGAATTTATAAACGATGTTTATAAATTAAATAATAAAAGAAATTGAAGTGAATTTATAAACGGTGTTTATAAATAAAATGGAATGATTTACATTGAATAATGCAAAGAAATTGAAATGAATTTATAAATAGTGTTTATAAATAAAGTGGAAAAATTATCATTGGATAATTTGAATATTTAAATTCAAATGTGAATTTAAAAACAGAAATGGGGAAATCGTTTTAAAGAAATAAATGATGGAATTTATTCTGATGTTCATAATATAAATTGAACTAAAATAAATCCGTAAGGATTTAAGTTTTGAATTCGATTAATTCGAATTTATTTAAATAGAAGTTAAATTGAATATGAAAAAAAATTGGGTGTTATAAGTTATTATAAATAGAAATTTCCAAAAGGAGACTTTGGTTTTAAATAGATTTGGAAATAGACTTGTTTAAATATAAGCAAGGAAAATTTATAAAATGGTCTTCATAAATATAACGAATTAATTATCAAGAGATAATTTGAATATTTAAATTCAAATGTGAATTTAAAATAGAATTGAAAAATAGAAGTTGAGTATAGAAAATTCCAATAGAATTTGAATATAGAAAATTCAAATAGAATTTGAATATAGAAAATTTAAATAGAAGTGAAAATAGAATTTGAATGTAGAAAATTCAAATGGAATTTGAATATGGAAAATTCAAATAGAATTGAAAAGAGAATTTGAAAATAGAAAGTTGAAATCATTTCGAAATGGGAACGACGAAATATATTTCAGAATGCGGATTTTCAAAACAGAATAGAAAATAAATCCAAAGGATTTGTAATTTGTAAAAAGGAATTGGAATTTAATATAGAAGATCGACGTATAAATAAATATATTTCCGAGTAAGGAAAAAATCGATAATTATAGATAATCGAAAATGTTATGTTGAAATGGGGAAACTGATTTGATATATAATAAAAATATATCAAAATGGAGTTGAGTTTATTATAAACGAAGTTTAAACGTTTTATATATATATATATATATATATATAATTAAAACGAACTCGCCGCAGCGTTGCAGTTCGTAAATTGGCGTTTCGAACTTCAATTGAATATATAGAGCACAATTTAAGTTGGAATTCTTTGAAACAAGAATCGTCAGGACAGGTTGAATAATAGCTTTCTAATGGAAGAGAAAAATCTGGATTTCGTCTGATAGATTTTGAGTTATGTCAAAATCAAATTTTTAGAAAAGCAGCACCAAAATCGTTTTAAAACCATAACGGTTTATTTAAATAAATAAAAGGATTTTAAATAAATAAAATCTGAATTGCCATTAGAAAAATCCAGACTGAAGATGTAAAATAAATATGAACTCCAGTGAAGTAAGTGAAATGATTTTTGAGACAAAAATCAGATTTTTAGTTATTGAATAAAACTAACAAATTTGAATAATAATTAGTTAATCTAAATTCGATATGAAAATGGACTTTGAATAAGTGAATTCGATTTGGAAATTTTTATTTGAAATCGAAAAGGAAACTTGAATCGAAAATGGAATTCAATTTGTTTATAAGCAAGTTGATATTATATTTGAACATGTTATGTTCAAACAAAGAAGTGAAACAGGCAATATAGCTAATTAGAAAATAAATTAGCAAATTGGGTCAAGACGAATGAATAAAGTTGAAACCAAATGGAAATATTTGGATATGTGTTAGACAGGCATGGGATGAAGTGTATGGAGAATATAATTCGAGTGCCCGACAAAAAGGTACACGTTTAAATTCCATATGAGGTTTTATGCGCCGAATCGGCAAGCCACTTTGGCTTTTTGATTTTCTTTTTGAATGGAGAGGGCCTGTGTGGCGTATTGGAGATTTTCCCGATGCTCCTGGTACAAAGGAGGTTATGGAGAAATTTCCGAAAATTTAAGGAGTTAGAATATTTTTAAGAAATTTTGATAGTTAGAAATCAATGTATCGATATATATAGAATTCGGTAAGGAAATAAACTTGAAAATATAATATTATAAACAAAAAGAAAATCTGTGAATTTAAAATCGAGTTAGAAAAGAAAGAGAAAAGTATATACGTTTTAGAAATGGGAAATTGGTTTAATATGGTGTTGATTATTCGAGTTAGCAGTCTTGTCTGCTTTGAAGTTAATGATGTTTTCAGTCAAGGTCTGAGAGGTAGTTATACCCCCAACTTGATTGATTTCATTTTTGACCGATAAATAGCAAGATTCAGTATCGAAGAGAAATGTTTAAAGAGATTTAGTCGAATGCAGTATTTTGGGTTGTTGTAACGATGTTTTACATAACATTTGTTTTAACCCTATAAGAGGAAATTTTGGAAATATAATAGTAATATTTCCTAAGTCTAAAAATGAATGGTCGTGAAAGAGATAAGTAATCGGAATATTTTCCAATTATTAATAGAATATATTTTTCAAATTAGAGAAAATAAAAGGAGGCTATATATAAAAATGTTTTCCAAATAGCGAAAAGGGGCAAGATGATTATCGAAAATATCGTGTTAACGAATATGGATAAGGAAATGATTTAATTAATGAAATATTAATTAAAAACCCAGTGACTTTTATGATTCTTTGGTTGGAATGTTTGTTTATTTTTCTTCGATAGTTAAATAACCGACTATAGAAGTGTTTGCCAATATCATTGTCAATATGGAGAGACCGGTTGGATTATTATTCGTGAACCACTCCGCATTGGCAGTAACGTTGCGAATCAGATTATATGAAGATAATCAAAGACGGAGTAAAGTGCAATGACTTTTTCTATTAATAGAAATGGTGCCTTCAGTTTCGTTCAATCCCAGAACGAACGTAAATGGATGAATGTCTGACAGAGTATTTCCAATGATCGAATATGTTGGCATGTATAAATATATATGGTGGCAACGGATTTATTCCCTTAGCATAATATCCAGAATATATTTGTGCAAATCAATTAGTGATTAACAGATCTGACAATGTAGCATTCAAAGTGATTGTGCTATCAATGAATGGAAAGTAATCGTAGCCTCAGGCCTCAACAACTGGGAAATGACAAAAATCGGGCAAGAAGCATGGCTATGTGGGTCGCTCCCATTAGGGTGTATAATCACCTATCTACAGAAATTCCTTTTACTTCTTTAATCTATCTATGCTGTCTCATTTCGGGAAGCGGTTGCTGATCCTAACCGTTGGTGATATACATTCGATACACTCAAGCGAAATGAGTGGTCGGTCATGTGTGGGTCGGGTTGCAAGATGTTCTTTGTAACACCCCGTGTATTCTATAACAGTGAAATTCACAAATTAAAGTAAAATTTATTTCAAATCAAAGAATTAAGGGAAACGGGATACGCCATTGCGTTCGTCTCGGAATTCTGCTTGAGATAGAGTCCGAGTTTGCGTAAAACGGACTCTGTATGAAGAAGATATGGCCTCCGGAAGTTTCAGAATTCAGTTTAAAATTCAAACGGACGAAAACAGCTCAGAAAAACAAATTTAAAATTCAAAATCGGGCCCAATTGGCCAGGGCGGGAAAATTCCCGCCCAAGGCACCCAGGTCGACTTGGCAGTCGACCTGGGGCTAACCAGGTCGACTGGGCAGTCGACCTGGGTAACCCGTGTCGACTGCCAAGTCGACACGGTGTCGACTGGGGTGTCGACCTGGCCCCTGAGCCAGGTCGAACCAGCCCACCCTGGCTGGCCTGGTCTGTATTTGGTCGATTTTCTGAGCCTTGCCTTGTCACTAGGGCTAGGTGTCAGCTCCTGGTTGGTCTCTCCTTCAAATGAATGGCTATTATTAAAACAAGCTCCATCGACGGTCCGAATCAACTCAAAAACACTATAAAAAGAACCTAAGACCTAGCCTAAATCATACTATTTCATTTTAGCCTCAAGCCGCCGCCATTTAACCTAGAGCTCTAAATTAAAAATACAAAGAACAAAAATTAAAGAAGACGAAGGACGAATCTTGAAGGCTACAACTAGAAGCTACAACAACTACGACGCTTTAGACAACAGATTTGGGGCTATTTGATTTGGAATTTTGATTACTTGCTTCATATTGTAAGTTCTATGTTACTTTTTAGGCAAAAACGCTAAAATAACATGGACATGCCATGAATTGAAACCGGATTTAGGAACTATTATTAATCCATGTTTATATTGTTTAACTTTGAATCATAATTTGGGAATATTGCTATGTCAACGTTGCAAGTTAAACTTATCATGATTTTGATGTTGTTATGAATCACTTGGGCTTAATTGTATGGCAAGTTGGACTAATACATGTCCATGGAATCACTATGTTTATTGAAATCTTTATGTTGATTAAACCATGCCTATGATGCCAATTAAACCATGTCTATGATGTTGATGGAACTATGCCTGTGATGTTAATATACCTACCATGTTAATGACAAATTGGGAATTGCTAGGTTATGATGAAAAGTTGGAATCATTATGTTTATAATGTTAGATGAGAATCATTATGTTAAAAATGCTAAATTGGAATCCACTATGCCTATTAGAATTACCATGCCTTTAATGTTTCATGTTTGTAACAAAATTATTATTATGCCCGCAATGATTATTATGCCTATGATGTAAAGTTGAAATCATCATGTTAAACTAAGTTGGAAGCATTACTATGCCAAGTTATCATCATGCTAGTATTAAAACCATGTGATATGTTATAGCCTGTTTATTATGCAAGTGATGTTGGAATTGTCACATATGCCTATCACATGTTTGGTGTTATTCCCCTTTATCTCTTGAATTGTTTATGCTTGTGAACGAAGTACGTTTATATACGTTGGGGATACAATTGGGTAGAATAGGCAAAAACTTGAATTGATTATAATCATAAACCGTGAAATTTGGCATAAGTAGAACATGAAATATGGCACGAAAACTTGACTTGAAAATGCCATAACTTGAGTTGAAAAACATGCCTTAGTTGGGCACGAAGTTGACATATGAACATGCTATGGAAATAGCACGAATCTGATAAGAACATGGGCATGACTTTAGAAAACAAGAAAGTGGCCAACTCGAGGTTGGGTTGAGTTTGTAGCGTAAACCTGCCCAGAACCGCCCGGCAAATCCAGTTGCTACAAACAATAGGATCCAATGTGGGTAGTTGGTCATATCGCGCTTGAAACCCGAGGTTGGGTTGAGTTCGTAGCGTAAACCTGCCCGGAACCGCCCGACAAATCCAGTGGCTACGAACAATAGGATCCAATGTGAGTGGTTCGGTGCATTAACGAATCAATTAATGCCAATTAGGGTTAAGTCATGAACAAGAAAAGACAACTTAACCAACTTGAACACGATTTGTAGGGCTAAGTCATGAACTTGAAACGACAACACTTAACCAACATGACATGACACGTAGGCGGGTTAAGTCGCGAATTTAAACGACATACTTAGCCCTCTTGACATGACTAGAATGGAAGAGGATTAAGTCACGAATTACATGACTTAATCGGTTAGGCGGGTTAGGTCACAAATTACATGACCTAATCTGTTAGGCGAAACCCTAGACACGGCCCTTTTCAGCAGTAACCCTCTAGATGTATCAAGGTACCCTGGGGCTAGGCCGGGTGGGGCACGATTACTGGGCTGATTGTAAGAGGTGAACGACGGCAGTGGGGTACGCCAGTGTAGGTTCAGTGGACTACGGTCGTGCACGTGTTCCGGGCCAGACACTGGGTATCCGTAGATTTATCTGTGCATCTTGAATCGTGTCAGGGGTTGACACCCAAGGGCTGATACACCCGAAGGTGGACCCAGCACAGGTGACTACATTCGTGATTAGCCGTATGACATGGACACTTGACGAGCTAGAACTTGTAGGGAGCCGATCGACTAGATAAGCGCTCCGTAGGACCCCATACTTGGGTAAGACCCCGTTTCAGGGTCGTTTCTCGATATTGGGCCGTGGGATTTATTTCGTGATTAACTCGTGACATGGACTTAGTATACTAGTACAGTCGATGCAACGAATCTTGAACATGTGATGCTTTATTTGACTTGTCTTGACTTATCATGATCACCTTAGTTTATCTTGTCCACCTTGACACCCTTCTTGAGTTTAGTTCCAGTTCATACATGACATGTTGTTTTAACCGTTTTTACACTGAAAGTCACTAGGACTTACTCAGTCTTTATGACTAACCCTTTTCCTTTCGCCTCTTTTTCTTTCGTCCCCCCCAGGTTCTCAGGGAGGGAATACCGCAGCTTGACCAGTTTTCTCATCCAGCTTAAAGAGAAAGAATGTATTGCTTGGATCCTTTCCGTTTTGGACTATGGCTTTGGACAGCAATTAGGGGACTTTTGCAGTTTATTTATGTTTTCTTTATGCTTCTTTAAATAATGTAATCAAGACAGTTATGATTTTGGAAGTGTTGTAAGACAAATTATGACATGGTTTGTGAACACGTATTATGTTGAAATAAAAGTTGTTCTTGTTTTTCCGCTGTTCAAAAATATGTGTTCTTATATCTGTCTTGTATATCTGTGACTTATACTTATAAACCTCCACCAAAATTAGGGCATTCCTTTTGAGAGTGACCCTAACGGAGGTGGGGTGTTTCACTTGGTATCAGAGCATAGGTTTATCAGATAAGATAAAAAAAAAGTTTTGAAAATTTATTTTCGAAAGAAAATTTAAAGAAGCATTTTTTTTAAAGATAAAATATTATTTTATTTTAAAAAGGCAAAGTCCCCCAAAGCCATAGGTACTATCTCTTATCCTTCGTTTTGAATCTATCCTTTTTATTTCAGCATGTCCGAAGAACTTAACTTGCCAGAGGGTATACCAATACCTGGTTGGTTTAGATGATTCTTAGAAGCAAGGGCCACTCAGCCAGGTCCTACCGTTCCTCCTCCCCAGCTGCAGGAAATCATCCAGCTGCAGCAGCACCTCTTCCTCCACCTCCTCCGCGGGGAAACACTTTTGCTAAGATATGTAAAGATTTTAAAGCTATGGGAGGAAAGGACTTTCATGGAACTGAGTCCTTCGTGGCAGCTAGGAATTGGCTGAAGGAAACCGAGGACCTATTCGTCATCTTTGAGGTAGAAGATAGGCAGAAAGTACAACTGGCAGTACGACTACTTAAAGGCGAGGCTTCCTACTGGTGGGAAGTCACTAATGCAGAAAGACGAGTGGAAACATGGGAGGACTTTAGGGCAAGGTTTGAGGCTAAATTTCTCTCAGAATCTGAAAGGAGTTTGCAGTTGGAATTTTTTTTATTTCTTAAGCAAGGGAATATGACAGTCAAAGTGTATGTTAATCAGTTCGATGAGCTGGCTAGGTTCGGACTGGACCTAGTCAACACCCCGCACAAGAAGGCCCTCCGCTTTGTCAAGGGGTTGAATGAGCCATTACACAGTTTGGCCATGACCCATATACCCATGGGAGCTACGTATGAAAGGTTGGTACAGATGGCATTGCTGAACGAAGTAGATAAGGGCAAGAAGGAGACAAAGGCAGAAAACTCTCAAGGGAAGAAAGAGGTCAAGCCCAACGATTCTCAGAATAAGAAGGTAGACTCCGAGAAAGGAGGCAAGAACGACAACTCACGTGATAAAAGGAAATGCAATTTCTGTGGTACGGAAGGGCACATAGCCAAGGATTGTAGAAAGAGGAAGAGAAAGCAAGGTGAATGTTTTCATTGTGGGGAGACTGGACACATCAGCAAAGACTGCCGTAAGAAGCAGACCGGACCTTCTGGGGGTACATCGTTAACTTCTTCTAGATGCTTTGTTTTATCTTGTTTCTCTCCTCGATCCTATCTTGAGAACCATAGGTAGAATCTTTTTGGATGTAAACATGTAATTGAAACATGTTATGATTGCGAAATGGTTGCAAGTGGTCGCAAGTGGTTGCTCGTGGATGCATGAATACACATTAGGCACTAGATCGGCTCAGACACATTTTTCATGTTGCATATGCATAAATGTATTTGTATATGGATGGAGTTTAATGTGTTGTCATATGGATGTTGCATTTATATATGAATGGTTGTGCACTCATGTAGAATCATGAATAGGAGAATTTGCATACATAATGGATTCATGGCACTTACATAATTCGCATTAAGGAGGTTAACTGAATCAGTAGACTGCCTGATTTTGCATTAGACAAGTACATGTACACACACACTTCGCATATGATCATGAAGCATTAGAAGTCTTTTAAGGACAATGGATGCTCGTGTTTGATGGATGAGTAGATGGATGTTTGGATGTTAGGATATACATTCTTCCTGAACTTGAAGATTTCGGGGACGAAATCCTTTTAAGTAGGGGAGAATGTAACACCCCGTGTATTCTATAACAGTGAAATTCACAAATTAAAGTATAATTAATTTCAAATCAAAGAATTAAGGGAAACGAGATACGCCATTGCGTTCGTCTCGGAATTCTATTTGAGATAGAGTCCGAGTTTGCGTAAAACGGACTCCGTATGAAGAAGATATGGCCTCCGGAAGTTTCAGAATTCAGTTTAAAATTCAAACGGACGAAAACAGCTCAGAAAAACAAATTTAAAATTCAAAATCGGGCCCAATTGGCCAGGGTGGGAAAATTCCCGCCCAAGGCACCCAGGTCGACTTGGCAGTCGACCGGGGGCTAGCCAGGTCGACTGGGCAGTCGACCTGGGTAACCCGTGTCGACTGCCAAGTCGACACGGTGTCGACTGGGGTGTCGACCTGGCCCCTGAGCCAGGTCGAACCCAGCCCACCCTGGCTGGCCTGGTCTGTGTTTGGTCGATTTTCTGAGCCTTGCCTTGTCACTAGGGCAAGGTGTCAGCTCCTGGTTGGTCTCTCCTTCAAATGAACGGCTATTATTAAAACAAGCTCCATCGACGGTCCGAATCAACTCAAAAACACTGTAAAAAGAACCTAAGACCTAGACTAAATCATACTATTTCATTTTAGCCTCAAGCCGCCGCCATTTAACCTAGAGCTCTAAATTAAAAATACAAAGAACAAAAATTAAAGAAGACGAAGGACGAATCTTGAAGGGCTACAACTAGAAGCTACAACAACTACGACTCTTTAGACAACGGATTTGGGGCTATTTGATTTGGAATTTTGATTACTTGCTTCATATTGTAAGTTCTATGTTACTTTTTAGGCAAAAACGCTAAAATAACATGGACATGCCATGAATTGAAACCGTATTTAGGAACTATTATTAATCCATGTTTATATTGTTTAACTTTGAATCATAATTTGGGAATATTGCTATGTCAATGTTGCAAGTTAAACTTATCATGATTTTGATGTTGTTATGAATCACTTGGGCTTAATTGTATGGAAAGTTGGACTAATACATGTCCATGGAATCACTATGTTTATTGAAATCTTTATGTTGATTAAACCATGCCTATGATGCCAATTAAACCATGTCTATGATGTTGATGGAACTATGCCTGTGATGTTAATATACCTACCATGTTAATGACAAACTGGGAATTGCTAGGTTATGATGAAAAGTTGGAATCATTATGTTTATAATGTTAGATGAGAATCATTATGTTAAAAATGCTAAATTGGAATCCACTATGCCTATTAGAATTACCATGCCTTTAATGTTTCATGTTTGTAACAAAATTATTATTATGCCCGCAATGATTATTATGCCTATGATGTAAAGTTGAAATCATCATGTTAAACTAAGTTGGAACCATTACTATGCCAAGTTATCATCATGCTAGTATTGAAACCATTTGATATGTTATAGCCTGTTTATTATGCAAGTGATGTTGGAATTGTCACATATGCCTATCACATGTTTGGTGTTATTCCCCTTTATCTCTTGAATTGTTTATGCTTGTGAACGAAGTACGTTTATATACGTTAGGGATACGATTGGGTAGAATAGGCAAAAACTTGAATTGATTATAATCATAAACCGTGAAATTTGGCATAAGTAGAACATGAAATATGGCACGAAAACTTGACTTGAACATGCCATAACTTGACTTGAAAAACATGCCTTAGTTGGGCACGAAGTTGACATATGAACATGCTATGGAAATAGCACGAATCTGATAAGAACATGGGCATGACTTTAGAAAACAAGAAAGTGGCCAACTCGAGGTTGGGTTGAGTTTGTAGCGTAAACCTTCCCGGAACCGCCCGGCAAATCCAGTTGCTACAAACAATAGGATCCAATGTGGGTAGTTGGTCATATCGCGCTTGAAACCCGAGGTTGGGTTGAGTTCGTAGCGTAAACCTGCCCGGAACCGCCCGGCAAATCCAGTGGCTACGAACAATAGGATCCAATGTGAGTGGTTCGGTGCATTAATGAATCAATTAATGCTAACTAGGGTTAAGTCATGAACATGAAAAGACAACTTAACCAACTTGAACACGATTTGTAGGGCTAAGTCATGAACTTGAAACGATAACACTTAGCCAACTTGACGTGACACGTAGGCGGGTTAAGTCGCGAATTTAAACGACATACTTAACCCTCTTGACATGACTAGACTGGAAGAGGATTAAGTCACGAATTACATGACTTAATCGGTTAGGCGGGTTAGGTCACAAATTACATGACCTAATCTGTTAGGCGAAACCCTAGACATGACCCTTTTCAGCAGTAACCCTCTAGATGTATCAAGGTACCCTGGGGCTAGGCCGGGTGGGGCACGATTACTGGGCCGATTGTAAGAGGTGAACGACGGCAGTGGGGTATGCCAGTGTAGGTTCAGTGGACTACGGTCGTGCACGTGTTCCGGGCCAGACACTGGGTATCCGTAGATTTATCTGTGCATCTTGAATCGTGTCAGGGGTTGACACCCAAGGGCTGATACACCCGAAGGTGGACCCAGCACAGGTGACTACATTCGTGATTAGCCGTATGACACGGACACTTGTCGAGCTAGAACTTATAGGGAGCCGATCGACTAGATAAGCGCTCCATAGGACCCCCGTACTTGGGTCAGACCCCGTTTCAGGGTCGTTTCTCGATATTGGGCCGTGGGATTTATTTCGTGATTAACTCGTGACATGGACTTAGTATATTAGTACAGTCGATGCAACGAATCTTGAACATGTGATGCTTTATTTGACTTGTCTTGACTTATCATGATCACCTTAGTCTATCTTGTCCACCTTGACACCCTTCTTGAGTTTAGTTCCAGTTCATACATGACATGTTGTTTTAACCGTTTTTACACTAAAAGTCACTAGGACTTACTCAGTCTTTATGACTGACCCTTTTCGTTTCACCTCTTTTTCTTTCGTTCCCCCCCCCCCCCAGGTTCTCAGGGAGGGAATACCGCAGCTTGACCAGTTTTCTCATCCAGCTTGAAGAGGAAGAATGTATTGCTTGGATCCTTTCCGTTTTGGACTATGGCTTTGGATAGCAATTAGGGGACTTTTGCAGTTTATTTATGTTTTCTTTATGCTTCTTTAAATAATGTAATCAAGACAGTTATGATTTTGGAAGTGTTGTAAGACAAATTATGACATGGTTTGTGAACACGTATTATGTTGAAATAAAAGTTGTTCTTGTTTTTCCGCTGTTCAAAAATATGTGTTCTTATATCTGTCTTGTATATCTGTGACTTATACTTATAAACCTCCACCAAAATTAGGGCATTCCCTTTGAGAGTTACCCTAACGGAGGTGGGGTGTTTCATTCTTGTTGAACCCAGTGTTTTCCTCTCTAGAGATACACTATCGGAAGGTGGTTCCATACCTTGTCATGTTGGAAATCCAATCTCTAATAAGTGCCTTGCGGTTTTTGATTTTATATTGTATATGGAGCGTGAGATGCAAGCGTTCCGCTAGATTGTTATTTATTTGATTTGGACACTATTATAATATCACTGGATTTTTGTATCAAAGTGTTTTGGGTTATAGTATGGTAAAAACCATCCGTGTTTATGTGTGGACTGGTCTTACTATTATCTTTTTTGTCGAAAGGATTTTGAAAGTTAAACAAATGGTTGGAGTTTACTCACACCAGTCCCATGACTGACCCAGAGCTTATTTTGTTTTTGTTTTCCCTAAACTCTTGGGTGCCCAAATTTGTACGGGCAGTCAAGTAGTCGGGATTTTTCAGATTCACTTGGAAGAGCTGGAAGCAGGAGGCTTCACCAGTTAGCTATAGACTATCATATTTCCGCTGTGTACTATGTTGTATCTGGGAACAGGTGTTTATAACTGTTCCAGGAATAACTGTTGTGCTCTGATGATGGTATGTATATAAAGTTACTGATTTGTATTTCAAAAGTTATGTTATATAATATATTTTATTCGTTCCGCTCTGAGATTTGTGTTCTTCGTTTTTCTTCTATTCTAACTTTTCTTTCTATTTCTCATCCTCTAACTTCTTTCTAATAATGATTCATATTTCTGTGCAATTTGGGTTGGACGTGTGGTGTTATTAGTCAACTCAGATAGTACGGATTTGCGGGCCGTTACAGTTGGTATTAGAGCTTAGGTTGAGCGAATACCTAGGCTTTGGTGGGATGTGCTCATTAGAGATAGGGTCAGTAGTACCCTAGAATGAGTTGAGTGTATATATACGAGAGAGCGTATTTGTTAATTGATATAAAAATTGTTTTATATTGTGTTGGCTAGCCTTTTGAGTGGTTTATGAATTCTGATCGAATTGTGGGACGCCACGAAGTCGATAGGAATTTCTAAATACTTGAACAGAAAATTTCGACATGGTATTGTTTTAATGTGGGTAAATGGAATAATTTTATATTTTATATAGAAAGGAATAATTTTCTGAAATTATTATAATACATGGATGTGTTGGATGTTAAAATTATAATCAAATAAGATTATAAAAATTGAAATGGTTATGTATAACCAGTTATAATTTGTATAAGAATCAAATATACAAATGAGATGAATTAAAATTAAATTCAAACGAAAATTTGGAATTTTAAATCCTGGGAAGTTGGAAAATATTTCCAAAGTATATTAAACAAAATAGTTTTATTTTGAAAATATTTTTTTAATAGAATTCATTTTGAATGGATTTTGTAAAGTGATAAAGCACTGAACTCACTTCAGTGGTTGGGAAATAATTCTGATGATGGTCGCGACATCATCAGTGTTCATTTTCGAGTTTCTAAGTGATGAATTGCTACCTTAGAAAAGTTTTTGATGAAAAATTGTTTGAAAGAAAACAAGTTGTTTGGAAAGTTCAGACATTTTGAATTTGAAATAATTATACAATATTTGTATATATTTATGTGATTTCAAAAAGGATTTGAAATATAAACCCGGGAATGTGAATTTTGGAATTAAATTTAACTTAGACAAGTTAAATGGATCGAAGGGAATAAATTGATCAAATTCAATTTGAATGAATTTGAATTGAATGGAAATATGTTGATTGAAAATCATTCAAATGAATGAAAAACCAAAAGTTTTGGTAGGACTTAGAAATTTATAAATAGTTGAGTTTCAGCATAATTATGTTTTGAAAAGTACATAGGTTTGTAGCATTTTTCTACCTTAGCAATTTTGGGGACGAAATTATTTTAAGGGTGGAAGAATGTAATGACCCGAATTTCTTATCGATTTATTTTTAATATTTAATATGGATTTAAATATCGAGTTGGTAATATAAATTAATTTTTATATTGAGTTATTGATTTAATAATCGAATATAATTTAATTTAGAATATATTAAATTATCGCAATATGGAATGTAATTGATATCGAAGTTAAAAACTGAATCAAAATGATTCAGATGATAAATAGGAATTTTATTAGACTATAAACGATAATAATAATTTATTATCGAGAAAATGTTTAGTTCTAAATTTAAAATATATTATATTAATTTAATATGGTATATACGATCAAATTATATTTCAAAATATATATTGTTCAATTCCAAATAGCGTTATAACATTTAAACGTCAGTCGTTATGTTAAAATAGTGGTTCATGAATTTATATAATGGACCCTGAGTTATTTTAACGGATAAGATCGAAGTCGAATCAACATCAGATCAGAATCCATTTAAAAAGAATGAAAATCTCTTTAATCAAATCAGAATCTGTTTAAAAGAAATAAAAATCTTTTTATTTCAAATCGTATTAATTAGTAATTAAATCAAAATCTAATCGAAATTTATTACACCGTACTTTACCTACCATAACCTATCACCTAAATAATGTAACATACGCAGCTATTCCTTAAGGTGGAAGCTTTTCCCCTTTATAATACACAGTTCCCTTTCTTACTGTTTCTTTCTTTTGGAAATAAATTTGTTGCTCCTCGTTATAAATTGCAAATTGGAAAGCTTCAAATATAAATGGCCACAACCCATTTCTCTGTCAAACCAGTATCGACCCCGTCCTTTTTCCCCTTTTTTCAATTCTTAAACAAGTTCTACAAAATCAATTACTCAGTGGAATTCAACTATTTTGGATCCATTGAATTACTTAAACCAATTGCTTCACATGGATACGCATTCCTTCAACTCGGTATGATTCCTTAGGGTTCGACGTCGGCGGGATTTGGGGTCGAGTTTTCGAGGCGTCGCTGTTTTCAATGGTGCGAATTGGTGTTACAGCGTGGAGTAGCAATCATGTTGAAAGGAAGGGTGCGAGGGATTATGTCCTGTAATTGAGATATGTGATTTGTATTGGTCACGCAATTTCAGAAGGTTTGATGATTTAAAAAAAACAGCGATGGCGAGGAGTTCAAACTCAGATTAAGGGTGGAGTGGAGAATAAGGTTGAAGTCAGAGTGGTGAACGGCGGTAAGTGGAGGAAAAACAAGGAAAGAGTGGATCGATGGCGGTGAGGTTATACGGTGGTATGTATTTTCGGAATTGGTGAAATTCATTTATTAAAATTGCCGCTGCCTATAGCTAAGCTGCATTTGAAAACGAGGTCAATTCCTTTGTAAAAGCTGTAAGAAACACAGTGATGGGAAAAAGAAAGAATCAGGGTTCGTTGGGGGGTAATGGAATCGAAGATTGCGAAGGTAAGCTCGCAGAATATGTTTGGAGTTTGGCAGCGGAGATGATGGTGGAGCTTGTTCGATTTGTGGAACTCGCAAGGGTATGGATGGATGTAGTTTGCGGGTGAATGCATCAGTGGTGAAGCAGTTCAGTTTAGAGAATCAAATTAAAATAAGGTGAATTCCTATTTAAATTTAATTAGTGTATTAGTTAAATACCAAAGTTAGTATATTGTCAAAAGGAAAACTGAAATTAGCTGCTAATCTAGAATTGGGAAACTTAAAATAGAAATTAAATTTTAGTATATTAACATAAAATCTGGTTATGGAAATTCAATAGCTTATCTATAAAATTTAATTTTTCTTATGCTAGGATAAATCGAAAGGAATCATTTGTGTGGGATTTGCAATCTCGGAAATCACTGAAAGAAAATTGAAATGGGTACAAGTGAAATTGAAATAAAATCACGGTGAGTAATTCTCACTCAAGAATTTTATTTAAATTATTTTTATCATTAAAAAATAATTAATTGGTTGTTTGGATGCATTTAAATATTACTGTTGCTATTATACATATATATATATTAGTTATATAGGATTGATGTTTGTGGTTATTATATATATATATATATATATATATATTGGTGATTGGATAGTTCCCGCAGTACCATTAGCGGATTCCTGCAGTATCATTAGCTGATGACCCTATACGCCCCACGCTATGATAGTGGATGACCTTCCATACCGTGATATCCTGCCTCGAAGCAGGATGGGTATTATTTATGTTGGCTAACGTCTGTGGATGCAGAAAAAAACAGGTTGGTGGAATCCAACTGGATTCCTCAAAAATATTATTGTTTGTTTGTTTCCATATATATTGCCATATATGATGTGTTTGAAAACCGGTGATAAATAATTGGGTGATTTTGATTGGTTGAAATATCACTGGGCCTAAATGGTAATTTATAAAAATACTGTGAAAAAGGGATTTTTAAATCTAAAAAGAAAAATTTTATTTTTCTAAAATAGAATTTGAATTTAGAATGGGCTAAAGATATTTACTTGTTTTGAAAATAAATATAACAAGTATTGAATTTATAAACGATGTTTATAAATTAAATAATACAAGAATCTGAAGTGAATTTATAAACGGTGTTTATAAATAAAATGGAATGATTTACATTGAGTAATGCAAAGAAATTGAAATGAATTTATAAATAGTGTTTTTAAATAAAGTGGAAAAATTATCATTGGATAATTTGAATATTTAAATTCAAATGTGAATTTAAAAATAGAAATGAGGAAATCGTTTAAAAGAAATAAACGATGGAATTTATTCTGATGTTCAGAATATAAATTGAACTAAAATAAATCCGTAGGGATTTATGATTTGAATTCGATTAATTTGAATTTATTTAAATAGAAGTTAAATTGAATATGAAAATAAATTGGGTGTTATAAGTTATTATAAATAGAAATTTCCAAAAGGAGACTTCGGTTTTAAATAGATTTCGAAATAGACTTGTTTAAATATAAACAAGGAAAATTTATAAAATGGTGTTCATAAATATAATGAATTAATTATCAAGAGATAATTTGAATATTTAAATTCAAATATGAATTTAAAATAGAATTGACAAATAGAAGTTGAATATAGAAAATTCCAATAGAATTTGAATATAGAAAATTCAAATAGAATTTGAATACAGAAAATTTAAATAGAAGTGAAAATAGAATTTGAATGTAGAAAATTCAAATGGAATTTGAATATGGAAAATTCAAATAGAATTGAAAAGAGAATTTGAAAATAGAAAGTTGAAATCATTTCGAAATGGGAACGACGAAATATATTTCAGAATGCGGATTTTAAAACAGAATAGAAAATAAATCCAAAGGATTTATAATTTGTAAAAAGGAATTGGAATTTAATATAGAAGATCGACGTATAAATAAATATATTTCGGAGTAAGGAAAAAATCGACAATTATAGATAATCGAAAATGTTATGTTGAAATGGGAAAACTGATTTGATATATAATAAAAATATATCAGAATCGAGTTGAATTTATTATAAACGAAGTTTAAACGTTTATATATATATACACATATTTAAATAATTAAAACGAACTCGCCGCGGCGCTGCAGTTCGTAAATTGGCGTTTCGAACTTCAATTGAATATATAGAACTCAATTTAAGTCGGAATTCTTTGAAATAAGAATCGTCAGGACAGGTTGAATAATAGTTTTCTAATGCAAGATAAAAATCTGGATTTCGTCTGATAGATTTTGAGTTATGTCAAAATCAAATTTTCAGAAAAGCAGCGCCAAAATCATTTTAAAACCATAACGGTTTATTTAAATAAATAAAAGGATTTTAAAGAAATAAAATTCGAATTGCCATTAGAAAAATCCAGACTAAAGATGTAAAATAAATATGAACTCCAGTGAAGTAAGTGAAATGATTTTTGAGACAAAAATCAGATTTTTAGTTATTGAATAAAACTAACTAATTTGAATAATAATTAGTTAATCGAAATTCGATATGAAAATGGACTTTGAATAAGTGAATCCGATTTGGAAATTTATATTCGAAATCGAAAAGGAAACTTGAATCGAAAATGGAATTCAATTTGTTTATAAGCAAGTTGATATTATATTTGAACATGTTATGTTCAAACAAAGAAGTGAAACAGGCAATATAGCTAATTAGAAAATAAATTACCGAATTGGGTCAAGACGAATGAATAAAGTTGAAACCAAATGGAAATATCTGGACATGTGTTAGACAGGTATGGGATGAAGTGTATGGAGATTATAATTCGAGTGCCCGACAAAAAGGTACACGTTTAAATTCCATATGAGGTTTTATGCGCCGAATCGGCAAGCCACTTTGGCTTTTTGATTTTCTTTTTGAATGGAGAGGGCCTGTGTGGCGGTTTGGAGATTTTCCCGATGCTCCCAGTACAAAGGAGGTTATGGCGAAATTTTCCGGAAATTTAAAGAGTTAGAATAATTTTAAGAAATTTTGATAGTTAGAAATCAATGTCTCGATATATATAGAATTCAGTAAGGAAATAAACTTGAAAATATAATATTATAAACAAAAAGAAAACCCGTGAATTTAAAATCGAGTAAGATTAGAAAGAGAAAAGTATATACATTTTAGAAATGGGAAATTGGTTTAATACGGTGTTGATTATTCGAGTTAGCAGTCTTGTCTGCTTTGAAGTTAATGATGTTTTAAGCCATGGTCTGAGAGATAGTTATACCCCAGCTTGATTGATTTCATTTTTGACGATAAATAGCAAGATTCAATATCGAAGAGAAATGTTTAAAGAGATTTAGTCGAATGCAGTATTTTGGGTTGTTTTAACGATGTTTTACATAATATTTGTTTTAACCCAATAAGTGGAAATTTTGGAAATATAATAGTAATATTTCCTAAGTCTAAAAATGAGTGGTCGTGAAAGAGATAAGTAATCGGAATATTTTCCGATTATTAATAGAATATATTTTTCAAAGTAGAGAAAATAAAAGGAGGCTATATATGGAAATGTTTTCCAAATAGCGAAAAAGGGCAAGACGATTATCGAAAATATCGTGTTAACGAATATGGATAAGGAAATGGAGAAATGATTTAATTAATGAAATATTAATTAAAAGACCCAGTGATTTGCTTGATGCTTTGGTTGGAATGTTTGTTTATTTTTCTTCGATAGTTAAATAACCGACTATCGAAGTGTTTGCCAATATTGTTGTCAATATGGAGGGACCGGTTGGATTATTATCCGTGAACCACTCCGCATTGGCAGTAACGTTGCGAATCAGATTATATGAAGATAATCAAAGATGGAGTAAAGTGCAAGGACTTTTTCTATTAATAGAAATGGTGCCTTCGGTTTCGTTCAATCCCAGAACGAACGTAAATGGACGAATGTCTGACAGGGTATTTCCAATGATCGAATATGTTGGTATGTATAAATATATATGGTGGCAACGGATTTATTCCCTTAGCATAATATCCAGAATATATTTGAGCAAATCAATTAGTGATTAACGGATCTTAAAATGTGGCTTTCAAAGTGATTGTGCTATCAATGAATGGAAAGTAATCGTAGCCTCAAGCCTCAACAACTAGGAAATGAAAAAAATCAGGCAAGCAGCATGGCTATGTGGGTCGCTCCCATTAGGGTGTATAATCACCTATCTAGAGAAATTCCTTTTACTTCTTTAATCTATCGATGCTGTCCCATTTCGAGAAACTGTTGCTAATCCCAACCGTTGGTGATATACATTCGATACACTCAAACGAAATGAGTGGTCAGTCATGTATGGGTCGGGTTGCAAGATGTTCTTATTGAACCCAGTGTATTCCTCTCTACAGATACACTATCGGAAGGTGGTTCCATACCTTGTCATGTTGGAAATCCAATCTCCAATAAGCGCCTTGCGGTTTTTGATTTTATATTATATATGGAGCGTGAGATGCAAGCGTTCCGCTGGATTGTTATTTATTTGATTTAGACACTATTATAATATCACTGGATTTTTGTATCAAAGTGTTTTGGGTTATAGTAAGGTAAAAACCGTCCGTATTTATGTGGACTGGTCTTACTATTATCTTTTCTATCGAAAGGATTTTGAAAGTTAAACAAATGGTTGGAGTTTACTCACACCGGTCCCATGACTGACCCAGAGTTTATTATGTTTTTGTTTTCCCTAAACTCTTGGATGCCTAAATTTGTACTGGCAGTCAAGTAGTCAGGATTTTTTAGATTCACTTGGAAGAGCTGGAAGCAGGAGGCTTCACCAGTTAGCTATAGACTATCATATTTCCGCTGTGTACTATGTTGTATCTGGAAACAGGTGTTTATAACTGTTCCAGGAATAAATGTTGTGCTTTGATGATGGTATGTATACAAAGTTACTGATTTGTATTTCAAAAGTTATGTTATATAATATATTTTATTCGTTCCGCTGTGAGATTTGTGTTATTAGTTTTTCTTCTATTCTAACTTTTCTTTCTTTCTATTTCTCATCCTCTAACTTCTTTCTAATAATGATTCGTATTTCTGTGCAATTTGGGTTGGACATGTGGTGTTATTAGTCAACTCAGATAGTACGGTTTGCGGGCCATTACATTTGGAATGTTGTAACAGAACTTAGTCTGTTCTATAAAGAGCTTTGTTCTACTATATTAAAAATTGATCGTCTACGTAAACTAGAGGAAGAAATCCCTATATTGCTCTGCAAACTGGAAAAAATATTTCCTTTAGGATTTTCAATGTTATGGAGCATTTACCTATTCATCTTCCATTAGAAGCACGTCTTCGATGGCGTGTGGAATATGGATGGATGTATCCATTTGAAAGGAATATTAATATTCAGTTAATTAAATACTGGTTAATGAGATGTATAAAAAAATTAATTTATAGTAATTCTAAATAGGTATTTAAATCATCTAACTAAAAAAGTGGGACAGAAAGCTCGAGTTGAATGTTCAATTTGCAAATCATACATCAAAGAAGAAGCTTCATTTTTTTTCTTATTATTTTAGTGATCATGTGAACATATCATTTGAAAGTACTACGCGTAATGATGAAGGCATTGATCAAGATGATTATCAACCGACTTTATCTATTTACAAAAAACATGGTCGGCTTTCTGGTAGATGTGTGGAAGCATGGCTGGATGGTAGAGATTATAATGCAGCGCACACATATATTATTTTCAATTGCGCTAAAGTTGCATTGTTCGTTAGGTAATGAACTTTTATTATCTATACATGTACTGTATCTTTAATCATAATGTAACATTTCTCCTATAATTGCGGCATTTATGAATCACAACATCCAAACGGCGATATCAGCAAAGAATTCGCTACTTGGTTTACTAATTATGTTTTTGATACAACAAACTGTGTTATAGACAAAGGACTAAAACATTTAGCAATGGGACCACAAAGGAAAGTCAAGACATATCCAATATTCTTTGTCAATGGATATAAGTTTAATATTGAAGAATACGGTGCTGAAAAATTAACTAACAATAGCGGTGTACTTGTTAGATGTAGTGATGATCTAAATGACTATATAAATGATTTTTATGGCATACTGTGACATCCCATATTTTCTGTATATTTAATTTTCAATTTAAAATGAATAAAATGGAATAATCTGGGGAAAATCAAATTTTGTTGATTATAATGATAAGGATTGATTGGATTGAGTATAAATAGATTTCAAAATTTTGTTTCATTTAGAAATGATGTAACTTGGATTAGTATTTTTAATAACTAATTTAAAATTTAAGTGGGTTAAGTTAAAAGGAGAATCCAGATTTAAATTGTTAAATGGGGGAATTCTAAGTTGTTTAATAATAATTGAAATTCGGGAACTTAGAATATGTGAAATCGATGTATAAAATCTATTTAGGTTATAACTGGATTTAAATGGAATTTAACCAATATTTAGATTTAAATTTAATCAGTTAAATGAATAATTGAATATTTTATTATTTAATTAACTGTTTTGACGACTATCTCGGAATTCGACGAAACTAGCGCCATTGGATCCGGAATGGCGAATTTTTGTAGGATTTAAATTTGCATTACAATTGGACGTGTCGTTTGAGTGTACGGGATAAAACCTGGATGGAATCAGTATAATATGATAATTGGGTATGCTTATATTGGACCTTCTATTTATATACAAATAAATTTCTTTTCCTAACCACATTAGCTCATTTCATCTGTACGTTACTTTTTCTCCTTCAATTTTCTCTCCAATGGCTGAAAATCAGTTCTAAACACTAGATCTAAATAAAATCCAATCTTCAAAATCAAATTTCTCCAAAAGCTTACTATATGTCAAAACGAAGAGTTCAACGATACAGACCTAGGGCGTTCTCAGTTTCGACATGCGGCACTCAGATTAGCCGGAATCAGGTGGTCAAACCTCTGATTTTCGAAACCCTAGGCAGTGATTTAGGGGTTTTCAATTTAGGGCGTAATCATGGAATCGGTGATATGGGTTTTGAGGAGAAGGAGGATACGAGTGTAACAGTGGTAGTGGTTTGGCTCATAGGTGGATGGATTGCCGAATTTTAGGGTTCGAAAGTCAGAAAACGGCTCCGTCATCACCGTCGTTGGTGCTAGGGAGGACCACCGGAATCAGAGGCTCGGGTATGGTTGAGTGCGGATTTCGAGAGGCTTCACATTGGTGGTGGCCTTGGGCGTCATCGCGGCCGGAGGAGGAAGAAAACATTGATCAAAGTCAGGTAGGTTTGGGGTTCTTTTCACGGTTTCCTGTGGCGTGAGCGGGAGAATGGTGTAGGGAGTGATGATGTGTCAAAGCTTAAATGGTGAGAAAATATTATTTTATTGTTTTTATAATAAAAAATTCAAATGGAAAAATGCTAACAACTTTCTCATTTCAACTCGGATTTGGACGCGGTTGGGTGCGTTGGGATCGTGGCGGAATTGTGGACAATCTAAGATAGGTTTGGCTGCGTTTGGAGACTGTGAAATTTTGGGCTTCTTTTGGACGTCCAATCCACTAGAGACCCAAAGGTGAGTGATTTTGTCACTCATGAATAACTAAATTATTTGAATGTTTATCAAATTAAATTATGAAATAAGTTTGGTTGCATGGTTGTGTTTGCTTGATGATGTGTTGCTTAAATTTAACATGCAAGTGTATTAACATGCAAATCTAGTCAATGACTTGTCATTTAATTAAATTTAAATTTCTAATGGGAAATTCTAATTCTTGTAAATCCTGAAAACAGTTTAATACTGATCAGTTGAATGGAATGGTTGTGATGGATGTTTGGTTGAAATTTTTACTGAATTGAGATTTACACTGCTAATGCTTCGTATTCAGTATAGTGTATTTGCATGTTCATTATGACGATTAATCCCATTTACCCTTGATGTTACGGGCATCGAATGAACCTGGGATTAATTGATTTAATAAATTAAGAACACAAAATGAAATGATAAATCTCTGTGACCCTGATTTGGATTGAAATGATAGATCCATCCCTTAATATCGAGAAATTAAATTTAAAATCACTTGGCCATAGGGTAGCAAATTTTATATGGACATCGGTTGGTCAAATAATTTAAATATTTGAAAATCTATTTGAGGGAAAATTCATATAAAGGAAATGTTTTAATTTCAATAAATTTGTATTCTTCCTTTAAAGATCTGAATCTTGAATGTTATTTGAAATAATTATGGAAATTTTCCCAAAGGGAATTTGAAGTTTTAAAGATTCAAAATTAATATGATTTGGGATTTTCAAGGATTGGGTAGACTCGAATTTAATAAATTCTTATTGAATTTAATATTGGAATAAAGAAAATTGAGGATACTTGGAGTGTTTTAAACTTAATACGAGTATGGTTTTGAATCCTTGAATTTGAAAAATGGTTTTGGAATGAGGTTTAGGACAAGTCATTGGGCTAGGCAAACTCCATTGAGACTGGAGTTTAGATTCAAGTATTGAAGTTCAGAAGAAAGGAAAGATTTTAGTTAAAGAATTTTATTATATACATATATATAATTACACTGTTGATTTCAAATAACGATTTTGTTCCTTAAAAAATTTAATTTAAACTTTTTACCTATAGCTATTTTGTTGTAACTAAATTTTCCTTGTATTTTATTATTTGAACTATATAGTAAATTTTTAATTTATGTATATATATAGTTTTAAAATTTATCTTATCCTATTCTAACCATTTTATTCTATATATATATATAATTTAATATAAAGGGTTTCTTTCATAAGTATTTGTTTCATAATTATATTTTTATAAAGTGTAATATCTTCCAAATGGAAAGTGTTTGGATCAAAACATTGTTCAAATGGAGTTGAGATAAATTTTATTCTATTTGAATATGAATCGATTCCTAAATCGATTTTTGACATGGAAATGTGAACTATATGCTACTCAAATATAAACTTATCTCCTAAGGGATTGAAAATAAGTTGTAGAAGTATATTAACTATTTGAATATAAATGGATTTCGAACGTAATTAATTTGGAATAATTTGAAATCTTTGGGATGTAAATATATTCTACTTGGATATAAGTCGATTTGGAATATTATATGGTATAATATAAGGATATGAAAATATATTCAAATTTAGAATATAATCGATTTGGTATGATTTGTGATATTTTCATATGAAATTATATTCTATTTGAATATAAATGTGGTTCGAAACAGAATATGATATTTTGATATGAAATGAACCTTTGTGAAATATAAAAGAACCAACCGATGTGGAAAATGTAAGCGTTGGTTGTTAAAGAGACCGGAGTCGACAAGTGGCATACTCTCTGTCAGTGTCGATACCACTTTAACAACTATGAACATTTTGACGTATCCAGAATGGAAGATGATGACTTGGAGGTGATTATTGAATCGAAGAAGATGAACAATGACGAAATATCCCTGACCTTCGGGTCAAAATTGAAATGACTAAAACAGGAGCTATACCGTGACTAATTGTGGTAGCACCTTTGATCAGACACACTTTTTCAATACTATTTCTATGACTATGAGGATAATGATGACTTGGGCCCTTTATGATTTTGGGAGTGTGTTCCGAGGTGGGCGGTAGTGGCTGCTATGCGTTACCACCGGTCCGTGAGTGCAATTGGTAGAATCTTACCCTGTGCATTGCCTCGAGTGCCTTTTCATATTTATCCTTATTGAGCCCCTACGATTTTGATTTGTATCGTACCTATGGAGTGCCCTCTGATGCCATCCGTGTTAGGTTGGGTTTACGGTACTGTATAGTCTACGGTATTATTAACGGTGTAAGGCTAAAAATGTAATCCCGCTTAGGCTATTTTCATTGTGTTTACTTTACTGGATAGATGCTATCATAATAGTGTAATATACTCTATATGTATTAGTTTAACGGATCATCGAGAGATGGAAAAATCCCGTAACATCTCTTGAGTTACTACACCATGACACTAATGTTATTCCATATTTTAATTTGACTAATATGAGAATGATTTAGTGCTGATCCGAGTGTTTGTTGTGCTTTTTTTATGCAATACGCTCGGGTCAGCAGAAGTTGCAGTTAGCGAAGATTTCTTTTCCTTGGAGATCGAAGACGAAGATTTGGTATATATGTCTACTATACACATGTATTTTCTGCTGCATTTTGTTTCTGCTGCCATGTTATGTAAATCTGTGTATATGAGTAACTCTGATAATCATTGTATGTTATAGCCAAATGTATATATTTCAAATGTTTAAATAATTAGTTACTTATTATATGTTATCCTTCCGCTGTGAGAACTCTAGTACTTGTTTCTCTTCTTTCTTCTTTTCCCAATAACTGCCTGTACTTATGATTTGTTTAGGTTGACATGTGTGGTTTTTTGTCGATTTGAATGGTCAAAAATCCAGGTCGTTACTTTTGGTATCAGAGCCGAGGTTAGCGATAACCTTGGCACTGTTTGGGAATTAATTCATTAGAAATGGGATTAGTAATATCCTAGAATGAGTTTGAGTGTATATATGAGAAATCGTACTTGTATTTTGTTATAAAAATGGTTTTATATATTGTGTTGACTTGTTCTGTTGAATATTTATGGATTCTGGTCGATATATGGGATGCCATAGAATCGATAGGAATTTCTAAATGTTCGAACAGAATGAATCAACATAATATGGTTTTCAATTATATTTTAAAAATACCAAATATATTATTATTGGTTTTAAGTGCATATGCATTCGTTATTAGTAGGTGATAATATTGAGTTATTACCTATTATGGTTGATTCGATAATAAATCTAATAAAAAAAGTCAAGTGGTTTTATAAAATATTTGAGAATGAAACTCTTGAGTATAATTATTTACATAATATTTGCGATAAATAGAAATGACCTTGAAACTTGATTCTGGAAGGCTTTTGAAATAGTTTGACATAGGTTGAAATAATATCGTATTATAAGAAATAGTGCTGGAAATAGTTTTCAAAGATTTTAAATGAAACAAGTGTAATCTCTTCTCAGACATCGGAAATAACTTGGTAATGAATGCACGCATTATCAACGTTTATTCTAAAGCGTCTAAGTTGGGGATACCACTTCATACTTCATAATTTGTTTGAAAGTATTTTTGGAATTAATTTCATATGGAATAATTTTATATAAAGGTATTAGTTTATGTTGTTTTAAGTTGAGTTTAAATTAAATCAGAATGGAAAAAATATCTATGTTCTTTGTTAATTAAGGATTTAGATGTAAATATTATATGGTATGGTTTTCTATAAAAATAATATAAGTACATATAGTATTTTAAAACTTGGTTTTAAAACCGGAATAAAGGTATTTAAGTTCATCTTAACTAATAATATGGATTTAGGTACTAAGGTAACTTGATTTATTAGAATTTTTGGTTATGAAGCCAGGCAATTTAAATCAAGTATTAAGAGAAGAGAAATTTTCATTGAAATGCTTAAGCATGAGAAATTATATAGTTTAAGCAAATTCCAAGTTTAGTCATTATAAGTGTTCGATAAAGTTGAAATTTACCAAGAGATGAAATCCAACTAAAGTATATTAAATTGGAAAGTTTTGTTGGGCAAAAAAAATTGGCGTAGCTTATGACTTGGTTAATTAATAAGGATATTAATTTAGTCGAGTTAAATAAAGTTTAAATTAGGAAATCGAATAAAAGTTGTTTGAAAACTAGGTGTAAAACTTGAATTATAAATGATCCTTAATCAAAATCCTAATTGGTAAGTCAAACAAATAAATTTAGTTGAAGGAATAAGATTTAGTTTAAAATGAAATGAATTTGAGAAAACCTACATTACTCGAAACTTTAAGTTTTGAAATAAGGGAATGGAGATTGGTCCAAGTGAAATATGTGTATAGGAAAACCTTGGGAATTGAAAGGTAGAAGGTAACTTGAAAAGGGAAATGGAATGAGTTATATTGTAACGACCTACATTTTTGACCGTTTAAAATCGACAATAAACCACACATGCCGACTCAAACAAATCGCAAATACAGGTAGTTATTGGGAAAAGAAGAAAAGAAAGAAAGAAAAGAAAACAATCATAGAACCTCACAGTGGAAGGACCACATATAATAATTAAATAACAGTTTAAACAGTTGAAATACATATACAATAGGCTATAACATCAATAGTTATCAGAGTTACACAAATATAGATGTACATAATAAGCAGCGGGTATAAATGAAGTGATTAAACTATACTCATAATAGGTATATACGCCAAACTTCGTCTTCGTCCTCCAAGGCAAGGAAATCTTTGCTAACTGCAATATCTGTTGACCCGAGCGTATTGCATAAAAAGAAAACACAACAAACACTCGGATCAGCACTAAATCATCTCATATTAGTCAAATCAAAATACGAAATAACATCAGTGTCATGGGTGCAGTAACTCAAGAGATGTTACGGGATTTTTCCATCTCTTGAGGATCCGTTAAACTAATATCTATATAATAATACGCTATTATTATAATGTCTATTCAGTAAAGTATAAATACTGAAAATAGCGTAAGCGGGATTACCATATTACCCTTACGCCGTTTATAGGCATCAACAGTCTATACAGTATCGTAAATTCATCGTACTGGTGTTATCAGAGGGCACTCCATAGAAGGCAATGCTAAATCAAAATCGTATGGGGCTCGATATGGATATATATGACAAGGCACTCGAGGCAATGCCCAGGGTAGGATTCTACCAATTGCACTCCCGGACCGGTGGTAACGCATAGCAGCCACTACCGCCCACCTCGGAACACACTCCCAAAGTCATAAATGGGCCCAAATCATCATCATCAATCATAGTCATAGAAATATTTTCGAAGGAGTGCATCCAATCAAAGGTGCTACCTCAATTAGTCACGGTATAGCTCCTGTTTTAGTCATTTCAATTCTGACCCGAAGGTCAGGGCTATTTTGTCATCGTTCATCTCCTTCGATTCAATAATCGCCTCCAAGTGATCATATCTCGTTCTGGATACGTCAAAACGTTCACAGTTGTCAAAGTGGTATCGACATTGACAGAGAGTATGCCTTATGTCGACTCCGGTCTCTTTAACAACCAACGCTTACATTTTCCACATCGGTTGGTTCTTTTACATTCCAAAGGTTCGCTTTCATATCAAAATATCATATTTTGTTCCGAACCCATTTTATATTCAAAATAGAATATACTTCATATCAAAGTATCCCAAATCATTCCCAAATCAATTTTTATTCCAAACTGGAATATATTTCCATGTCATTATTATACTCATATAATATTTCGAATCGGTCTATATTCACATAGAATGTACTTCATCTTAAAAGATTTCAGTTATTTCAAATCGATTTACATTCGAAGTCCCTTCATATTCAATAGAATATATATATTTTCCCATATCTATTCATTTCAATCTTTGGAAATCTCATATATTTTCAAGTAGAATAAAATCTACCTTTCCATATCAAAACCGATTCAAAACAATTCCTATTCAAACAGAATATAACTTATCACAACTCCATTTGAACCAATGGTTTAAATCCAACATTTCCATTCGGAAGAAATTTACAATTCATAAAAAATACTTTTGAAAATAAATGCTTATAAGAAAAGAACTTTAGATAAAATATATATATATAGAATAAAATAATTAAAATTAAATAAGTTAATTATAATATTATGTACATACATAAATTAAAGTTTACTAGATAGTTTGAATACTAAATATGAAGGAAACTTTATTTTAAAAAAAAAAATTATAGGTTAGAAGTTTGAATAACTAAATTTTTAAAGAAAGAAATAGTTAAATTTGAAATCAAGCCAGGTATAAATATATATAGATAATTTTAAACCAAAATTTTTCTTCCTTCCGAATTTCCAATACATGAATCTATATCCCAGTTTCCAATGGAGTTCATTCAGTTTCCATTTCTCATTTTCAAACCTTGTTCAAAAACCGTTCAATATAAAGGATTCAGCCCATATTTAAAACTGAGTTAAAACAACTCATAATACCCTCGATTTCCATTTCCCAGAATCTAAATTCCATAAGAATTTATTACCTTTAAATCCATACCCTTAAATTTGAAAATTTCCAAATCATGTTCAAATCTAAATTTAAGAGTTTCCACTTGTTTTGGGGTAAATTCCTTAACCCATTTTAAATAACATCCCAATTTAAATTTTTAAGGAATGAATTAATCGAGTATCGGCACCTCCCTTAAAATTGAAATTCCCGACCAATAATATTTTAATATTTAAAATCATTTAACCAACCGATGTCTGTATATAATTATCTATCCAATGGCCAAGTGAGTTTAAATTTAATTCCTCGATATTTCAGGGATGGATCTATCATTTCAATCCAAATCAGGGTCACAGAGATTTATCATTTCACCCCGTGTTCTTAATTTATTTTATCGATGAATCCCGGGTTCATTAGATGCCCGTAACATCAAGGGTAAATGGGATTTATCGTCACAATCAACATGCATCACCATATACTGAAATAAAGAGCATTTTAAAAATATCACTATAAATTCAGTAATAAATTTCAATCAACATCCATCACAACAATTTCACTCAACTGATTCAGCATTAAACTGTTTCAGGATTTAACAAGGGTTCGAATTCAACTAGAGATTTAAATTAAATTAAATAACAAATCATTTACTTAGATTGCATGTTAACACGCTTGCATGTCAAATTTAAACAACACATCAACAATCCAACACAACCATGCAACCAAACTTATTTCATAATTTAATTAAATAAATATGGGAAATAATTCAGTATTTCGTGAGTGAGAAATCACTCACCTTTGGGTTTTAATTGGACCGGACGTCCAAAAGAAGCCCAAAATTTGACAGTCTCCAAACGCAGCCAGGTTAGTGTCAAAACGTCCGCAATTCCGCCACGATCCCAACGCAGCAAACCGCGTCCAAATCCGAGTTCATATGTAAGAGTTATCAGCGATTTACTATTTAAATTTTGAAAATATAAAAATAAATAAATAATTATCCTTACCCAACCCAGAACTGACACGTCATCACCCCTATAGCCGCTTTCCCGCTCCTTCTTCCCTTCTGCTACAGTAACCGACGGGTTAAATGTACCCATCCGCACCTACCCTTTGACGGTTGAATGCTCCCTCCTCCGACCGACTTAAGACCAGAAACCACCTCCATTACCCCCCTCATCGAAAACTGCATCCACCTGTACCGGAGCCGCCACCTCCGGTTGACCCTGGCGCCGCCGCCAACGCAAAACCCACAACGGGTTTTGAACCCTAAATCGCAAATTCCCGCCACCTCGTTGACTTCCAGATCGAACGAACACCACCAATCGACTCCCATCGACGATCTCTACAATACCCATATGCCCGATTCCTCGATTGGACTCTAAATAAGAAACCCCCCAAATCATAGCCTAGGGTTCTGAAAATACCAAGTTTGACCAGCCATTTCCCGTCACTCCGTCCATTGCATGTTGAAACGAATTGTAGATCTGGGTTCTACTCGTTGAAAGCTTCGAAATGATATAAAATACGTTGGGGTTTGAAGAGATTTCAATTTTGTAGTTGAATTTTTTTTTCTAGGGTTTTGATAACCAGTTTCAGCCATTAAAGAAAAAAAATTTGGAGGATGAAAATGTACGTGTAATGAAATGGCTGAAGGAGTAGTTAAGTGGATTTTATTTATATATATTTATAAGGCCCAAACATGAGATATACCCTATTATCCATTTACAATGCTCTCGATCACATTTTCTCTCATACGGTCAAACTACAGGTCGGATCGTAACGCAAATTGGAACTCTACAATAATTCGACATTCCGGTTCCGATGGCACCAGTTTCGTCGAATTCCGAGACAGTCGCCAAAACAGTTAAATTTCACAGTTAATTAAATAAATAAAATATTAAAAATTCAATTAACTGTTTAAATTCAAATTAAATATTTGTTAAATTCAAATTAAATCCAATTATAACCTAAATAATTTCTATAAATAAATTTCACACCTTTTTAAATCTTAATTTGATTATTTAAATTTTTTATTTGAATTTCAGTTAAAATCCAACGACTTAAAATCCCACCATTTCAAATTTAAATTTGAAGTATACTTTTAAAGTAACCCACTCAAATTAATTTAAATATCAAATTTCAAATTACAGCCCTTTTTAAAATTAACTCACCCACATTAATTTAATTATTTAAATATTCAATTTCAAATTACTGCTTTTCAAAACTAAATTTGAAAAATCTATTTACTCAATTTAAACAATCATCATCATTAAAATTAACACAAATTTGATTTTCCCTATATATTCCAATTTATTTAATTTAAATTGAAATCTAAATATACTGAAAATTATGGGACGTTACATTCTCCCCCACTTAGAATCTTTTCGTCCTCGAAAAGAGAACGAAATAAGGTATTTATTGAAATCATACTTTTAAACCCGTACTTATAAAGTAGTATTTATAAAATAAGTCATAAGGTTGTAAAACTCATAAATTTTTCTAACTTCCGAAATCACGGAAAATTTCGGCAGCATCTCCTTTGTACGGAGAGCCCCGGGAAATATCCCGATACATATATCAACCCAAACATACATCTCATCAACTATGAGGCATCCCTGAACCAGGGGAAAACACAAAAACAAAACAAAACCCCAACCTTGTAACAAAGCGTACCTCTTTAGCGGTTTATGCAACTTTATTTACCTTAGCTTTTTAGTTTTTTAAGCGCAAGCGAGCTCCGAGCATAATCCTATTCCCTGCACCTACTAGAACACTCAAATATGTATAAGAATCAACATATAACAATACATAACAATTTCATATGACCTACACAACATAACTTAAACATCCACTACAAAACCAAGATTTTCATAATAGACCAGCGAACAAATCATCAATTGTCACTCTTTAAAAGTTGGAATTTGATTGAGACACACTAGGCACAAATTGTAGTTTTCGTTTCAAGCTTTTCGAATTGTCCGGACTCATCGAATTCGGATAATTCTTTCAAAAGTTACGACTGTTTTAGCGACAGCAAACGCTTCAGCCCAGGCAAATAAAATTGCAGGCCTGAACTCTTCAACACAGTTTTTAGCCATTTAAACATTGAAATTATACTCAGCATATAAAGGAAATGTTTTAGTTTACATTCTGGCCTTTCCGAATTGTACTCGCACATTGAAATCCGGCGCTCCGTTAGGGAGTTATGGTCAGAACAACATGGGTATTCAGTTCAGATTTTTATTTTCTGCACATACAACCACAACTAAACCTTTGATTTCAGCATAGTAAACATGAGAATTTCGACGGGCGCTATTAACGAAAGTTTTAGCTCAGTTTCTAAGGCTTCCAAAAAGTCCAGAATCGTCAGATTCCGATCATCAATTCAAAAGTCACGGTCATTTTACTTTAGCCTATCTTATGTTTCAGATTTGACTTCAACGTCGATCTACTACATTTCAAGTTTTAACCTTCCGACTCCACAAGTTTAAGCCAAGTTTAAACATCTAAAATAGTTATCGATCCATCATGTTCAAAGTATGATTTTCCCTTCATTTCTTACATATATTCTTATTCGTTTCATTCTTGTTAAGTACATTCAGTCCATGTATTTATGTTCTATTATCATCCAATCTTATTTAAGTTCGTTTTCAACTCATCCATTTCGTTTCAAGCCTTAAACTCCAATTAACTTGGATTCACTTAATATTTTCAACTAATCTTAATTACTTAAATCATTAACTCATTAACTTTGGTCGATTTACTAACTTCATTGACTATTCTTATTTGTTTTATCATATTCGATCAACCATTCGTTGAAATAAATTCCGATTTTTCTTCCTCTTCCATTCTAATTATTCAAGTTTACGCTTACTTTATTTTCACTCCTTTGTACTTGGTCTAAATCGACCAATTTACCTTCCTCGAATTTGCTTCACTTATTCAAGTTCCTTCACTTACATAAGTTCATTTTAAAATTTCTAGCAAACTTGATTACCATAAATAAATTTGCCAATATCCCGTAATTCACTTCTTTCTACGTACAACATTTCAAGCAACCATTATGTAGTCGTTTAAGTTAACTCCTTTCGAGTTGACTCATTTAACTCGATTAAATTAGTTCTTGTTTCATATTTCAATTTCTTATTCATATTTTTTTTCCATAAGGTTAAATCATTATTAAAACGATCCTTTTGTATTCATTATTTAGTTCTAAATCGATCGCTTAAATTTCTCGAGTTTATTTCTATTCATTCTACTTCATTCGACTCGATCAAATCCATTTAATTCCAAATCTTTCTATATTCTAATTTAATAAATTTGATTTGGTTTAAAATGGATACACCTTATTTCATATTTAAACCTCGAGTTTAATTCACTTAACTAAATCTATTATTTGACTCACAAATCCTGAGTTGAGTTTAGAACCATCCACGACTCAAATCCTATGATTAATTCTCAACCATTATTATTATTCAATTTCTAAGTTACTTGTTTAACTCGAATCAAGTTACGTTCCATTTTCCTTTCACGGCTTACTTAGATCTTATATCGTTGCATTGCCTAAATGAGGTCCGACCCATTTAGACTTACATATATTCATTCTACGTGTATTCTAATTCACCATTTACTTCTTTGTTTTAGTTTATTAACCATTCATATATTTCGACAACTTCACTTCTTATCAATACCTTCCTCGCCTAGCCTACCATATTCATAAATCTTGCCGAGTCACCAGCTATGCCAATATTATTTGTACAACGACTTCCCCATTTATTTACTTGGTTGGGTTTCATTTCTTAGTCAATTTCCAACTTTATCGACCACTTACATTGACTGAATTTGGTTCTAAATTCTATTATTACCTACACTTAAGTATTCCAATGACCATTTCGCCTTCCTTAATACTTAATCTCTTTTCCTGTTTTTAAACCAAAATTTCTAATAACACGAGTTACCTTAATACTTAAATTCGTCTTACTTATTAAAACGAACTTAAATACCTTATTTCCGGGTTTTAACCAAGTCTAAAATAACATAAGTTTTTAAAATTTTATAGAAAACAATTCCATAAAATATTAAGTCCGAATTCTTAATTACCGAAGAACATAAGAACCTCGGTTTTTCTTAAATTTAAACTCAACTTCAAATACAATACTAATATCATTATTCAACCCTTTACATTATATGGAATCTCAATTTAAAACTTTTCCCAAACTAGTTATAAAATACGGAGTGGTCTCCCCCACTTAGACACTTCATAATGAACGTCGATAATGCGTGCACTCATTATCGAAGTCATTTCTGCTGTCCGAGGAGGGATTATACACTTATTTCTTTTGAAACCATTTCCAAACTATTTCTTATAATACGATATTATTTCAAACTTTGGCAAACTATTTCAAAAGTACCCCAGGATCAAGTTTCATGTTCATTTCTATTTTAATTGCAAGTCGTCCTTAACCACTTAAATTTCCCATTAGTTTATTATTGAGTCAACCCAAGTGGATAATAACTTAACATTATTACCTACTAAAGACCAATGCTTATACACTAAAACCCATAATTACATACTTAATACATATATATATATATATGAAAATATAATCGAAAACCTTATTATGTCAATTCATTCTATTCGATTATTTAGGAATTCCTATCGATTCTATGGCGTCCCATATATCGACCAGAACCCATAAATATTCAACAGAACCATCAGCACAATATAAATCATTTATATCAAAATACAAGTACGCTCTCTCGTATGTACACTCAAACTCAACCTAGGATATTTCTAACCCCATCTCTAATGAGTTTATTCCCAACAGAGCCAAGGTTATCGCTAACCATCGCTCTGATACCAACTGTAACGACCTACATTTTTGACCGTTTAAAATCGACAATAAACCACACATGCCGACTCAAACAAATCGAAAATACAGGTAGTTATTGGGAAAAGAAGAAAAGAAAGAAAGAAAAGAAAACAATCATAGAACCTCACAGCGGAAGGACCACATATAATAATTAAATAACAGTTTAAACAGTTGAAATACATATACAATAGGCTATAACATCAATAGTTATCAGAGTTACACAAATATAGATGTACATAATAAGCAGCGGAAATAAATGAAGTGATTAAACTATACTCATAATAGGTATATACGCCAAACTTCGTCTTCGTCCTCCAAGGCAAGGAAATCTTTGCTAACTGCAATATCTGCTGACCCGAGCGTATTGCATAAAAAGAAAACACAACAAACACTCGGATCAGCACTAAATCATCTCATATTAGTCAAATCAAAATACGAAATAACATCAGTGTCATGGGTGCAGTAACTCAAGAGATGTTACGGGATTTTTCCATCTCTTGAGGATCCGTTAAACTAATATCTATATAATAATACGCTATTATTATAATGTCTATTCAGTAAAGTATAAATACTGAAAATAGCGTAAGCGGGATTACCATATTACCCTTACGTCGTTTATAGGCATCAACAGTCTATACAGTACCGTAAATTCACCGTACTGGTGTTATCAGAGGGCACTCCATAGAAGGCAATGCTAAATCAAAATCGTATGGGGCTCGATATGGATATATATGACAAGGCACTTGAGGCAATGCCCAGGGTAGGATTCTACCAATTGCACTCCCGGACCGGTGGTAACGCATAGCAGCCACTACCGCCTAGGGCTGTCAACGGATACTTTCGGATACGAATAGTGCTATATCCGTAGCCGCATCCGAAACCATTTTCGGATATCGGATATCCGTATCCGCGGATACGGACGGATATCGAATAATTATCCGCTCCGCCAACAATCGATAAATCAATGAATATAAATGAATATTTTTAGCTTAATATTAATCTTTTTCAACCTAATTGATTACTAAATTGCTAAAAACAACTAAATATGATGATAATATATAATTTTGAGCAATTAACATGCGTTTAGTAGACTTTTAATTTTGCAAATTAATAAATTAGTATATTTAATTATGTTAAAATACACATAATTTAAGCTATAATCGGGGAAAAAAGCGGACGGATAATTTTCGGATGCGGATATGCCTATATCCGCATCCGCATCCGCTTTCCCGGATATCGGATATTTATCCGCTTTTCGGATACGGATGCGGACGGATTTCGGATTTTTCGGATATCCATTGACAGCCCTACTACCGTCCACCTCGGAACACACTCCCAAAGTCATAAATGGGCCCAAATCATCATCATCATCAATCATAGTCATAGAAATATTTTCGAAGGAGTGCGTCCAATCAAAGGTGCTACCTCAATTAGTCACGGTATAGCTCCTGTTTTAGTCATTTCAATTCTGACCCGAAGGTCAGGGCTATTTTGTCAATGTTCATCTCCTTCGATTCAATAATCGCCTCCAAGTGATCATATCTCGTTCTGGATACGTCAAAACGTTCACAGTTGTCAAAGTGGTATCGACACTGACAGAGAGTATGCCTTATGTCGACTCCGGTCTCTTTAACAACCAACGCTTACATTTTCCACATCGGTTGGTTCTTTTACATTCCAAAGGTTCGCTTTCATATCAAAATATCATATTTTGTTCCGAACCCATTTTATATTCAAAATAGAATATACTTCATATCAAAGTATCCCAAATCATTCCCAAATCAATTTTTATTCCAAACTGGAATATATTTCCATGTCATTATTATACTCGTATAATATTTCGAATCGGTCTATATTCACATAGAATGTACTTCATCTTAAAAGATTTCAGTTATTTCAAATCGATTTACATTCGAAGTCCCTTCATATTCAATAGAATATATATATTTTCCCATATCTATTCATTTCAATATTTGGAAATCCCATATATTTTCAAGTAGAATAAAATCTACCTTTCCATATCAAAACCGATTCAAAACAATTCCTATTCAAACAGAATATAACTTATCACAACTCCATTTGAACCAATGGTTTAAATCCAACATTTCCATTCGGAAGAAATTTACAATTCATAAAAATACTTTTGAAAATAAATGCTTATAAGAAAAGAACTTTAGATAATATATATATATATATAGAATATAATAATTAAAATTAAATAAGTTAATTAAAATATTATGTACATACATAAATTAAAGTTTACTAGATAGTTTGAATACTAAATATGAAGGAAACTTTATTTTAAAAAAAAATTATAGGTTAGAAGTTTGAATAACTAAATTTTTAAAGAAAGAAATAGTTAAATTTGAAATCAAGCCAGGTATAAATATATATAGATAATTTTAAACCAAAATTTTTCTTCCTTCCGAATTTCCAATACATGAATCTATATCCCAGTTTCCAATGGAGTTCATTCAGTTTCCATTTCTCATTTTCAAACCTTGTTCAACAACCGTTCAATATAAAGGATTCAGCCCATATTTAAAACTGAGTTAAAACAACTCATAATACCCTTGATTTCCATTTCCCAGAATCTAAATTCCATAAGAATTTATTACCTTTAAATCCATACCCTTAAATTTGAAAATTTCCAAATCATGTTCAAATCTAAATTTAAGAGTTTCCACTTGTTTTGGGATAAATTCCTTAACCCATTTTAAATAACATCCCAATTTAAATTTTTAAGGAATGAATTAATCGAGTATCGGCACCTCCCTTAAAATTGAAATTCCCGACCAATAATATTTTAACATTTAAAATCATTTAACCAACCGATGTCTGTATATAATTATCTATCCAATGGCCAAGTGAGTTTAAATTTAATTCCTCGATATTTCAGGGATGGATCTATCATTTCAATCCAAATCAGGGTCACAGAGATTTATCATTTCACCCCGTGTTCTTAATTTATTTTATCGATAAATCCCGGGTTCATTAGATGCCCGTAACATCAAGGGTAAATGGGATTTATCGTCACAATCAACATGCATCACCATATACTGAAATAAAGAGCATTTTAAAAATATCACTATAAATTCAGTAATAAATTTCAATCAACATCCATCACAACAATTTCACTCAACTGATTCAGCATTAAACTGTTTCAGGATTTAACAAGGGTTTGAATTCAACTAGAGATTTAAATTAAATTAAATAACAAATCATTTACTTAGATTGCATGTAAACACACTTGCATGTCAAATTTAAACAACACATCAACAATCCAACACAACCATGCAACCAAACTTATTTCATAATTTAATTAAATAAATATGGGAAATAATTCAGTATTTCGTGAGTGAGAAATCACTCACCTTTGGGTTTTAATTGGATCGGACGTCCAAAAGAAGCCCAAAATTTGACAGTCTCCAAACGTAGCCAGGTTAGTGTCAAAACGTCCGCAATTCCGCCACGATCCCAACGGAACAAACCGCGTCCAAATCCGAGTTCATATGTAAGAGTTATCAGCGATTTACTATTTAAATTTTGAAAATATAAAAATAAATAAATAATTATCCTTACCCAACCCAGAACTGACACGTCATCACCCCTATAGCCGCTTTCCCGCTCCTTCCCTTCTACTACAGTAACCGACGGGTTAAATGTACCCATCCGCACCTACCCTTTGACGGTTGAATGCTCCCTCCTCCGACCGACTTAAGACTAGAAACCACCTCCATTACCTCCTTCATCGAAAACCGCATCCACCTGTACCGGAGCCGCCATCTCCGGTTGACCCTGGCGCCGCCGCCAACGCAAAACCCACAACGGGTTTTGAACCCTAAATCGCAAATTCCCGCCGCCTCGTTGACTTCCAGATCGAACGAACACCACCAATCGACTCCCATCGACGATCTCTACAATACCCATATGCCCGATTCCTCGATTGGACTCTAAATCAGAAACCCCCAAATCATAGCCTAGGGTTCCGAAAATACCAAGTTTGACCAGCCATTTCCCGTCACTCCGTCCATTGCATGTTGAAACGAATTGTAGATCTGGGTTCTACTCGTTGAAAGCTTCGAAATGATATAAAATACGTTGGGGTTTGAAGAGATTTCAATTTTGGAGTTGAATTTTTTTTTCCTAGGGTTTTGATAACCAGTTTCAGCCATTAAAGAAAAAAAATTTGGAGGATGAAAATGTACGTGTAATGAAATGGCTGAAGGAGTAGTTAAGTGGATTTTATTTATATATATTTATAAGGCCCAAACATGAGATATACCCTATTATCCATTTACAATGCTCTCGATCACATTTTCTCTCATACGGTCAAACTACAGGTCGGATCGTAACGCAAATTGGAACTCTACAATAATTCGACATTCCGGTTCCGATGGCACCAGTTTCGTCGAATTCCGAGATAGTCGCCAAAACAGTTAAATTTCACAGTTAATTAAATAAATAAAATATTAAAAATTCAATTAACTGTTTAAATTCAAATTAAATATTTGTTAAATTCAAATTAAATCCAATTATAACCTAAATAATTTCTATAAATAAATTTCACACCTTTTTAAATCTTAATTTGATTATTTAAATTTTTGATTTGAATTTCAGTTAAAATCCAACGACTTAAAATCCCACCATTTCAAATTTAAATTTGAAGTATACTTTTAAAGTAACCCACTCAAATTAATTTAAATATCAAATTTCAAATTACAGCCCTTTTTAAAATTAACTCACCCACATTAATTTAATTATTTAAATATTCAATTTCAAATTACTGCTTTTCAAAACTAAATTTGAAAAATCTATTTACTCAATTTAAACAATCATCGTCATTAAAATTAACACAAATTTGATTTTCCCTATATATTCCAATTTATTTAATTTAAATTGAAATATAAATATACTGGAAATTATGGGACGTTACATATATACCAACAATAAATTGGCAACAGTTTGGTTTGGAATGATTAATAATTGGATTAAACTAGTTCGAGAAGAAGTTGAAATGAAATTTAGGTTAGTTAGTAAATGTGAGTGGTCGGGGAAAAAAAATCTAATGGGGGTAAATCTCATAAGTACAATATATCGAATGTAAATTTGAATATAAATAATGAAATGAGTGAAGATGAACTTAAATAATTAGAATGAATAAAGTCGAATTTAATCCAAATGGAAAGACATTCAATGTAAATTGGATGAGGTAAATAGATAAGAATGGAATTTGGAAATTTGATCCGTGTTAATGAATGCAAGATTCAAATGTAATTAAGTTCGTTGGTGATTTTTAGATGAATTCAAGTTTTATTTGGAATTTAATGCTTGCATTGGAAATTCATTTAATAAAAGTGAAATGAGCATGAATATATTTAAGAAATAAAGGCATGAATCATAGTATGAGCATATTGGAGTGATAATCCTTTTAAATGTTTAAGTGTTGCTTAAGTTTTAAAATCTGAAAAGTTGAAACTCCAACTATAAATCAATTGTATGCAAAAATCTGAACTATTCGATAAGCTGAAGCTAAAGTGACCATAACTTTTGATGGGATGATCAGAATTCGACGATTTCGGACTTTTAGGAAACCTTAGAAACTAAACTAAAACTTTTATTGATTGTGCCTTGCCTAATTTTCAAGTCTACTAGGTTGAAAACCAAGAACTAGTCGTAGCTGTATGCACAGGAAATAAAAATCTGAACTGAATACTAATGTTGTTTTGGTCATAACTTCCTAACAAAGCGTCGGATTTCTATTGCGAGTACAATTCGGAAATCCCAGGATCTGAACTAAAACTTTCCCTTGGTATGCTTTGTAAAATTTTGAGATTTAAAGGGGTAAAAACTGGATTGAACAACTCAGATCTGCATTTTTCAGTGTACGGGCTCAGGTGTTCGCCTTCACTAAAATAGTCATAACTTTCAAACAGTTTATCTGAATTCAACGAATCCGGACAATTCGGAAAGCCTGGAACGATTAGAACAATTTTTGCCTTGCTATGGTCAAATTCCGTCATTTAAGGGGTGATAAACCTTGATTTGTTCGCTAGCCTGTCACGAGTATAGTGACTTTGCAGTTGAAATGATTAATATATGTTGCGTAAGTTGTATACATTTGCTATATATTGTATATATGTTGATTCTTATGTATGTTTGAGTATATAGCAGGTGTAAGGAAGTTGCGTTACGCTTTGGAACTCGCTTGCGATAAATATTAAAGTGCTAAGAAAAATAAAATTTGCAAACAACACTAAAAGGTACGTCTTTATGTTATATGGTCGTGGGGTTATATATATGTGTTGTTTTCCCCTTTTTGGGATGCCTCATCGTGTGATGAGATGTATATTTGGATTTATGTATGTATTGCGATTTTTTTGGACCTCTCCATACGAAGGAGATGCTACCGAAATTTTCCATGATTTCGGGAGTTAGAAAAATTTATGAGAATTTTCAACTATATAACTTATTTTACAAATACTATTCTATAGGTATGGATTTGAAGTATGACTTGTTTAACACCTTATCTCTTTCACTTTTCGAGGAAGAAAAGATTTTAAGTGGGGGAGAATGCAACGTCCCATATTTTCTATATATTTAGTTTTCAATTTAAAATAAATAAAATGGAATAATCTAGGGAAAATTAAATTTTGTTGATTATAATGATAAGGATTGATTGGATTGTGTATAAATAGATTTCAAAATTTTGTTTCTTTTAGAAATGCTGTAACTTGGATTAGTGTAACACCCCACGTCCATTAATGTCACTCACAAAGGGAATGCATTAACTTCTCTGGAGCGTTTTAAGTGTGTACAGAACAGAAACTTAACAACAAGACAGATACAAACAGTACTTAAAAATTTAAAACTTTATTCATTGCAGCGGTAGACACATAAGTTTGATTACATCATCAAAAACCAGAGTCAAAGTACATAATATCCATCTTGACTAAATCAGAGTACATAAATTGAAAGACATAACCCCAACACAAAATAGCCATAAATAAGATAGACTGAACTTTTACTTTAGCGATCCAAGCAACTTTTAAAAACAAGAGATACAGCTGTCCAAAACCAAGCTCCACTGGTGCTAGTTCCACCCTGAGCACCATGGGGGGGGGGGGGGGGGAAGGAAGAAAAGAGGTGGAAACAAATGGGGTCAGACATAAAGTCTGGCGAGTGCGATAACTTTAACAATATAATTATCAAAATAACTAGGCTAAGGCATAAGTTGGAAAATAAGGAAATGACTGAATTGGGTATGGCAGAGTAAAAAAGGAAATAAGATGAACAAAGATAACGTTAAAGGCGCACCTAAACCACTATAAGATAATTATTATACTGCACCACCACTAGTCACCCTAAGGATGATCCCGCTTACAGAACTTAATAATGATAATGGTAGTTTCGTGTACCCCTAGTTGCCTTCATAGGTGCCACCTGCCCCTATCTCCACTAGGTATACCCACTACCCTCATGCGATCGGCTCCCTAACTCATAGATACCCGTGCTGGCCCCACAGTGGGGTGTATCACTCCCTAAAGTGGCAACCCGATACCATCAATAGTGCACGGCTTATACCTACACGATGCAACAACATCTTACCTAACAGCCCGGGCCCACACACGCACATTAACCCGTTGGACTTGCGTTGCCACCGCTAACCCGTTTTGGCCTCTTATAGTCAAGCCCAGTATGCGTGTCCCGTCCTCGACTTGGGTCAAGCCCACAAAGATACGTATGAGTTACTGGTTGAAACGGGCCCCCATTACTTGACACAAGCTATCCAACTAAGCTTGGTCCCCTCAAGTACATCCCACTTAACCCTCTTCTTATTCATGTTCACTTACATGTTTCAATTTTGGTTAAGTGTTTCTAATCGTATTTCACAAGCCACCCAAGGCACCCACTTAACCCCCATGTCCCACTACATGTTTATCTGGTTAAGTGTTTCTTAATTCATTAACACCGTAACCTTGTAAAGACCTTCCACATTAGACTGGCATTTGTTGCAGCTGGATTTGCCGGGTGGGTCCGGGCAGTCTTACACCACAAACGAGCCTAACCTCGTGTCTTTACAACTGTTACGCATTTAATTTATGCCTAAGACCTCCCACATTAGACTGGCATTTGTGGCAACTGGATTTGCCGGGCGGGTCCGGGAAGTCTTACACCACAAAAGAGCCTAACCTCGTGTCTTAGACGATTAATTACACAAAATTAATTATCCCCCAATTTGAATTAATTTCCCTATTCAAATTATCAATCAATTCCAAATTTAACTATGTCCATAATTGACTCAATTATGTCCATCTATTTATGGTATGTAAAATTATACCAATTATCATCATAAATTTATTTTATGCCATTTAAGGCATTTATGCCAATTCTCAATATTAAATCTTTTAATGTTATCCCATTGCCCCACGTTGTACGTTCGTTCGTTTAACGTAAAATATACGTTAGACTCGAATATTCTAACTTATGGAATAAAGAGAAAGCATCACAACATACATAGAAATAAAACTAGATCTAAACATAAGGGGTGAACTTGCATGTGTCAATGAGGTTCTACATCTAAAACTTGCATAGGCCAAATTTGCATAAAACTACATATGTCATAGATCTAAATCTAAAGGTGTAAACTTGTTTTAGGTAATAGTCACAAACTTGCATAAACCATGTATGTCATGGATCTAACCATAAGGGGTAAACTTGCATAGGCATGATTCATACTCCAAACATATTTATATACTTGCATATGTGATTTATGCAACATAACGATGGTGTAAACTTACATCTAAACATGTAAACTAGCATGTAGAATTTTGTATACTAGCATATAACTCACACATGTCATAGCCTAACTTTAGATCCAATTTACACATAAAATAGATGTCATGAAATATGTAAGGTCGTATATAATTTTCACTAACTTGCATATGATCCATGCCTCAATTTACATCCAAACTTGCATACATACATATGATTTATCATATGAATTAGTTCCAACAACATAACCAAACTAGCATATGAAATAACATTATGAATTGATTATACATAAGCCAATCATAGAATTACAACATAGATGATAACATCACAACTTTACAACATAGATGATAACATCATAGAATTTACAACATAGATGATAACATCACAATTTTACAAAATAGATGATAACATATGGTCAATAATTCACAACATAACCATATAATCCGCATCATAGCTCAATCCAATTAAATTGTTTATTATTTTATTAAAGAAATCGAAATCACAACTCAAAGAAGGTCTTGAGTTCTGAAATCTGAGTTCTGAAATTGATTTAGCTTTCCTTTGAAGAAGACAATTCATTGCGGTTTAGATTAGAATTAAATTTGATTAGCTTTTCTTCCTCTCTAATTGGTGGCGGCTATTCTAGGTTGCAAGGTGACGGCATGGAGGCCATGATTCTAATTTTAATTTGATTTTAGGGTTTGAGTCTACATGTTTTTTTATAGAGTTTAGGATTAATTTAGGCTGTCCGATCAACCCAGAATTAACCCCAGCCATTCAGACCCGATCAGAAACCCTAATGACTCAGCATACAGTCATAAACAGGTCATCAAACAAATCTGCCCGGGGGGGGGGGCAGGTCGACCCCCAGGTCGACCTGGTGAGGGTAGGTCGACCCCAGGTCGACCCCCTGGTCGACCTAGCCCCGGCGGGAAATATCCCTCCTAGCCCATTCTGACTCTGAAATTCGAAATTTGAATTTTTGAAATCTGTTTTGAATTTTCTGAAACTTCCGATCGCCATAACTTCTTCATACGAAGTCCAATTCACGCAAAGTCGGACTCTATCTCAACCAGAATTCCGAGACGAACATAATGGCGCAACCCGTTTCCCTTAATTCTCAAATCTGAGATTAGTTATTCTTTAATTTGTGAACATTAATATTGAAAATTATGGGGTGTTACATTCTCCCCTCCTTAAAGGATTTCGCCCCCGAAATCTCCAAGTTAAGGAGAATGCATATCCTAACATCCAATCAACCATCTACTCAACCATCAAACACAGGCATCCATTGTCCTTATAAAGTTCCTAATGCTGTATGAACATATGCAAGAAGTGTGTGTATATGTTCTTTATCTAATGCAAAATCAGGTGGTCTACTGATTCAGTTGACCTCCTTAATGCAAACCATGATAGTGACATGTGTCCATTATGTATGCAAAAGAATCCTATCGATACATATTATTTCTACATGTGTCCACAATCATTCACCAAAATGTAGCATCCATATGATAGTACAACCATTATACATCCATTAACTTAAATATGCACACACATTTATATGCAATATGCAATATGAAGTGACTGAGCCGATCTAGTGCCTAAAGTGTGTGTATATGAATCCACGAGCAACCACTAGCAAACACTTGCATCCACATGCATCCATCATACATAACATGTCTCAAACACATGTTTCAACCATAAGACTACCCTATCTAAAGGTCAAAGATACTAGCGAGAGGACATACTAAAGATAAAATAAGTACAAGCTAAGCGATAAAGGAGAAAAGACATACCCTCGAAAAGAAAAGGTTACAATGAACGCATCTTCTCTTCCGTCTCCCAAGTAGCGTTGCTCTCATCATCTCCCCATTGGACTTTGACTAGCTTGACCTCTCGATTCCTCAACTTCTTAATCTCCTACCCAAGAATGCACGTAGGAGCTCGTCAAATCGTCGCATCACGCTCTATCTCCACCTCTCTAAGCAAGCTTGGTTCTACCACTTCCACGGTCTCGTGCAAGCACTTCCTCAAATGTGATATATGGAATACATCGTGTACACCACTAAGTCTCTCGGGCAACTCCACTCTATACATCATCTGTCCAATCCTCTCCTTAATAGGAAACGACCCTACGAACCTTGGTGCTAACTTCCCAACGGACCCAAAGCGAACAACATTGCGTAATGGAGAAACCTTGACAAAGACCATGTCCCCAATATCAAACTCAAGATCTGTCCTCCTCTTGTCCGCATAAGATTTCTGCCTATCCTGCGCTGTCTTCATCCTCCTTCGAATCAAATCGATCTTTTCCGAAGTCTCTCTAATCATATCGGGCCCAAGCAAGATCTTATCTGTAGATTCCCACCAACATGTAGGCGAACGACACGGCCGTCCATAAAGAGCCTCGAATGGTGCCATGCCAATGCTAGACTGAAAGCTATTATTATATGCGAACTCCACCAAAGGAAGATGTTCCTCCCATGTACCTCCGAAGTCTAAGACACACAACCTCAATAAGTCCTCTACAATACGATTCACCCTCTCAGTCTGGCCGTCCGTCCGAGGATGATATGCAGTGCTCAAGCATAACTGGGTCCCTACCACCTCTTGCAAGCTCTTCCAAAACTCGCTAGTAAAGATAGGATCGCGGTCGCTCATTATGCTAGAAGGAACACTGTGCAAACGAACTATCTCTCGAATGTATACGGAGGCTAACCATGGAGCAGTCCTCTTACTCTTCATGGGAATGAAATGGGAGCTCTTAGTAAGTCTGTCTACCACGACCCAAATCCCCGTATTACCCTTCCTCGATCTCGGTAACCCATCAACAAAGTCCATCGAGACACTTTCCCACTTCCATTGTGGGACCTCCAATGGGTGAAGCAACCCACCGGGCTTCTTTTTCTCTGCTTTTACTTGTTGGCACACCAAGCACCTAGCGACAAACTCGGCCACATCCCTCTTCATGCTGGCCCAAAAGTAAACTCGTCTCATGTCCATGTACATCTTGCCCCCGCCGGGATGGATGGTCATCTTCGAACGATGTGCATCATCAAGAATGGTCTTCCTCAAATTCTCGTCCCCTGGTACACAAAGTCTACCGTCCCTACGTAACCAATCCTTATCTTCTAGGGTATACCTACTGAGATGGCTCGATGACTCCCCCCTTTTGAGCTTTTCTACTAACTCAACCAATTGTGGGTCATCTCACTATGCCTCACCAATCCGTCCCAAAAGCGTAGGTCTGACCTCTAAGGATGCTAGCAAACCGGGTACAAAGTCAATGGAAGATCTAAAGTCAAATGTAGAGATGAACTCTAAGCTTCATCGCTCAACAGACAACGGACTCAAGGACAACCTTTTCCTACTTAAGGCGTTTGCCACCGCTTTACCCTTGCCAGGGGTATATGCTATCTCGAAATCGTAGGATGCTAAGAATTCCATCCACCTTTGCTTCCTTAAGTTCAAGTCCTTCTGAGAGAACAAGTATTTTAGCGATTTGTGGTCAGTGAACAATTCAAATTTCTCGCCGAGAAGATAATGGCGCCAAGACTTAAGCGCGAAAACAATAGCGGCCAACTCTAGGTCATGTGTAGGGTAAATTTTCTCATGCACTCTAAACTGCCTTCCACCATAGGCTATTACCCTTCCCTCTTGCATTAAGACTGCGCCTAATCCTGTTCCACAAGCATCAGTATAAACGGTAAATGGCTTACTCCCATCTGGCAACACTAAGACTGGGGCTGTGGTCAAAGCTCTCTTTAAACATTGGAACGCATCATCACAATCTACATCCCATGTGAAGACTAGGTTTTTCTTTGTCAAGCGTGTTAATGGGGCTGATATTTTTGCGAAGTCTTTGATAAACTTCCTATAGTAGCTAGCCAACCCTAAGAAATTCCTCACCTCGGTAGCATTTTTAGGGACCTTCCAATCTTGGATGGCCACTACCTTTGCGGGATCCACAGCTATCCCTTCTTTGGAAACCACATGCCCTAAGAATCACACTTCCTTCCTCCAAAAGTGACATTTAGAAAATTTAGCTTTAAGGTTATGCGCTCGAAGGGTCTCCAACAATTCCCTAAGATGTAGGGCATGCTCTTCCTCGCTCTTAGAAAAGATAAAGATGTCGTCCACAAAGACTACCACGAATTTATTAAGGTACTCCCTAAACACCCTACTCATCAAGTCAACAAAGTATGCGGGGGCGTTTGTCAAACCGAAGGGAATCACAAGCCACTCGAAGAAGCCGTCTGGAGTCCTAAAGGCAGTCTTGTCTATGCTATCCTCAGCCACTCTCAACTGATGGAAACCTGTGGCTAAGTCCAACTGCGAAAACACTGAGGCGCCAACTAATTGATCAAAGAGACCATCAATCCTTGGCAGTGGGTGCCTATTCTTCTTAGTAAGCTTATTAAGTTCCATATAGTCCACACAAAGTCTAAGGGACCCATCCGCCTTCGTGGCAAATACTACTGGAGCACCCCACTCCGATATACTACGTCTGATGAACCCCTTCTCAAGCAATTCTTTCACTTGCTTATTGAGTTCTCTTCTCTCTCTTGGAGCCATATGGCGGACTGGCAATGCAACTGGCTTTGCATTATCTACTAGATATATTCAAAAGTCTATCTCACGTTTTGGGGGTAGACCCCTCACCTCATCGAAGACATCAACATATTCACGGACTATATGAACAGAATGTAAATCATCATTGGAAGCGTCAAGGGATTCTAGGTAGCTAAGCATTACTGGACCTCTAGGGTCACAAGAAATATCAAGGGTCTTTCCACAACGAGTCAACAATCTAACTACCCTTCTTTCACTATCTAGGATGGCCCCATATCTAGTTAGCCAATCCATACCTAGAATCAAGCCGTAGCCCATGAAGCCAAGAACAAAGGCGTTGCATTCAAACCCAACGTCCAAGATAGACACTCTCAAATCCCGACAGATCATAGAAAGATGAGCCGAACCACCAATAGGATTTGAGACTACTAAGGGATCTGTAACTAGACTAGTATTTAGGTGTAGTGTTTCAACTAATGATGTAAAGATAAACGAATGTGATGCGCCAGAATCGAATAAAGTACGGATAGGATGATCAAACAGAAAAACTAAACTTTCAACGGAAATCGTTCTACCTCGTTCTTGCAGCGGTGGGACCACGAGAGCATGAACTTGCCCCCTTGCCTGCCCTGGTACCATAAGAGCCTGCACCTGTCCTCCCGAGGTAGACCCTACCCTCTGCCCTTTCCTTGGGTAGTCCTTAATCAGATGTCCCGCTTCGCCACAGTGGAAACAGCCAGTCTTCTTTTTCTTCCTGCAATCTTTGCTGAGATGGCCTGGTGTCCCACAGTTAAAGCATCTTTTCTTCCCCTTACCATTGTTTCCCTTACCACCTTTCTTGTTCTGTTGTTGCTATTGCGGTTTCTTTTGATCCCTTTTCTTCTCGGGTGCCTTATTAGCATTGGCGCCCATCTCCTCTTCATGCATAAGCGCCATGTCAACTAGTCTCTCAAAGGTAGCCCCCATAGGGATGTGGGTCATAGCTAACCCATGAAGCGGCTCGTTCAAACCCTTAACAAATCTCAAGGCCTTCTTTTCTGGTGTATTCACCAATTCCAAGCCAAATCTCGCCAACTGATTGAACTTGTTGATGTATTCTTTCACTGATAGATTTCCCTGCTTCAATGCCAAAAACCTTTCCATGTATAAATTCTGTTTAACCCGTGAGAGAAACTTTGCTTCAAACCTCCGCCTGAAATCTGGCCATGTATCAACTGGACGCTCTCCATTAGTGACCTCCTACCAAAACGAGGACTCATCCTTCATTAGCCAGGCAGCTAACTGGACCTTTCTTCCATCTTCCACTTCAAAGATCCCAAACAATTCTTCCACCTCCTTTAGCCAATTTCGAGCTTCAACAAATGTCTCCGTCCCGTGAAAAGGTTTTCCACCCATTGCCCAAAAGTCCTTACATATCTTTGCAAAAGTATCGACACGAGGAGGACGAGGGGGAGGAGGAGGATTCGCTGGACCTGCGGTGGTGACCTTATTCTCCAAATACCTCCTAAACCATCCTGGTATCTGTATCCCCTCGGGTATCTCGGGAATTCTAGACATGCTGAAACGTAAAAGGAAAGATTCGATACAAAAGAACCGAAGGAAAGATATATGGCTCTTGGGGTTATGTTTTCTAAAATAAGCTTTTCTCTTGAAAATACTTTCCTTAAAACATACTTTTGAAGGTACTTCTTTATAAAAGTGTTTTTGAAAACAGTTTTTCAGAATTCATGTCTGTTCTGGTAACCTTCAGCTCTGATACCACGTGTAACACCCCACGTCCATTAATATCACTCACAAAGGGAATGCATTAACTTCTATGGAGTGTTTTAAGTGTGTACAGAACATAAACTTAACAACAAGACAGATACAAACAGTACTTAAAAATTTAAAACTTTATTCATTGCAGCGGTAAACACATAAGTTTAATTACATCATCAAAAACCAGAGTCAAAGTACATAATATCCATCTTGACTAAATCAGAGTACATAAATTGAAAGACATAATTGCAACACAAAATAGCCATAAATAAGATAGGCTGAACTTTTACTTCAGCGATCCAAGCAACTTCTAAAAGCAAGAGATACAGCTGTCCAAAATCAAGCTCCACTGGTGCTAGTTCCACCCTGAGCACCTAGGGGGGGGGGAGGAAGAAAAGTGGTGGAAACAAAGGGGGTCAGACATAAAGTCTGGCGAGTGCGATAACTTTAACAATATAATTATCAAAATAACTAGCCTAAGGCATAAGTTGGAAAATAAGAAAATGACTGTGAACAATTGGGTATGGCAGAGTAAACAAGGAAATAAGATGAACAAAGATAACGTTAAAGGCGCACCTAAACCACTATAAGATAATTACTATACTGCACCACCACTGGTCACCCTAAGGTTGATCCCGCCTACAGAACTTAATAACGATAATGGTAATTTCGTGTACCCCTAGTTGCCTTCATAGGTGCCGCCTGCCCCTATCTCCACTAGGTGTACCCACTACCCCCATGCGATTGGCTCCCAAACTCGTAGATACCCGTGCTGGCCCCATAGTGAGGAGTATCACTCTCCAAAGTGGCAACCCGATACCACCAATAGTGCACGGCTTATACCTACACGATGCAACAACGTCTTACCTACCAGCCCGGGCCTACACACGCACATGAACCCGTTGGTCTTGCGTTGCCACCGCCAACCCGTTTTGGCCTCTTACAGTCAAGCCCAGTATGCGTGTCCCGTCCTCGACTTGGGTCGAGCCCACAAAGATACGTATGGGTTACTGGTTGAAACGGGCCCCCATTACTTGACACAAGCTATCCACCTAAGCTTGGTCCCCTCTAGTACATCCCACTTGTAACGATACGCATTTTGCCCGAAACTAATCGATCGGTAGATCGACTAAAATCGTACAAAACCCGAACACATTAACTTTGGGAATACAACAATATCAGAACAATAACAACAAACTTTTATTACATCATGGTAACGTAACATCAGAGTACAGAATATCAGAGTACATCGATAAATTACAGCGGAAGATAAATTACAATATTTTAATACATTGCAGCGGAAACAATAAAATAGATACAAAGGAAGATAACTATGCTCTGGACACAGCTTTAATCCAGCATCCTGCTCGAGATAAGGACCTGTAGACAAACTACTCGACTGCCCATGTGGAAAAGAGGGCACCCGAGTTTGCAAAGGTGGAAACAAACAACGGGTCAGTCATGGGACTGGTATGAGAATTCCTAACTAATTTAACTAATAGTAATAAGGCAAATCCAGGGACCACGCCGCTAACGCGGAACGGGTTTTTCTAATGGATTGCCGTGCATAACTTAAAGTAAATCGTAAAACAACGCAATGCTTTTTTTAGAAAAATGGAATCATTATAAGACTCAAGTCCCATCACACAATGCAACGCAAACCAGAGGATAGAGTTTTACCTTATGATGATTAAATATGCTTGGTACGATAAAAACGGATTTGATATTATTATTAGTGTATATACGTTTCAAAAACATTTCAAAGTAAATGTATCAATCCTAGGAAGCATAACTACTATATATTATGCCTCCATACTAGTAATACAATCAAGTCCATAGGGTCGTATTGGAAATTGGGTTTCCATCATGATTCAAGGCTAGGGAGGAGCTCCTTACCGATTCGAGACACTCTAGCTAATGTCTCAGGATTCCCCGCAGTGAACCCTTGGATAGCTGCAGGGCCGGTCCACACATACAGCTTCGTGGATTGGCAATTCCTGAACACACGTTTCCCGGTCCTATAGGACCTATCATCCGAGGCGCGCCACATTCCATCATCCACGTAAGTAAATATCAGCTAGTTTAAGCACCGACACCACTTCTAGCTAGAAAGAAACGTGCTGCTCTCCCTGCGTTCCCTTCTCCCGTTTTAGACTCTACCGGGTTGTGAGGTTCGCGATGTAACGTTATAACCACAAGGCCTGCTTTTCAACAAAGCCTTGATCATCTTCATCTTAGCGTGCCACATTGACAATTCACGCCATGCGATTGATAACTATTAATACACAACCTCTAAGGGTGTTAAGCAAGAGAATAAATTCTCCGCCACCAACGGTCGTATATTTATAGAAATCAATCTACATAGAACAAAATTCAACGTCAGACACACATCCATTTATAAGCTTATGCTCTGGGTCTGAGCGAAAGTCAAATCCATACAAATCAACACTACGTCCGGATAACTACCATCTTAGCCCCGTCTTGGGAGCAAATCAATCAAGGGCCTCAACACTAGTTACCCATTCGATGTGAAGATCGTCGGTCTTCAATCGCCGTCTTCAATTCTTCCATTTAAAACGTCGTATGATTATTTGAAATGAGTATAGCTCGGTCTTTTCAAATAATCTTCGCATAATTATCATTTAAATTATTTCATAACATTATTACTTATCACTATTTTTATTTTTATAAAAGTAGTTATAAATCATTCCATGTAGTCATTAACATATAAGGGCAACGAACCAACCAAACAAACAGCGCACAATCTTGTCCATGTATCATATCAAGGTATCATGTTCAATGAACATTTCAATTCCATTCCCACATTTATTTATTTGTAAATAACAACCAAAATGTAACTTTCAATTTATTCTTTTACTGCATAGAAAATGTCATTAAAACATCTCTTTTTCTTATTGATTTACACTACATGTGAATAAATGTTTTCCTTTTCTTTTACCCAAATGTAAATAAGTGTTTCCCCTTTCTTCTACATATCCTATTTACATAAAAATGTAAACGAAAGGGTCATCTAAAATAGTTCTTTTTATTTACATGAGAAAACGTGAATAAAGTTTTCACTAATAATATGTTCATTCTATTCACATTAAAGTGAAAATATAACTCAACGTTGAATTTCATTCTTTTATTCCTTTATTAGAAATGTAAAGTCTATTCAAATGTTAAATTTATACTTTTTTTTTCTTTTAATTACACTGTAAAATCTCCTTTTTAATTACATTATAGATGTAAAATTTCTATCTTTTAACTATATTATAAAATCTCCTTTTTAATTACATTGTAAATGTAATTAACATTACGGTGAAAAATTTTCTCTTTATAAATTACATTAAAATGTAATTTTATTTACAATGTCAAATTCTACTTCTTAATTACATTAAAAATGTAATTTACATAACGGTGCAAATTATGTTCATTACAAATTTAACACAGAACGGTGTAAATAATGTCACTTCTAATTCAACTAAATGAAGTCTCTTTTTATTCACTAACCAAAATGATGTCTTGTAATTATTTCAACTAAAATCAATGAAAAATGTAATTTTTATTATTTCAACTAAAATCGATGTTAAAGTCATTCTTTTCCTTTTAAACCAAAAATCAATGTCATTCCTTTTTATAAAAAAAATGAAACTTTCTTTTACCTACCATCAACAGTGAAACTTTCTTATTTAACAAACAGAAAGGTGGAATCTTTATTTATTAACAAAAGATGAAATCTTTCTTTTATTAACAAAACAAATGTAATTTCCTTTTCTACACGATAAAAATGTCCTTTTATTTTACAATGTAAATTCTACTCTTTAATTTCCTAATAAAAATGTAATTTTCATTACATGGCAAAATCATATCCTAATTAATTACATAAAAATGTGATCTCATTAACAATGCAATTTCCTACTTTTTAATTACATATAAAAATGTAATCTGATTTAATGTAAATTCTTATCCTTTAATTACATATAATGTAATTCTCTTTTCTTTATAATCTTGATTACATAAAAATGTTAGGGGTGTAAACGGGTCGGACCGGACCGGACGGAGGTGTGTCCAAGCTCTGTCCTATAAGAATTCGGACGGACACGGACCGGACATCATATAGCTTCGGACCGAGCCGGACAACGGACTGTCCTGTCCGATATAATAGAAAAACATCATCGGACAGAAAACTAGTGTGTCCAAGCTCTGTCCTATAAGAGAATCGGACGGACACGGACCGGACACCTTATAGCTTCGGACCGAGCCGGACAACGGACTGTCCTGTCCGATATACAGCCCTAAAAAATGTAATTCCCTTCTTGTTTTTCAACACTTTTATTTATACAGTGTATATTATTCTTAATAAAAGACAATTCTTATGTAACATGTCATTATTTTAGATAAAGGACATTTTTATTTACATGACAATATTCCAACAAAATGACATATATATTTGTTATGACAATATTCTAACCCAATGACATTTTAATTCTAATATTTCTAATTCAACCAAATAACATTTTAATTCTAATATTTCTAATTCAAACAAATAACATTTTAATTCTAATATTTCTAATTTAACCAAATAACATTTTAATTCTAATATTTCTAATTCAACCAAATAACATGTTTACAATTCTAGCGACCAAATAAAAAGAGATATTGTCTGCATACAAACTTCTGTATTTCTAATGACAAATAAAAAGAAGTATTTATTTGTCTACATGTTTTCAACCTTGTATATGACGAATAAAAAGAAGTGTTTATTTGCATAACCTGTTTTTCATACATGACATTTTCTACCATGGCATTTTTTTTATACAAACATAAATGATCTTTCCTAACATGGCATCTTATATTAACATGACAAATTTCCTCTAACATGACATTAGTATAAATGCATGACAATTTTCTCTAATATGACATTAGTGTAAATAAATGACCATTTTCTCTATCATGACATTAGTGTAAATAAATGACCATTTTCTCTAATATGACATTATTATATTAACATGACATTTCTATTAAATGACATTTTTACCTAACACAACATTTTATAACAAACATGATATTTTTGTTCTAAAGCAACATTTTATAACAAAATGTTAATATTTTCCAATGTCACATTTGTAACAAAAATGATATTTTTACTAATGTTACATTTTATACCAAAAATGATGATATTTTTCTAATGTCACATTTCTATCTAAGATGTTATTTTTGTCTAACGCCACATTTTTAACAAAAATGAACTTTTGTATAACTTATGCAACATTTTTAATAAAAGGTGTTTTTATTCTATTGACTAGATAAAGGCTAATTTTGTTTCATACCATCTAATTCAACAAAAATGATGTGTTTGTTTTCATACAATCTATTTTGTTTATGAAATATGAATACAACTAAATGACCTATCCTGTTTACAAAATAATTATCTATTTTTACATAGCAATCTCCATATTAACAAAAATACATAAAAGTGAATATTTTCATTTGACAACCATTTTAATTTCAAGACGACAAATAAAGAAACATTTTTATTTGTTTACTATTTCTAATTTTAAATATGGCAAATAAAAAGAAATGTTTTTTTTCTAATGTGACCTTTTTAACATAAATGACAAATTTCATTTCTAATGTAACTTTTTAACATACATGACAAATTTCATTTGATTACAAATGCAACATAAAAATTTAATCTTTTTCTTTGATTTCCAATGCAACAAAAAGATTAATTTTTTTTTCTATTCGCTTACAAATGCAACGTAAAATTCAATATTTTTAACTGGTTACAACACAACATAAAAATTCAAGCGCATATGCAAATCTTAAGGAATAGATCTGAGGTAATAACATAGAAATTAAATTCCAGTGTGCACATAGATCCTAACCGATAAATCTGGAATAATAACAACCAAATAATAGCAGCGCAAATCTCAGATCTTAAACAGATCTGAAAATAAATAACAGCAGCGTAAACGCGAATCTGAATAAACAGCAAAATTGATCGCAAACACAGATCTAAATTATTGCACACCTACAGGTATACATATTTTATTCAAGGGAATAATTAAAAATTAAATTTAAATTTAATTCAAAAGTAGATTCAGAATTCTCACCTTCGGATTTTTCAGATCCAGAAATCAAAGAAAGTCAGAGCTGTGCACAACAGATATAGGGTGTGGTGTTATGTGTCACTGTTCCAATATTGTCAAACTTGTCGGAATCTGTATTGATTTGAATCCAAAAACATGTTTTTAATTATAAAATTAAAATTAGCAATGAAATCAAGTGTTGCAAATCGTAAAAATTAATTTTATTTAACCTCTGAATTTGTTCCAATCTTTGATTCAAGATATCTCGAGCTACGGTGTATGGATTGAGGCGCCGCTTATCGGAGATGGAAGGCCTAGGGGAGGCGCATCCACGCCGGAAGTAGGGGAGGTGCGGTGGTGTGGCTGAGGCACGGCGGGGCAATGAAGTCGGCGGGTTGGGTGGCGCGGTTCTTGAGATACAGGGCACTAGAGGAGATGAACTTGTTGGAGGTGGAAGAGGAGATTGATGCAGGTAGAAAGAAATTTTGGAAGAAGAGAGAGTAGCCGCCATGGTCAGATGAAGAAGGAGGATGACATATTAGGTTTTAGAAAATGGTTAGGGTTAGGCTATGAGATATTATACAGGGGTTGTGGTTTTTTTAACAAAACCCCCTTGTCCTTAAATTATGTTTATTTAGTTTCTCTTCTTTTTAGTCCTTGCGCAGAAGTTTTGTAAATTAATAAATCACGGGAACAGTCAAAATCTTTCCTGTTTTTGACTGTATCATAAGTGGCAAGGTTTCAATGATTTTCAGAAATAAACCTATCATTAATTTGATATGGAATCTCCTTCAATTCTAAACCGAAACAATCAAGGAAAACACTCATTTATTTCACGCATGCATTTGTTTCTAGAAATGTACATTTCATTTCTTATGTTATTACATATATATATATATATATATATAATTTCTTAGCGTATAATTCCAAAATCAATTAATTAAGTTATTAAAGCATTCCTTTTTAACTTAAGATAAAGTATGTTTCCTATAACCGCAATTATCTTTAAATTATGAAATGCGATTTAAGTGAAATACCTAACTTTCCAATGAAAGAATAAATCTTCTTCTTTTTCTTCCAAATTTGATTCATTTCCATTTATTAGGATAGACACTGATTTGTAGAAAGAATACCGTGTAGACATTTATTTTCCATGTTTCTAAAGATTTTGATTTATTAATAGTTTACCATTGTTAGCACATAACCATTCTGCAATTCCATAAGGTTGATCGTATTAGCATATTTTTGCATATTAGTTTTATTTCACTTATTTTTATTTCAAGTAATTGAAGGAACATAAGGGAACTTTATTGTATATAATCAAAGGTGTAATAGGATGACGCTTACTGAGAAATATTAAACGGTAATTAATTATTACACAGAACCTTTAATAATGGAGTGATTGATTAACATTAATGTTTATGGCTAATATTCTTTCTTTTCCTTTCATATTAATAATCCAGAAAATTCTAATTGACATTCAATTATCAAAAATAAAGTCTTGTATTCTATTTTATACCACTAATATAATTAGACTCTTAAGTATTATTTTATACCATCTTATAAACACATGTCACGTAATCTTTATTTTTATTACTATATAGACCTTACATATTTTTTTCCATATTTGGTATTCTTTTAATTTATCTTGCTCATTCTCATTTCATATTAAACTATATTTATATTCATCAATCCATTTAAACATTTTGTTCAATGACACTTATCACTTAGTTAACCATTTTGACCCTTATATATTATAAATATAAATTTCATAGCGACCTTTCTAAATTTTAATTTTGACATAACTTATAAATTATAAACTGAAATCTAAATTCCTTAAATTCATTATAAAGATATCATCGATACGGTTCTAGCGTTTCTTGTTTCGACTAATCTTGACTTATAATAAATTATATATATATTTTTCCAAAGTTGAAAAATGAATTTGGAAATTATCGCGCCATTTCGGGCTTGGAATGGAATTAATATAAATTTTAAAGTTTTACTTCAAATAAAATAAATTTTTAATCGTGATTATTTAAAATAATTTATTTTAAATATCAAAAACTCATTAAAATTACTTAAAATAAATTTTAAAATTTACCCCAAAATTCAGGGTTGTTACACCACTTTACCCTCTTCTTATTCATGTTCACTTACATGTTTCAATTTTGGTTAAGTGTTTCTAATCGTATTTCACAAGCAACCCAAGTCACCCACTTAACCCCCATGTCCCACTACATGTTTATCTGGTTAAGTGTTTCTTAATTCATTAACACCGTAACCTTGTAAAGACCTCCCACATTAGACTGGCATTTGTGGCAGCTGGATTTGTCGGGCGGGTCCGGGCAGTTTTACACCACAAACGAGCCTAACCTCGTGTCTTTACAACTGTTACACATTTAATTTATGCCTAAGACCTCCCACATTAGAATGGCATTTGTGGCAGCTGGATTTGCCGAGTGGGTCCGGGCAGTCTTACACCACAAAAGAGCCTAACCTCATGTCTTAGACGATTAATTACACAAAATTAATTATTCCCCAATTTGAATTAATTTCCCTATTCAAATTATCAATCAATTCCAAATTTAACTATGTCCATAGTTGACTCAATTATGTCCATCTATTTATGGTATGTAAGATTATACCAATTATCATCATAAATTTATTTTATGCCATTTAAGGCATTTATGCCAATTCTCAATATTAAATCTTTTAATATTATCCCATTGCCCCACTTTGTACGTTCGTTCGTTTAACGTAAAATATACGTTAGAGTCGAGTAGTCTAACTTATGGAATAAAGAGAAAGCATCACAACATACATAGAAATAAAACTAGATCTAAACATAAGGGGTGAACTTACATGTGTGAATGAGGTTCTACATCTAAAACTTGCATAGGCCAAACTTGCATAAAACTACATATGTCATAGATCTAAATCTAAAGGTGTAAACTTGTTTAGGTAATAGTCACAAACTTGCATAAACCATGTATGTCATGGATCTAGCCATAAGGGTAAACTTGCATAGGCATGATTCATACTCCAAACATATATATATATATATACACTTGCAAATGTGATTTATGCAACATAACGATGGTGTAAACTTACATCTAAACATGTAAACTAGCATGTAGAATTTTGTATACTAGCATATAACTCACACATGTCATAGCCTAACTTTAGATCCAATTTACACATAAAATAGATGTCATGAAATATGTAAGGTTGTATATAATTTTCACTAACTTGCGTATGATCCATGCCTCAATTTACATCCTAACTTGCATACATACATATGATTTATCATATGAATTAGTTCTAACAACATAACCAAACTAGCATATGAAATAACATTATGAATTGATTATATAAGCCAATCATAGAATTACAACATATATGATAACATCTCAACTTTACAACATAGATGATAACATCATAGAATTTACAACACAGATGATAACATCACAATTTTACAACATAGATGATAACATACGGTCAATAATTCACGACATAACCATATAATCCGCATCATAGCTCAATCCAATTGAATTGTTAATTATTTTATTAAAGAAATCGAACAAAAAACTCAGAAGGTCTTGAGTTCCGAAATCTGAGTTCTGAAATTGATTTAGCTTTCCTTTGAAGAAGACAATTTGCTGCGGTTTAGATTAGAATTGAATTTGATTAGCTTTTCTTCCTCTCTAATTGGTGGCGGCTATTCTAGGTTGCAAGGTGACGGCATGGAGGCCATGATTCTAATTTTAATTTGATTTTAGGGTTTGAGTCTACATGTGATTTTATAGAATTTAGGATTAATTTAGGCTGTCCGATCAACCCAGAATTAACCCCAGCCATTCAAACCAGATCAGAAACCCTAATGACTCAGCATACAGTCATAAACAGGTCATCAAACAAATCTGCACGGGGGGGGGGGGGGGGGGCAGGTCGACCCTATGGTCGATCTGGTGAGGGTAGGTCGACCCCCTAGTCGACCTGTCCCTGGCGGGAAATTTCCCGCCTAGCCCATTCTGACTCTGAAATTCAAAATTTGAAATCTGTTTTGAATTTTCTGTAACTTTCGATCGCCATAACTTCTTCATACGAAGTCTAATTCACGCAAACTCAGACTCTATCTCAACCAGAATTCCAAGACGAACACAATGGCACAACCCGTTTCCCTTAATTCTCACATCTAAGATTAGTTATTCTTTAATTTGTGAACATTCATATTGAAAATTATGGGGTGTTACAATTAGTATTTTTAATAACTAATTTAAATTTTAAGTGGGTTAAGTTATAAGGAGAATTCAAATTTAAATTGTTAAATGGGGGAATTCTAAGTTGTTTAATAATAATTGAAATTCGGGAACTTAGAATATGTGAAATCGATGTATAAAATCTATTTAGGTTATTAATTGGATTTAAATGGAATTTAACCAATATTTAGATTTAAATTTAATCAGTTAAATGAATAATTGAATATTTTATTCTTTAATTAACTGTTTTGGCGACTGTCTCGGAATTCGACGAATGTAACGACCCGCATTCTACGCATCAGAGGATCGTAGAATATTTATTTCTTTCTCGTGCGGAGTCGTATGGTCATGTAACTTTGGGAGATGACTATTGGGGTCAGTTCCCATGTTCACGATTTTTGCCGATTTTTAAATGACTATTTTGCCCCTAGCTGATCTTGTTTCGGCCATAACTTTTGATTGTTTAGGAGTTTTGACCTGAAACAACTTCCATTAGATTCAGATGATGGTTTACAATTCTGTAGAGTGGTCACATTAGCCAAACATACTCACTGTTTAGGAGATATGACCGAAACAATGTTTAGAAGGTGAAATACTACTTAACCGGGCTTAATTGCGTAGTTAATAGCTAGGCCCAATAGGGGATTTCGGGATTAGGGGTATATAGGGGCTGATTAGGGTTAGAAAACATCTCTTTAGACACTTTTTTAGCCGTCACTTTCATTCTTGGAACCCAAGTAATGGCCTCCAACATCTAGAATCACCTCTAATCACTTTCTAATCAAGTATTAGCCTAATCTTCACCAAATTAAGGAGAAATAGCACCAAATCTAGGTCGGAACTGCTGTATAGCCTTAGGAACAGTGCCAACCAGAGGATAATTTCAGATTTGGTATTTTGTTTGTGGCTAAGGTGAGTGATTTGCAGAGTTGCTCACTAATTATGGTTAATTAGTGTTAATTAGCGAATTTAAACATGATTAAATTCTGGAAAAATATTTATAAATTTTGAAATATTGTTTTAGGCCTCTGTTAGAAAATTTGGTTAATTTGGTTAAGTTTTGCTAATTATATCATTAGTTATGCTTAAACATGATTAAGGGAAATATGAGCTTTTGGGTATGTTTGATCCGTTTTGACATGTTAATTCATTGTTTTGGTGTTTATGGTTAGTTCTCTATGTTGCTATGACTATATGGTATGCTTTGTGATTGATTAGAAAAGTTAGGGTGGTCGAAAACGCCGTCGTATGGCGTAAAACAGTCGCTAGAAAAGTCGTAGGAAAATTGTCCAGGGTTTCGGATCAGATCGGTTGAAGGGGCTCGGATCGGATAGTGGACCGGCCAAGAGAGTACCGAACCAAACTGGAACTTGGCACAAGATAAAGCATGGAAAAAAGGAAGCCCACTATAGTTGGATTAGGATCGGATAGGGCTAATGAAGGAGAGATGGGATCAGATCGGGTTAATGAAGGAGAGTGGGATCGGATCGGAGTATTTCGAAAGAGAACCACCGAACCGAACCAGGAAGCAACCACCGAACCGAACCAAGGAGGGATGAGCACTGTGTACCACTGCCTCCTCCGAACCGAGCCACACGAGGAACTCCATGAACCAAACCCAGACGTGGACTACGGGCACCGAACCGAACTGATGACGATTGAGGCACTACACATATCTGAACCGATCCGGATGAGGACCAAAACCGAGATGCAAAGGTAGTCCAAATAGGAAGTAGAACTCAGGATCTAGTTGGGAACCAACGAGTTAACTTCATGATTGGACTTTGCTGCGGGACGTGTGCAAAGGGGTTATCGATGTCTATAACTTTGGATCACTATGGAATGTGGGGGTATGTGGACGGATTCAGGGCCACAGTGGCTTAGGTAGGACTATTGTCTTTGGACCAATGAGGTGGGGTCATTTGTAAGGATTTAGTCATGACTCCATGGGGGCAAGCTTGGTGGTAGCAATAGTTATACAAGTCGGACTCCGTCACTACCTTGATGGGTCTAGTGATCAAAGTAGTGGATATCGTATGCTTTACGCACTGAGTGAGAGATGTGAGGATGGTTGCTACGGTTGGTTGTTTGCCATCACTATGTCATGCACACCCCCATCCCCGTTTTCTTCACACTATATGTTAGTGGCACCTTAGAGTATTGTACAGTATGTATTGCTAACTCTTTGGCTGCAGGTCCAGGTTCAGGTATGGTTTAGTATACCCGTTACTATTTTGTTTTGCTGCTTATCGCTCATACCAGACTTTTGTCTGACCTAGAGTTTTATGTCTCTTCTTATTACTCTGGGTGCTCTTAACGGGCAGACTAGAGACAGGTTAGCTGGTTATGCACGAGTAGATGATCCAGAGACGAGCAGGAGGCTCCTACGTATTATCTATACATATTCTCCCTGTGTCGCTGTTGGTCACTACTTTGGGCATTAATAGTGTACCTGCCTTATTTGCTTTAAAGACAGTTTTCAAAGGTTGTAATAATGATGATGTGGAACATAAGCTGTATTTGGATTTTCCGCTGCTATGATATTTCGTTTTCAGCTTATGCACTGTCTCGCCTATTTTATGTCAAAGTATGTTCTTATTATATTTTATTCCATGTGCTGTGAGACATTCTACAGGTTCTTTGTTAGTCCACTGTTAAGTTTCCTTTCCTTTCTTTAGCGACCGTCCCGTGCTGGTTGGGCATCGATACAGTGCACTTTCATTTGAAATGTCAGTTGGTGCGGGGCAGGTCGTCACACTTGGTATCAGAGCTCTAGGTTGCATAGTTAACCTAGGGGAAAGACACCAGGGAGAGATAGTATACATATATGAGAGCGCGTATTTGTGATTATCTTGATTTTCAAAAGCTATATATATATATTATTAGTATAGCTAAGGATGAAGTCGCACTGCACTAACACCACAAAGAAGATGATTAATCATTTCTCTTTTGTAGATCGAACGATGATATACGAGGGGTACTGGTAGAGGAGCTAATAATGGGAATGCTCCCGATATGAGGGTGATGTTCACTGACCTCATGAGAGAGATACTTAGAGATGTTCAGAGGGCAACTCCCAATGCTGCAAATGGTGGTGGTGCAGCGGTGCAGGTGCCTAGGGCCGATTTTGCCAAGCTTTGCAAGGATTACACTAGCCTTGGTGGAAAGCCGTTCCATAGAATGGAGTCGGCTACGGATGTTTAAGATTGGTTGGATAGCTATGAGCATATCTTCGAAGATTTGAGTATCGAGGACGAGATGAAGAGAAAACTAGCATCCCGTCAGCTGCAAGGACGGGCGATGAATTGGTGGAACGCTATTAAGGCAGCTACCCCTGAGGATCAGGTTACTTGGGATCAGTTTAAGGCTTGCTTCAGCGATAAGTTTATCCCAGCTGCTCAGAAGCCAGAATTGTTTAGAAAATTTCTGGAGCTTAAGCAGAATGGTAGAGCAGTCTCGAAGTATATTGCTTAGTTCGATACTTTATCGAAGTATGGATTATCCCTCATTGACACTCCCGAGAAGAAAAATGAGAAGTTCATAACAGGCTTGGATCAGTACTTGGGGGAAAGGCTTATTAAACACATCGATGAGACATTTGAATCAATTATGGGGAAAGTTTCGAGATCAGAGAGTCTATACCCTAAGTTGAGGACTGAGGTTGCATCTGCAGAGGAGCCAAAGCCGCAAGCAAGCGGTGGAGGCAAGAATGGTTCTCAGAATAAGAGAAAGAAGAATCAGACTAAGGATGGCCAGAAGAAAAAGAATAAGAAAGATGTTGAGTGCTTCAGCTTTGGTAAGAAGGGCCACTATGCCAAAGAATGTCGGGCCAAGCCAGCGGATAGGAAGCGCTTCAACTGTGGCCAAGTGGGACATCACAAGGACAAGTGTCCGCAACCCCCTAAAGAAAAGCAGATTGTTAAAGCATATGCTATCAATGCTATTCCTTCTTCGTCGAATTCCCCAACTGCGGCGGAGAAAGGAAAGAATGTCGTCATTCAAGGTATGCTTTCTTTTTATGATGTTCCTGTTCGAGTATTGTTTGATACCGGAGCTTTCCGTTCCTTCATATCTAATGACCTGGTATATAGGTTGGGATTGGAACCCGAGATAGTCGATATACCTTTAGCGGTGACGAACCCGATTGGTGGTTCGACTAGCCTTAGCATGATTTGTCGAAATTTGGTTTTATCGAGTTATGGATGCATGTTTGTTTGTGATTGCTTTGTTTTGGGCTTTACTGGGTTTGGCATTATTTTGGGAGTCGACTGGCTCCAAAGATATAGGGTGATGGTAGACTGTGAGGGCTTTTTGGTGACAGTTAGAGCGGATAATGGGCGGAGGGTAGTGTTTGGTGGTCTACCTAGTGATGGGATAATGGCTAGTTTTCTAAATTCCCTTGACATCCCGCATGATGAGTTGTCATATGTGCCCGTGGCTGGCCAGTATCCGGACGTCTTCGAGGAAGAGACCGGACTTCCACCACACCGAGAGATTGAGTTCCGTATTGATTTAGTGAAAGATGCCAGACCTATAGTGATGCCACATCGTCGTATGGCCCCAAGAGAGCAGCGAGAGCTCGGGGTGCAAGTAAGTTATCTTTTGAAGAAGGTATTTGTTAGAAGAAGTGTTTCTGAGTGGGGAGCACCAGTTATGTTTGCTACCAAGGCCGATGGTTCCCTTCGATTGTGTGTGGACTACCGCGAGCTGAATAAGGTGACGAGGAAGAATAAGTATCCTCTACCATGGATAGATGATTTGTTTGATCAGTTGAGTGGCGCGAGAGTGTTCTCCCAGTTGGATCTCGCGACAGGTTTTCATCAGCTTAGGGTGGAAGCTGAAATTATAGCTAAAACGACATTTCGGACGCCGTATGGATTCTATGAGTGGTTGGTTATGCCATTCGGGTTGACCAATGCACCAGCATATTTTGTGGATCTTATGAATAAGGTATTCAGAGATCAGTTGAATAAGTTTTTTCTTGTGTTCGTGGACGATATATCTGTTTATTCGAGATCAGAGGAAGAACACAAGGAACACTGGAGGATAGTGATGGAAGTGTTGAGAAAACACCAATTGAAAGCAAAGTTTTCTAAGTGTCACTTCTGGAGGAGGGAGGTGAGATTCTTGGGTCATGTTGTTTCAGAGAATGGTGTCGTGGATCCTGCGAAGGTGGCCACGGTACAGGATTGGTCTACGCCCAAGAATGCAACGGACGTAAGAAGTTTCTTGGGATTAGCTGGTTATTATCGGAAGTTCATCCAAGACTTCTCCAAGATAGCAACACCGTTGACTCAGTTAACCAAGAAGAATCAAGCTTTCGTCTGGGACGAAAAGTGCGAGAATGCATTCAAGAGTCTAAAGGAAAAGTTGTCATGTGCACCGGTATTAGTCATTCCTAAGGGGAATGAAGAGATGATGGTATATACAGATGCATGTGGTACTGGACTAGGTGCTATACTGATGAAAGGAGGTAGGGTTGTAGCTTATGCTAGTCGGCAACTAAAACCACATGAGAAAAGATACCCTACCCATGATTTGGAATTGGCAGCGATCGTGTTCGCATTGAAGATGTGGAGACATTATCTCTTGGGGGAAAGATTCGAGTTGTTTACTGACCATAAGTCGTTAAAGTATCTTTTCTCTCAGAAGGATCTAAATCTCTGACAACAAAGATGGTTAGAATTCTCGACTTCCTACGATTTTGATATCGCATATACACCAGGAAAGGGCAATGCGGTAGCTGATGCATTGAGTAGAGGACATGCTTGTTTAGGGGCTACGTTTCTGGAGTGGAAGCAACTGGAGTATATCGCTGGGTATGATTTCATACCAAAGTGTGAATTGGATCCGGAAATGTTAGCAAGTTTGACGATCAAACCCACTTTGATTGAGTGGATTGGTTCCAGCTAGAGGGACAATCCTAACCTATTGGAAATCATCTCAAAGTGAGAGATGGGAATCGACGAAGAGATGAACAAGTATGGGCTTGATCGAGATGGATGGCTTAGAAAGAATGGAAGACTGGTTGTACCCAACGTGAAAGGATTGAGAGATGAAGTGCTGAGAAATGTCATCACTCAAAACTGACTATACACCCCGGTGGTAACAAGAAGTATCGAGATATGAAGCAGACCTACTACAAGGAAGAAATGAAAAGAGACGTTGGGAAGTTTATATCCAAATGCATGAACTGCCAGTTAGTTAAAGCTGAACAAAAGAAGCCTAGTGGTTTGTTACAACCATTAGAAATCCCAGAATGGAAATGGGTAGTGAGATTGACCAAGAGTGGGATTGGATTCGGCTAATGAAGGAGAGTGGGATCGGATGGGCTAATGAAGGAGAGTGGGATCAGAGTATTTCGAAAGAGAGCCACTGAACCGAACTAGGAAGCAACCACCGAAACGGACCAGGAAGCAACCACCGAACCGAACCAAGGAGGGATGAGCACTGTGTACCACTGCCTCCTCCGAACCGAGCCGCACGAGGAACTCCATGAACAAAACCCATACGTGGACTACGGGCACCGAACCGAACTGATGACGATTGAGGCACTACACATATCTGAACCGATCCGGATGAGGACCAAAACCGAGATGCAAAGGTAGTCCAAATAGGAAGTAGAACTCAAGATCCAGTTGGGAACCAACGAGTTAACTTCATGATTGGACTTTGCTGCGGGACGTGTGCAAAGGGGTTATCGATGTCTATAACTTTGGATCACTATGGAGTGTGGGGTATGTGGACGGATTCAGGGCCACAGTGGCCTAGGTAGGACTATTGGCTATGGATCAATGAGGTGGGGTCATTTGTAAGGATTTAGTCATGACTCCATGGGGCAAGCTTGGTGGTAGCAAGAGTTATACAAGTCGGACTCCGTCACTACCTCGATGGGTCTAGTGATCAAAGTAGTGGATATCATATGCTTTACGCACTGAGTGAGAGATGTGAGGATGGCTGCTACGATTGGTTGTTTGCCATCACTATGTCATGCACACCCCCACCCCCGTATTCTTCACACTATATGTTAGTGGCACCTTAGAGTATTGTACAGTATGTAGTGCTAACTCTTTGGCTGTAGGTCTAGGTTCAGGTATGGTTTAATATACCTGTTATTATTTTGTTTTGCTGCTTATCGCTCATACCAGACTTTTGTCAAACCCAGAGTTTATGTCTCTTCTTATTACTCTAGGTGCTCTTAACGGGCAGACTAGAGACAGGTTAGCTGGTTATGCACGAGTAGCTGATCCGGAAATGAGCAGGAGGCTCCTACATATTATCTACACATATTCTCCCTGTGTCGCTGCTGGTCACTACTTTGGGCATTAATAGTGTACCTGCCTTATTTGCTTTAGAGACAGTTTTCAAAGGTTGTAATAATGATGATGTGGAACATAAGCTGTAATTGGATTTTCCGCTGCTATGATGTTTAGTTCTCAACTTATGCACTGTCTCGCCTATTTTATGTCAAAGTATGTTATTATTATATCTTATTCCATGCGCTGTGAGACATTCTACAGGTTCTTTGTTAGTCCACTGTTAAGTTTCCTTTCCTCCCCTTTCTTTGGCATCCGTCCCGTGCTAGTTGGGCATCGGTGCAGTGCACTTTCATTTGAAATGTCAGCTGGTGTGGGGCGGGCCATCACAATGAAACTCGCACCATTGGATCTGGAACGGCGAATTTTTGTAGGATTTAAATTTGCATTACAATCGAACGTGTCGTTTGAGCGTACGGGATAAAACCTAGATGGAATCAGTATAATAAGATAATTGGGTATTCTTATATTTGACCTTCTATTTATATGCAAATAAATTTCTATTCCTAACCACATCAGCTCATTTCATATGTACATAACTTTGTTTCCATCAAGTTTCTCTCCAATGGCTGAAAATTAGTTCTAAACCCTGGATCTAAATAAAATCCAAGCTTCAAAATCAAATTTCTCCAATGCCTAGCTTATTATATGTCAAAACGAAGTGTTCGACGATACAAACCTACGGGCGTTCTCAGTTTCGACATGCGGCGCTCAGATTGGCCGGAATCTTGTGGTCAAACCTCTGATTTTCAAAACCCTAGGCGGTGATTTACGGTTTTTCGATTTAGGGCATAATCATGGAATCGGTGATATGGGTTTTGAGGAGAAGGAGGGTAAGAGTGTAACGGTGGTAGTGGTTTGGCTCATAGGTGGATGGATTGTCGGATTTTGGGGTTCGAAAGTCAGAAAACGGTTCCGTCATCACCGTCGTTGACGGTGGGGGGACCACCGGAATCGGAGGCTCGGGTATGGTTGAGTGCGGATTTCGAGGGGCTTCACATTGGTGGTGGCTTGGGCGTCATAGCGGCCAGAGGAGGAAGAAAACGTTTGTCAAATTCAGGCGGGTTTTGGGTTCTTTTCACGGTTTCTTGTGGCGTGAGCGGGAGAACGGTGTAGGGAGTGATGACGTATCAAAGTTTAAATGGTGAGAAAATGTTATTTTATTGTTTTTATAATTTAAAATTCAAATGGAAAAATGCTAATAACTTTCTCATTTTAACTCGGATTTGGACACAGTTTAGTGCATTAGGATCGTGGCAGAACTGCGGACAATCTGAGACTGGTTTAGCTGCATTTAGAGACTGTGAAATTTTGAGCTTCTTTACGTCCAATCCACTAGAGACCCAAAGGTGAGTGATTTTCTCACTCACGAATAACTAAACTGTTCTCATGTTTATTAAATTAAATTATGAAATAAGTTTGGTTACATGGTTGTGTCTGCTTGATGATGTGTTGCTTAAAATTAACATGCAAGTGTGTTAACATGCAAATCTAGTCGATGACTTGTCATTTAATTAAATTTAAATTTCTAGTGTGAAATTCTAATTCTTGTAAATCCTGAAAACAGTTCAATAATGATCAGCTGAATGGAATGGTTGTGATGGATGTTTGGTTGAAATTTTTACTGAATTGAGATTTACACTGCTAATGCTCCGTATTCAGTATGGTGTATTTGCATGTTCATTATGATGATTAATCCCATTTACCCTTGATGTTACGGGCATCGAATGAACCCTGGATTAATCGATTTAATAAATTAAGAACACAGAGTGAAATGATAAATCTCTATGACCTTGATTGGATTGAAATGAGAGATCCAACCCTGAATATCGAGAAATTAAATTTAAAATCACTTGTCCATAAGGTAGCAAATTTTATATGGACATCGGTTGGTCAAATGATTTAAATATTTTAAATTCTATTTGAGGGAAAATTCATATAAAGGAAATGTGTCAATTTCGATAAATTTTTATTCTTCCTTTAAAGATCTGAATCTTGAATGTTATTTGAAATGATTATGGAAATTTTCCCAAAGTGAATTTGAAGTTTTAAAGATTCGAAATCAATATGTTTTGGGATTTTCAAGGATTGGGTAGACTCGAATTTAATAAATTCTTATTGAATTTAATATTGGAATAAAGAAAATCAAGGATACTTAAAGTGTTTTAAACTTAATACGAGTATGGTTTTGAATCCTTCAATTTGAAAAATAGGTTTGGAATGGGGTTTGGGACAAGTCATTGGGTTAGGCAAACTCCATTGAGACTGGAGTTTAGATTCAAGTATTGAAGTTCGGAAGAAAGGAATGATTTTAGTTAAAGAATTTTGTTATATATATGAAACACCCCACCTCCGTTAAGGTCACTCACAAAGGGAATGCCTTAATTTCGTTGGAGCATTATAGGTAAAAGATGCAGATAAATTACAAGACAGACAATTAAAGCAGCGATAAATAAATAAAACTTTATTTCATTGATAAACAGCTTGTACAAATATTGTTTTACAATACCAAAGTATCCTGTCTTGCTTACAAAAATAAAGAAGCATAAAATGATTTCCCCAAATAATGCATGAGCCAGCCATAGAAGTAGAAGAGAGAGTCCAAGGCAACACGTCAAAGAGTCTTCAAGCTTGGAAAGTGTAACGGCCCAAACAAACCTGAGCTATTCCCTCCCTGACTACCTTGGGGGGGGAACGGAAGAAAAGAGGTGAAAGCAAACTAGGTCAGACATAAAGTCTGGTAAGTCCAGTGATTCTTAGTATTTAAACGAGGAAAAGGGTCATGACATGAATAAACTAAATATAAGACTAAATCATAGTAACAAGATAATATGGGATAAGCATGGGATATGGCAAGATAAACTGAATGTACTAATAAAATGAATGTGCTGATAAACTGAATGCGCTTCAACTCCTTCTCTGCTTCGCAACTACCCTATTTATACTGATTTCTATATCTCTGCACTACCTAACTGGTGCCCAAACTAGTAATCTATGATCATATGATAACGTGATCCGAATCCCCGTATTTGCGGTTGCCTTCAGGTGTGCTTCTATTATGGGGATTCCGTTTATTACCTAGATCTAATCTAGGGCTTACTATCGAGTGCTTACTAGATTCAACCAGGGTTTACGCTACCCAGGGCCACTGGGGTTTATGCTACCTATTGAATGCTTCTCGGATTCAGGGTTTACGCGACCTAGGTCCAACTAGGGATTATGCTACCTACTTGTATTAATTTTCCGTGTGTCTGTGTCTGTCGGCCCTCTCTTGCGTGTAGATACTCTGTGCTGGCCCCACCATAAGGTGTATCAAGCCTTATGATAGCGACCCGACACGATTCAAGATGCACAATGTATAACTACCCGTGCCTGCTTTTTCCCACTCTAGAGTACGTGCATGCCCGTAAACCGTCGGAACCTGCACTGACGTACCCCTGCCATTATCTTTGACCGCTTATAATCAGCACAGTAATCGTACGTATAACATGATTTAACAAGTTTCTTAGTACTCATGAAATGATACTCATAGTATCAAAGCAAGGAATAGGGGATAATCTTGAGAACTGACATAAAAGAATAGCCATGCAAGAATGAACCAAATACAAAAATAATGGTTCCAATGGGTTTGATGTGCATAACAGTGAATAGGAATAAACTAGACAAGTTACACCCCAAAAAATGGGATCCAACATGATTAAGGGAATAAGCATAGGTGATTTGGTCCAACATAATGCCAGTTCGAAGTACAACCTAATAGGTTAATGGGAATAGGCATAAGTCACTGACTACAATAGTTATAGGCAATTAACCACAATAGTCATGGGCGACTAATCACAATAGTTTCTTAATCAGTGTCATAGGCAATAGTCTCATAGTCATAAATCTTGGTAATGGTCTCATAGTCATGAATCATATGCAATAGTCTCAAAATTATGAATCGTAGTCATAATAATAGGCAACAGTCTTATAGTCATAGTCATATGTAATAGTCTCTTTGTCATGGATCATAGTCATAAGCGATAGTTTCATGGGCAACAGTTTCATAGTCATAGTCTTAGGCAAAAGTCCCATAATCATAGTCATTGGCAATTAACCACAATAAGTTCTAGGCCACAATCGAGAATCAGATCCAAATGCATAGATAACATTAGATTTGACATAAGCACGAATCAAAGATAATTAACTTGCAAATTGGTATAGTTCTATATTTTGATTCATTACATTCATAATTCCAATTAAACGTTCAAATCTAAGGAATAACCGAACTTACAGTGATTGGTTTAGAAAAGGCGATTTGTTATGATTCGAGTGACGTTGCTTGAAGCGGGATGCCTATGGTCCAGCTTGAAGCTTTATCTTGATTTGAATCTCCAATTTGAAGAAGAACTATAACTTGTTTAAATGGAGAATAAGATTTATTTTAATTAGGATTGAGGCAGAGTATAGGCGTAATGAAGTTGTGTGGAGAAAGTGAAGTTTGGGGGCGTTTATATAGCGTAGAACTCATGAGTTTGGTCCAGAAATCAGCCAGGATGCATAAAAATGAATTCTGCCTCGGATATGGAAAAACAGGGCAGGTCGACCCCCTGGTCGACCTACAGGGGGAGGCCGACCCCCAGGTCGACCCCCTGGTTGACCTGGGTCCTGGGCGGGAAATTTCCCGCCCAGCCCGGGTGTGTGTTTTGAATTCGAATTTTGAATCTGTTTTTATTTATTTAAATTCTTGAAACTTCTGAAGGCCATAACTTCTTCATACGGGGTCCGATTTACACAAACTCGGACTCTGTCCCAAGCAGAATTTCGAGATGAACGCAATGGCGTAACCCATTTTCCTTAATTCTTCTCTTAAAAATTAAGTATACTTTGATTTGTTACATTAACGTTTACAGAAAATACGGGGTGTTACAATATATATATATATATATATATATATATATATATATATATTTACACTGTTGATTTCAAATAACGATTTCTTTCCTTAAAAAAAACTTATTTAGACTTTTTACCTATAGCTATTTTGTTGTAACTAAATTTTCCTTGTATTCTATTATTTAAACTATACAGTAAATTTTTAATTTATGTATATATATAGTTTTAAAATTTATCTTATCCTCTTCTAACCATTTTATTCTATATATATATATATTATTTTATATAAAAGGTTTCTTTCATAAGTATCTGTTTCATAATTATATTTTTATAAATTGTAGTATCTTCCAAATGGAAAGTGTTTGGATCTAAACCATTGTTCAAATGGAGTTGAGATAAATTTTATTCTATTTGAATGTGAATCGATTCCTAAATCGATTTTTGACATGGAAATGTGAATTATATGCTACTCGAATATTAATTTATCTCCTAAGGGATTGAAAATAAGTTTTAGAAGTATATATGCTATTTGAATATAAATGGATTTCGAACATAATCGATTTGGAATAATTTGAAATCTTTGGGATGTAAATATATTCTATTTGGATCGAAGTCGATTTGGAATATTATATGGTTATAATATAAGGATATGAAAATATATTCAAATTTAGAATATAATCAATTTGGTATGATTTGTGATATTTTGATATGAAATTATATTCTATTTGAATATAAATGTGGTTCGAAACAGAATATGATATTTTAATATGAAAGTGAACCTTTGTGAAAATATAAAAGAACCGACCGATGTGGAAAATTTAAGCATTGGTTGTTAAAGAGACCGAAGTCGACAAGTGGCATACTCTCTGTCAGTGTCGATACCACTTTAACAACTGTGAACATTTGGCTTATCCAGAATGGAAGATGATGACTTAGTGGCGATAATTGAATCGAAGAAGATGAACGATGACGAAATAGCCCTGACCTTCGGGTCAGAATTGAAATGACTAAAATATGAGCTATATCGTGACTAATTGAGGTAGCACCTTTGATCGGACACACTTCCTCGATACTATTTCTATGACTATGAGGATGAGGATGACTTGGGCCCTTTATGATTTTGGGAGTGTGTTCCGAGGTGGGCGGTAGTGGTTGTTATGCGTTACCACCGGTCCGGGAGTGCAATAGGTAGAATCCTACCCTGGGCATTGCCTCGAGTGCCTTATCATATTTATCCTTATCGAGCCCCTACGATTTTGATTTGTATCATACCTATGGAGTGCCCTCTGATGCCATCCGTGTTAGGTTAGGTTTACGTACTGTATAGACAACGGTATTATAAATGGTGTAAGGGCAAAAATGTAATCCCGCTTACGCTATTTTCTTTATGTTTACTTTACTTGATAGACTCTATCATAATAGCGTATTATACTATGTATGTATTAGTTTAACGGATCCTCGAGGGAAGGAAAAATCCCGTAATATCTCTTGAGTTACTACACCATGACGCTGATGTTATTCCATATTTTAATTTGACTAATATGAGAATGATTTAGTGCTGATCCGAGTGTTTGTTGTGTTTTTTTATGCAATACGCTTGGGTAAGAAGAAGTTGCAGTTAGAGAAGATTTCTTTGCCTTGGAGATCAAAGACGAAGATTTGGTATATATGTCTATTATACATATGTATTTTTTCCGCTGCATTTTGTTTCCACTGCCGTGTTATGTAAATCTGTGTATATGAGTAACTCTGATAATCATTGTATGTTATAGCCAAATGTATATATTTCAAATGTTTTAACAATTAGTTACTTATTATATGTTATCCTTCCGCTGTGAGAACTCTAGTACTTGCTTCTCTTCTTTATTCTTTTCTTCTTTTCCCAATAACTGCCTGTATTTATGATTTGTTTGGGTCGACATGTGTGGTTTATTGTCGATTTGAATAGTCAAAAATCCAGGTCGTTACATATACTAACCCAGATTCTGCAATTAACATATTTCACACGACCTACGGAAGAAGTATTTTTGTTTAAATGCAATTTTCCAGCAATGTTCTAGGTTCTGGAATCAACGTGCACCCAAAATATTATCTTATAGAAATAAAACATACTTCATGTCATTATAAGTATGATCCTCTTTTACATGCCAAACAAGCTCTTCAAGTATATTACGCTCCTTATCCTTCTATAAGAAGAGACAAAATAGATTGGTCGACTATTTTTAAAACAAAGGCAAGGTTCATATTTGACGGACGTAATATTCCCGACGAACAAGCTAATCAAGCAAATTTCAAGGAAAATAGTGGAATAGTAATAACTGATGATCAAGCATAGTTTGGACCTCCAAACGATGAATCGAATGCCTTAATTGAAAATTTTGAGACTATAGATGAACCATACAGTTCATTCATCACTCAGTACATCTTCATATACACTACACTCACTACAGTTCACTCAACAGTCGTTTACATTTCTATACAGTTCACTCATATATACTGACATATATGAACATCATCATCTTCAGTCTTCTGTCTTCACTACTCTCCAATCCAGTCTAGTCATCTCCATACCTGTCACAAAAACACACATGAAGTAAATTGGAACAAAAATAAAATTATAAACAAACAAATAAAAATTTATTTTTTAAATTTTATTTGCCCTAGAATTACGGTGTGTTTCTCATCATTTTTCTAGACTTGGTCTGATATGCAATGATAGGAAAAATTGTCTGATGGCTGCATGTACACACGTGTGCACTGGCTCGCCAATCAGCGAGCAATTGAGGAGTAGTCACGTGGACCATCTCGACTTAATGCACAGTTCATAATCAAGCCAAAGTGAAAAACAACTCAACATATACATGGTAATGGTCGAGCTCAAGACTGTATGCATGATCATTAAAAAAGCATTGAGCAAAAGCAAATGGTCGAGCACAAGGCACTAACAAGGACCGGAAAAATTAGTTGAGACAGTAGCATATGTAATAAGGTTTTAAAGCAAGTGAACTATAAATATGCAGAAAGCATGCTCAAGGAACATGTGCAAATGGTTCAAGTCAAACACAAAAACTGAGAATAGGTTCATGGCATGTTCAAATGACATGTCTGAATGATGAATTGCAAATGCACATATACAGTAGCTATGGAGTACACTACATGGAGCAATGAGTTAAATGATACAACATGAAAATGGCAATAGGAAATGCATGCACCAATATGTGTGCAGTTATCGCATTTGCAACAAATCAATGAGCCAGTTTTGCCAAGGATTGGAGATGCAGCTCAATGGTGTTTTAGGTACATATAAACAATGGTGGAACTATTCAAACATGGGAGCCAGTACTGTATGGATCAAGTGAGAAAGTGGTCGAGACAGTGGTGAAGCTAGCACCAAGTTCACACAAAAATTTCAAGTGACAAAACCAAACAAGTGTATTGTTCATTTACAAGTGCAACAATAATTAAGTTGTCGAATGTGACATCAAATATGAACAACAATAACAAGTTTCAGATATCAAAACAGTGGCAAGCTAATGTGATTCAAGAAACTACAAGTGCAACATATAGCAAACTCAAACCAGGTTAACAACGAGAGGTGCACCAATTTACCAAAGTTTCTGGCCAAGATAATCTAGTACAGGTTCTATGGTGCAGCCGGTCAAGCCAACATTTACAAGTCAAGCCAAGTTAATGAAACAAAACACAGTAGCAAGTCAGAGTGGTTCAAGATGGCATCAGTTTTTAACTTGAGCAAAGACAAGCTAGTATAGTGGAACCCAAGCTAGTGGTCGAGCAGTATAACTATTGTGTACACAACATGATGTCAAATAAGGAAGAATAACAAAAAGTCGAGCAGTATAACTATGGTGTACACAACATGTTGCAAGTTCAAAAATTTATCAAGTCTTAGATGTGTTCAATGGCAAGTAAAATTATAGAGCATCTGTTCGTATCAGTTTCTTTTATGGATAAATTCAAACCCAAATTTCAAAGTATATTTCAAGAAGTCATAGTTTAAATTTTGGGAGTATTTACGAAATATATAAGGAAGATTTAAATTTCAAAATTCTCGCAAAATTCCAGAAATCAAGGGATTGATTCAAAGCAGGAAATTCAAGTTTAAAATATACATGTTATCGCAAGTTTATCCCAAAAGTTTGAACATTTCAAACTTAAAGCGTTCAAAGCCGTGGATCTCAAGCTCCAATATTCTCGTATATATCATAACCAAATCAACATATCGAAATCAGAGATATTTAAGGATTTAAATCCTATAAATACACCAATCATCATCGGCAGATAATCATCCAAGTTCAAGAACTAATTCAAAATCAAAACTCAAATTAAAATTCATACCAGAAAAGGAGTAAGCTTGGATCAAATTCAACGTTCAATCGAAGAAGAAAGCCACTAGCAATTCAAGATCATCACACGAGAAGAAGCAGCAGCCTCGAATTCAAGTAAAACGAAACCCTAGATCAAATCGCCAGTCCGCCATTTTTTATTTCAGAGAGAAAAGAGATCGGGCCGAACAAAATGATGGGTGAAGCACAAATGGAAGAGGGCCGACCAAGTTGGATTAAAAGGGACAAGATACAAAGGAGTTAATTGGGATTTATTACTTAGTTTTTTAAAGGAACTAGGGTTTGGTTTTGGTTAAGGGTTTTATTTTAATTTGTTTTTAGTTTTTAAATTTGTAATCGACTTTAGATTTTTCTAATTTGTTTCTAAAACTAGGGCGTTGAATTACGGGATTTGTAATTCGGGGAAATCTGGTTTCGGGGATAGAAACCAGTGCAGGGTTTTGAGCGTAGGGTTAAGAACTGTTGGGAGTGAGTGTCGCGAGTTTACAGGGGATTGTAAGCGTAGAGATTGTTTTAACTCCTAGTAGAAACCTTGGGCAATGCAGCAGTAGGCAGGTTTTGCCGAAGCTGGGTATATTTGTGTGTTATTTATTTTTCGCATTTATTCTGATTATTATCTGTGCTTTATTATTTAATTACTCTGTGAAAATCTGCGATAAACCCTATTCACCCCGCTCTAGGGTTAATTTAGATCCTACAAGTGGTATCAGAGCAGGTTATTTATTTTATTTTAACTCTAGAGTCATGAATCTGTCTAATAACGCATTTTCTGAGGGTCAGTCCATAGCTAGGCCACCAATGTTTAATGGAATTGATTATGCATATTGGAAAGCTAGGATGAAGATTTATTTGAGTTCAGTCGATTATGATGTGTGGGATATTATTGAAATGGGTTATAGTTCTCCCACTGTTATTGTTAGTGGTGTTGAAATTTCTAAATTAAAAGACAGGTGGGATGCTAATGATAAAAAATTATTTTCAACTAACGCCAAAGCGATGAATGCTTTAATTTTTGCTCTTGATAAAACTAAATTTAATCGAATTTCTCATTGTGAAACTGCACAGGAAATATGTCATACGTTGGAGGTCACACACGAAGGTACATCTCAAGCTAAGGAATCTCGTCTCGCTCTACTCAACAAGGAATATGAAAATTTCTCTATGCAAAAGGACAAAGATATAAAAGAGATGTATGGACGCTTCCCATCACTAGTCTACAATGCAAAAGCTCTTGGAAAAACTTATAATGAAGTGGAATTGATCAGAAAAATATTGAGAGTGCTATCGATGAATTTTGAAGCTAAGGGGACGGTGATACAAGAATCAAAAGATCTGAATAAAGTAAGCATGGAAGAGTTGATCGGAAATTTGATTACTTACGAGATGGGGTTAAAAGCAAGAGAAGAACGAAAGGATTCTGAATTAAAGAAAAAAACGATCGCTCTAAATAATTCTATTAAAAGTAATGATGATGATGATCCCGCTGAAGAGCTAGCCATGGTCTTGAGAAATTGGGCCAAAGGAAATTACAAGCCACAAAAGAATAAAACTATCAAATTTGAAAGTTCAGAAAGTTCAGACGATGAAGTGTTTTGCTACAATTGCAAGAAACCCGGACATATCAAACCAAATTGTCCACAGCTTAAAAATGAAAAGAAGAAGAAGTTCAGAAGAAAGAAGAAGATTTTTGCTGCTATATGGGATGACAAGGAAGGAGAAGAAGTTTCTGAAAGTGATGAAGAGGAAGCTAATTTGTGTCTTATGGCATGATCTGATTCGGAAAGTAGTGAAGAGGATTCAAGTGAGGAATCAAATTTTACTTATAAAGATTTATCTTTAATGTGTCACGATCTCACAAAAACCGTTGATTCTCTTGAACTAAAAGTTAAGGAATTGAAATCTGATAGGTCAAAACTAGTTCAGGAAAATAACAGTTTAGAAAGAAAACTTGAAAAAGATAAGAATTCACTGTTTTAAAATTGCGAAAAATGTCAATTTTTGAGTAACGATTCTTTGAAATTCAAAATTGATTTTGGGTTACTTAAAAGTGATAACGTGAATTTGAAGAACGAAAATCGTGATTTTGAAAAGGGAATTGAAAAGCTTAAAGAATTTGAAAAAAATGATTTTGAAAAGCGAAAACAATTTGAAATTGAAATTTCTAAGTCCAATGCTAAAATTAAAGCACTTGAAAACAAAAATTTGATTTTAAAATAAACTAATGTTGAAAAGAGGAAAATCGCTATTAATCATTATTCAAATTTAATGAAAGAAAATAGCGATCTTAAATTTAAAATTCAACGACTTGAGTCAGCTTTGACTAAATTTTCTAAATGAGAGAAATCGTTGAATATGTTATTAAAAAATCAATTTTTTGTTCAGAATAAAAAGGGACTTGGTTTTGGATTTGATCCAGTTTAAAAATAAAATCCTAATGATTTAAAAAAAAATTAAATGGCTTTGAAATGGATCAAATTGAAATTTTGAGCTCTAATAATTTCAAAGGGTTTTTAAATCATGAACGATATGAAAATTAGAAACAATTTAATTAAACAAATTTGGATTCCAAAAAATAACAAAATAAATTTGAATAAATCTAAACGAATTTGGGTTCCAAAGGGTACGCTAGTGGATAGTAATGGATCACTATATAAACGGGTTTGGGTACCATGACGTGTAAACAAAGATAAGAGTGGTAAAACAATTTTTGTTAGACCACTCAATACTATAAACATTTAGGTACGGGGGATAGGCTAAGGAACAATTGTGTTTAAAAGATAAAAATTCAAAGTGTTCCATTTTATTGAGTTGTTTGAAGTTCCTTAGCCATAGATTCAGAGTTGGAGATTCATTGGATCACATCGATTATGGTAAGTCAAGTATGATCTTTAAACTCGTATTTTTATTTTAATTCCTTTTTAGTTTATTTTTTCTTTTTTAGTTTTTATTTCTTTTATTTTTCTTTATTTTTTACTTGGCTGATTTTTAAATCATTCGTTATTGATTGTTGAAATTCTTGGATTATAAAATTTTGATTTTTTTTAAGTGATTTCAAATAATTATCTTCAGATTTGATCGTTGAATGTTTCTTATGCTTGTCTAAAAATTCTCTGAGAATGTCACTTTTGATTCTTGCTTTAAAAATGATCTTGTGCTGCTCTGATAAGGAAATTGATTTGATTTGTTTGAATACTTTGGTGATTGGACAATGAGTTGAAAAATCAGTGATTAGATTTCTTTAAAAATTGAATTTCATATACAAGTATCTTTTAAAATTGTCTAGAAGCAATCAGTGGAAGAAATATTAGAAAAATTCCATATTATACTGATTGATTTTTTAAAACTGATTTTCAAACTTGCATTGATATTTTTCAAAACTTCTCTTGAAATTGATATTTTCAATTTTAAAATTATTTTTGATTATTTATTCAAAAATTGAAATTATTGATTAATTTGAATCGTTTTGTGACTTATCAAAATTATTGATAGATTTATGAATTTGTGATGAGTTGTAACTATGGTATAATTCATAACAAGAGGAGATGTTATTTTTAAACTCATGATGATTGGACAGATTTTATAATATCTTTGAATTAGAGCTTATTTCACGACCATCTTCTATATCTATCATATTTCTGTCATCCATCATGGTTTTATTTAATTTGGAGAGTTCAAATTATTTTTGAAAAGAAAAATATCTTGGAAATAAAAATAAATAAATAATTTATCCTTGTATTCACTCCCATTTAAAAGTCCTTGCGGTTATGCATGGGTGAATTACCTTAATCTCTATATGCTTCCATTCTCACTTACAAGACCTTTGGGTTGTGCATGGATGGAACTCATTAGAGAGGATAAAGTAAAGTTACTACTTACCCCATTTAATAGACCTTTGGGTTATGCGTGGTTTGCAAGTTCTTAACACATTTTAAGCTTATTTAAAATCTTTGAAATTCATATTCAAAAATTCAATTTTATTGAACTCTCCTCATTTAATAAAATCCATCGTAAATCCATTCATTCTGAAAGTGAAATTTGCTTCTGATTTAAAGATTATTATGATTTTTGTTTGGTTAAATGGGTTTTACGATATATATTCTCTCTCTTAATTTGAATCTATATTTATGGTCTACACTCATCACTATTTCAATTTCTATTATCCTTTTGATGATAACAAAAGAGGGAGAATTGTCAAATTTTTGATTAATGAGTATTTAATTCAAAAATATTTTAAGATTGGAAATTAAATATCTAGGGGCAGAATGGTCAATTGAATTTCAATTATTTTCCACACATATAGGGGGAGTTCAGTTGTAGGGGGAGCATACAAACAGGGGGAGTAATATATTTCATGTTCAAACACATTCAAAATCTTTTATTTATTTGTCATCAACAAAAGGGGGAGATTGTTGTATATAACAGTGTTGTATACACAATTATATGATTTTTGTTTGATGATAACAACCAAATATATTTTATTATTGAATGTGTTTGTAACTGTACTGGTTTATATACATCACAAACAGGAATATAATATTTATATTTAAATAGAATACGATTGTACAGACATTCGTATATTCATACAGTATTTTATTTAAATTAAATATTATATTTCAAACATTCAAACAGTACAACTATTTATAACTCCACTATTTACAATTCACATAAATATATTTGAATATTTCTGACATGACACATCACACATGAAATTGTGATATTGAAGGAATTCAAATAAAAATAGACAGATTGAATTAAACACAATAAAATAATATTTTATTTTAATCAAATCTGTTTATTACCAATAACAGTACAATTTTATTCACATCTATAATCGATTTCATATATACAGATTCCTCATTACTACAGTTTATTCATCACTCAGTACTTCTTCATATACACTACACTCACTACAGTTCGCTCAACAGTCGTTTACATTTCTGTATAGTTCACTCATATATACTGACATATTTGAACATCATCATCTTTAGTCTTCTATCTTCACTGCTCTCCAATCCAGTCCAGTTATCTCCATACCTGTCACAAAAACACACACGCAGTAAACTGAAACAAAAATAAAATTATAAAAAAACAAATGAAAATTTATTTTTTAAATTTTGTTTGCCTTAGAATTACGGTGTGTTTCTTATCATTTTTCTAGACTTGGTCTAATATGCAGTGACAGGAAAAATTGTCTGATGGCTGCATGTACACACGTGTATAAACATACACATGTGCACTGGCTCGCCAATCAGCGAGCAACTGAGGAGTAGTCACGTGGACCATCTCGACTCAGTGCACAATTCATAATCAAGCCAAAGTGAAAAAAAACTCAATATATACATGGTAATGGTCGAGGTCAAGACTTTATGCATGATAATTAAACAAGCATGGTGCAAAAGCAAATGGTCGAGCACAAGGCATCAACAAGGACTAGAAAAATCATGTGCAAATGGTTCATGGCAGATTCAAATGGTTCAAGTCAAACACAAAAACAAAAACAGAGAACAGGTTCATGGCAGATTCAAATGACATGTCTGAATGATGAATTGCAAATGCACAGATACAGTAGTAATGGAGTACACTACATGGAGCAATGAGTTAAATGACACAACATGTAAATGGCAACAGGAAGTGCATGCACCAATATGTGTGCAGTTATCACATTTGCAACAATCAATGAGCCAGTTTTGCCAAGGATTGGAGATGCAGCTCAATGGTGTTTCAGGTACATATAAACAATGGTGGAACCAGTCAAACATGGGAGCCAATACTATATGGATCAAGTGAGAAAGTGGTCGAGACAGTGGTGAAGCTAGCACCAAGTTCACACAAAAATTTCAAGTGACAAAACCAAACAAGTGTATGGTTCATTTACAAGTGCAACAATAATTAAGTTGTCGAGTGTGACATCAAATATGAACAGCATTAACAAGTTTCAAATATCAAAATAGTGGCAAGCTAATATGATTCAAGAAACTACAAATGCAACATACAACAAACTCAAACTAGGTTAACAACGAGAAGTGCACCAATTTACCAAAGTTTTTGGCCATGATAATCTAGTACAATTTCTATGGTGAAGCCGGTCAAGCCAACATTTACAAGTCAAGCCAAGTTAATGATGCAAAACACAGTAGCAAGTCAGAGTGGTTCAAGATGGCATCAGTTTTTAACTTGAGCAATGACAAGCCAGTATAGTGGAACCCAAGCTAGTGGTTGAGCAGTGTAACTGTGGTGTACACAACATGATGTCAAATAAGGAAGAATAACAAAAAGTCGAGCAGTATAACTATGGTATACACAACATGTTTCAAGTTCAAAAATTTATCAAGTCTTAGATGTGCTCAATGGCAAGTAAAATTATAGAGCATCTGTTCGTATCTGTTTCTTTCATGGAAAAATTCAAACCCAAATTTCAAAGTATATTTCAAGAAGTAATAGTTTAAATTCCGGGAGTATATATGAAATATATAAGGAAGATTTAAATTTCAATATTCTCGCAAAGTTCCAGAAATCAAGGGATTGATTCAAAGTAGGAAATTCAAGCTTAAAATATACATGTTATCGCAAGTTTATCCCAAAAGTTTGAACATTTCAAACTTAAAACGTTCAAAGCCGTGGATCTCAAGCTCCAATATTCTCGTATATATCATAACCAAATCAACATATCGAAATCAGAGATATTTAAGGATTTAAATCCTATAAATACACCAATCATCATCGGTAGATAATCATCCAAGTTCAAGCACTAATTCAAAACCGAAACTCAAATTAAAATTCATACCAGAAAAGGAGTAAGCCTGGATCAAATTCAACGTTCAATCGAAGAAGAAAGCAATTAGCAATTTGAGATCATCACATGAGAAGAAGCGGCGACCTCGAATTCAAGTAAAACGAAACCCTAGATCATGTCACCTGTAATAACCCGGAAATCTGAGCTAATTTAAAATTTTCATTTAGGAAATTTTACTGAATTTTGAATATTTAAAATGATTTATTGTAAATAATTACGACGATAAATTCATTTTGAATAGAATTAGAACATATATATTTATTTGAATCGAAGTTAGAATATAAATATAATTTTTAATTATAAAAGGAATTGAAAATGGCGCGGTAGTTCGAAATTTTGATTTCAAAGTTCAAATGAATGTGCACGATTCAAAATAAACCGAATTTTAGCGAGACCAAAAATATTAGAATCTATTTGAAAATATCTTTCCAACGAATTTGAAAAATCTAAATTTGATAACGGGAATAAAAAGCTACGTCCAGTTGAAAATTCAGAATAGTCGTTATGGAATTCTGGCCCTTAAAAATGAAAATTTTGCAAATGACTTCTGTTTTCGAGGAAACCACTTTTCTTGGATCCGGGATGTCGAATTATTGCTAGATTCCAAAATTCATAATTTTTGAAAGCAATATGTGAGCATGGAAGTAGAAAACGTGTTTTAACAGTTTCAGTCAATTTAGATCGACCAGAAAATGACCATTTTTCAAACGGTCTTCAAATTTGACGAAATTAGTTTTGTTAGGAACGTATCGTCAATAGAAGCTAGAAAATATTTTTTTGGGAATTTTTAGAGTCCGTATGTGACCCCAGAAAATTGAAATGTGTGTTTAAATTCAATATATAGATTTATATTTTGATTTTGATGGAAACTGATCGAAACAGTCGAATCAGCTTATGATTCATATCCCGTTGTGTTTGGAATGAGGGTAATTAGTTATGGACGATAGTCGGTGGGTCTGGTTTGGAGGTCGAAACAAAAAGTTGATTTGTAGGAGATTAAATTAATTAAATAAACAAAAAGTCAACCCCCCTAGTTTCCCTAAAGCCCCCCTGTCGTTCTTATCTCTTCAAATCGAATAAACAGGAAAAAAACTGCTCTCACCAGCTCGACGTTGCGCCACCCCGTCGCCGACCAGCGGCAGGCCGCCGCTCCCCTCGCGTCTCCCTCCAGCATCCTCCCTCTCTCCTCCCCAAGATGTGTCGCCGAAGACAAGGACCCCCACAAAACCCGAACCCAAACCCTAAAACCCCCACCGCGCCGCCGTAAGGCACTGAACCACCTCCGCCTCCCCCCAGCGACAACCCTCCCCTCCGACGCTCCGCCATTCCCCTCCCCCGAAACCCTCTATGAGTTGTTTATTGTTTATTTTATTTATTTACTTTATTTATTCAAAGTATTTAGCTTAGAAAAAAATCGGTTTTATAAAATGAATAAAATTATAATTTTTATATGATAGGAATAATAAAAATATAATTTTTATTTGATAGAAATAATAAAAATATAATTTTTATATGATAGGAATATGAGACGACCCCAAATCCCGTTCTGACGGAGACAAGGGTAATCTTTGGAATATAACACAGAAACAGATAATAGCAGAACAGAATTAAACAAATACACTAGATAATGAACAATAGAATATACTGGATAAAAGTACTCATCAGAGTTACACAGTATACATGATCATACTTAGTAAAAATACAGTTCAGCTATACATAAATGTCAACAGCGGAAAATAAACATAATATGTACAATAGGAGCTGAACAGCATAAAAAGAGATAAATGATAGAATCCATCTTCAGCTCCAGCTATCCAGAAAGAACCAGCTAAACCTGAATACAAGGCTGCCCGTGAAGAAAAAGGGGTACCCGAGTTTGAGAGTGAAACAAACCACGAGTCAGTCATGGGACTGGTATGAGAAATCTATTCAACACATATATAATATGGCTAATCACAGGACCACGCCACTTTCGTGGAACGGGTTTACTCCATTGGATTGCCAGTGCTTTAAAACAAATCATTCTTTGAAACAACGCTATGCTTTTTATAAAAATGAAGCCGTTATAAGACTCAGTTCCCATCACACAATGCAACGCAAACCGAAGGATAGAGTTTTTACCTTATAACAGCCAAAATATGCTTGATACGAACAAACAAAGGCATTTGATATTATTGCTAGTGTTTATATGTTTCGAAAACAATTTCAAATCATAACTATCAATCATAGACGGCATGGGTACCATATATCATGTCGCCATATATATATACAATCAAAACCGCACAGTCACATATTTGGAAATTGGATTTCCGTCATGAACCAAGGCAAAAGATAGTCCTTACCGAATTCGTGACTCTCTAGCCCGAGCCATAGGTACAGCCGCGACCATACCCTGGATCGTTAGGGCCGGTCCACACGAAGTGGATTATAATGCCTGAACAATGCGTTTCTCCACCCTTTGGGGTGTAAATGAGCCAACGAATGACTCCATCGGACCCGGATCGTCCGATCAAACCGAGGCGCCTCGCAACAGAAACAACCACATAGGTGAAAAGTATATAAATGTCAGGGCTAGTAGGTCACTGACACCACCCTAGCTAGAAAGAAAACGCACGTCCCCCCTGAGGTCCTGCTCCCGTTTCTGGTTCATACCGGGGTGTGAGGCTCGCGAATTCGCGTTATACACAAAGCTACGCCACACAGGCGGTGCTTTGATCGTCACCACAAGGCTTTGCTTTTCAACAGAAGCCCTGATCACTGCATCTTAGCATGCCACACAGGCAATTCATGCCATGCGACTGATGTCCATCGATATACAACCTCTGAGCTCGTGCGTTTCAGAGAAGGGCGTTAAGCAAAAGAATAAATTCTCCGCCGCCAAACAGATGTATATTTAATAGAGATCAATCAACACAGAATAAAATCCAATGTTAGACACACAGTCCATCTACAAGTCCGTTCTGGGTCTGAACGAAACCGGAGGCACTAAATACCTCGCAAACCCATCGATCACCACGTACGTCTGGACGATCACCACTCATTATCCATATTTCGGGATGCCTCCCAATCAGGACCTCGGTTACCATCCAAACGAGGTGAAGATCTCCGGTCTTCGACCACCGTCTTCATCTTCGAATTTCAATCGTCGGTCAATTATTCGAAATGAGAATTAACTCGGCCTTTTCAAATAATTCACGTATATTTAGAATTTCAAATCAATTTATTTCAATGGTTAAATCATTCAACAACACCAATTTTGTTCTTTAATGTAATTTTCACACCAAACGCATTCAACCATCAAATACCACATAAATCGAGCAAATTCAGTTTATTTCCATTCCACATCGTTTATGATATTTTATAACGATTTATCGCTATTTTTATTTATTTTAAAATAGCCAATTTATTCAAAACGACGCTTCCGGCCATAACGCGGCCGTGGCGCTGTTTTTCTTCAGATTTGATTTACACATATCTGAAAATCTAATCGTTGTATCTTCACAAAATTTACTTCATTAGAAAGGTCTTTTCAAAACGAATCCAAAGGTTCCAGTTTCGGGAAAATCCGACGGTCGGATCTCCCGGTACAATCGTTTGAAGTTTCGATTTCAAAATACGAACTGCAGCGTCGTTATTTGATTAAATATAATTATATTTATATATATATATATATAAATATAATCGTTTCTGGCGCTGTTTTTCTTCAGATTTGAATTAAACATTCCAGACAATCCAACCGTTGGATTTTTACAAAGTTGGTGCCATCGGAAAGATATTTCCAAGGCGAACCCGACGGTTGCGGTTTCGAGAAAATCCAATGGTCGGATTTCCCGCACTAGTTGTTTGAAAACACGGTTTCAAAACACGAACTGCACGGCCACGTTTCGTTTTAATTTTATTTATATTTATATATTTATATAAACATAGTTCATTCAACAATTTCAATATCGTTTTCACTTCAATTATTTCACTAACGCCTTTAAATTTTGGAAAATTTCGCCATAACCTCCTTTGTACGGGAGGGGCTGGGAAAATTCCCAAATAGCCACACGGGCGTCTCATGTCGAAAAGAAAAAGAAAAAGCCAAGCGACTAGCCAACAGGCTCATAAAATCATCACCCAAACAAAACAGTAAATGTGTACCTATTTGTCGGGCACAAAATTTTATTCCTCTTCTCTAGCCCATTTGCTATAACCTGTTCAATAAATATGCATGTACATATATACAGTTCTTATCACTTATCATTTTCTATTCAACTTCATATTTTATTTCCATTTGGTTTAAAAACACCATTCATTCTAATGTTGCATGTATAGGCAAAAATCATATCATTAGCTAATTAATGAATATTTCAACTCATATATGTTTATTTGAACGAGTGGCTATTTTTAACACTTCACATTTCAACGATTCATGTATATAATAAAAATGAGATTTTTATTGTAAAACAATTTATTTCAAAACACTATTATTCTATATAGTTTATATGGGTGATAAAAATAGGATTTTTCTTATAAAACAATTTCTTTTAAAACGAGATTATTTTACATAGTCCATATGGATGACAAAAAGGTGATTTTTATTATAAAACAATTTATTTCAAAATATGAATACCATTCAACACATGAATTTCTAATCAACGAATGAATATCGATTCAACACATGAAGGTTTTCTATAGTTTCTATATATAGATAAAAATGTGATTTTTATATTTGAAACGCGAATACCATTCAACACATGAATTTCTAATCAACGAATGAATATCGATTCAACACATGAAGGTTTTCTATTCAATGAATAAATATAGTTTCAGCAAATGAAAATAATTCAAACACATGAATATTATTCAAAATTTCGGCAACATAACGGCAGGGTAGTTAAAACCGGGACCGTCCCTAGTACGGCTCCTCGCTCTACCTTAAAACCTCGCGGTTTTTGACAATGGGGATCATGCATCTAGTTCACACGCAAGCGGCATGTATATATTTATTTCATTTCCACAAACTAATCCTATGTGGTTTCAACCAAATATTTCTCAACCACAAATGGGTATTTTTCAACCACAATCAATCAATATCAACCACAAACAATCCCAAACAACCATTCGCTATCAATCAATTTTCACACCAATCACAATCAATAAATATCGTCCATGGTTTGTGGACGAGGGGCGTATATATATATATATATATATATTTATATAGCAATTCACTTTTATTTCAACACATATATAATTTTTACAACGCATATATAACTTATACATCGAACGTACAACTTATACAACACTTATACAAGAGGTGTACAACGCTTATATAACTCATACATCGACTATATAATTTATACATCGTCGTTTTCCATATTGTTTATAAATTAGAAATCTCACATTGGGTTCCACTCCACCAAAAATAGCAGAAGGCTCAGAAAAATATGCGGTCTCTTCTAGAATGTAGAAGACATCCACACGAGTCCACTGTCTCTTGTTTCACTGGATTTCGATAAGAAACGAAGAAGATATCATTTTTAGAAGTTAATTGAATTTCGCGACGGTTCTAAACTGTTGGAACAGTTCAAAAATATAGAACCCGTACCTCTGCCCTTTTAATTCGAAACTAGGTTTCGAATTATTTGCTAATCCGCTGCTTGTTGTTTCGATCAGCTGGCGTGACATTGTCGAGGGTGGAGAGGGCTCCACGACGCCACCACTGGTGGTCAACTTGGCGGCGGCTGGAGGAAGATCTGGCGGCTCGAACGTCGATGCTTTGGGGGGCCAGAGCTCTCGATTTACTCCACGAAAAAATCCCTAATTGCTATGGATTAGAAGAGGATGACGAGCACTTCAAAAGCCTTAACTGCGGCGGGGACTATCGGTACATGTGGAGGAAGTTAGAGTGGAGAGAAGTTTCGAGGAGGAGCCGCCGTTCATCGAGAGGAATATCGGGGAAGAAGACACGATGAGGGCCAATAGGATTTTTTTCATTTTATTTTATAATTTTTAAAATCTCTAAAATACCCCTTGTCACCGATGAACGCCAATTCAAACCCAACGACTGTCGTCCTTAGCGTTTTACCCCCATTCCGAACACAATGGGATATGTTTCGAAGGCCCATTCGACTGTTTCAGTCAGTTTTCCTTCAAATTAAAATATAAAATATTCAATATTTAATTTGAACGTACATTTCAATTTGCCAGGGCCACAAACTGATTCGAAAAATTACAGAAAAATAAATCTAGCTATGTTTTGACGATGCGGTCCCAACAAAACTAGTTTCATCGAATTCTGAGACTGTTTGCAAAAAGGCCCATTTCTGGTCGATCCAATTTAACTGTAATTGACCAAAACACATTTTCCTTTGCCACGCTCACATATCAGCTTCAAAAATTATGAAATTTGAAACCTAGCAATAACTTCACATCCCGGATCCAACAAAAGTGGTTTCGTCGAATTCCGAGGTCGTATGCAAAATGGCCAATTTCATGGTCTATATAAATTCCATAGCGACCTTTCTGAAAATTCATTCGGCCATAACTTTTGTTTTCCGCTATGAAAATTCGATTTTTCAGATTCGATAGAAAGGTATTCACTAACAGATTTAAATATTTTTGGTTTCACTAAAATCCGTTTTGTTTTGCACCCGGTACAGTCCGACAAAGTTTGAATTCAATTTTTGAAACTGCAGCGCCATTTCAGGCCTTGTTTATAATTATAATTAATTATATTCATTTTCAATTGTCGTTTCAACTCAGTTTTCATCGCTATTATTTAAAATATTTATTTTAAATATTTAAAATCCATTATTTTAGCCAATTTAAAAAATTTTAATTAGTTCAGATTTTCTGGGTCGTTACAATCTCCCCCACTTAAAACTTTTCGTCCCCGAAAAGGAACAAAGTCGAAAGTGGTTTGATAAATCTACAATCACACAACACAACCAATAATCAAATCGTTTTAACCTTTCAAAAATATATTGATCAACTTCTATACTCTTTTCAAAATCATTCAGACCATAGAATTTAAAAGTTCACATCCATGGAAAGAAAATAACTGCAGAGTAGAGAATTAAATGGTAATGCAAAGTAGGGTAAATGTACCTTGCACCGGAGTCAATCAGAGATATCTACTCGGCATCTAGGGTAAGCTTTCTGAATGCTCTCCTCAGTTTCCCAAGTACAATCTCGCGGATCTCCACTCCATTGCACTTTGACTAAATGAACCTTCTTGTTCCTCAGCTCTTTGGTTTCTCTGCCGATAATCTTTAGTGGTTCTCGTCTCACAGCTAATTCTGAAGTAATTTCAATGTCCTGTTGAGATGCTTCTTCCACGATCAAGTCTGGATCATGAACGTGCTTTCGAAGTTGAGATATATGAAATACATCATGAACCCCAGGCAACCAATCAGGCAGTTTGACCCTATAAGCGAGAGTTCCGATCCGTTCCAGAATAGGAAACGGACCAATGAATTTGGGTGCCAACTTTCCAGTTTTACCGAACCGGATAACTCCTCTCATCGGCGATACTTTCAAATATACGTAGTCGCCAACAGCAAAGGATATATCTCTTCTTCTCCTATCGGCGTAGCTCTTTTGTCGGCTTTGAGCGGCAAGTAATCGTTTCTTAATAAAATCGACTTTGTCGGCAGCTTCTCGAATCATATCAGGACCCAACACAAGTCTATTACCGGGTTCGACCCAACATGCAGGAGATCGGCACGGTCTACCATACAATGCTTCGAATGGCGACATTGTCAGACTCGCCTGGTAGCTGTTGTTATAAGAGAATTCAGCCAAATGTAGATGGTCTTCCCATGATCCACCGAAATCTAGAACACAAGCCCGCAATAGATCTTCTAAAATACGATTCACCCTCTCAGTCTGACCGTCTGTCTGAGGATGATAAGCGGTGCTTAAGTTCAACTTCGTTCCCAGCTCAACTTGAAATGCTTCCCAGAATTTGCTAGTAAATATTGTATCTCTATCACTGACTATACTGAGCGGCACTCCATGTAGTCTAACTATTTCCCTGAAGTAAATCTGCGCCAGACTCTGAGCAGTTCTGTTTGATCTGACAGGTATGAAATGGGCGGTCTTCGTGAAGCGATCTACGATCACCCAAATACTGTCATTCCCTTTTCTGGTTCTGGGCAGACCATCAATGAAATCCATAGAAATATGTTCCCACTTCCAACCAGGAACTTCTAGCGGTTGTAATAATCCAGCTAGTTTCTGTTGGTCGCTCTTGACTAGTTGGCAAGTAGGGCATCGGCTAACATATAAAGAAATGTCCCTCTTCATCGACTTCCACCAGAAAGTGCGTTTGATGTCATTATACATTTTGCTTACTCCCGGATGGATACTAAGTTTCGACTTGTGGCATTCATCCAGTACTTCCTTTCGAAGCTCAGGAATGTTAGGAACACATATTCGACCTTTGAGCCTTAGAATCCCATCATTATCAGCTTGAAAACTCGAGGGTTCGCCTTGTTGAATTATCTCTCTGATCTTCTGAATGAAGTGATCATCCTCCTAAAGAGCATATATTTTATCTAGCAATGAAGTCGTGATAATAAAACTGGCGATCATTTCATTCTTTCGGCTTAACGCATCGGCCACGACGTAGGCTTTCCCTGGAGTGTATATAATTTCAAAATCGTATGCTGCAAGGAACTCTAGCCAACATTGTTGCCTCAGATTCAAGTCCTTCTGGGTGAACATATACTTTAACGATTGGTGATCTGTAAACAGTTCAAATCTCTCACCCAGAAGATAGTGCCTCCAGATTTTCAAGGCGAATACTATAGCCAATAACTCAAGATCATGAGTTACATAGTTTTTCTCGTGCGGCTTCAGTTGACGGCTAGCATAAGAAATCACTTGGCCCTTTTGCATTAACACTGCGCCTTCTCTAGAAGCATCAGTCCAGACTTTCAAATCCTGATTGCCATCGATGATGGTTAACACTGGAGCAGTCGTTAGTCTTAACTTTAGCTCTTCAAAAGCCTCCTCACTTTTTGGAGTCAATTTGAATTTAGAGTGCTTCTTTGTAAGCTTCGTTAAATTACCAGATATCTTCGAAAAGTTTTTAACGAACTTCCGGTAATAGCTAGCCAATCCGAGAAAACTGCGGACTTCAGTGGGGGTACTGGGCTGTTTCCAGTTTTGAGTAGTTGTGATTTTTCTTGGATCCACAACGATTCCTTCTTTCGATACGACGTGGCCTAGAAATTTTACTTCATCTTGCCAGAAGATACATTTGGAAAATTTGGCTTTTAATACATTCCGTCACAGAATTTCTAGAACCTGTTCCAGATGCTTTTCATGTTCGTTCTTTGATTTAGAGAAGATTAGAATATCGTCAATAAAAACCAGAACAAATTTATTCAATACTCCTCTGAATACTCTGTTCATCAGATCGACAAAGTAGGCGGGAGTGTTACATAAGCCGAACGGCATTACTAACCACTCGTAGAATAATTCGGGGCCTCTGAACGCTGTCATTGGAACACACTCTTCGGCAATTCGAAGTTGATGGAAACCTGTAGCTAGGTCCATTCGGGAAAATACTTGTGCGCCATTTAATCGATCCAACAAATCATCAATCCACGGCAATGGATATTTGTTCTTTATTGTCTGTTTGTTCAAATCCCGATAATCCACATATAGCCGTAGAGTACCGTCAGATTTTGGGACAAAAACCACTGCTGCTCCCCAATCAGAGAAACTAGGCCTGATCAGACCCTTCCATACTAGCTGTCGTGTTTGATTGTCTAATTCGTCCTTCTCTTTCAAGGACATTCTTCGAATAGCATGAACTACCGGCCTTGCATTGGGAATCAAAGCAATTTTGAAATCTATTTCTCTCTGCGGAGGTAAGCGAACAACTTCTTCGAACACATCCGCATAGTTCTTGACGACCGGAATGTCTTTGATGAGGTCAGGAATATTCTCTGTGACCTCTGGGATATTTCCTATTTGGGCTGGAGAAACATTTAGAGCTGCCCAGAAGTCTTTTCTATTAGCATTCTGACCTTCACAGGGAATGGTTATATAATCACCTGATTTAATCTTCGCCTTTACGACTCTGTCGGCGCATTTAACTTCAGCTTCATATTTGGTCAACCAGTCTAACCCCAAGATAAGATCAAACTCTTTAAAATTGATGACGACTACGATGGTAGGAAACCGATTACGAGAGAAAGAAACCGGCACTCCACAAATCCAACTGAGATCAATGGAACCCCCAACCGGATTTTGGACAGTCATTGGTTCTTTGAGCTTTTTCAAATTCAAATCCAGTTTCTTAGCCGCATCTTTGGCAATGAAACTTCGTGACGCGCCTGTGTCAAACAGTACTTTGACTGGAATGTTTTTGACAGTAAGCGTGCCTTCTAAAACATCTGGCCTCTCTTGAATAGCGGTGGGCTCAGAAGCTTCTGTTACTTCATTTACCTGAGCTTCTTTGGTTGTTTTCAACAGCCGGCAATCTTGCTTTACATGACCAAACCGATGGCATTGATTGCATCTTTTACTTTCCCGGAGCTTCTTGCCGGATTTAAACCCATCCTTTACTTGTTTCTTTAGAGATCTGCAACTTATCGAGAGATGTCCTTGCCTATTGCACTTACTGCATACCGCTATCGTTACAGGTTCTTTCCCAGATTCATCCCTTTTCCTCTTGGCACTGGGCTTCCTACTGACCTCAGATCTCGTACTGGCTTCAAGAATATCAGTTTCCGACTCTTCTTTCTCACTACTAAAGACTTCTTCTTCGTCGCGCAACATTCCTTTCTTATGGAGATCTTCATACTGATAAGCCATATAAATCATTTCAGAGAAGGGAAGTTTTACATTCCTCAATACACTATTCTGATACTTTCTTTGCAGGCCATGAATAAACCTCAGATTTTTCCTCTTTGGATCTTGAATCAGATGAGGAGCAAAGTGAGCAAGTTCGTTGAATTTCTTATGATATTCTGGAATGGTCATATCACCTTGTATCAAATAAGAAAATTCATCACATAATCTCTCGGTTGCTTCGGGAGGAGTAAATCTTTCTAAGAAAATCACTTTGAATCTGTCCCAGGTGATATCACCTTCTGGATTATTCTCTATAACCGAATCCTACTAGAACAAAGCTTCATCTTTGAGTGCCCAGGATGCCAGTAATATTTTCTGGTCATCCCTCAGCTTTAAACCATCAAAGATCTTTTCAGCCGAACGAATCCAAGCCTGTGTCTTCATAATAAATTCTTCACCAGAGAACGGTATTCCACCCATGTTTCGATATTTGATTAATAGGGCCTCAATATCCGGTTCTGCATTCCTTCTGTTTCTGACACTCATTTTCTAGTACTTCTGCAAACAGCAGATCAAGTGTCAGGTCACAGAAAAGATAATTTAAAATATAGAAACATATACTTCCAAATGTAAATGTGTCTATCGAGGTGTAATTTCATTCTGCTTTACTCATACTAGGATATTGCTGATCCTATCTGTATAGAGCTACCCATCCTAGAACACTACTGGTTCTATTTCTGACGAGTTCGTTCAAATGTTATATTCCAGAACTAAGCTTAACCAAAGCTCTGATACCACGTTGAGACGACCCCAAATCCCGTTCTGACGGAGACAAGGGTAATCTTTGGAATATAACACAGAAACAGATAATAACAGAACATAATTAAATAAATACACCAGATAATGAACAATAGAATATACTGGATAAAAGTAATCATCAGAGTTACACAGTATACAGGATCATACTTAGTAAAATTACAGTTCAGCTATACATAAATGTCTACAGCGGAAAATAAACATAATATGTACAATAGGAGTTGAACAGCATAAAAAGAGATAAATGACAGAATCCATCTTCAGCTCCATCTATCCAGAAAGAACCAGCTAAATCTGAATACAAGGCTGCCCATGAAGAAAAAGGGGCACCCGAGTTTGAGAGTGAAACAAACTACGAGTCAGTCATGGGACTGGTATGAGAAATCCATTCAACACATATATAATATGGCTAATCACAGGACCACGCCACTTTTGTTGAACGGGTTTACTCCATTGGATTGCCAGTGCTTTAAAACAAATCATTCTTTGAAACAACGCTATGCTTTTTATAAAAATGAAGCCGTTATAAGACTCAATTCCCATCACACAATGCAACGCAAACCGGAGGATAGAGTTTTTACCTTATAACAGCCAAAATATGCTTGATACGAACAAAACAAAGGCATTTGATATTATTGCTAGTGTTTATATGTTTCGAAAACAATTTCAAATCATAACTATCAATCATAGACGGCATGGGTACCATATATCATGTCGCCATATATATATACAATCAAAACCACACAGTCACGTATTTGGAAATTGGATTTCCGTCATGAACCAAGGCAAAAGATAGTCCTTACCAAATTCGTGACTCTCTAGCCCAAGCCACAGGTACATCCACGACCATACCCTAGATCATCAGGGCCGGTCCACACGAAGTGGATTATAATGCCTGAACAATGCGTTTCTCCACCCTTTGGGGTGTAAATGAGCCAACGAATGATTCCATCGGACCCGGATCGTCCGATCAAACCGAGGCGCCTCGCAACAGCAACAACCACATAGGTGAAAAGTATATAAATGTCAGGACTGGTAGGTCACTGACACCACCCTAGCTAGAAAGAAAACGCACGTCCCCCCTGAGGTCCTGCTCCCGTTTCTGGTTCATACCGGGGTGTGAGGCTCGCGAATTCGCGTTATACACAAAGTTACGCCACACAGGCGGTGCTTTGATCATCACCACAAGGCTTTGCTTTTCAACAGAAGCCCTGATCACTGCATCTTAGCATGCCACACAGGCAATTCATGCCATGCGACTGATGTCCATCGATATACAACCTCTGAGCTCGTGCGTTTCAGAGAAGGGCGTTAAGCAAAAGAATAAATTCTCCGCCGCCAAACAGATGTATATTTAATAGAGATCAATCAACACAGAATAAAATCCAATGTTAGACACACAGTCCATCTACAAGTCCGTTCTGGGTCTGAATGAAACCGGAGGCACTAAATACCTCGCAAACCCATCGATCACCACGTACGTCTGGACGATCACCACTCATTATCCATATTTCGGGATGCCTCCCAATCAGGACCTCGGTTACCATCCAAACGAGGTGAAGATCTCCGGTCTTCGACCACCGTCTTCATCTTCGAATTTCAATCGTCGGTCAATTATTCGAAATGAGAATTAACTCGGCCTTTTCAAATAATTCACGTATATTTAGAATTTCAAATCAATTTATTTCAATGGTTAAATCATTCAACAACACCAATTTTGTTCTTTAATGTAATTTTCACACCAAACGCATTCAACCATCAAATACCACATAAATCGAGCAAATTCAGTTTATTTCCATTCCATATCGTTTATGATATTTTATAACGATTTATCGCTATTTTTATTTATTTTAAAATAGCCAATTTATTCAAAACGACGCTTCGGGCCATAACGCGGCCGTGGCGCTATTTTTCTTCAGATTTGATTTACACATATCTGAAAATCTAATCGCTGGATCTTCACAAAATTTACTTCATTAGAAAGGTCTTTTCAAAACGAATCCAACGGTTCCAGTTTCGGGAAAATCCGACGGTCGGATCTCCCGGTACAATCGTTTGAAGTTTCGATTTCAAAATATGAACTGCAGCGTCGTTATTTGATTAAATATAATTATATTTATATATATATATAAATATAATCGTTTCTGGCGCTGTTTTTCTTCAGATTTGAATTAAACATTCTAGACAATCCAACCGTTGGATTTTTACAAAGTTGGTGCCGTCGGAAAGATATTTCCAAGGCGAACCCGACGGTTGCGGTTTCGGGAAAATCCAATGGTCGGATTTCCCGCACTAGTTGTTTGAAAACACGGTTTCAAAACACGAACTGCACGGCCACGTTTCGTTTTAATTTTATTTATATTTATATATTTATATAAACATAGTTCATTCAACAATTTCAATATCGTTTTCACTTCAATTATTTCACTAACGCCTTTAAATTTTGGAAAATTTCGCCATAACCTCCTTTGTACGGGAGGGGCTGGGAAAATTCCCAAATAGCCACACGGGCGTCTCATGTCGAAAAGAAAAAGAAAAAGCCAAGCGACTAGCCAACAGGCTCATAAAATCATCACCCAAACAAAACAGTAAATGTGTACCTATTTATCGGGCACAAAATTTTATTCCTCTTCTCTAGCCCCTTTGCTATAACCTGTTCAATAAATATGCATGTACATATATACAGTTCTTATCACTTATCATTTTCCATTCAACTTCATATTTGATTTCCATTTGGTTTAAAAACACCATTCATTCTAATGTTGCATGTATAGGCAAAAATCATATCATTAGCTAATTAATGAATATTTCAACTCATATATGTTTATTTGAACGAGTGGCTATTTTTAACACTTCACATTTCAACGGTTCATGTATATAATAAAAATGAGATTTTTATTGTAAAACAATTTATTTCAAAACACTATTATTCTATATAGTTTATATGGGTGATAAAAATAGGATTTTTCTTATAAAACAATTTATTTTAAAATGAGATTATTTTACATAGTCCATATGGATGATAAAAAGGTGATTTTTATTATAAAACAATTTATTTCAAAATATGAATACCATTCAACACATGAATTTCTAATCAATGAATGAATATCGATTCAACACATGAAGGTTTTTTATAGTTTCTATATATAGATAAAAATGTGATTTTTATATTTGAAACGCGAATACCATTCAACACATGAATTTCTAATCAACGAATGAATATCGATTCAACACATGAATTTCTAATCAACGAATGAATATCGATTCAACACATGAAGGTCTTCTATTCAATGAATAAATATAGTTTCAGCAAATGAAAATAATTCAAACACATGAATATTATTCAAAATTTCGGCAGCATAACGACAGGGTAGTTAAAACCGGGACCGTCCCTAGTACGGCTCCTCGCTCTACCTTAAAACCTCGCGGTTTTTGACAATGGGGATCATGCATCTAGTTCGCACGCAGGCGGCATGTATATATTTATTTCATTTCCACAAACTAATCCTATGTGGTTTCAACCAAATATTTCTCAACCACAAATGGGTATTTTTCAACCATAATCAATCAATATCAACCACAAACAATCCCAAACAACCATTCGCTATCAATCAATTTTCACACCAATCACAATCAATAAATATCGTCCATGGTTTGTGGACGAGGGGCGTATATATATATATATATATTTATATATAGCAATTCACTTTTATTTCAACACATATATAATTTTTACAACGCATATATAACTTATACATCGAACGTACAACTTATACAACACTTATACAAGAGGTGTACAACGCTTATATAACTCATACATCGACTATATAATTTATACATCGTCGTTTTCCATATTGTTTATAAATTAGAAATCTCACATTGGGTTCCACTCCACCAAAAATAGAAGAAGGCTCAGAAAAATATGCGGTCTCTTCTAGAATGTAGAAGACATCCACACGAGTCCATTGTCTCTTGTTTCACTGGATTTCGATAAGAAACGAAGAAGATATCATTTTTAGAAGTTAATTGAATTTCGCGACGGTTCTAAACTGTTGGAACAGTTCAAAAATATAGAACCCGTACCTCTGCCCTTTTTATTCGAAACTAGGTTTCGAATTATTTGCTAATCCGCTGCTTGTTGTTTCGATCAGCTGGCGTGACGTTGTCGAGGGTGGAGAGGGCTCCACGGCGCCACCACTGGTGGTCAACTCGGCGGCGGCTGGAGGAAGATCTGGCGGCTCGAACGTCGATGCTTTGGGGGGCCAGAGCTCTCGATTTACTCCACGAAAAAATCCCTAATTGCTATGGATTAGAAGAGGATGACGAGCACTTCAAAAGCCTTAACTGCGGCGGGGACTATCGGTACGTGTGGAGGAAGTTAGAGTGGAGAGAAGTTTCGAGGAGGAGCCGCCGTTCATCGAGAGGAATATCGGGGAAGAAGACATGATGAGGGCCAATAGGATTTTTTCATTTTATTTTATAATTTTTAAAATCTCTAAAATACCCCATGTCACCGACGAACGCCAATTCAAACCCAACGACTGTCGTCCCTAGCGTTTTACCCCCATTCCGAACACAATGGATATGTTTCGAAGGCCCATTCGACTGTTTCAGTCAGTTTTCCTTCAAATTAAAATATAAAATATTCAATATTTAATTTGAACGTACATTTCAATTTGCCAGGGCCACAAACTGATTTGAAATATTCCAGAAAAATAAATCTAGCTATGTTTTGACGATACGGTCCCAACAAAACTAGTTTCATCGAATTCTGAGACTGTTTGCAAAAAGGCCCATTTCTGGTCGATCCAATTTAACTGTAATTGACCAAAACACATTTTCCTTTGCCATGCTCACATATCAGCTTCAAAAATTATGAAATTTGAAACCTAGCAATAACTTCACATCCCGGATCCAACAAAAGTGGTTTCGTCGAATTCCGAGGTCGTATGCAAAATGGCCAATTTCATGGGCTATATAAATTCCATAGCGACCTTTCTGAAAATTCATTCGGCCATAACTTTTGTTTTCCGCTATGAAAATTCAATTTTTCAGATTCGATAGAAAGGTATTCACTAACAGATTTAAATATTTTTGGTTTCACTAAAATCCGTTTTGTTTTGCACCCGGTACAGTCCGACAAAGTTTGAATTCAATTTTTGAAACTGTAGCGCCATTTCAGGCCTTGTTTATAATTATAATTAATTATATTCATTTTCAATTGTCATTTCAACTCAGTTTTCATCGCTATTATTTAAAATATTTATTTTAAATATTTAAAATCCATTATTTTAGCCAATTTAAAATTTTTAAATTGGTTCAGATTTTCTGGGTCGTTACAGAATAATAAAAATATAATTTTTATATGGTAGAGATAGTAAAAATATGATTTTTATATACTAGAAAAAATAAAAATGTGATTTTTATATGAGTGGCGATATAAAAGTATAATCTTTATTAGAATAAGAGCAATATAAAAATATAATTTTTATTATGAAGTTAGCGTGATAAAAATATGATCTTTATTATATGAACACCGGTATAAAAATAGAATTTTTATCTATATAGTAGCGGTATAAAAATAGAATTTTTATCTATATAGTAGCAGTATAAAAATGTGATTTTTTATCCATATAGCGTAGTTATAAAAATGTGATTTTTATATATATGGCAACAATATAAAGATGCGATTTTTATATATGTAGTGGATACATACAACGAAAGTGACAAAAGGCGGACACGGCAAGATTTTCTACATATGAAGAGTCGCGGTGTTTGGTTTAGCTTCTCGGTGAGAACTCCTCACCTTTAATTTATTTCTAGTTTGAAATATATACTAGGATGCAGACGGTGCTTAGTAGCACCTGACACCCGTCGTCCACAGACCATGGATGGCTTGTTTGTTTGATTGATGTGTTGTGAAAATTGATTGTGTGATGTGGATTGAATAAATATTTTATAGTTAAAAATATAATTTTTAACGTGTATATAAAATAAATATGAATAAACAAATCGGATGGTTTGTTTATGTACACCCATTTGAAGGATGTTGATTGGGATGATAAATTTTACACATCGCCCAACTGCACAAATAAAAATCTATGTTTGTTGATTTGAAACCCCACACGGGTATTGGGATGATATTTGACGTACACTAATCCCGATTGTTTAGTTGTATGTCAATCGATGGGTTGACAAACTATGTAAGCGTTAATTATTTATATTTAATGCTTATGCAGTTGTTTGGTGCACTTTGGATGATGGTTGATTATTTATCATTGCTATTATATACATGTGTTGTATAGAATCCATATAAATAATATTATATGATAATTGAGTGGTCTCATTCCAATTTAGAGAATAAAAGTAAATTCATGTGTTGAATAGAATAAATATTCATGTGTTGAATAAAATATAAATTCATGTGTTGAATAGAATAAATATTCATATGTTGAATAAAATAAATATTCATGTGTTGAATAGAATAAATATTCATGTGTTGAGTAAAATAAATATTAATGTGTTGAATAATAGAATAAATTCATGTGTTGAATAAAATATAAATTCATATGTTGAATAGAATAAATTCATGTGTTGAATAAAATATATATTCATGTGTTGAATAAAAGAAAATTCATGTGTTGAAGAAAATATTCATTTGTTGAATAGAATAACGAAGTTATTGAAATATATAAAGCCGTGTTGATTAGATATGCGCCATTTTGACGTGAACGATATTTATATCGATTTTATTCATTTTTATAATGAATATCGAAAAGGAAGTGATTTCAAAATATAATGTTTTAAAAATATTATCATTTATAGATTAATTATATGGAATATTCAATTTTAATCAGAAATTGAATATGAAGTTGAAATCGTTTTAAAACGAATTTTAGACAATATATAAAATACATTTTGAAAGGAAATCGACGAAATATATATATTATATATATTATATATATAATGGCCTAAATAAAACGTGCCGCGCCACGGCAGTTCGTGAATTTCAACCATTGACTTCGAATGGATATTAAGGGAGATCCGACTGCCGGATTCTCCTAAAATCGGAACCGTTGGTTTGTGTCGAAAAGAGCTTTCTAACGAATATTAGAGATTTGAAATCTAACGGTTGGATTTAGAATTATGTCCAAATCAAATTTGGAAAAGGTCGCTGTAAGTGCAGTTCAATGGTCGTTGATGGAAATCGACTGTACGTGCCTTGATAAAATTATTAAAAATAGTAATAATTTGTGTAAAATCATAAGAAATGATTTGGAAGAATTGGGATGAAAAATTCCATATTTAAAAAGATAAAAGTAAATTTTTATCAAAATGAAATAGTTTTGAACTAGAATTATAATCCATTTATTTTTGTAATAAATAAACTGGATTTGAAAGGGTTTTAAAAGTAACCAGAATTTCCAATAATTGAATTGGAATGGATTTGAATCGAAATTGTCTTTGGAATATTTCGATGTTGGATTTCGTGATTATACAGATATTGTTATGGAAATTTGAAAGATATATTTATATCGTTATTTCCAATACGATATTTATTGGTCGTAGAATTTGATATTGAATATAAGCCGATATATTTTCTATTCAGAGCCTTGTATTTAATATCAAATGGGAATTGGGTTTATCATGAACTGTGTTTTAACGACATTCGTTCTTTAACCCGACTTACAGTGAAATGTGATTTGGAATTTATAAATCTTTTGATAAGATTTAAAGGAGATTTTCCAAAGTAAAGTTTTTCCAATTTAATAAAATAAATTGGAATGGAATGGAATTCGATTTGGTAATAAGTGAATTTCTGTGGAGGAAGACAACTATAATATCTGGAATTTAAAAGGGTTTGCCGTTATTCCATTTATATTATTAGTAGGATATGGAAGTTTATATCGATTATATATATCGATTTGTTCACTTGCTAATTTACGGTCTTCGGGGTTATTACTTAGGGAATTGATCTGATGTTGGTTTTGTCCTTCGGGGTTATTACTTAGGGAATTGTTCACTTGCTAATTTACGGTTAAAGGCTGGTGGAATAGAATGTGATTTTGGGTTAATTGTGAACCATGTTTAAACGACATTGGTTCTTTAACCCAATTAAAGACAGGATATGATTTCCCAAGTTAAATAATCATTAATATTGATTTTTGGGAAGATTAAAACCAAGTGGAGTTTTAATGAATCTTTAATTAGATTGAAATGATTGAGAATGGAGTATCACCAGTTTTGCTCCAGGCGATAGTTAAATCTTTAATTAGATTTGAAAGTGAAATGGTAATTGAATTTACCGATAACACCGTGGTGTTAGATATGAAGTATTACCAGTTTTACTTCATGGGATGAATAGGTTGGGAATGGGAAATGAAAACAAATGATTACTTCGATGTGGTTAGCTAACCCCGACTAATTTGAATTGATATTCAAAAGAAGATTAAAGAATAAATTTAAAGAATTTATCTTTGATAAAATTAATGGGAACCTTTCCCAAAGTATAACAATATATGAATAAAAGAAGATTCTGAATTGGAATGAGGCGTATGTTGTGTTTGTGTAACACTTGTTTATTATATACGCGGGTTATTCAGAAAGAACGGGTTTATCCCATTCTGAATAACTGATTCGACGATGTGTCGAGGATGAAGACGGTGGTCGAAGACCGGAGGTCTTCACATCGTTTGGGTGATTACTGATGATCTTGATTGGGTTGTACACCTAAGAGGAGGGAATCAGTTGGTGATCGTCTAGACGTACTTGGAGATCGATGGATATGCGAGGTACAAGGTGCCTCCGGTTTCGTTCAGACCCAGAACGAACTTGTAAATGGACTGTGTGTCTGACATTGGATTTTACTCTGTGTGATTGATTTCTATTAAATATATATCTGTTTGGCAGCGGAGAATTTATTCTCTTGCTTAACGCCCTTCTCTGAGACGTACAAGCTTAGGGGTTATATATTGATGGATATCAATCGCATGGAGTGAATTGCCTGTGTGGCATGCCTAAGTGGAAAATGATCAAGGCTTCTGTTGAAAAGCAGAGTCTTGTGGTTGATGATCAAAGCATGGCCTGTGTGGTATAGCTTTGTGTAGCGTTGATTCGCGAGCCTCACACCCCGGTTGTGAACCAGAAATGGGAGAGGACATCAGGGAGGGCATGCATTTCTTTCTAGCTAGGGTGGTGTCAGTGACCTACCAGCCCTGACATTTATATTATTTTCAGCTGTGTGATTGTTGCTGTTGCGAGGCGCCTCGAATATATCAGTGACTATGTGGAGCCGATGGAGTCATTGGGCTCATTTACGCCCCAAAGGGCGAGGAAACGCAGTGTTCAGGCATAATAATCCACATTGGTGGACCGGCCCTGACGGTCCAAGGCTGCCTGCGCGCTTGCCTTAGACATGGTAGGCTAGATTGTCTCGAAGCAGTGAGGACGATCCCTGGCCTCGGTTCACAGATGGAAATCCAACTTCCAATACGTGACTTTGCGGTTTTGATTGTAGAACCTATATATGGCGACACAGTGGTATGGGGCAGTTATGCCGTCTATGATTGATACTTATGATTGAATTTTTTTAGACACTATACACTTATAGTAATAATAAAAGATGAAATTTAGCGTATCAAGCATTCTTTGGCTATTATAAGGTAAAACCCTATCCTCCGGCTTGTGTTGCATTGTGTGATGGGACCTGGGTCTTATAATAGCTTCATTGTTCTTTATTTAGCATTGCGTTGTTGTTTCATGCACTGGTATTCTTGGGAGGAAACCCGTTTCGTGTTATATGGCGTGGTCTCTTGATTTACCTAACTTTGAAATAAAGATTAATGGCTGTTTTAGTTCTCACACCAGTCACATGACTGACCTGGAGTTTATTATTTTAACCTAAACTCTGGGTGCCCTTATTTTGACACGGGCAGCTAGTAGTTTTAGTTTTGCAGATTTATATTCACAGGATCCTGATTTACAGCTGAAGCGGTATTCGGAAAGCTCTGTATCCGTGTATCAGTTTTCAGTTGTGCTTTGTATTGTTTTTCCACTGCGGTGTATTTAAATGTAATTTAAACCTCTGATAATTTATGATGTGTAATATTATTCATACTCTGTATATTCTTATATTCTGATGAAATTGTTGTAATATACAATGAAATGTTCTTCTGTTTGCGTTCCAATTTTTCGTGTTTTCAAAACAATCAGGGTTTCGAATGGTCTTGGTCAGTTTAGCGATCAATTCGGATCAAGCAAAATTCCTTGTTGTTTCATTTGGTATCAGTCCGCCATTTTTTATTTCAGAGAGAAAAGATATCGGGCCAAACAAAATAATGGGTGAAGCACAAATGGAAGAGGGCCAGCCAAGTTTGATTAAAAGGGACAAGATACAAAGGAGCTAAAGGGATTTATTACTTAGTTTTTTAAAGAAACTAGGGTTTGGTTTTGTTAAGGGTTTTATTTTAATTTGTTTTTAGTTTTTAAATTTGTAATCGACTTTAGAGTTTTCTACTTTGTCCCTAAAACTAGGGAGACGAATTATGGGATTTGTAATTCGGGGAAATCTGGTTTCGGGGATAGAATCCAGTGCAGGGTTTTGAGCGTAGGGTTAAGAACAGTTGGGAGCGAGTGTCGTGAGTTTACAGGGGATTGTAAGCGTAGAGATTGTTTTAACTCCTATTAGAAACCTTGGGGAATGCAGCAGTAGGCAGGGTTTTGCCGAAGCTGGGTATATCTGTGTGTTATTTATTTTCTGCATTTATCCTGATTATTATCTGTGCTGTTATTATTCAATTACTCTGCGAAAATCTGCGATAACCCCTATTCACCCCCCACTAGGGTTAATTTAGATCCTATACCCGATGCTCCTCGTACAAAGGAGGTTATGGCGAAATTTTTCGAAAATTTGGGCGTTAGCCAAATTTTTGAAGAATTGGAAAATTCTTAAAAACTGAAAAGTCGAAGAATGAACGCCAAACTGAAAGTTGAGTTGGTTAGTTAAACAACTTTCAACTCCATTCCTTTTCGAGGACGAAAAGATTTTAAGTGGGGGAGATTGTAATGAATTTTGAATATTTATTTTGGCTATTTTAATGAATTTTGTATATTTAAAATGATTTATTTTAAATAATTACGAAAAGAAATTTATTTTCAATAGAATCAGAACGTATATATTTATTTGAATCGAAGTTAGAATATAAATTTTATTTTGATTATAAAAGGAATTGGAAATGGCACGGTAGTTTAAAAATTCGATTCCAAATTTCAAATGAATGTACAGGATTCAAAATAAACCAAATTTTAGTGAAACCAGAAATATTTGAAGCTGTTTGAAAATATCTTTTGAACGAATCTGAAAAATTGAAATTTAATAGCGGGAATAAAAAGTTATGCCCAGTTGTAAATTCAGAATAGTCGCTATGGAAATATACCCCTTAAAAATAGCGATTTGGCAAATGACCTCCGTTTTCGACGAGACCACTTTTGTTGGATCTGAAATGTCAAATTATTGCTAGATTCCAATATTCATTTTTTTGAAATCAATATGTGAGCGTGGTGAATTTAAACGCGTTTGGTAATTTCAGTTTGAATTTAATCGACTGGAAAATGACCGTTTTTCAAACGGTCTCCAAATTCAATGAAATTAGTTTTGTTAGGACCGTATCATCAAAACATAGCTAGATTTATTTTTCTGGAATTTTTAGGGTCCGTAGGTGGCCCCAATAAATCAAAATGTACGTTTGAAATTAAAATATAATGATTTATATTTTAATTTTGATGAAAACTGATCGTAACACCCGAATTGGGTTATGAAACATATCCCATTGTGTCTGAAATATGGGTGTTTGGTTAGGGACGACAATCATTGGGTTCGATTCGGAGTTCGAAAGAAAAACTAACTTTCTGGAAAATTAAAATAATTATATTATATATTAGTCAACCCCACATTTCTCTCTCCCTCACTTTCTCTCCACGTTCAGATCTGAGGGAAAAAAAATTACAACTTCTCAAAATCCGTCGCCCTCCCCTATAACAAACCGCCACCGCTGCAGAAGGCCGCCTCTCTCTCCTCACTTCCCCTCCCTCTCCTCTCGCTCTCTCTCCTCTAAGCCCCTCAAAATGAACAGGAATCACTTAGAGCTGCCGCCTCCATCCACCATTGCCGCTGCCGCCCTCCTACACCGCCGCCGACCACCTGAAGCCCCTCCGCCACCTGTCAATGCGCAGACAAACCCCCTCCCCTAAGAATGGAAAAAGAAGAAGGTAAATTACATTAATTCTATTTATTTATTTCTTTTCTGTGTAATTAATTTTAAAAAAATAAGTAAATCGGTTTTTTAAGTATTGTAAAAAATATTAGTTTTTTATTTATTTATTTTATGTATAGCAATATAAAAAAATCAGTTTTTTTATATGTATAGAAATATAAAAATCAGTTTTTTTTATATGAATAGCGATATATAAAAATATGGTTTTTTATATGTATGAAATTATTTTAAAGTAACGATTTTTATATGTATGAAATCATTTTAAAGTAACGAATTTTATATGTATGAAATCATTTTAAAGTTATGACTTTTATATGTATGAAATCATTTTAAAGTTATGAATTTTATATGTATGAAATCATTTTAAAGATGCGATTTTTATATGAATGAAATCATTTTAAAGATGCGATTTTTATATGAATGAAATCATTTTAAAGATGTGATTTTTATATAGATGATTTTTAGTTAGAAAAGAAATGATTTTTAGTTAGAAAGATATGATTTTTACTTATAATAAAAAATTGGTTTTTATATATGAAGTAGTGGCATAAAAACTGGATTTTTATATATGAAGTAGCGGCATAAAAATTGGATTTTTATATATGAAGTAGTGGCATAAACATTGGATTTTTATATATGAAGTAGTGGCATAAAAATTGAATTTTTATAATGAAAAAGATTGAATTTTTATAATGAAAAAGATTATATTCGGATAATGAAAAAGAATAGATTTTTATATTAATGATTTTTAATAAAAAGATTTGATTTTTAAATAGGAAGAGTTAGGATTTCTTAGAATAAAAATTCGATATATATATATGTATATATATGAAGTAGCGATAAAAATTCGATTTATATATATATGAAGTAGAAATAAAAATATGATTTTTATTTATATAATAGCGATGTAAAAATATTATTTTTACTATGAACAACGTGGAAAGGATTGCGTTGGAATTTCGAAAATCAAATCTGAATCCGAACCGTTCAGAAATTCAGAAATAAAAATGGAGGAGTGGAACCCAAAGGTGAGAACTTCTCACTTTAATTTTCTTTTCTAGTTAAAATATATACTAGGATGCAGATGGTGCTTAGCAGCACCCAACACCCATTGTCCACAGACCATGGACGACTTGTTTTATTTGATTGTGTTGTGAAAATTGATTGTGGTGTGAAATGGACTGTATAAAATATTCATGTGTTGAAATAAATATTTTATCGTTAAAAATATAATTTTTAACTGTAGATGAATAAAATAAATATTCATTTACAAATCAGACGATTTGTATTTGTACACTGATTGACTGATATTGATTGAGACGATAAATTTTACACATTACCCAACTGCACAAATAAAATTCATTATTTGCTGATTGAAACCCCACACGGATATTGGGATGATATTGGATATACACTAATCCCAATATTTAGTTGTATGTCAACGATGGGTTGACAGGCCATTACAAGTGTTAATTATTTATATTTAACGCTTATGCAATTGTGTCTGATTCCATTTCAGAAGGAATGAATATTTTAAAATAATGAATATTTTAAAATAATGAATATTTTAAAATAGTGAATATTTTAAAATAATATTCAGTAAAAGATCAAAATCTGATTTGATGTCCGATTTGGGATGGACACGAAAATATTTAAATATATAAAGCCGTGTTGATTAGATTAACGTCATTTTGACGTGAATGATATTTATATCGATTTTATTCATTTTTATAATGAATATCGAAAAGGAAGAGATTTCAAAATCTAATGTTTTGAAAATACTATCATTTATATATATCGATGATATGGAATATTCAATTTTGATTTGAAATTGAATATGAAGTTGAAATTGTTTTGAAAATGAATTTAAAACGATTTATAAAATACATTTTAAATGGAAATCGACAAAATATATATAATATATATATTACATATATAATGGCCTGAATAGAACGCACTACGCCGCGGCAGTTCGCGAATTTCGACCATTGACTTCGAATGGACATTACGGGAGATCCGACCATCGGATTCTCCTAAAATTGGAACCGTTGGGTTCATATTGAAAAGTTCTTTCCAATGGGTAAAAGAGATTGAAATATAACGGTTGGATTTGGAATTATGTCCAAATCAAATTTGGAAAAGGTCGGTGTAAGTGCAGTTGATGACTGTTTATGGAAATCGACTGTACGGGCCTGGATAAAATCATTAAAAATATTAATAATTTGTGTAAAATCATAATAAATGATTTGGAAAGAATTGGGCTGAAAATTTCCATATTTAAAAAGATAAAAATATATTTTTATCGAAATGAACTAGTCATGAACTAGAATTTTAATCCAATATTTTTTAATAAATAAATTGGATTTGAAATGGTTTTAAAAATAACCAAAAATTTCCAATATAAGAATTAGAAATGGATTTGAATCGAAAGTATCTTAGGAATATTTTGATATTGGATTCTGTGATTATACGGATATTATGGAGGAATTTGGAAGATATATATATCGTTATTCCAATACAATATGTGACGACCCAAAACCCCGTTCTACGGTGGCAAGGGTAATCTTTGGAATATAACACATAAACAAATAACAGCAGAATAGAAATATATAAATACACCAGATAATGTACAACAAAATATACTGGATAAACATAATCACCAGAGTTACACAGTATACAGGATCATACTTAGTACAAAATACAGTTCAGCTTTACATAAATGTCTATTGTGGAATCAAAACATAATATGTACAATAGGAGCTGAACAACATAAAAAGAAAGAAATGATAGAATCCATCTTCAGCTCCATAGCTATCCATAAGGAGCCTGCTAAAACCTGAATACAAGGCTACCCATGTTGAAATAGGGGCACCCGAGTTTGCAAGTGAAACAAACAACGAGTCGGTCATGGGACTGGTATGAGAAATCTACTTAAATTACTTTAACAATAAGGCCAATCACAGGACCACGCCGCTAACACGGAACGGGTTTACTCCATTGGATTGCCAGTGCTTTAAAACAAGTAAATATTTTAAACACCGCAATGCTTTTTATAAAAATGAAGCCATTATAAGACTCAGTTCCCATCACACAATGCAACACAAACCAGAGAATAGAGTTTTACCTTATAATGGCCAAAATATGGTTAATATGAATAAAACAAAGGCATTTGATATTATTATTAGTGTTTATATGTATCAAAAACAATTTTAATCATAAGTATCAATCATAGACGGCATTAATGCCCCATACCACTATGTCGCCATATATAGGTATACAATCAAAACCGCACGATGTCGTATTTGGAAATTGGATTTCCATCATGAACTAAGGCAAGGGATCGTCCTTACCGCTTCGAGACAATCTAGCCCATGTCTCAGGCAAGTACTCTGTCAAGCCTTTGGATCGTCAGGGCCGGTCCACACGGAGTGGATTAAAATGCCTAAACACTGCGTTTCCCCGCCCTATAGGGCGTAAACTGGTCATATACCGACCAAATCATCGGCTCCAGAGCGACCGATATAACCGAGGCACCTTGCTATCCATCATCCACATAAGTAAAATGCCCGGGCATGTAAAACCGAAAACACCACTCCTAGCTAGAAAGAAACGCAGGTCCTCCCTGATGTTCTCTCCCGTTTTTGGTCCATACCGGGGTGTGATGCTCGCAAATCAACGCTAAACACAAAGCTAGCTATTCAAAGCCCTGCTTTGATCATCAACCACAAAGCTTTGCTTTTCAACAAAAGCTTTGATCACAGCATCTCTGTGTGCCACGTTGTCAATCTATAACGTTAGACACACATCCGTTTACAAGTCCGTTCTGGGTCTGAACGAAACCGAAGGCACCTTATTCCCCTCCCATATGTCCAATACAGGAGAGAGGCCCCCGAACATCCAAACGATCAATAAGTACGTCCGGACGACCACTGTAACCCCTTCAGGGCAGCAACTCCCATCAAAGGCATCAGTAGCCATCCATTTAATGTGAAGATCCTCGGTCTTGCACCGTCTTCATATCCTCGACTTCTAACCGTCGACCAATTATTTGAAATGAGAATTAACTCTGCCTTTTCAAATAATTCACGTATATTTAGAATTTCAAATCAATTAATTTCAATGGTTCAATTATCTGACATCTATAATTCAGTTCATTAATGTAATTTTCACGTCAAACACATTCAACCATCAAATATCCAATAAACCGGGTAAATTCGGTTCATTTCCAGTCCATATCGTTTATAATATTTTATCACGATTTATCGCTATTTTTATTTATTTAAATATAGCCAATTTATTCAAACGACGCTTCAGGCCATAACGCGGCCTTGGCGCTGTTTTTCTCCAAATTTGATTTACACTTATTTGAAAATCTAACCGTTGGATCTTTACAAATTTTATGTCATTAGAAAGATCTTTTCAAAGCGGACCCAACGGTTCCAGTTTTTGGAAAATCCGACGGTCGGATCTCCTGGTACAATCGTTTGAAGTTACGATTTCAAAATACGAACTGCAGCGTCGTTATTCGATTTATTTTAATTATATATATAATCCATTCCGGTGCTGTTTTCATTCAGATTTGAATTCAACATTCCAGACAATCCAACCGTTGGATCTTTGCAAAGTCGGTGCCATTGGAAAGATATTTCCAAAGCGAACCCAACGGTTTTAGTTTCGGGAAAATCGAACGGTCGGATCTCCGGGTACAAACATTTGAAATCACGGTTTCAAAATACGAACTACAGCTTCGTTACTGGATTTATTTTAATTATATTTATCTATATATATATAAATATAATCCATTCTACGATTTCAAAAATCATTTCAACTCATATAGGTGATAAAAATGATATTTTTATCAAACAGATACCTATTTCAACATATGACTATTTTTAACAATTCATATATATAGTAAAAATGTGACTTTTATTGTCAAAACTATTTATTTCAAATGCGATTATTTTATATACTTCATATAGATGATAAAAATGTGATTTTTATTGTTAAAGTAATTTATTTCAAAAATGAATATTTTTAGCGATTCGTATATATTATAAAAATGCGATTTTTGTTGTCAAAACAATTTATTTCAAACACAATTATTTTATATACTTCATACATACAATAAAAATGTTATTTTTATCGCTCAAATTATTTTATTTCATACCTTTTGTAAAAATGTTATTTTTACCATTCAAACCATTTTTCTTTCATATATTCGATAAAAATGTCATTTTTATCGTTCAAACCATTTTATTTCCAAAAATGAATATTTTCCAACACATGAATATAAATCAAACACAGGAATATTTCATAAAATTTTGGTAGCATAACGGCAGGGTAGTTAAAACCGGCACTGTCCCGAGTACGGCTCCTCGCTCTACCTTAAAGCCTCGCAGCTTTTGACAATGCGATTTCAATATCTAGTTCGTACGCAGACGAATTTTTCCTATATACTAACCCTATTGGGATTTCAACCACAATAAGTCATATCAAATCAACCATTCGTGATATTCACCAAATTTCACATCAACCAAAATCCAAACAATATCACAACTAATATATATATCGTTCATGGTCTGTGGACGAGAGGAGTATATATATATATAGATATACGTATATAAATATATTTCGATTTCATTTCAATTCATTTCAATTCCAATCAACGCATATATAATTTTTACAATGCATATATGACTTATACATCACACGTACAGCTTATACAACGCTTATACATGGGGTGTACAAGCTTATATAACTCATACATCGACCGTACAATTTATACGTCGTTATTCCATATCGTTTATAACTCAGAAATCTCACATTGGGTTCCACTCCTCCAAAAATTGTAGAAGGCTCAGAAAAATATCCGGTCTCTTCTAGAATGTAGAAGACATCCACACGAGTCAATTGTCTCTTGTTTCACTGGATTTCGACAACATAGCAAAAAGATACGATTTTTATCGTGAAATCAAAATCCGTAGCATTTAAAGTGCTATAATCCTTTAAAATAATATAAACCGTACCTCTCTAAAACGGTTCGAAACTAGGTTTAATTTGCGCGGAAACGGTGAAGCTTGGCCAAGATCAGAACATACCACGTCCTAGGGTTTGGAGAGGGTTTTCCGGCGAGGTTGGTGGGATCGAGCTCGAACCACCGTGGGCGGCGGAATTTAGGTCGATACGACCGAACTTCCTGGGCGCAAGTCTCGAAAACCACGCCTCGATGGGTAGCGAAACTTGTATGGATTTGAAGGCGGAGGAAAACTCTACAAAAACTTCCAAAATGGTTTTTACTGAGCGGATCGTGAGTTCTTGAGGACAGAAGTTTGGGAGGTTTATCGCCATCGCGATGAAGAAGAGTCGGGGAGAGTGAAATGAATTCCATTGACCTATTATTTATTTATTTATATATTTTTAAAATCCAAAAATACCCCTTACCCCATACGAACTCCAGTCCGAACCCAACGACTGTCGTCCCTAGCTAAATACCCCTATTCCGAACACAATGGAATATTTTTCGTAAGCCCATTCGACTATTTCAGTAAGTTTTTCTTCAAATTAAAATATAAAACATTCAATATTTGATTTGAACGTACATTTCAATTTTTCAGGGCCACATACTAATCCCAAAAATTCCAAAAAAATAAATCTAGCTATGTTTTGACGATACGGTCCCAACAAAACTAGTTTCGTCGAATTTGGAGACCATTTGAAAAATGGCCATTTTCTGGTCGATCCAAATTAACTAAAATCTACCAAACACATTTTCCTTTGCCACGCTCACATATTAATTTCAAAAAATCTGGAATTTGAAAACTAGCAATAATTTGACATCCCGGATCTAACAAAAGTGGTTTCGTCGAAAACGGAGGTCGTTTGCAAAATGGCTATTTTCAAGGGCTATATATACTCTGTAGCGACCTTTCTGAAAATTCATTTGGCCATAACTTTTTATTCCCGCTATGAAACTTCAAATTTTCAGATTTGTTAGAAAGATATTCATAAACAGATTTAAATATTTTTGGTTTCACTAAAATTTGTTTTATTTTGCACCAGGTACAGTCTATCAAAGTTTGAATTCAAATTTTCAAACTGTCGCGCCATTTCAGGCCTTGTTTTATAATTAAAATAAATATATTTATTTTCCAACATCGATTCAAATAGATTTTTGGTCATTATTATTTAAAATATTTAAAATCCACTAAAATAGCCAAATTAAAAATTTTAAATTGGCTCTGATTTTCCGGGTTGTTACACGATATTTGTTGGTTTCGGAATTTGATATTGAATACAAGCCAATATATTTTCTATTCAAAGCCTTGTATTTAATATCAAATAGGATTTTGGGTTTGTCGTGAATGACGTCTTCACTAACACTATTCTTAAACCCAGTTGAGAATAGATTAAATCTTTTTATTAAGATTAAATGAAGTTTACCAATTAATTAATATTTAATTGGAACTGAATAGAATTTTCGGTTTGTTGTGAATGGTATCTTTAAAAAAGCTGTTCTTAAACCCATTGGAGTTAAGAAAATTAGAAACTAATTGGTGATTAGTTAAGTTGAATGGTTTCTTGGGTATTGATCTGATGTTGGTTTCGGCCTTCGGGATTAATACTTAAGGAATTATCCTCTTACTAATTTACGGTTAGAGACTGATGGAATGGTGTCTTCAGTAACACTGTTCTTGAACCCCATGTGAAAAGAATAAATCTTTTAGTTAAGATTTAAAGAAGAATTACAATTAATTAACATTTAATTGGAATTGAAAATGGAATGTGAATTGGTTTTATTGTGAACTGTGTTTTTAACGACATTCGTTCTTTAACCCGATTTACAGTGAAATGTGATGTGGAATTTATAAATATTTTTATTAAGATTTAACAGGAGTTTTCCAAAGTAAAGTTTTCCAATTTAATATATTAAATTGGAATTGAATGGAATTCGATTTGATAATAATCGAAATGAGCTTCTGTGGATGAAGACTATTAAAATATATGGAATTTAAAAGGCTTTGTCATTATTCCATTTATATTATTAGTCGAATACGGAAATTGATATCGGTTATATATTGATCTGTTTCCCGTGAAAATTCCATTTTTATGGAAGAGAATTTGGGTTTATTGTGAACATTGTTTTAAATGACATTAGTTCTTTAACCCAGTTAAAGACAGGATTACATGTCTAACATTGTATTCCGAACTGTATGGTTGATCTCTGCTAAATATGTATCTGTTTGGTGGCGGAGAATTTATTCTCTTGCTTAACACCCTTCTCCTAGACGTACGAGCTCAGAGGTTATATATCGGTAGAAATCAATAGTACGGTGTAGATTGTCGATGCGACATGTTTGTGTTTCCAAAGTTAAATAATCATTAATATTGATTTTTGGAAAGATTAAAACTAAGTGGAGTTTTAGTGAATCTTTAATTAGATTGAAGTGGGAATTGATAATTCAAATTATCAAATTTGGGAAATGATCGAGAATGGAGTATCGCCAATTTTGCTCCTAGCGATAGTTAAATCTTTAATCAGATTTAAACGGGAAATGGTAATTAAATTTACCGATAACACCGTGGTGTTAGATATGGAGCACGATCAGTTCTACTCCATGGGATGAATAGGTTGGGATTGGGAAACTAAACGAATGATTACTTCGGTAAGGTGCACTAATCCCAAATAGTTTGGAAAAACCTGAATTTTGGTTTGAATTGATATCCAAAGGAAGATTAAAGAATAAATTTAAAGAATTTATCTTTGATAAAATTAATGGGAACCTTTCCCAAAGAATATGAATGTTTTAATAAAAGAATATTTAGAATTGGAATGAGGCGTATGTTGTGTTTTTATAGCACTTGTTTATAATATACGCGAGTTATTCAGATAGGCCGGGTATATACCCATTCTAAATAACTGATTCGACGATAAGTCGACGATGAAGACGGTGGTTGAAGACCGAAGGTCTTCACATCGTTTGGATGATTACTGATGTCTTGATTGGGTTGTACACCCAAGACAAGGTAATAAGTGGTGATCGTCCAGACGTACTTGGAGATCAACCAGATATGCGAGGACCTCCCTCCTGTATTGAACATACGGGACGAGGAATAAGGTGCCTCCGGTTTTGCTCAAACCCAGAACAAACTTGTAAATGGATGTGTGTCTGACATTGGATTTTATTCTGTGTTGATTGATTTCTATTAAATATATATCTATTTGGCGGCGGAGAATTTATTTTCTTGCTTAATGCCCTTCTCTAAGACTTACGAGCTCAAAGGTTATATATCGATACACATCAGTCGCATGGCGTGAATTGCCTGTATGGCATGCTGAGATGCAAATGATCAAGGCTTCTGTTGAAAAGCAGAGTCTTGTAGTTGATGAACAAATCACGACTTTAATATAGCATAGCTTTGTGTATTGCATTAATTTGCGAGCCCCACACCTCAGTATGAGTTAAAAATGGGATAAGGGACCCAAGGAGGACATGACGTTTCTTTCTAGGTATAGGTGGTGTCTGTGTTTTGCAAGCCCTGACATTGATATATTTTTACCTATGGGGCGGGGAAACGTGTGTTCAGGAATTGCCAATCCACTAACGTAAGTGTGGACCGACCTTGGAGGACCCAGGGGTTACCCAGAGAGTGTAGTCCCGAGACATTTGCTAGAGTGTTTCGAAGCGGAAAGTAGTACATCCCTTTCCTGGACTCATGACGGAAATCCAATTTCCAATACATGACATTTCGGTTTTGATTGTAGAGCCTAGTATTGGCGACATGATAGATGGTACCCATGCCGCCTATGATTGATACATTTATATTTGAAGTTGTTTTCATACACTTTACACTATAATAGTATCAAATGATTTGTTTTAAACGTACCAAGTATTTTTGGCTATTATAAGGGAAAACCCTATCCTCCGGCTTGCGTTGCATTGTGTGATGGGACCTGGGTCTTATAATAGCTTCATTTTTCCAAAAATCATTGAGCTGTTTGTTTTATGCACTGGTATTCTTGGAAGGAAACCCGTTCCGTGTTATACGGCGTGGTCCCTTGATTTACTTTATTTTTAAAGTAAAGATTTAATAACTGTTTTAGTTCTCACACCAGTCACATGACTGACTTGGAGTTTATTGTTTTAACCTAAACTTTGGATGCCCCTATTTTCCACACGGGCAGCTAGTAGTTTTGGTTTTGCAGATTTATACTCACAGGATCCTAGTTTACAGCTGGAACGATATTCAGTAAGCTCTGTATTCATTTTTCTCTTTCAGTTGTATTTTTGTATTATTTTCTACTGCATTGTAATTTGTAAATCTCTGTCATTTATCAAATGTATATTATTTGTTCATACTCAGTATATTCTTGTACTCTAATGTAAATTGATGTAATAAGTAATGAAATGTTCTTCTATTTGCGTTCTGATTTGTCGTGTTCTCAAATAATCCGTTCTTTTTCTTCACTTCGGAGACCGGGGAAGTTCGGGTCGTTACATTTGTGATGTGAGTTTTCTCACTCGGGTTATTCCATATTGATCTAGACATTGTTTTTGTTCATGCTTAGATCAGACCAGCTATGTTTTCCAAATTAGCTTTAGATTTGTTTAAATCTTAGTAGTGGAACTCGAGTCGAGATGTATTTGCATGTTTCTTATTTTATTTACTTTTCAGCTATGTGATGATGATTGATGTATATTTTCATTATGATATATATTACAGGTATCAGATTAGTATGGATATGTTATTATGACTGTTCAAGCTTTTTAATGTGTTGTATTCTAATTTTTGTATGTTTGTATATTTGTATGAGTATTTATACATTTTACTTTACGGAAAATTGTTACATTATATTTTCACATTTCATTGTGAGATTCCATATATAATTTGATTATGTTATTGTTGTCTTCTTATTTCTTCTATTCTAAACCTTTTCTCTTTTTTCTCACCCTCAAATTTATTTCTCCAGACTTCCTCAATTGTTTTTACCAATTGGCCGGTGTGTCAGATAGTAGGAATTTCCGGTTCGTTTTAATATCCCTTGCATGAATATCTAATTGATTACAAACTCCTCTTTGGATAATCATTTGGATAAAGTTCGGATAGATGAAAAGAAGTAAACGAATCATTAGGATTCAAATAGGCCATGCATAAAAGCAATTTTGTGTTAACCTTATCAAAACAATTATTAAGCTGTTTATCTAAACAAATATAGAAAAAATTAATTTGATAATGATGCGTGTTTGTTATCCTTTCCCTTCATCTTAATCTACAGAAAAGAAGATGACTATCACCCATATTTGGAATTGTTGGGGATTGCGAATTAAGGATCTTAAGGCAAACTAAACAATAGAGGGGGTGAATAGTGTTTAATGGATTTAATAAATTTCTTGTAGTCTTTTTAAATTATTCAGAATGAAAAATAAATCATAGATAAGAGATAATCACCGAATCAAACATAGTTGCAAATAATAATAAATTAAAAATAGTAAATGCAAAGAACACTCTTAAATTTATACTGGCTTAGAGTTACCATACATCTAGTGACACAACTCTGGATTGATGCAGATTTCTTTTCAATAATAATTTTCAATTACAATCCTCGATTTCAAAGATCATGAGGTCCACCGCAATCTTCTTCTGAGCACAGGGAGCTCTCATGATTTAGCCAGGCTACAGGATAGTCTAATTGGTTTACGGGCTATAATCATACCTAGTCGATTTGAATGGGCTACAACCTTCTTTTTTAGTATCAATTTTGATAGATAAACTTAATAGAACTTGATATTATGATCTTTGACTATAGAAACCCTATAACACTTGATCTTTGAGAGAGTGTGGTAAAGAATTAAACTAGAAAGAGGTTAATATGATTCTCATTGAAATTTGGCAGAGTAAAAGTGTAAAATTTAGGGCATTAAGAATTTTAATGGAGAGAAGATAAAGGAGGAAGAAGATAACGAAATTGGTTCAAAAAATTGTTTTCAGAAGTCTATTTATAGTCTCCCAACAGTTGAAACCTTTCAGAAAATATTTGAAATCATAAGACACAACTTTTCAAAATTTGAATTTGAAATCCAACGGTCACTATGTCGACATAGGCGGTTACCCATCTCAACAAGCCTCTATAAATTTTGAAAAATAAAATTTTCAAATTAAGGCATGTATTTTTTAAATATATTATGGTGAATCTTGAATTAAAACAAACCTTTTTCCTATACATTAAAATAGAGCATTTGGAGTAAAAATATATATTAAAAAAACATATATGAAAGTGATTTAAAAACATATAAAAATGATTTAAAAACATATAAAAACGATTTAAAAACTATATAAAGTGATATTAAAACATATATAGAACTATGAATATAAACATAAGAAATACTTAAAACTTAAGATATAAATATAATTAAAGGAAATTAAAAACTTAAATGGTTAATTAGAACATACTAATAAAATCATTAATAATTATAAAAATAAAAAAATATTTGTATTAGGAGTAAACTGTTTTGAAAAATAAAGATATATAAAATCAAGAGTTAAAATAAATTTAATAACTAAAAAATATAGATTTGAAATAAGGAAGTAATTTTGAAATCACTCTGAAAATAAGATAAGAATATTAAAAATAGTGAGAAAGATTGAAATAAGAATTGTTGGCATGGCCGATCGTTTTTAAAGATTGAAATAAGAACTCAGTGCTATTTCAGAGTTTTAACAAGAAATTAGGACTTTATTACTTTTTATTTCTTGAACTCTTATTACTCATGATTCTTGTAATAACCCGGAAAAAAGTGAACCAGTTTAAAATTTTTAAATTAGGTTATTACCAAAGAATTTGAATAGTTGAGATAGCATATTTCAATAAAATATAGAATTTGGTATGGTATGGCAGTTTGAAATTTTGAATACAAACTTTGTCTGACTGTACCGGGTGGAAAATATAACGGATTTTGACGAAACTGAAAATATTTAAATCTGTTTATCAATACCTTTCTAACGAATCTGAAAAATCGAAGTTTCATAGCGGGAATCAAAAGTTATGGCCAAATGAATTTTCAGGAAGGTCGCTATATAGTGTATATAGCCTTTGAAAATTGAGATTTTGCATACGACCTCGGAATTCGACGAAACCACTTTTGTTGGGTCCGGGATGTCAAATTATTGCTAAGTTTCAAATTTCATAATTTTTGAAGCTAGTATGTGAGCGGGGCAAAAGATAATGTGTTTGGTCAAATTCTGTTAAAATGGGTCAACCTAAAAATGGCCGTTTTTCAAACGAGCTCAGAATTCGACGAAACTGGTTTTGTTAGGACCGTATCGTCAAAACAAAGCTAGATTTATTTTTCTGGAATTTTTCGATTCAGTTTGTGGCCCTGGCAAATTGAAATGTACGTTTAAATTAAATATCAAATGTTTTATATTTTAATTTAAAAAATAACTGACTGCAGTAGTCGAAATGGCCAACGAAACATATTCCATTGTGTCCGGAATGGGGGTATTTAGCTATGGGCGACAGTCGTTGGGTTTAAAAAGGAGTCCGTTTGCAAAAACACTATTTAAAATTTCCTATAAAGCATGGACCAATAGGAATTTTTCTTTAAAAAAAATAAAAAAATAAAAACCCGAAACCCTAGCCGCCAGAGACGATCTGGACGACTCAGAGTACTCGAGACTTCTCGTCCATTTAGCCGCCGCCTCAGGCGATTTCACCGCCGCCGCCTGTTGAGACTTCTGACCGCCTTCACCTCCTCTCCACATCCGACCAACCCACGCCTCCAGCCATCAACCATCGACGTCGGAATTCGACGAGGAAGTCACGACCTTCAGAGCGCCGCCGCGACACGCACAAGCCACCGAACCCTTCACCACCACCGCCGATGTGTAGGTGGTTCGTAGCTCTTTGACGCAGCGTGGTCTGATCGAAGCATCGAGGTACGGATTGGCTGAAAAATCGTGACCTAGTTTCGAAGTTTTTAAAACCTTTCTGATGTAAATTTCTAAAATGAAAATAACACTTTTAAGTGTTGCAAAACTTTGAAAAATAATATCTTTTTCGTTCTTTAACGAAATTTGATGAAACAGGAGACACCGTGACCGCAAGGAGGCTCTCTACATTCTAGAAGAAGCCGCGGATTTTTCTGACCTTCCTACGATTTTTAGCACTGCAATAACCAATGTGAGGAATCTAAACTATTTGTGTGAATGAAATCGCGTTGTATAAATTATATAAGCGAAGTGTAAATTATATACGCATTGTATACCTCATGTACATGTGTTGTATAAGTTATATTAGCGATGTATAAATTATACAAGCGTTGAATGAAACATATATGCTTTGAATTGTGATGAAATGCAAGTGAATTATTATATATATATATATATATATATATATACTCCCCTCGTCCATAGACCATGGACGATATTTATTGCTTGTGATTGACGTAGTATTATATGGTATGACGAATGGTTGGAAATAATTGTTTGTGGTTGATATTATGGTTGAAATATACCTTTATGGTTGAAAAATACCTTTGTGGTTGAAAAATACCCTCTTGTGGTTGAAACAAATTAGAATAGGATTGTGGAATTGAAAATAAAACATGCCGCCTGCGTGCGAACTAGATGCATGATCCCCATTGTCAAAAACCGCGAGGTTTTAAGGTAGAGCGAGGAGCCGTACTAGGGACGGTCCCGGTTTTAACTATCCTGCCGTTATGCTGCCGAAATTTTCTGAAATATTTATGTGTTAGAATAATTT